>JAUMJJ010000118.1:1775000-2975000 GCA_033556795.1 Tapera naevia
GCCATTGGCCTGGACAGGCACACCCTCTGCTGAGTGAAAAACTGGCTGGCTGGCGGTACCCATGGTAATGGTGGTAAACGGAGTTAAATCCAATTGGAAACCAGTCACGAGTGATGTTCCCCAGGGTTCAGTGCTGGGTCCAGTCATGTTCAGTATCTTCATTAATGACCTGGACGAAGGGATCAAGTGCACCCTTAGCAAGTTTGCAGATGATACCAAGCTGGGTGGCAGTGTTGATCTGCTTGAAGGAAGGGAGGCACTGCAAAGAGATCTGGACAGGCTGGATTGATGGGCTGAGACCAGCGGGATGAGGTTTAACAGGACCAAATGCTGAGTCCTGCACTTGGGGCACAACAACCCCATGCAGTGTTACAGGCTTGGGGAAGAGTGGCTGGAGAGCTGTCTGGAGGAGAAGGACCTGGGAGTGTTGACAGCTGTCTGAATACAAGCCAGCAGTGTGACCAGGTGGCCAAGAAGGCCAATGGCATCTTGGCCTGTATCAAAAACAGTGTGGCCAACAGGACAAGGGAGGTTACTGTTCCCCTGTACTCAGCACTGGTGAGGCCACACCTCGAGTACTGTTTGCAGTTCTGGACCCCTCTGTATAAGAAGGACAGTATCACAGTATCACAACGTTGGAAAAGACCTCTGAGATCATCGAGTCCAACCTATGACCCAACATTAGCACCCACTCGTCATATAAACCACGGCACTAAGTGCCTCATCCAATCTGTTTTTAAACACCTCCAGGGACGATGACTCCACCACCTCCCTGGGCAGTGCATTCCGTTGACGAATCACCCTTTCAGTGAAAATTTTTTTCCTAATATCAAGCCTAAACAAGCTTGAGACCATGTCCTCTTGTTCTATCATTGATCGCCTGAGAGAAGAGACCAACCCTTGCCTGCCTACAACCTCCTTTTAGGTAGTTATAGAGAGCAATAAGGTCTCCCCTGAGCCTCCTCTTCTCCAGGCTAAACAACCCCAGCTCCCGCAGTCACTCTTCATAGGGCTTGTGCTCCAGCCCCTTCACAATCTTCGTTGCTCTTCTCTGGACACACTCCAGCATCTCAACATCTCACTGAGGGACCCAGAACTGGACACAGTACTCATGGTGCAGCCTGACCAGCGCTGAGAATAAGGGGATGATAACTTCTCTAGTCCTGCTGGCCACACCATTCCTGATGCAGGCCAGGATACCATTGGCCTTCTTGGCCACTTGGGCACAATGCTGGCTCATGTTGAATTTCCTGTTCACCGTCACTCCCAAGTCTCTTTCCACTTGGCTACTCTCCAGCCATTCTGTCCCTAGCCTATAGTTCTGCATGGGGTTGTTGTGTCCAAAGTGTAGAACCTGGCACTTGGACTTGTTAAACTTCATCCCATTGGAATCGGCCCATCTCTCCAGTCTGTCAAGGTCCCTCTGTAGGACCCTCCTACCCTCCAGCAGATCAACACTTCCTCCCAGCTCGGTATCGTCTGCGAACTTGCTAATGATGGACTCAATCCCCTCATCCAGATCATCAACAAAGATGTTAAACAGGATCAAGCCCAACACCGTTCCCCGGGGGGACACCACTAGTGACCGGCCGCCAGCTGGATGAGATACTGTTCACTATCACTCTCTGGGCTCTGCCAACCAACCAATTCCTAACCCAACACAGAGCACTCCTGTCCAAGCCATGGGCTGTCAGCTTCTCCAGGAGTCTACTATGAGGAAAGGTGTCAAAGGCCTTGCTGAAGTCCAGGTACCCCACATCCACAGCCTTCCTCTCATCCAGCAGCTGAGTCACATGGTCATAATAGGAGATCAGGTTGGTCAGGCAGGACCTGCCCCTCCTAAATCCATGCTGGCTGGGCCTGATCTCTCAGTCATTCTGCAGGTGCTGCATGATTGCATCCAGGATTATCTGCTCCATAATTTTACCTGGAACCAAGGTCAGACTGACAGGTCTGTAATTACCTGGACCATCCCTATGGCCCTTCTTGTGGATGGGCATCACATTAGCCAACTTCCAGGACATTGAGGTGTTGGAGCGTATGCAGAGAAGGGTGACAAGGCTGGAAAACAAGTCCTGTGAGGAACAGCTGAGAGAACTGGGATTGTTTAGTTTGGAGAACAGGAGGCTGAGGGGAGACCTCATCCTTGTCTACGGCTGCCTGAAAGGGGGCTGTGGCAGAGCAAGTGTTGATCTCTTCTCACAAGTGAGAGGTGATAGGACAAGAGGAAATGGCCATAAGTTGCACCAGGGGATGTTCAGACTGGATATTAGGAAGAATTTCTTTACCAAAGGGGTGGTCAGGCACTAGAACAGGTTGCCCAGGGAGGTGGTTGAGTCACCATCCCTGGAAGTACTTAAAAAATGGGTAGATGAGTTTTTAAGGGACATGGTTTAGCCGAGGATGGGTGTGGTTGGACTCGATGATCTCAAAGGTCTTTTCCAAACAGAGTATTCTATGATTCGATGACCCTATTTATCCCAGGTTGCAAGTATACACATAAAAAAATCATACCACAACACAGAAAGTAACAATATGCAAAACTGCATTTTATGTTGACAGAGATTTAACGCTGTGCAGTTAGTACACCTGTAGGAAAAACAAGCAACTCCCTTTTGTTTGAGAGGAAAGGTGATCTTATTGGGTTGATCCTCCAGTTAGATCGTCTGTAGACTTGATGGTGAAAATTGTTCACAGCAGTTAAGGATTTTCCATGCCCCTGTGAGCCTATAGAAAAAATTGGCAATAGGAAGTCTTTTCTGAAAATTAAGTTCCCTTAATTTAGTTAAAATAAGCTACCAGAATCACCACTAGCTGATTCTGTACTCTTGGTCATAGCCTATACACACCTACCAAACTCTTTTTGAAGTCCTTGTTCCCGAACCTCAATGTCCAATAGCATCAAAATATAAAAATTTACAACAGTGTATGCTTTACCAATAACTACTGCAGGTATTTCTATTGAGTAAGTAGCTCCTCCTGATTTGGATTCAGTGAACATTCAAGGCAATCAGGGAAAGTTTGTGCTGATTGCCATTTTGCTGGAGGGATTATGAAGTCTTTCAGCCTGCCAGGACCTAACCAAAAAAAAAAATTACATGGAGCAAAGTCCTGGAACAAAATATGGGAATCTTGGGCAAGAAATCTTGCCAAATCCTGCTGCAATCAGTAGCTTCACCAAAGGAAACTTCTGGATACCCTGGAGCTTGTTTTTCTTTGCTCCATGTTACTCACCATCAACAGTAGCAAATCCCTTAAAGAAGCTAGCATTGTTTATCTTCCTGGCCCAAATTACCAGTGGATCTGTGAAAAAAATACATTTCACTGTCAATTCATATCACTGGAGTTTCTTACCCTGCAATGTAACTGAACGGTCCTTAGTTGGAAATGTGTGTGTGGGTCTGAGAAACTGCAGTGAATGGAGCAGGGATATCCTTCCCAGACTAAACCTCTGAATGCTACTTGCTGCCTGTTCATCTCTAAAACATAGAACTGAACAGCATTCAAAGGTGCTTCTTCCTTGGCAAAGTCTCACGGCAAGTGCCCTCAAGGGCAAGTATTTGGAGAATCCTTGGATCTCCTCTGATTGCAGCAGCATAGCACATCAAGCTTCTGAAAAGACCACACAGAAGGATAAAATCCCAGCAGAGGGAAACTCATGAAAAGAGACTGCTTACTGAGATATTGATAGAAATCATCATTTCAAACACCTGATGGCCTGCGCTAATGCCTACTGAACTCAAGGAAAGAATGTCACTGGAAGGGAGCCTCTGGTTTTTGAATCGTAGTCTTAAAATAAGCACATTTTATTTAGGTTTATTTATTTTGTCTTTGAGAACTGGCAATGGCTTATTTGCTTAAAGCTAGCTATGCAGAGTTTGTGAGATTGTATGCAGCTTCAGGCTCGCTGAGGCTGCAACTTAACTCCCTCACAGAGCTGTCCTGTTAAGAGAGTACAGTACATCTCCCTTTAGAAAACGGAACTATCTCCTTATCTGTACACATATCTGACGTTAAAGTCTTATGACTGAACACTACTAAGAAGAAAAAAATTGGTGATAAGGCTGGTGAAGGGGCTGGAGAACAAGTCCTACGAGGAGTGGCTGAGGGAACTGGGGTTGTTTAGCTTGGAGAAGAGGAGGCTGAGGGGAGACCTCATTGCTGTCTACAGCTGCCTGAAAGGAGGCTGTGGCAGAGCAAGTGTTGATCTCTTCTCACAAGTGAGAGGTGATAGTACAAGAGGAAATGGCACCAGGGGAGGTTCAAACTGGATATTAGGAAGAATTTCTTTACTGAAGGGGTGGTCAGGCACTGGCACAGCTGCCCAGGGAGGTGGTTGAGTCACCATCCCTGGAGGAGTTTAAAAAATGTGTAGATGAAGAACATTGTTTAGCGGATGAGGGGTGCGGTTTGGCTTGATGATCTCAAAGGTTTTTCCACCCGGAGGCTTCTATGATTCTTTAAAATCTGAAGAGTGGCTATTGTTTGTTTTGGTTTCATTTCTTCCTCTGTGGAGTCTGAAAAGGGGTAACTTGTCAGCTGCTCAAGAGCACAGCAACATGAATTATTTCCTCTTGTGCCCCTTTAGGGCAGTTACTGAAAAAACACTGAGAAGTTGTGTCTGACTGACCTCTCTCTCACTGGAGGTGCTAGACAGCTTCCATTTACCCAGACAGGGCAGGGAGAGAGCACACTCTGCATGTGGCAGGCTTGGTAGTATTGTAGCTAATCTTTCCTTCTGAATCCTCTGAAAGGTGTTCTTTGTACCCATCAAAAAATTTTGCCTACAAAGTCCATCCTACCTGCCTTAGCTGTGGTGTAGATGTTGGGTTTTGATATCTGATATACTCCATCAAAGTTACATAGTTATGAAGCTATATAATTCATATAAATTCTTGTCCAGCAAGTATATACCTCACTGTGGAAACTCATCACTGTTCAGGAGTCTTACAACAGAAGCTGCTCTGGAGGTGGTACCTGCCCTCAGTGGGGGATCTCTCATGTTCCTAACAATTTTTAAGCTCCTGGAACAGTTTAGGTGGATATGAACGTATGACTTTATGAGATGGAGAGTATATATACTCAGGCCAGCAGCTACACTCTTTTTAGGAGAAGAGAATGACAGAGTAGTTAGTGTTGTCTTCTGATCTGCATGTGATAGAGTGCAGAAAAAAAGTGTCAAAACACACTCATGCACCTGCAAAAGGTGACAGGATGAGGACAACAGAGGCATAGAGATCAATGAACGCACCTCAGAGCCAGAGTAGATAAGGAAATAAAAAAGAGAGATTAGTGAAATGGCAGTGATACATTTTTGTAACTGTTTTTAGGAACTACATTGCCAGCCTCTAGGTGTTACATACTCTACAACAGTTTAGCAAGTTTTTGCCACTAATCTGAACAGCTTACAATTTAAATACTATATAAGACATTACTGATCCCTTCAGGCTTAGACGATGACATAGCAAGTGGCAGTAATTCGCTGAGGAAGTCTGCAACAGGGCAGAAAACTCAATATCAAAGTGGCTAAACTCTACTGTAGCTGATCTGTGAATAAACCACCTTTCTAGAGTTTGACTCTTTATGGCTGAACAGGCCAAATATATACCAGATCTTCCTTTAAGTTTTCTTTCTCTGCCTGTTCTTAATAAATGTCTGAGTTTGTTTTCTTTTCTCTTTAGACCTTTTGAGACTTTTATGATTCTAAGCTAAAGGGCACTTCAATTTTGTCATCTTCCCAAAGGCGGTATAAGATGAGCTGATACACATCTTTGAAGATCAGATGTAAAGCATGATGAAAATTCAGCCTCAGCTCCCAGGCAGCCAGCAGAGTGAGGAACTACTACAAATAGAAGTTTCCCCGAAATGCAAATTGATCTGTGGTGCTACAAAGTAGGAGTCATTTATTTTAAAAGACTGGAATTTTATCTGTTCATTTGCTTTTTTTTTTTTTGCTTTTACAAAGTAGGTTGTTTCTTTATTCCCTTTTATTCCCTTTCAAACCAGAGAATAAATCTGCTGCAAGGTTGAACACATAAGCCTTTGAAAAAAACCCTTTGTACCTAAGAAAACACCAATGTACCTTATATATGCATGGAAAATAGAAGATATTTGGTCACTTTAGCTTCATTGTTCTTTTGTTCAGACATTTCTATGACATTCAGTGGAAAGACAACTGCTATACAGGAGACATGGTAAATGCTAATGAAATAGAATATTAAAAAAATTGCATCAAAGTTGAGTAGAAGTGATCAATGATAGATTTCATTCTGTATTACTCAGGAACTTTGCATTTCTGTACAATTTAGTAATAGTGCATAATGCATCTACTTTATGCATTATTGAAATATTATGCCATGGACAATGACATAATATCATAAGAAAAACCTCAAATAGCATTTCCAGAGGGTAGCAATCAGCCAGTTATGTCTTGATATCAGAGCCTGGATTGCAGCCCTGAAATTATCTAAGTCGAGGAATATGTGAGAAAACCCACTTTGGTTAGTATCCTAAATAAAAGTCAATATTCATTTACGTATTTTTAAACAGTTATGATCTGCTTTAAGTTACCTGCTCAGTCTACTTACTTTATCACTGTTTTACATTGGTCACCAGATTAGAATGACTTTCCTGGGAACAGAGGTATAGATTTAGCAAGTCTGTGCTCATTTCTACATCAGTGCATGAAAGATATTTTTGTCCTTTCTGAACACTTTCAGCAACATGTGCAAATGATGATTCTTTCAGATACATTCAGGCTCCCTGTATTTAATGATGGAAGGAGGAAAGAAGGGATTTTTCACAGGGTTGAACTATGCCTTAATCATATCCAGATGCCTAGCTTTGGTGAGTGTTTCAGATGAGTAGTACCCTGGGAGCATTTTCTCAGACCCATGGAGGCTGTATGCATGTGCACGTGTGTGTTGAACAAGCAGCAATCTATCACTCTCTTCCCAAGGAAGGAGTAAGTCTGCTGTTCACTGGGGAGTGAAACCTGACAACAGATCCCAAGAAAATCACAGAGTGTATTACAACTTCCACATAAGTCTTCATGGAAATGGTCAGCTGGTGCTGAGGACTTGACCTCTACATCATATGTATATCAGGGAGGTTTACCTCCCATTAGTATAGTCCGACCCATACACTGGGTGGGGACAGAGTGCACTTTGCA
Source organism: Tapera naevia (assembly GCA_033556795.1). Taxonomy (NCBI): domain Eukaryota; kingdom Metazoa; phylum Chordata; class Aves; order Cuculiformes; family Neomorphidae; genus Tapera; species Tapera naevia. The sequence goes on from JAUMJJ010000118.1 coordinate 1,782,172, forward strand.
TTTTGGTTTCATCTGAAATTTACCCTGTTTATGTGTCCTGTGAATGAGCCAAAGCTCCGCTAGGGAAGCAGACAGGAGGTTTTCTTCAAAAGCATGCTCCTGATTCACAATGAAGTACCAGTGGGGATGCACTCTTGAGCATTTTGAAATTGGATACACTGGATGAAATTGAACTCTAGGATACTTTGGCAAATGGCTGAAACTACCCCAGGGCTGTTAGCAACTACCTTTGAGAATCTGAGGTAATAGATAAGTTCCCAGAGGACTGTAAAAGTGGGAAGCCAGCTCCAGGATCTCTGATGCTTTCCTGGTCCATTTCCTATGAGCAGGCAGAAGATAAGATGGCACAGAATAGCTAACAAGGACAAAGAAAACAAGCATTAGGTGTGAACTCTCTGTATTAACTCTTTGGGAAAGGAAAGACACGCTACTCTTATCAATGCTACTGGAACAGTGGAAACCACAAACACTTTGGAAAACAAGCCCAAAATCCTAAAAGATCTTGACCTAGTGAGCAACAGTGTGAATAAAAAGGGTGAAATTCAGTCAAAGCGAGTTCATGGCTGTATGTTTAGCAATAACAAGATACACAAATACTGTCTGGAGAAACAGTGGCTTGGTAGAAAAATCCGAAGAAGATATGAGGCTTGTAGTCCACACGGTGTGTGGCTTCTGGAAAAAAATGCTAAATGTCATGGGCAAGTCACACAACATAGTCCTTCTATTTGAGTCGGTACTGACAGACTCCAGTCAAAGTGCTGTGTCCTCCACAGTTCCCCATAGCTCAACAATGTGGGAAAACTGGAGAGACCAATGGAGACCTCCTTGAAAAATATGGTTTGCTGGACAGATTCATATGAGGTTGTTTCCTAGTTTCTCCTGTCACATGTTAACAAGTAGGAAAGGAGTAAGCTGTATTCACTGCAGGTAAGATAGGAGTGCTGATCTTCAGCTGCAGGTAGGGAGACTTAAGGTAAACATGAGGAAAATCCTTCCATAGTTTAGCATAGTCAACCACTAGGATGAACTGTCTAGGGAGGCTGCACACCCTACACCACTGGAAATTTTGAAAAGCAGGAATGCTTGAAATATTGGTATTGCCCATTGATGTGACTGGTCCTGCTTACATTTTAGGGATGGAAGTGATGACCTTCTAGATCTCTTCCAACTCTCTCTCTGTTTCCATCAGGAGGCACAACCTAGCCAGCCTTTCCCTCCACTTAGCCAGTCTGTGTTGTTGGACAGTCTACTCCCAGGGGGCAGTTACTATGACTGGCTGTCCTGGCTTCAAGGAAAAAAGGGTCATTCTCCACTTTGGAAGTCAGGATGTTACTCTACAGCCCACGTCAGACTACAATTCTTGCTGTGGTGTTGGTGCCACATCTGAAATCTTCAGCTATCACAAGACAGCTGCCAAAAGCCACAATACAGACTTTGAAACATGCCTGGTGAGAAAATATTTTAAAGTCATCCTCCATCATGGTGAAAGAAAAATAAATAATTGACAAATTTTTAAAAAAATATTAATCTCTTCTTCATAACGTGGTGCTTCCAGCAGAATATGAGACACAAAACACTTCTACTTTTAGAACAGGGTCACAAAACCTGAAATGCTGTGTCAGCTACATAGCATTGGAAAAAAAAAGAAGAAATAAAAATGTGAAATACAAGCTGCCTATTCCTTAGAAAGAGCAACTCAACTGTGTGTAGAACAGTGGTTGTGCTTGCATCTCCAAGCTATTGTAGGATATTCCTACCAGGGTGTAGCAACTTAGAAGGAGTCTTTGGTAATGTAATCTCTCTCCTTCCCTGCCCACCATAGTCTTGCAAGTGCATACTGTGGTGCAACTTAATTACTCCTGCAGCAGTGTCCACCTCCACAAGCACCTGGCATGACATCTTGCCACATTATTTTTATCCATTTAATTTGTCTGCTTTATCTGTTTTACTTTCTCCACTCAATACTCACAAGACCTTCAAAGGGAAAATAGCTTGATATGAATGAGTTGTACAAACTGCATCTGAGGTGACAATTTGGAAAAGGCTAACAGTGTTCTTGTGTTCATGCGTCCAAGGCAGATGTAAACTGCAACCTATCAGCAGATCTGACACGTAAAAAATAAGGGTCAAAAGTGCTTAATGGGTAGATCCTAGCAGCAGTTTTTCATTACATTTTTTTTGTATTTATTTTCTTCGTACAGAAGAGGATCTGGCCTTTTAGAGGTTACTTTAAGGGCATGGCTTTCTTGTATTTAGCCCAACACGACAAGTAGTCCACTCCTCAAAATGCTCCCCATACTAAAAAGTGAATGAGTAGATAAGGAAAATCCATTGCCAAGTAGTCAGAAAACTTACTGATGAGCATCTGCACACAGAGTTTGTGTGACCAGCTCAATTCTTCTGTAAGATGAGAGCAGCACCTAGGCTGTCATACAGCTGCTAGCAATGACTGCTCTTCTTTTTACCTGGCAATGCCAAAGTCAGTGGGTCTGGTGGGAGCCAAGTCAGGTTCTTCCCAGGGACTGAACAAGTTGCAGCAGACTGCGCCTGCAAGTTATTTTCCTCCTTCACACCTCCTCACCTTTCCCCTTCCCTTTGCTTCCTCCCAGGTGCTGTGTTTCTGCTGCAGTCCAAGGGCACAGGCAGCACTCCTGCCTCCTGACACCTTGCATCACTTACCTCTCCTTGAGATTGGGATGTAAGGAGCAACCAGATTTTCTGACATGACATGCAGCTATGCTGACTACAGCTGCATGAGGCTGGAAAGGGTGGTTATCCCTTTTTTCATTAAATATATTTATAAACATACAGTACGACAAATATTTTTCCTTTCTTCACAGTGATGGATGATTATATGTCTATGAAATGTTTTCATTTATTTGGCGCCAGAGTAATCAAAATCAGTTGAAACTGTGGTGATGAAGGGAAGGAAAACAAGAAGGCATGGGATTGACTGTGCCTCACTCCCTGGACCGTCCAAGGGTATTAGCTGGCAAAAGTGCACCCCTTGCAGATGAACATCTTATTCAGCTGGTAATTGTTCCCAGTCACGCTCATGGCCTCTGTCCATTAAGGATGTAGCCCTGCATAACTTTAAAAGCAATTGACTCTGCTCTGGAAACGCTGTGGGAGTGTCTGAGCCAAGACGTGCGTGACTCTGCTTAGGCAGAAGAGAACTGGTCCCAGAAAACCTTTGTGAATGAAATTTTCATTCTTTCATGTCTGCTCCAGTGCAGATTCTGGGTCAGTCCTTCTGATCTCCAACATCCGGTTGAAATGGGTGTTTTCCACTACATAGATAGAAAAATATTTTCATTATAAGAATTTAACAGCTCTGTATAGGCAAGCAAGGGGGATTAGGTAGGACAAGGGAGTTCAGGAGACTGTGTCAAAGACACTAATGTAAAAATAAAAAAAAACCCTCAGATCCCCCCTACCCCAAGTTCTTCTTCGTATCAGTTGAAAAATCGACAACATAGTATACTCACCTTCTTAAGGCCAGATGGTAAAGGTTTCAGAGACGATGCTTTTATTTGCATTCCTCCCCTTCTCCTTCTCTACATTTTCCCAGTCAGCAAGCACTGGAGCTGGCTGCACGGCTGCAGAAGTGGCCCATGCTTCTTCTTCCACCGGAGCTTCCTGGGACATACCCTGCTTCCTCCAGAAAAAGGTGCCGTCCAAGTACTCCACCTCTGACATTACATACGAGTCAGTCACTGGCCTCATTTGCAAATAACTTGCCTGCAAACCACAGGCTTGATTTAACACCAAAGAGGTTCTGTCTGCTTCAGCTGGTGGCTGGGGCACGCGTAAAGTGCACAGAGCAAGCAGCAGGGCACGGCAACTGATTGGAATGTGATGGGTGGTTAAAGGGACCTGCTGGTACCACTTTCCTTTTTTTCCCATTAGAGGCGTACAGCTTATCACCTTTAGAAAGTGCCTGGTCTTCAGTGGTCACAGTTAAAGCTGAAAGGAGGCTTCACAGACAATATCAGGATTTCTTGAACCACATGGGATCAGCATCGAGGACCTAGAAATTCATAGTTCTCCTTCAATAAAAAGAAAACAAAACAAAACTAGCAATTCCATCACTGAGGTAGAAAATATTTGAGGAAAGTACCTACCGTATTGCTCCCACTCAGTTTTTTTTTTACTAGGCCCTGCAGAGCAGCTTGAAAACTATTCAAACTTGCTCCCTTCAAAACAGAGTAATTCCTCTCCTCGCTATTATTATTATTTACTTATTACATATGTATGTATGTTTAAAACAAACTCCCAAATCCCTCAAACTGGCTCTTGTCTACTCTGCTCACATCTCACTCTGCATTAGTAGAGTAGAGGCTTTCTATATTTTTTTTATGAGTGGAACAAACCCACATGCCTGAAAAGCAACAAGAGCTTGATGATCACAGCCTTCACTGCCAGTGCAATGGAAAAAATCCTTCTGGAATGCCCAGCTGCCCTAAGTCCTTTCCCTGGATGGCATCTGTTGCCTTTGCAGCAGGCAGGTCTCTGAGCACATCCCTAGGGTGGTGAAGTGGACCTGCTGCAGGAGTGTGGCTCAGCAAACTGGCTGGGTACTGGGTCCCCCCCAGGGTGGCTCTGCAGAAGTCAGCAGGCTGTAGATTCTGCTGTATGTGAACATACTTGCTCATGAAACACTCCAGAAAAATCTTTTTTTTTCAAGAGAGGGAGAAAGGGAAGACGGAGGAAAAAGCATTTTGAGACTCATTGACTTCTCACTTCAGGAGAATTTAGTGAACAAGCTTAGTTTCTGGGTAAAACTTGCTTTCTTAGGACATGTCATGTCATCTCACTGTGGCCTTTGCACTAAGTCTGGTAATGTGGATGCTGTTGCTACTCAGGGAAACTTACAGCCAGCAAACATCCTGCTTTTTCACTTGGCAGTCTAAGAGATGGCTAGATAATATGGGATAATTTATATGGAGGGACTTTTTCAGTACCTGATATCATTGACTACTAGGATGGATGGCCACTTGCTGAGAATTGACTAAACTTCCTAGTCAAGGACGTATTAGACAGCATATGCACTCCAGAGGCTCCAGTTTTTCCTTTTGATAGACTCCCTCTTGTCAGACAAACAGAAGCACTGGCTTCTGGGGACTCCGACCACTGTCCTCACAGCTTTCAAAAACTGTTCAGGGTAGCACAGCTGTAGGACACCCAAGCAGTATCCTTATTGACTCCACTTATGACTATATTGTTAGCCTGCAGTACTGAGCTATTTTCAGATGTCAGAAGAAAACTAATGTTACCCATCTGGTAATCTACAAGTAAATCATCTGTCTATCCATCTGTCTATCTGTGCAACAGTGACTGGTTAACTTAAGGTGCTCAAGACCTAGAAGAAGTTTCAGATTGTCTGTTGTACAGCCAGAAATAGTGCCTGCCTGGTTCAATTGTTTTTTAAATGAGAATGAGTCTTTAAGCATGTATGAGTGAGATTGAGAGGGAAAAAGTAAGAGTGGATAACAGGCAGATTCCTAAGTCTGTCAAAATACAGTATGATCATGTCAACACATTTAACAGACCACTTGACAGTGGACTGCCAAGTTCGTTCATATGTTTGTAGACATACATTCATTTACATGCCTCTATATCCCTTCTCTCACTAAGTATAGAATGGAATAAAAAAGACCACAACAGTAAAAATTGAGTCACAGGAAAGAGGACTCCTCTGGAGAGTCTGGTATTCAAACCAGCAAGATTACAGTCTTCACCAGTACATATTAAAGCACGGAAACATCTGTTTTATTCTCCCCATGTTGGGGCTGGAGCAATTGCTTTGGAGAAGTCCCACACACAGCTAAGGGCAGAGCACATCTCTTCCAGTGTATGTACCGAAACCTTCTCTCCTGAAAATTGCCCAGGCTTAGTCATCTACTTGGAATTTGAGACCTATCGAGGTAAGTGGCATTTATTCCCAGGCACTCAGGGAAAGGAAGCTGAAAAAGTCAGATTTCAAAAAGACTCACGGACTAGACTGCAGGTAGAAAACATGCCACAAAAGCTGCATGCAACGTGTTTAGACTATCACTAAAAAACTTGCACTCTGTTTCTGCTTTTTGATCTGCTCTACACAGCCTGTGAACAGGCCAGCTCTCTACCAACTGCCATCCCTTGGAGCCCTCACTAAACTTTGTGGGAGACCCAAAGCCTGTGCACAAAGGCAATAGTTAAAATTTGGGAGGTTGTGTCTCATCTGCATTTTTTTACCAGACAGCGAGAAAACAGTGCCTACCTTACTGATTTGCAAGTCTTTTAAGCGCTCTGCGTTGCTTCCTTCACAACTTAGATAATCTGACAGCAAAATGTTCCTGCCTTCTACAGGAAATATATCCATATTCACCTGGAAAGTGCTACATGCATCAAGCATTACCTGTCAAGTAATTAATTTTAAACATTATAAGTGCAAAGTTTACAGCAGAGGTAAATACTGTGGGGGCACAGTTAACTACGAAGAGTTATCACAGTTCTATTGGCAGCATAACAAATTATTTCAGTTAGGGAGCTGTGTGGGTATGTTTCTTATGTGGTGCTCTAGAGATCTGTAATGTCAGGTTAAAAACACACCAATTTTCCTTGATAGTTTAAGTATTTAATTAAAACCTGCATTTATAAACATCTAATTAAAACTGAACCTTTAATATATTCCCTCAGCATTATGGTCATTAATGACTTTTCCCAAAGCAGCCTACCTCTTTCTCACCCTACCTCTCATTAGGGGTTTGTAGATAACTGTCAGAGACCCAAGAACATCTACTGTTGGATGATGTGGAAGATTTTTAACATTTAAAGCAAACTTTGTGTGTATCAGAAGATAAAAGGTTCCCAACCTGATGGTCTGCATATGGGTCCGAGGGAATACAAATACGGTCAACTTAACTTTCAGGACATTGAGTAGTAGAATAAGGATGAAAACTGAGTCAGAACTTTTAAACCGCCTTGTCTTGTGGACCTATTTGGATATTTAACATTATTTGGACATGACTGCTGTGACTAAACTTTTTTATGGTGACCCTTAGGAAAAGAGTGTTACAGAGTGACCATTTTCTGTGGCACTGCCTGCTATCAGCACACAGAAAAGGTCGGTCCAAAGGTGACCACAGACAGCACATAATAATCCTAACACCTAATAGTTGCATGTGACTCTGAATGGTTTATAAATGATTAAGTAGGTGTCTCTGCATCTTTGTGGAATATGTAAAAATTATCTCACCTGGAAAAAAGATTAGCTAAAGGCCAGAGCAAGGCTCATGTTTGAACCCTTTAAGCAGTTACTAGAATTAAGACCACCTAATAAGAACCAAAATTTTCTTTTAGATGCCTTGAGCTCCTGGGAAACCATGCATTTTTCTCATAAGTGAAACTTTAAGAAAGCTCTCACTAGTGTGGATTACTCATTGCTGAAATGGTATTGAAGACAATTATTTTGAACAGTTCTTGTTTTGCTTTTATTAAAAGGCAGCTGTCATATTATGTTTGAACTGCAGATGGGAAATTTTATTGCTCTAAGCCACTTCTGTTTCCCTGCAATTGTAAGCTGCAAGGACTCTCCCTACACTTCTGTAACCTGGAAAAGTCTCAGCTGAATCACTCTTGTAGCCTTATGAATTTATTTTGTAGATCTGTTGGCATTTCAACACCAGAGCAGAGGAGAAACTACTGATTATGGTGCTTCTTCATGACTGACCTTACACAGCCATACCTGCCTGGCTATTTTTTTCATACCAACAAAGCAGTGGAAAGTCAACAGCTTTTCAGGCTTTCAGGACAGAATAGTTTTAAAAAGTGCATTATCTGACTACAGCACTTGGCTTTCCCACTTGATTAACGATCTCCTGCATCAGGCCTGAGCTACCTCTGTCTCTGTCAGTGGTGGAGGCCAGGGCCACCACTGCACAGCAGTCACCTGTGAACCCTCCTCATTGCTAACAAAAGCTATGCACTGTCAGCTGCCTAAAGCAAGGGCTTGTTTGTTGTAGCCCTAGGGCTGGTTTGTTTTTAAATGACTGTGACTTTATTTATTGCTTGCTAGACTTTTCCATCAGTCATTTTTCAGTCATTCCAGTGCTCTCAGTCCATTACTTTTCCTTTAAGTATATTAATGGGCAGAAAAATCTGAGCAGTGCCAAATGCCCCATGCTTCTCCCCAGAATGTGAAGGGCTTGAAAAACTAAAATACTTTTGCTGAGTTTTGTAAAAGAGGAAGGTGTTTAAAGGGGGAAGGGAAATTGTAAAGTTAAGGAAATCCCCCTCACTGATTCCATGGATCTGCCACGCATTTTAGGGAATGAAATGTCCTCAGGTGAAGGATACACCAACACTTCTGCGAACAGCACCTCTCCAGCTAACCCAGTTTGGAGCTGGTGCTTGTTACTCCCTTACAACAGAGTTGCCTCTGAGAACAGGTGTAGATCCAGACCTTCCACCTTGGTCCAAAGACACTGCTTGTTTGACCTCAGCAAGACAAACTCTTCCCATTAAGCCTAGTTGTGTGCCTCTTTTCTCCTATTGACCAGAAAATAAGAAGTGAATAGCTATTTATTAAGGTTTTGCACTCTGCAAGGCCTTTTGTTGAAGGCATCTTTCCTCCAGTTATCGTGTCTGGCTTCCCATAATTTCTCCAGTGTACTTCCTGGATCTTCCCCAGCTCTCCATCTTCCCCTTCTTCTCCATCACTAGCTTTTCTCTCTACGTCCTCTAAGCATCCTCACTTTCACACCACTTTGTCTCTTGTCTCCAGACTAAATGCCATCAGCTCCTTCCCATGTGCCATACTCCTCCTCTCACGTCCCTTGCCAGGGGCTGCCTAGTGCATAACTAGTGGTTGTCGTTGTACCATAGTCCATAGTTCTGGGGCTCACTTCTGTCTCCTGGGACAGATAGAGCTTGTCAGATAGGGATACTTGCCTTTTCTGGTAGTCCCTGGTGCTTTATATGCCATCAAACTTTTGGTTGAAAATGGTTGTCTCTCCAAAACTTATTACAGGAGAACAACAAGAGATTGTGTGGCTGGACAGGTATTTTTTCCTTGGAAAGCAACCTAGAAATGCAGAGTCTTCATCTTGGTTGCCTGTTTATTTCATTTTTCACTGCAGTATAGATAAACAAGGATGAAAACACACAACACAATTTGACAAAGAAGAAAACAATTTTTTTTTGCTTTGCAGCAAAAAATGGTTCAGTCAAGAAGAGTGAAATTCATTCACTTAAACAAGAGCATGCTTTATCATTTGTGGTGCTCTATCACACCTGCCTGTCTTCCAGCCACTTATCCAGAGAAACTCCCATGGATATCAACAACAGCAGAATCAAGCCCCAAGGATGAATGTGCCCTCTGCTCCCCAGGCGCTGCAAGAGAGGACGACATCCTCTAGCAAGTCTTCAGGACTGAAGTTCATTACACCCGTCTCCTAACCTGGAATATTTCTTCTGGTTGTGTAAAATCAAAAGATAATGGCATCTGGATGCCATCACTAGTGTTCATTTGGTGTCATATTTTTGCTTTCATTATCATCTTCTGGTAAAATAATCTTTATATTCAGTGCTTTTTAGACCTTGTTTGTATTTGTTCTTTCACCCTGTTCTCTGTCTTACTTTTAGCTTCCTTTCCCTAAGCAGTCCCCTCAAATAAATCCATTTAAGTGAGAATTACTAAAAGATTACAGGATGGGCAACTTCTTACTTTCCTGAGGCTTTGGTTCATGTTATCCGTGAACTCCAGACAACCTCATTATACTGTACATTGCCTTTGAAAGATCTGTTCCGCAACTAGGAAGTTATTTACATAAAAAAAAGGAAGGTTATCTTATACAAAGCTTAACTGTATCACTTATATACCATCATACACTGCAGACACTAGACAGGGACCAGAAACCACGTATCTGAAATCTGCATCAGAGGAGTATTCCCTCTTCTGTGCCTTCTCCAGGGGTGAACTCTTGCTTATGGAATTTTCTTCCTCCAAGAGTCTGCCAGAGCTAGCCTTCAGGGGTCTGGAGGGTACTGTGTTAAGAAGGCTTGCCTTGGCAAGGCCCTAGGCTCTGCTTAGCGCATTGTTATGGGGAGGCATACAAAATCAAAAAAAGAAAGGAGGCTGTTGGGCCAAAGTGGAAGTGGCTGGCTGTTATTCACTTGAATTGCCAGAGCATAATTTTTAATATGGAGAAGTGCCCAGAAACATACCGTTCAGTACAACATAACAGTTCTACCATGAATATATATATATGTGTATGTACAAATACATAGTTATATATGTATATCCTCTCCTCCTCCCTGCCCACCTCCTCCAAAAATGAGTAAAAGTGTGTAAGAAGGAGAAAACATTTTTGTCTGGTGCCTATCAATCCATGTTAATTGATAAAAATAAGTCTCTTTCCTCTGTCAGGCAAACATTTCTGGCTACTGCCTGGGCCACATCCTTCACTTTGCATTGCTACTTATGGTTAACTGTACTTCACAGACTCCTGTTTCTCCAATCTCTGCCTTCATTGTTGGCATCACTTCTTTATCTTTAGGCTGAGAGGAGCATATTCAACATGAATTCAGTCAAAAGACCTGCAGCAAGTTGTAGCGCCAGTTGATATGTGTCCTTTCTGTTTCCAGGTTCATTTTCAGGGGCCATGTGCCCCTTCTTTGCCTCAAGATTTCCTTCCATCTTGTTTGTCTGTACAGTAGTAGGAGCCAGCATCCTCAAGAGCAGTATGGGGCCCAGCATCTACGGGACAAGAAACAAAGCTGAACCTGTACTGTCATCACATGAAACCAATGAAAGGGGAGAAAGAAGAAAGCATTCTCTCCAATATTATGGAGGGAATGGAGGCAATAAGGGAAGAACTGATGCTTCCAAGCCTGAATGGGAAGCAGATTGACAGGACTTCTTCACAAGCTAGCAGTGAAGCAGGCTGACATCCATCTTGCTATGATTCCTGTTTCTACCTAAAGCTTTGACAGACTCCCCGGGTTACCTCGCCATGCCTCTACTCCACCCAACACCCAAGTCTGAACTGAAAAGCTTCCCATCACATTGTTCTTATCTTAGCTGTCTATTGTCAATACTGCTGCTACTGTCCTTTGTGTATGAATAGAGTTCTGTACCCTATTTGTTTCTGTGTCCCTGCTGAATGAGTTAAGATGCAAACACAAATACAATAAAGGTCAGAATTTCACAACCAAACTCCACCAAAGAAGAAAGTATTGTTAACAAGCAGGATGTTTACGCATATATTTGCATGGTTATGATGCAAGTTTTGCTTAAAGGAATTGCAAATTCCTGGTATGGAATTGAAGCAACACAGCATTCAGGGAGAGAAAAAAAGAAAGAATAATGGATAAATACAATTGGTTTTAACTAACTACAGTCTCAAAGGGAGTCACTTCTACAAAGATTCTGTGAACATTTGCAGCCAAATCCATTCTGACAGGTGAGATAGTGCTCCCCTAAATCACTTCTGAGAAGGTAAAGGACCACCCTGGCTCACATCTGAACATTGTCTTGAGCAGAGCAGAGATTCTGCTCAGCATGAGCTACTATGACAATAATCTGGTTTTAATCTGCTCTCCATCCCACTAATTGCATGTGTGGGAATCTATTACAGCTCCCCAGAGGAGGGTCTGCCTCCTCCTCCTGCTGCCTCCTCCCCTCTTGTGGCAGGGTCCAGCTCCAGCTCAAAACTTTTGGTTGAGCCCTCTACAACAGGCTAAAACTCAACCCTTTCCCCAAATACAGTTTAATTCAGGAATTAATATTTCTATTTTGAAATTTCTAGGCCATTTGCCTCAAATAAATTTAGACACTCTAGGGTAGTTCAAAGGTAGCAGCAAAATAAATCGACTTTTGGGGAATATGTTTGATCTTTGCAGCATTGTGCCTCATTCTTCAGCTCACCAGAGACATACAGACTTGATACTCTGCACCTGAGAGTGAAGGTGCTTCAGCACTTGCTCCTTGAGGTGATTCAGTCTGGAAATTAGCCAAGACTTTTCCATCAAACACACTACAGTTATGAGGCAAATCCTCAAGAGAAACAGGATGGAAATAAACAGAAGGTAGTTGTACGAGATGGACTGAAACTGTGGAGATGAGAGAGGGAATGAAAGGACAGACCAAAATCTTTGTGGGTTCCACTTCTATGGAGTTTGTGCTTTAGACAAATTTTCTTTCACTACACCTCTAGAGTTATCCAACACAACAGGTCTGACTTTTCATTTGGCATTTTTCTCAGACAAAATCTTACAAACCTCCATGGGTGAGGGAAATGGATGGGAAAATTCCCCATACTTGATCCCATTTATCTTATTCATCTAGACTTAGCTGATGCTGGTGGCAACATGTGAGGAGCACCTCTGACCGTGGAGCCTTCCAGGAAACAGTGCAAGGAAGAACTGGGACATACCGATGGGTGCCACTCTGGGTACGACCTGAGAAGGAAGAGGACAAAGTGTCCTTCTTTTGGTGTTTAGCTGAGATGGAAATGTGGGAGTTATCCTCTGCTCAGGACATTCATGCCTGGCTGAGGCAGTGAATGGTGAGTTCTTGTGGTCTCGGTGTGTTTAGTCACCAGCAGGACTTTGGGCCTATACATCGTAAAACCTACCCTAACTGGATGAATGAAGTCTTCATTTCTCCATTGGCCTTTGCATGTCCTGGCTGCTCCTACTGTGCCTTCCTCCTAATCCCCATTTCTTTCAAGCTGACTACAGTCCATAGAGATTCCCTCCTTGCCCAGCAAGTGAGGGAAAACTCCACTTCACTTCCTTCCCCCAACACGCTCCTTCCTCCAGAGCTAATCCCCAGTCACTGGGAAGTTAATTGAAAGTGCGGCTGAATGGCCTTTTGAAGAAAAGGCAAGTTATGCCTTGCCTCCATGTTGTACCAGATGGATGCCAGTTAGATATACTGGGGTGGCATCAGGCCCAACTGAATATATCCTGCCTCCAAGCCCAGTTCAGTGCTCTACACTAATCATGGCTATGTTGTTTCTGGTGCACAGTTGGCTCATGCATGAATAGCTCAGGGCATGGGCAAACCAAATTGTGTCTGTCTGCAAAAGACGTAACGCAAGAAGAGATGAAAAATACATTAGAAGCCCTGCCATGATTGTATCAAAGGCGCCATTTGTCTTTATTACACATATTAGTCCTTTGCTCGATAATCAGATTATACTATGGAGGCATCATTTAGATGGCAAACTTGCTGAAGCAAGGTCTGTATCTCCCACTTCTAGGTGATGTTGAATACATTCCTCTTCACATAACAAACAAGGACAACTGGAGGTTGAACACTGGCAGAGTGATGGTACATTGGGATGGTGTTTAGATGTGACATTCACCCAGAGAGGGACAGGACAAGGAACACATGAAAACCCTGCCCGTGCCTTCACCAAAGGCGTTACAAGCGACATATGGTGTGTCTGTGCCTTGGTAGCTGCAGCCCTCAAGTAGCAGATAGATTCGGGCCTTAACGCACTTCATACGTGTTCCTCACCTTCCCTCTCTCAGACTTGAAGAAAAAAAGATAAAATCCCTTATTCTCACCATAAAGCACAGAGGATGAAGGAAGCTGCCTGACTGTGCAGGTCTTTGGAAAGAGGGAAAGTTGGTTACAAACTCTCCCAGAGACAGCACAGATGAAAAGATACAGGAGGCAGGATGTACCTTTGCAGTAGGCTTAACTTTTCAGCAGGGAATTTAAAAATCCACAGTTAGAGGCTCTACTGAGTGTCAGAAGGCTCCATTGCATGCTGGGATTATTCTGGGGAGCAATCAGCTCAAAGCTGGTGATGATTTTCCCCTTCCATGTGCCTCAGAAAAACTGGTACCCTGCCAGTTGGAAAAATTAAGGGAAGCTTTTCTAACTGAGGTCATTCTCTCAAGTGTTTGTCAATGCCTGTTGCTGCGGGTGTGCTCTCCTTACATAAGGTAAATCCCAGGGCATTTATTTCCCAGAAAATGAGGTACTAATTAAAAATAAATTCAAGAAGGCTAAGCCTCTACCCTGCTCCCAACAGCAGCTTTTACGTCTCAAGAAGAGAACTTCAGCTGTTTGGCAAAATCCTGGAGGCATCAATTTCTGCCATAACCTTGAGCCTCCTCTCGCGCCTGCCACAGGAAGTTCTCCTATGAAACTCAGGGACAGGCTCATTGTTGTTGTCTGGCAGCTTCTCCAGGTCCTTGAGAAAAATCTGCACTGCAAAGCTCATTGCTGGAAAATATCTCCATCATTGTTGCCCATAACATGTATGATCCCCACTACGAGTGGAGACCTTGCTACCCATCTGCATGTTTGCCATTGCCCTGTAACATTCCCAGAATTATAACTGTCCCACTTGAAAAATCTCTGACAGTTTTCTCTGCTGTTCACTGTTACCTGCCGGATCATCATTCTTAGTGAACACAATGAGTTACAGTAAATAAAAACCAGACGCAATTTTATTTTGAATGACTTCTGATGAAAGAGGATTATGGCTAATAAATTGCAGATTGTCAAATGCCAGTGTTGGCTGGTATGTTTTACTAAATGAAAGACACAGTTTAACACTTAAAAAAAAGATCTGTATTATCGTGAAATGCTGTAATACAGTATGACCCATTTTTTACTCTATTGTTTATTTTGTTACCATGGATATCTTTAACTTCCCCTGAGGACAGCACCCTAATTGTTTAAAGTAGGCATCTTCTTTTTCAGACATATGAAAAGGTTTTGTACAGAATGCATTAAAACAGAAAGTGCAGCAGTCTTAGCCTTTTCAACTGCTGCACGTGTGCGTTTGTGTTTAGACTTGATGTTAGGAAAAAGCTCTTCACTGAAAGGGTGATTGGCCGTTGGAATGCACTGCCCAGGGAGGTGGTGGAGTCGCCAACCCTGGAGGTGTTTAAGGGGAGACTGGATGAGGCACTGAGTGCCATGGTTTAGGTGATGGGTTGGTGTTAGTGTTGGTGTTGGGTTATAGGTTGAACTTGATGATCTCAGAGGTCCTTTCCAACCTTATGATTCTGTGATACTGTGATACTTTGATACTGTGTTTTATAGGCAAACCTAATATCTGGGTTGTCCGCCAAATTGTAAGCTTGATTCTAACCACAGATTTATTTTTGCTCACCAATGACAGGCCAAAGGCTGCTGCCCTCCTTCACTAGACCTTCTCCAAAATTCTAGTGTTTTGTGTTCCGTTAACACTTGTAAATTGCATCCTCTCAGTTGAGCTATGCACTTATCCATCTTCTGATAAAACATCAGAAATATGGCAATTTCTTATATCTGTTCCATACAGAGAGAACAAAACCAATCTACTCCAGCACTCAACATGAGATGTAAATGCAATAGTGATAGTAGAAGACTATATTTTACCTAATTTTTTTTTTTAAATGGCTCTTTCTGCGTTATTTTTATCTGTTCCTATCCTAGACATGCCTTCTGCATCCAGCATCCTCAATCATTATGTATTTGTCACAAGGCTCTCTCCTTGGGAAAACAAAACAAAACAAAACAAAACAAAGCAAAACAAACCCAAACAAACCAGAGTAAATATTCTGGACAGAACTGGTATTCTGTTACTATTCTGTGTGACTCCCCATATGGATGGTACTCCAAAATAAAAGTACCATATTTAAAAATAGTATTTCCATTTTTTTGAGTACAAATGTTATTAAGAAGTAAAATGATTTTTAATTCCAGAATAGAGTCCACAAAAAGCTACCCTGGCATAGCTTCTAGGGCAAAATTTCCCTTCTAACCTAGCCTTATACAGTGAATTTACATAATCTGTTAACATATAAATATCAAAGGCCTATTCTTCTGCTATTTCATCTGTAATGAATCAAGGTTGGGGTGTATATAAACATCCTATTGATATTCTCTCCCTCGAGGCTCCAGACACCCATTACCACTTATACATTGCATGCCTCTCTCACAGACTATGACTTTCTGAAAGTACATAGCAAGAGCTACAACAACCACAGCCTCCACTCTGAAATAAAACAGTGGGCTTACAGTGCTTCTAGTTAGAAACTGACAATACCTGCTGAAAGCCATGTGTTTTTCACAATGTCTTAGTGACAGAACCACTGCAGCCACATCTAACTTTACAGTAAATCAGTTTTGACTCTCTGCTTCCTGCTAGAATCTTACAGGATTTGTGTCACGCAGTGTTGTGTTTCGCAGTGGATATAAATCAACAGAATTCCCCTGCTTGTCTCCTCAGTGGTGGGGATAGCAAGACGGTACCAAAAGGTCTGGAAATGGAGGTCAGCACAATTCACAACGCTGAGTGACTTGTCACCCCTAGGTACTTGCTCTAATCCTTAGCTCTGCCAGAGCTCTCTTACCAAAGCTGGTGTTGAAAATTTTAGAGGTCTCTTCATTTTAACATCCACCATATCTCCTGGTAAAAATATTTCTGAGCCAGAGGAGTCCCAAATGAAAGGTGTCTATCCTAAGCTAGTACTTGCAACAGTAACATCACAATTTTATACAACAGTTTTCTGTTATTCTGAGACATCACATTGAAAGGATGGTTTGGTGAAGATTCCTCCCTCTCTCCCACAAATCCCGAATTTATGAATGTTTTAGAACTTAAAAATAATTGTCAGCCTACTGAAGTATTCCTCCCTCTACAGACAATTGTGATGAGGTTGTCCAGGCTTTCGACACCTTCTGCATGGCTCCTGTAATTCATGTTTTCCCAAGAGCAAGCTGTCATCATGCTCTGAAAACTACAAGTAAATCCCCAGCTTGCACTGACTTCACGAGTGGGACCGGAGTGTTCAGTGCTTCTGACTACCTTTTTCCTGTAAAACTTGCAGATTAAGATGGACTTCCAAGAACAGAATATGCCATGCCTCTTGTGAGTAATATAATACGTAATTGCCTTACTGCTGGAAATAAATGGTTTCATAATGTCACTTACTATAAGGATATCATGAGTTGCAAATCTCAGCTGCAAAGGAAAACCACTTTAGGAAAAGGGAACAGGTGATTTTTAGCTTTAGACTGAATCTGTGGAAAATATTAAAAGCATTCATCTGTAATGCATTTCTTTTCTCCAAATCCCTCTGACAAGGAATTCCAAATTTATGGTTTTACAGTTTATTGGAGGGTAGAAATTGAGGTGTATTTGACTGCAAGTAAAATACTGTGTGGTACCAAGCTTCTTACTCAGTCGCTGAATCTGAGTATTAGAAGATGCGTATGAATGTGAAGCAAAACAGTTCCTGCAAAGCAGCCTGCTCTGAGAGCCCCATCAGAGGTTTTTAAGATGTCACTTGTGCAGTGATGGTCACAGACAGCTGCTCATGTTGGAGGGATTCCTCTTTTACGTGCACTTTGCTTTCTATGTCTTTACAAAGCAACTTGAAATGCCTTGCACAGTTGATTTGCACACTCAGGGTTGTGATTTTTTAATTCTCCCTCTACCTTCATTACGCAGTGTTTAACCTCCATGAGGAGGAAGCTGGGACAGGAATAATAGCTCTGAGACAGAGAGTAAATAACTGAGTGTCTCGAAGGCTGGGTCTGGGTTCACAGCACTCAATAGGAGTTGAACTGAATGTAGAACAGCTAGGAAGTCCTTAGAATTCTTCTACTATCCTCCCCAATTACATGACTGAATCTACTAATGAACATTAAAGAAGAGAGGTAATCCGCTGTTGCACAGGGCTGTCTGCCAAAAAGTTCAAGTTGTTAGAAAAAATGAAGTGGTGCTGCACTCTGCACTGTTTAATGTGCCAAAACAACAACAAAAATACTTTCTCATGGTCCAGGATATTAAACAGACCCAAATAACTTTCATTAAAAACCCACATTTTCTGTGCGGATTTTTCCCTGGAGAATGCAACGTTTTGTTTCCTAGGCAGGATGAATTTTGTACTTCATTAAATGCCTTGATCTTTTCATCACATTAGCCTTTAATGCGACAATATAATCTTTAGTTTGTCTGGATTAATGATTAAAACAAATGTGTGCACTTGTATGTGCATGTGTGTGTCTGCGGGTGTGTATAAAATCCTTTGCTAAATCTAAAAATGTGGAAGGTGATGGAACCACCCAATGTTCTTACTTAAAGTATTAGTATAAAATAGATACGTATGCACACTTTTAGCTACAGGGTTAAAAAGCTAACTTTTAAAGACCTTCAGATTTCTCCTGTGACAATCTCCATGGGGAAGTATGGTTAGCTGGCTAGATGCTCCTGTTGCCTTCCTCCCTTTGATACCCAACTGATTTAGAAGCATGGCTGGTGAACTAACAAGAAGGTCTGAATGCTTTATCTGGGCCTTGTACAACCCTGCAATGAGACCGTTATGACTCTGGCAGCTGATGCTCATGACTGACGGGTGAGAGGGAGAGCTGAGCCTGAGACATCTGCTGGGGTTGATGTCCCCAGCTCTTTCTTGCTCTGGCCATGTGGATGCTAGGGAGTCTCAGGAACAGCTCCTACTATCAGGAAAGGCAAATTTGGGGAGAATTTATCTGAAATCTCGCTGCAAATTGTAGTGTTTCTGGTGCTGACTCACTGGGAGAACTGCTGTCCCCACGGTGGGGCAGGAGGTATGTGTGTGGCAACTCAGTGATGGTGGAAAAAAGATGCTAAAAAAGGATGCCAAAAATGGTGATGTTGCTGTGGGGAACAAATATATGCCTCTATAGGTGTCTTTTTGGCTAAAGATGGAATAAATAATTTCTCCAATATATACAGGGAGAGACACAATGTTATGCTAATAAAATTTACTTGAGAGATTTTGATGTGGAAAAGTAAAACTCTGTATTTCAGATGATCAACTCTCTCACTTGAACCAGAAGCAGGAAACTCGTTTGTAGTTAAAGCCTTTAAAATCCCTCATTTTAATGTTTTTTTAGCAATAATGGAAGAGCCAATAAGGAGACCATCTCCAATAGAATGCATGTCATGCATCTTTTAAATACCTCTTTGATATAAGCAATGTGGCAAAACTGACATAAACACCCTGGAAGATTTTATTGTTGCAAAACATTAATTGGTTCTGATAAAAAAAAAATCAGATTCATTTCTTCAGTCATTTACACCATGGATGTACCTACAGGTATAGGCAGCTACAGGTATAGGCCTGTGTTACTGTGTTCAAATCCATCCACAAAACTCTTAAATGTCTATCCATTTTTTAGTGGTGGTCCATGATCCAGGCAAAAATCTGATTAAAGCTGTTTCTTTTTTCAAATCTTTTTCTGGTGTTTTCAAAACAATGCTCTGGATGACATATGGGATTGAACACCCATCTTCTTCAGAGACAGCATCAAACTAACAAAGTTAAAACTTAATGCAGAAACTGTTGTCTTGTCTAGAAAACATGGGAAATACCAAATTTCAGAAACTCACAGAACAGATCTGACACTAACGTATGCTCCAAACAATCCCTGCAATGTGTTTTCAATGTGGATATTACAGTGAAATGAAGATACAGTAAAGCTGAAGTCTCCTGATACTGGAACTACTTAAGACATCGCAGTCTCAGAATTCGTGAAGGAAAGGTTTAATTTCACCCAACATCAGCTGAAGCAAGACTTGTAGTCCCAGCTAATTACCTCAGCTCCCTGGATGGTGAAGGGAGGGAAGATTGTATTTCTGGAACGAATCTGCAGAAGAGCTGCCAAAGCTGTGAGGGATAACCATACACATCCCTGTTAGGGGGCCAAATTAGGCAAAAAGGAGCTCTATCACAGCTGCTACAGAAGCTCCTGTGGAATTGTAACATTCAGATGGGTATCAATATTGGGCTGTCTCACACAACTTCTTTGAACTCAGAAATACATTTTAGAAGTGTAAGTTAGCTCATCCTCGAGCCTCACTCTGTTGTGTCAAAATTGCTCCACAGGGCAAGCTCACTGTTTTGAAACTCATTCGAACCTCTGTGGGCTGCTCTGGCTGCTTGTGACCAGCATGTAACCACAACGAGGCTTGACTTGCTGAGACACAGATCTATTTCCACTGACTTAAAGGATAGGGTGATAAAACAGGAGTGATAAACAGAATCATATGGATGTCTTGAAAAAATGGCATTACTGTGGGTGGAAATTTGGATTCTCAAAACATTTCAATTCCCCATTTTCTAGCTCTGCCAGCTACTTGCAGCAAAGAGCAGGGCCACAGTAGTGTTTTTTAAGGTAGTTGATAATTTCAGTAATATATAGTAATATATAGAAGATCACGGAATTCTTGACGAGTACAAACTTCCAAGTTGCACTCTTTTTCCTGAAAACATGTGAAATGACCTTGGAAAGCAATGCATGGTTGGATATTTTATAATTTGTGATTGAGGATTTTAGAAAGAGCATTTGCGATTTTCATTGAAATTTTTGCACAAATAAATCAGAAAAGAGATTTCTGCAGAGCTGCATTATTGTATCTTTATTACTTCGAACAGCTGAAGCAAGCTGAACCACAGAACATGAATATGTGGAAGTCTACCATTCTTTCCAAAAGGATAAGATCTCTGGGATTTTTTTTCCACCCACATGACATAAGGCAGAAAGGGTTCCCTAGTACAGATCAGAACTAGTGCTTCTACATTTTTACTTTTAATAAATAATTCTCTAGTCCTGGTCTGCCACAAAACCTTTACAGTAGAGAGGACCAATTCTTCTTAATACTTTAATATCACCAAAAGGCACTACTATAGATATGATTTTTTTTTTTGTGGTGTAGCTCATCTCACATAGCAACTTGGTGTAAAAATGTATATCAGAGTTCACACTTTCAAACTATGTTGCTACACTGGCATGTGTTTAAGGGACACACTCTGGTCCAAGACCATAACACAAGATCAGAGAATCTGGGAAGTAGGGTACTGGCTCTTAGCATCATTAGCTAGCCATGCAACCCCTGATAATTGCTGGATATTTAAAGTCCTACTTGAAACATGAAAAGAGCTGCCTCAGCAGTTTAATGTCCTCTGTTGATTGTGAACTGCTTCGAAGCATTTCTCACCATCTAAACCCAGATCTAAATGTCACTGAGTTAAACTGGCTGCAGATCAGGCTTTACAACATCCTTCCGTGCTAGTGAAACTGGTACATATTTTACCATCAGTATTAGGCACTCAGTGAGTGAATTAGACAACTATACTAATTCATAACACTTCAGGGTGTGTGTTTGTACAGGTATGTCTGCTGGCAACTGCTGTGAGTCATCTAGACAGGCCTAGTTTATAGTATGCAAACCTACACTCTCTGAATGAAAATTCCCCTTTTAGGAAATATGACTGTTATTTTCCTCTTTTTCAACAAAAATTAAAAGCACTGTTGGTGGAGGGGTTTCAACTCCAAATCAATGGGAAGTCATAAAACAAACGCTGTTGGAGAAGCAGCAGGAGGGATTGTAACAGGAAGGACACCTGCCAACAGAACAAACAGAAACTAAATTAATGTCACTGCTGGTCGGAGGCTGGAGCTGACCATGCCCCCCTTGGTCCCTTTGCTGGGGAACTTCTGGGGTGACAGCAGACCTCGTAGTCAGGTAAGAAAATGGAAAGGACCTGAATGAAACAACAATCCCCACCACGCAGGGATGCCTGGGAGAAATAGTAAAGTAAATTAATGCACGGTGTTAGTTAAGTTCATCTCCTTCGCTTCTGCTTCCCCCAAGCCTCTTGCTCATTCTCTCTCTATTTCAGAGAGGATTGTGAACCAGCCTAAGAGGACATGTCTGAGTAGGGTCCTTTTGGCCACCAGATAAGCCACCAAATTCTGCAATCACATGGTGTGTGTTATAAATGTGGAGGGGAGCGTGAAAAGTTTAGGGGTAGGAGTCACTGTGCGAAACCATTCTTGTCACTGCACCGCTAACTGCCTAAAACCGCTCACTGAACAACATTCACAGCAAAACCAGAGCACAAGGAGGCTGATTAAAGACATATTCTCATTTAGAATTGACTTGTCCTGTGCCATTATGCCTGTAATTTTCAATTGCGTTTGAAATAAAAGCACCTATTTTAATAATATTGAATACATCGAAAGTAATACTCTCATATGACTTCAGCAAGTGGCGTGGCTGATAAATAAGCAGCAAACTTTCCAGTTTGGTAGGATTTTCTCCCCTATTTGGGAGATTTTTAGCCCCAAAATGTGACAGAGAAAAAACCCCCCTGGTATTAGAAATAATTTATGGCAGTTTTCACAAGACTTTAATATAGGAGTGGTTATTTGGCAAGAAATTAAACATTTTTAATATACATAAACTAACTGTTTCAGCTGAACGAGATGGCTGGGATATCCTCTAAAATATAGAGTGATTTTTGTTTGGCTTTTTTTTTTTTTTTTTTTTTTTTTACCAGGAGGCTAAAACCAGTATGACTCATTGAGGACAGCTTTTCCTCACCTGACATTTCTTGTCACAATCCCATGATTTCTCCTTCAGGTGCTCTGGCAAGTAGAAGGACCAAACCCCAATGCAACAGACCCTTGGTTTATTTTGCTTTTTACTAACTCTTCATTCATTGTGTGCATTTAGGGCACAGGCATCATCAATTCCTTCACCTTGTTTTCTTCAATTTCTTGACTTTGAGTTTATCTTAAAGCCTTTTGTTTGAGCTCATAATTCAGCAGTGAGTCAGTAACCCACAAGTACCCTGAGTGGAGCCAGCCACTATCCACAGGCTTCACTGACCACCTGCTTCAAGCTGTGTCCTGTGTGGGTGGCCAAGTTCAGAGACACTTTTTAAAATATGAGTTACAGTAATTTTTTTTAACCTTGCATACACTCTGCAGGCAATCGGGGTGGTGAAAACTGGATGACAATGAACTTGATTTCTCAGTCTTACTTGTCTTTGCTGTAAAGTCAGCTAAACTTTGCTGACTTTAGGAAAGAAGAACAAGAATCTGGCCCTAAATATTTAGCTCAGCCACATTTCATCATTGTTCGCTGCACATGCCATTACTTGCTCTCTCAATCCATTGCTCCCATCTCTCTGCGGTTGCCCACAGCCAGCCCATTGGCTTTCCCTCCCCCCTTGTGATCAAGTGATGCTTCTGTAGCCATTGCCCATCTGCCCTGGGAAAAGTTGAGACGCATTTGTTCTCCCTTCAAGATTTTCCGCAGTGACTGTAAGTTAACACCACTTCGAATTTCAGTGCTCCAGTCAAGAAAAAAAGGGATTAAAGCAGCCAACCAAACTCACCTAAGAAAACTGAATTTGAAGATGAGGGGAGAGAGGCAGACATGATATCTTCAGCCAGAAATGCTGCCTAGGCTTTAATAAATTTGCACAGTGCGTGCAGATCCAGACAGTGGCACTTTTTACACACATCTCTTCCTCTTCTGTCCCAAGCCTTTCTCCCTCAAACTTGACTCATTGCACAGTGGTACTTTGAGGTTTCTTGATGTGCCTTCTCTATCACATGAGGTTTTCCACTAACCAGAACACCCCTTGCTATGCTGCTCTGTCCTCCTGCTCCAGCTCTCATGTCACATTCACTCTGCTGCTTTTCTTTTCCCTCTGAGATATTTCCTGCTGCAAACTCTGATTTGGACTTTTCTGGCTCCTGCTTTTTCCAAGCACCTTCCCATCTCAGGACATAGTGTACCCATGAGCACAGAGTAATCCCACTTGTTGCCAACAGCCACTGTGCTGCAGGCTGGTATCTGGTCTTGTGGGGGGCAAGTTAGGCAAAATTTGAACCCAGTGTGTGCCTGGCACAGCTCCCCATCGTGCCCACTGTGCTTTAGGAGCATGGCTGAGCACAGCAAGGTAAAGTTTCAAAAGCAGGTTTACTTGTTTGTTCTGAAGTGAAATTTTCTGCTGTTTTTCTCCTGTTTAAAGAAAATACTTGTGCTAGTTTTGAAAGTCCTGATCTATAAGTGGTGTGTTCATTTCTGTTAATTGCTATTTATCTTTCATTATAACAGTTGGAACCAATTTCTTGGTCACACACAGATCTTTGGGAGGAAAAGATAATATCACAGTATCACACAGTATCACAAGGTTGGAAAGGACCTCTGAGATCATCAAGTCCAACCTATAACCTAACACTAACACCAACCATCATCTAGACCATGGCACTCAGTGCCTCATCCAGTCTCCCTTTAAACACCTCCAGGGTCGGTGACTCCACCACCTCCCTGGGCAGCCCATTCCAATGGCCAATCACCCTTTCAGTGAAGAATTTTTTCCTCACATCAAGTCTAAACTTTCCCTGACGAAGCTTAAGTCCATGCCCTCTGGTTCTGCCACTGGTCACCTGAGAGAAGAGACCAACCCCTGCCCGACTACAACCTCCTTTTAGGTAGTTGTAGAGAGCAATGAGGTCTCCCCTGATCCTCCTCTTCTCCAGGCTAAACAACCCCAATTCCCTCAGTCGCTCCTCATAGGGCTTGTGTTCCAGCCCCCTCACCATCTTCGTTGCCCTCCTCTGAACACATTCCAGTATCCTAACATCTTTCCCATACTGAGGGGCCCAGAACTGGACACAATATTCAAGGTGAGGCCTGACCAGTGCCGAGTACAGGGGGACAATAACTTCTCTGGTCCTGCTTACTACACTATTCCTGATGCAGGCCAGGATTCCATTGGCCTTCTTGGCCACCTGGGCACACTGCTGGCTCATGGTGAGCTTCCTGTCCACCAGCACTCCCAGGTCCTTTTCTACCTGACTACTCTCTAGCCACTCTGTCCCCAGTCTGTAGCTCTGCATGGGATTGTTGTGTCCAAAATGAAGTACCCGACATTTGGACTTATTAAACATCATCCCATTAGAATCGGCCCAGCTCTCCAATCTGTCCAGGTCCCTCTGTAGGGCCATCCTACCCTCTAGCAGATCAACTCTTCCTCCCAGCTTGGTATCATCTGCAAATTTGCTGATGATGGACTCAATCCCCTCATCCAAATCGTCAATAAAGATATTAAACAGGACGGGACCCAATACCGATCCCTGGGGGACACCACTGGTGACCGGCCGCCAACTGGATGAAACACCATTCACCATCACTCTTTGGGCTCGGCCATCCAGCCAATTCCTAACCCAGCACAAAGTGCTCCCATCTAGTCCACGAGCTGCCAGCTTCCCTAGGAGTCTACTGTGGGAGACAGTGTCAAAGGCCTTACTGAAATCCAAGTACACCACATCCACAGCCTTCCTCTCATCCACCAGGCGAGTCACATGGTCGTAAAAGGAGATCAGGTTGGTCAGGCAGGACCTACCCCTCCTAAATCCATGCTGGCTGGGCCTGATTTCTTGACCGTTCTGCAGGTGGTGCATGATTTGACCCAGGATTATCTTCTCCATGATTTTACCTGGGACCGAGGTCAGGCTGACAGGTCTGTAATTACCTGGATCATCCTTACGGCCCTTCTTGTGGATGGGCGTCACATTGGC
Source organism: Tapera naevia (assembly GCA_033556795.1). Lineage (NCBI taxonomy): Eukaryota > Metazoa > Chordata > Aves > Cuculiformes > Neomorphidae > Tapera > Tapera naevia. Next base: position 1,807,538 of record JAUMJJ010000118.1, read on the forward strand.
CAACTTCCAGTCTTCCGGGACCTCTCCAGAGAGCCAGGACCGCTGAAAGATGATGGAGAGCGGCTTAGCAAGCTCATCCGCCAGCTCTCTCATCACCCTAGGATGGATCCCATCCGGCCCCATAGACTTATGAGGGTCCAAGCAGCTCAGCAGGTCTCTAACTTTCTCCTCATGGATTGCAGGAGGGCCATATTGCACCCTGCCCCCATTAACCACTTCAGAGGGCCAACTGTCAAGCGAAGGGCCAACTGTCAAGCGAATATCATACCTTTATCTCCAAAGCTAAGGATAGACAAAGACATACTTTTACAGTTGATTATTTTGTTGCATCTTCTCCATTTCCCTTAGCAAAAATGAGCTCTACTTTCCTCACACACTGAACTTTGTCCTTCTGCTGAGGAATCTCTGATATTTTGCTTTGGAAAACTCCTAGCCTTGATCTTTACCCCATCCATCACCATGTATACATTTTGTGATCTATAACTTTGGCCTCTTTTTACTTATAAGTGTCCTAAATTGCTTTCAGTTTTTCGATACCTTCATTCCATGATGCCTCTTTTGAGTAGGTTGAGATTTTTCTAAATGATGGTGGTTAGATTCCAATACAGAAGCTAGGAGTCATCGGGTGCATTTGACAGGAGACAGGTGCAAAGCAGAAGGTGGTGGGTCCTTACACAATGCTGAGGAACACCCTCCTGCAGGGCTTGATAGGAATGGAGAGAAGAGTTTAAGTGGAGAAAGTCACAGAAGTGTGAATGCCCATAACACGTCTACTACAGGCAGGAGCATTGACTCTAGCTGATCATCTGCACGGTCTTATTGACTAGAAGTAGTCTGGGATGACTATTTCTAGCACTTAGAGGTTTCTTCCCTGCAACTTTATCTGCAAAAATGGGACCTCAATCCAAAAATGAATGATTTGTGCAGATGAGTCAGAGTGAACTCTGTTGCACAATGTGGAAACTGTAAACCTAGTAAGGAAGGTTTTCTCAGTCTGAGAAAGTATGTGATAAACTTGAGACTGAAAATAAAGAAATGTATTTTGTTTTTCCAAGGAGGAGCCACCATTTTTCTTATACCCAGTTAAGCCCTTTCCCTTGTTTCCATTTTGTTATTTAAGGCTACTTCATTCATTGGTTAAATTAAAAAAAAAATGAGCCTGCTGAATTGTGAGATGATAAATGAGTCATGTAGTTGAATAGCGTTGGCACTGCAAATCATCAGCATGATGCTTGGAAAATGATGTAGCGAGCAATCCAGGAAGGAATGGGGTGACCAGATGCTGGGAGTTACTGCAAAGTCAGGATTTAACTCTGATCTTTGCATTTCAGCTTTTCCATTATCATAAAGCTGAGTGGAATGAAACTAGGGGGAGGAAAGTTATGGGAGTTTGGGCCTGGGACTAAAGCTTAAGTTTCCTTCTCTATTATTGTTACATATTTATTATTACAATCTATCCATTAGTGTCTTTACTTAATTTGGTGTAGAATTATTACTTCACATTTTTCTCACACGTATTTCAACTAATGTACATCTAGCTTATACCAGTGAAGTTAATAAAGGACAGGAAAATTTAGCTTTTAAATCTATTTTTGGAGTAAAATGGAAAATATAGTGATAATGTGTCTAACCGTACAAGGCTAAAAAGCCACTAACTTCTTCTTATATGCACTTTGTGTATGTTCATTTTGGCTCAGTCAGGACAGATTTGATGTCCTGCATCCCACTAATAACCCAAATCTAGAGCACCTCTGTGGAAGGTGCTGGGCAGGAGTCTCCATTACCTCTCAATGGGAGCAGCTGACAATCCCAAGAACTACAAGTTGTAAACTTCAACTGATTCCTAACACTAGCTTAGCTGTGATGAGCAGTTGCAAATTTACTTTGATTTCCTTCTGTTGAGGACCTGGCCTTTAAAAATTAACATGTATACTGGGACTTGGAAAACCACCACATCAGGCTGGTTGCAGGAGCCACACCAGCAGGACAGAGTACAATCCAGAAATCCAGAGAGTGACAGTCCACTGTTATGCTGGTTATCTGCCCCTTGCCCCCCGCCTCCCTTCCTTCCCTGCAAGGAAGGAAGCACAAAGAGTTTGGCCCTTGTGGACTGAAGGAAAACAAATCAGAATTTTTATTCTTTTCTTCCCTCCCCCGCTCCCCAAAGGAATTTGTGCATCATGAAGAAAATCATTGCTGCAGCAGAAGTAGAAGAAGAGATTTTCAGAGGTTCAAAACACACAGATGTGTAAAATACACAGAGCTTCCTCCCTTGGACAATCTGATCTTCAAACAAGCAGAGTTTTTCAGCTTGGAGGTGAGTGGAACTGCGAAACAACACAAGGTACACAGGGGACTTCTATCAGTAATTGGTACGTGAATGGAATGGACCCCAGACCCTCACTCTGCAATGTAGTCACTAATGTGACAGATTCCTACCAAACGTGAAGACAAACCTCTCTCAAGGGCACCAGGCATAGCAAATTGATACCAGCGAGAGGTTATTTTCTTGGAACCTAAATTAAAATTTCTGTAAAATTACATTCAAGAGCTGAAAAATTCTGTAAATCCTAAAACTGTGTCAAAGCCCCCTGAGACCCTGCTCGTGTATACAGAAGACTGTTTGGAAGGGGAGGATTGGGGTGCAGTTGGTAGGTGCAGGTCTGTGCCTACAGGACTGTATGTGGGCAAGGATGGATTGCTGCTCAACAGGCGTGCAGATGGGGTTTTGTTCGCCAAGCAGGGCTGACTCTCCATAAAGCTCTCCATAAATCCCATCAGGGATATTTTTTTTAACAGAAGTAGAGAAGATCTGCAAAGAGGGTGAGGGAGAAAGTGTACCCATATCTCTGTCCCTGTGGTTAGGACACCTGTTGCATAGGATAGAACTTCCTTCATATCCTGCCTTGTGGTTCATTGTGCCTTTGCACTGGGCCAAGAGTGTGTACACAGCCAAGAACTGTGGTTCAGCTGCCACCTGAACAGCAGCAAGCCAACTGCTAGCCATCAAGAGGACACGTGGAAGCTCCCAAGGCACTGCTGAGGCACTATTTGTAGTGAATGTGTCCTGCATTCCAGAGGGGCCAAGGCCAAGTTTCTCCTCACAAAAGCTAACGGGGATATGTGGCACTAAGCAGTTACAGACTAAAAACTCTTAGCAAGGAAGAAGCTGCTGGCTTCTCATGTCTGCCGTAGAAGGGCTGACTATCAGCCCAGCAGCATGAACTTCAGGAGCCCACTGTAGTGAGGACGTCAGGAAGCAGGGGTAGGGACAAAGTTCAGGGCAAAAGTATTTCCAGGCTGATATTTTCCCCCTATACAGGTAGGTTTTGGTGGGTACTGGCTACCAGCTTAGGCAATGCTTTGATGCTGAGTTAGAGGTTGCATTAACACAGGGCATGGGTCTCTGACCCTGGGATAGGAAATGCCAGGGCAGTGTCAGCTTTCCACAACCTCTCTTTCATCGTACTGATACCCTGCACTATTTCACAAACTATTTCCTCTTTCTTCAAGCACTGAAAATGAAGGGGAGGCAGGGGGGAAGAAAAGATGAATTATGTTGATATATGTCTATATGAGTCACACTGGTCTCCGAAGAGTTGTGTGAGGCAAACATCCCAGGAGAGGGGGTGGGTTTTAAGGAAAGTCCTATTTTGTGTTTTACCATGATGAGGCATTTTTAGCACATTAAAAGTCCACCCTGCGAAAAAGAAGTATCAAACTCCATTACTCAACTCCAGTAAAAATGAGCTTGTGTTCTTCTTATGGATAATGCAGTCCCAGGATACTGCCTGCTGACAAATCTATTCAATTCCTTACTTCAGAAAGAACCAAAATAAGATAATTTCTCATGTATAATGCAGCAGTGCATCCCACCCCTTAGGGGAGTATTTTCTGTGATATAATCCCACAATAACCTTTAAAAAGTACTGTAATTCTAACCAACAACTTGCTGAAATGACATGCACACGTTAGGGCAGCAGTGTGTAGTTTTCCTCATTTACTCTATAGGTCAGGACTGTACTACCTGCAGCCAGCTGCTGCCCAGGGTAACAGGAGATGCTGAGATGAGGGAGTGAGAGTAGCAAAATGAGAGTGGGATTTTTGAGAGAAATTTGTGTTGGCCTGTCTCTTGTACCTTTGAAGTCAGAGGAAAGCCTTGATGGGAGAGAGGAGGTAGGAAAACACTCAGGATTTTAGAAAATCTGGCCCTAAAAGGACTGACAAAGGCTATGAGTTGCCAAGGCTATTAGTTGCTAAGGTTATTAGTGCAAGATTTTCTGGTGTTGAATGATAGTTCAAAAATATATCTGCAGGAATCATTCAAGATGAAGGGCTTAGAGCTGACAGACATTTAGATTTGGGTTTTCTTGCAGTAGAAGGACAATTTGAATGGTTAAAACCAGGTATTGGCCCTGTTGAATGGATTATATATATGTAAAATATACTTACCTACATGAATAGATAAACATTCACATGCATGACAGCTGACAGGGACACTGAAATTGGATAGGTGATAATTTGGAAATAACTCATTTTGCAAAATCGCTCACTGCACTTACATCCCATTTCACATCTGCCTTATCATTAGTGTCTGTTTGAAGTGCCCCTGTGGCCTCAGTTCATCTACTGCACCCCTTTTAATTTGAACTGCATAAATAATTTTCTAAAAAAAATTCTACTCCTAATTATTCTAGTGGAAAATGTGGGGTTTGATTGCTGTGTATTTTCACAGGATGTGCCAGTGTTCCTTAGGGTTTCATTTATTTTCACTAGGATACATACACATTTTCACTTTTTCATGAAGCAGGGCCTTGGGATGCTGATAGATGAGGCTGTGGAATTCCTCCATGATAAATGCCATAGTTGTGGATTATTACTTGCTCTGCCAAATAAAATCAAGTGAAAAACACAGACTTGGGCAGCCTCAGACCTCATAAAGTTGAACTGAATTCAATGATCAGTTTTAGGTGAGGTAAAAAAAAAGCAAGAGATATTTTCAGAAAATCAAAGTGAGTTGTTTCAGCACTTCTGAAGTGAAATTCCGAATTTTTCATCTTGATTATTTGTTCATTTAAAAAGATCTTTTTGTTGGTCTTTAAACTGTTTGTTTTTCCTTTGTTTCTTACTACAAAGTGTAGGTAACCTGAAACAAAACATCCCTTCCACACCAAACATTTAGTTTTGTCTCCAGAGAATCTTTTGAGAGTAATCCAAAATAAAACACGCTGATCTTTGATTTGCCAAGAATCAAGACTTTTCCATTGTGGGACAACTTATCTTCTTATATCCTTGTTGTTTCCACTTTTCAGTTTTGTCACCAAAGACAAAACTCTATTACTCAGGCAGCACTAGATTTCATACCCAGGCAGGTGTGAATTGCTGCACAAGTGGGGAATGAAGTTGCTTGCAGAAGCTGAACCCTCTGGTACTGAACTTGAACAGGTTTTATAGCAATATATAACACAATAAAGTATTAAAATAAACATATCTGCCATGGGTTTTGGTCTTCTTCCAAGAATCGAAGTATGACTTGATCTGTAGAGCTCATGTTTTTCCTCCTTTTCATTCAGGTTTGGACATGAAGTTGCATACTCTTTTTTTTTTTCTTGCTTTTGATTTTGCTTTTTTTTTTCCTTAGTAAAAATTGGACCACACAGTCTCCTGTCAACAGAGCACTTACTGTCACCCTTCAACATCTTGAACCCTTTGTGTTCAGTTCACACATTAAGGCACTTCGTAAAATTGATGTCCAAGAAGAAACAAATACATACACTTAATAAATTGAGATTCCCAGCAGTAGCTTTTCCTTACAGGAAAAAAAAATCTTTGTAGGATTAGATCATACTCTGACACTAGCTCCTTCAAACAGGGTAAAATCCATGCATTACCCATTTGCTGTCTTCTGTTCTATGACTTACAGACTTCTGTGGCTTAAAAACACAAACCTACCTGTATATGCATTTGTACTTACATGAACACCCCCCATGCATAATAAAAGGACATGAAGTTGAACACAAATAAATTAAAAAATATTTCAAATAGAGCACTGCCTTGACGTTGTACATTTGTGGCCTACCACACCTATCTATTTAACATAGAACATAACTAGAGAAAATACTGAGCTCAATAATTTACTTCCAGCCCTGCTAAATAATGATGCAATTTTGTGTCTGCCCTAATTCTTTTACAAGGTTCAGATTATGACTGACTAGCGGCTAGTTACCCTGGAAAACCTCACCGACAAACAAACACTCGCAGTCTTGAAAGACCAAAATGCTGAAGTGAGACTCTGCAGTCAGGCTGACTTCTGGATACAAGTGGGTGGTATAAACATAAAAGGGATGGCATTAGATTAGAGCTCTTACTTTGATCTCTATACAATAACAATAAAATAGTCATAAAGGACTTTTACTCAGTGGATCTCAAAGTACTAGACAAAACATTAATAAGCCTAACAACTCCCCTGTGAGGCAGATATTATCACCTTAATTTTAACAAACAGTAAACCAAGCCCAAAGGTCTGAGATGGTTTTCCTGAGGCATGCAGGCAGCCCATCCTTATCCCTCCCAATGGATACACGGCCCTTCCAGACACTCAAGAAGGGGGCACTGTGGTAATGACTTTCTGTCCCCTTGTTTGACCATTGTGCCTGGTTAGCCCCATCCTTGTTTGCTCATCAAAAACCCAATTTCACCATTCTGAGCACATTTGATCTGCTTTGGGTGAAGGCAGCAATGTTTCTCACTTCTGTTTGTTAGTGTTTGGAGCATTTGAGTCTCTTCTGATCTTTATTTTGTTTAATTTTGTTCTGTCTCTCATATGCATGCCTTCATGGTATTCTTGGCAGGCCTATGAGATGCCAAATTTGGAGCCTGGTGGATCTGATGCCCATGTAGTGTTGGAACTGGTGCATTATCAAAACCGAGGGGGAAGTGCTCTGATGGGAGGGCTGAGGATGCCACTCTTTGTCCTTCAGGCTCCCTATCCCAGCTAGCCACCCCTGCCACCAGGGTGCTCAGGAGAAGCGCTGCTTTTCTACGTATACCCCACAGTACCCCTCACCCTTGAAGTTATGGTCACTGCCAGCCACAGATCACGAGTCAGGGTAAAGAATATGTTGTAATTAGCACCCATCTGATGTGAGATGTGGATCTGACCAGACAGATTAGGACTAGTCTCACCCTCCTCTCGCTGTGTTCACACTTGCTGTTGCCCATGGATATTAGGCTCCCCATCCACTTTGAATCCTCTAGAAAATCGGCACCCATCCTAAAAGTCTGGTTGCTTGCTGCAGAATTACCATAAAGCTCCTTTTTCCCAGACATGTCCGCTTTTTCTTCCCTTAAGGCTCAAACCAGGTGGAATTTGAGCTGCAGCTTCTGTCTGGATTTTGGAAATCTCTGCCAGGAGCCCAGGTGACCCACTGGGAAAGCAAGAACGTGGGTTTGACCAGCCAAGGCAGGCCTGGGGCTGCCAGCAGCCCATGGCTTACAGGCCAGGGATGAACCCTGCACATACCAGGTGTCCCAAGGGTCTCTGAGAAAGGGACTGAAAGGAAGGAAGTCCTCCAGTGGAAGGGGCTGTGGGCCAAGAGCAAGCTTTACATCAAGGGACAAGAGCCTCAATTAGTGCCTGCACTTGTCTTGTTAGCACAGAGAGAGTGGGATTAATTATATTAATTTTAACCACCTGCAGCATTTGAGGCCTGATGAGAAATGGGAGAGACTTTAGTGATGGAGAGAGCTTGGAGCTGGGGAGGTAGGATTCTGTCTTGGGGTTAGGAGTTTGGAGTGGGGTGGATGTGCTGCTGGGAAGGGAGACTTTGACAGATCTGAAGCTATGAAGGCCTAGAGGGTCTGTTGGGAAGGGCCAGGGGCTTCCTGTGTGTGAGATTTGGGGCAAGGACAAGTGATATGGAAGGATGTTTGATAAGCCTCAGGACCTCGAGGTAGGCATGGGGCTGGAGGACCTTTGGGAAGAGAAGGCTGGGAGAACAAATGCCCAGGGCAGGTAGAGGCTGCCAGTTTTAGGACAGCCAGACTGGGACTGGAGTCCCTATTTTGATGCCTGGGCTACTCATCCTACTAGCATTCTTTTCTCTCCCACTTCATTTGAAACATGATAGTCCTACCTTGCCATGGGAGAACTTTGCAATACTGTTATGATTGTAATTAAATAATAATATTAGAAGTAGGCACCAACAAAGGGGAATGGCCTTTCTGCCTTAAGCAATAGCTGTTTGAAGGATGTAGTAAGTTGTCTAATGTACACTACTACAGCAGGACTTTTTTATCCCAGGGAATCAGCTCAAAGAAGCTGCATGGCCCATTATCCTGCAGCCTGGTTTGTCTGCCACCCTTATGCTCCAGCACAGATCTGATTTTCCTGAAGCATCCACTAACAGTATTGTTCACCTCTTTTGTGTTCACCATCCCCAAAAAACATGTTGAGGCATTAAATCAGGATTGACTTTTTGTGCAGTGATTTCTAGCAGAGCTAGGTAGGAATTTTTTTTTCTGTCCCATGGGAAACTGTCAAGATTTTGAATATTTTATTATCTTGAATTAGTAAAAATAAAATATCCATTGACGTCAGGACTAATAGCTAAAATATTATGAATCTTTTAGAAATAAAAGAAAAATACACAACAACAGAACAAACCCAAACAGGTTTCATTTAATTACTTTCAAATATTTTTTTCATTTTTATTTCAACTTCTTGAAACACTGCCTATTTTTATTACAAAATAAAAAGTGCTTTTAAAGAGAACCACCTCCCCCCAATTTTCCCTTGAAAGTACAAAGGGAGACATTTAGACAACTCCTATTTTTTTCAATACCCTGTTCAAGGAGTGAAATTAATCAAGGAGAAGTCTTTCTTGAGAAGTTTTTATTCAGAAGCTCTGACAAAATTCTTTTTATTGAAACATTACCAAGTGACTCTTCTCTAGCTCAATGAGAGGCTCTGCTCATGAGCAGCAAAGAGAACTCTACATCCATCTGGGAACACCCCACTGCAGTTAAATATGGAAAACAGAGCTAAATGTTGCCTCTTTTATGACTTCCAAAAAGACTGAACAAGAACTGCATCAGCTATGGAGGGCTTTCTGTGCACTTTGTTTAAAGGTGTGAGGCTTGATAAGCAAACACAGTGTTTTTTTTGTTTTGATGTTGATGATTTGTTTGACAGATCACTCTGCTTTATTTGATGGAGGGTTTCAAGCTATTTTGCTGCTGCCTGAAAGCTTGAGGTCCTTGAGGAGTTAGTGGTCAGACTGGTCAAGGTCTTCAGGCTTCTGATCAGCATGACTGAGATTTAATAGTGAAATATGATGTATTTTCTCCTTCTAATGAAATTCAAAGTGAAAGAGGAGTTCCAAATGAGCAGAAGGATTTTCTCAATTCTATATGCTCCCTTTAGTTTAAATACCAAAGCTGGGACTGCAGTCTCTGTTAGTCTGGTCTTAGGTCCATCTTTATGACTAATAAAGTTGATAATCCATCAGATTCAAATGGTTTAAATTTGTTAAAATCCCAAGCCAGCAGGAACGAAAGGAAACACACAAATGACTAGTCATCTGGCAGATATCTCATAAAAAACCTTTGTAATTGTCAAAGTTAAGGTAACATATGAACAATGCTGTGACGGGTACCTTTTTAGCTTCATTCGTAGGTGAATCCTTGCTTTTTACATACTGGTATGTCCCTGCACACATGTATGTGTGCACAAATGCATGTGCCGTTTTTATAAAACTTGATATTCTTTCAAATGTGGGAACATTTCTTCTGGTTAACACAGTTAGTGTATTTTACCACACTTGGTGTATATTTTTTTCCACTGGACCGTCTCCCCGCACCCCCTAAAAAAAGAAACCAGCACATCCTCAAAAGGCTCCTGGTTTCCTGTCAGTAACCAGTATCTTTTTGACAGATTACCCTAGGGAGAAAGAAAAAAAAAACCCAAACCTGACTCTCTCACAGAGTTCATGTTGCCCTCATTTACCTTTTGCATAACAAAAGCTCAGACTATAATTCTGAATAGACGTTTTGTATAGTTGAACCAGGTGTCTTGCTTGGAAAGACAGTACATTAAAAGTCAGAAAAATGCCAATTCACTTTGTTTCAAAACATTTTGTTTCAATTGTTGCCAAGGCCTGGGGCTAAACTCTACACTGTTTTAAGTGTGTCTGTTTTGCAGTCAGCGAGTTTTAAGTTTTTTTTCTTGTTATTTATCAAAATACTCTAATGACAGTCTCAACTAATCCTACTGGTCTGGAAGAGGTTTTAAGAAGTAAAACCATAGCTGCATACATTCTTGACTGTGATAAATTGATGCCCACAAATAGGGTAATTTCTGTCCAATTAGTGATCCTGGTGAAAGGAACGATCAGAAATAAATGTCTGTACTAAAAGTATTTTGATTCTTTCCTCACCATGTGTGTAAAGTTCATAAACCTGTAACTACAAAGCACAAAGTTGTGCATCGTAACCTTGGCTGCTGATTTGTCTAATAAGAGTTTAAACACGTATCCTGCGATTTTATCACTTGTTCTCTACATGTTTGTAAATCACTGGTTTAGCTCGCCATGAGTCCATGCAGCTAGGCCAAACACACTGAAGTTCAGGGGCTTAAGCACAAGTTTACGTGCTTTGCAGAGCTGGGGCCACAATGAGTATGTTTTAAGTCCCTGCACCTGGACGTGTTTTTTTGCACATGAGTACACTTATGCATTTGAGTAGTCCCAGGTAATTTAATGGGCCTATTTATATGTGTGAAGTCACTTGTTTGCAAGTGTGTGGATGATGAGGGCCTACGACTAAGTTGCTCTATCCTGAGGTGTAATAGGACATCTCCAATTAAAAGGTTTTTCTCCTTAAACTTTACTTAAGAATATAAGGACAGTCAATAGTGGGTCAGAGCAGAGAGGTCCTTTTAGCTCACCATCTTGGTTTTTGCAGTGGTAAGTAGTGGACATCTAGAAAAAACACACAAGAAACAAGAGTGGGCATACAAGGATACATCTTGTATCTCCCTCCTTCTCAGCTCTGACCATTAGTGCTTTAGGGAGATTTGGAGCTGGAGGTTGTATTTGCTATGTTGTTGTTTTATAGTCCCTAATGACCCTTCTTTCCATTTTGACTTTGACTTTCACAATATGCAATGGTAGAAAATTCCACAGCTTAAAACATCATGTGTGAAAACTGCTGTGTGGAAACAGTCCTTCTGGCATATCCCACGCCTGCACCTGACTGTCTTGGAGGCTGCCTCCCAGCTCTCATATAATGCTAAGTTCCTCCTCCAGTTCCTTCTTCCTGTTGTAATTAACTGCATATATTTCAGTTATACCTTTCCTACTGCCACCTCCTTAAATTATACTCTATTTAGTCTCTCTGCAGATTCTCTTTGGTAGTGTGCTCCACATATCCTTCCTGCACTCATACTTTGACTTACCTCTGAGGTGGCGTCAAAAGGAGCGTTCAAGTTAAAATGTGTCCTAATAATGTAGTTTATTTTATACCCAACTACTGCCTTAATAGCAGCATTTTTCACTCAGTTGCTGCTAAGCACTGAATTGACATTCAGAGATCTGCCCACAATGACTCGATTTGCTGTGTCTTAATGTTTCTCACATGAGAAAACCCGTGTGAATGCTATTGGCCTCAGTCTGAGAGAAACAGGAGGCTCTTTGAACTGCAGCTGAGTCATCTGTGTCCTGCCACTAGCTTAAGCGTCATGATTAGGCTGCCACTTCTATTACTGAAGTTGTGACAAAACTTGTGACTTGTCATGTATGAATAACTGAAAAAAATTATATATTTTCTGCTAAATTCAACAGCTAATTTCAATTTGACTGAGCTTCTGGCTTCCCCCCCTCCCCCCGTCTTCGAAATTTCAGTTAATGCATTCAGCTGCAGAACTGATCTTTTCAGCTGTGCAGTGGTCAGTTAGTTTACCATGTCATACGGCATTATTTCTGTTTCCTGGATGGATTAACTCTGTAACAATTCAAAACAGCAAGTGTTGCAGTTGGAAAGATCCAAGCTATTCCTGTGATTGTGTGAGTAGTTTCAGTAATATGCCACACATGATAATGTGCACTGTAGCTTCTATGTTCCTCTGTGACTCCCTGCTTTGAATGACAGTGTTGGTTGTTGAGACATCTGAACATGTTTTTGAAAAGTCAATAGGCACTTTGCTGTAAATAATCTGGTTTCATCCTAAAGAGAAGTAAGCAAGTGGGAAAGGTCGCCTGGATTTCTTCTGGGACAGAAGCAGTGACAGGAAATTAAAAGAGAAAGTAATGAAGTCACTCATTCACTTTTACCTAGCCTAGTGCTCAGACCTTCCCAGAAGTGGGTGAATGAAGTGAAATAACACCCACCGGCTTCAGCAGATTTCGGGTTAATCTGTCGCCCCTAGATGGTGACTGTCTTGCTGCTTTGGTGGAGGCCACAAGTGAGAACTTGGAGGATTGGTGGCTACTTTGTGAGTTCCATACTTTTCCTTATCCAAGGTCTTCCCCAGAGCTACAGTGATTAAGATACCCTTCAGACCAGAGCCAGAGTTTTACTGCCACTCCAATCTGCTCCAAAGGATCATTCAATTAAAATTTACAATGCAGTTAGTTACAGCATATTAAAAATGGATTGTTTAAGAACCATTTGGTAAAGGGCACTTAACAAAGTATACACCTTCAGTCTAATTGTCTTTATGAATATGAGAATTCAATATACTGTGGTACATTTATTACCACATTAAATACGACATATACATGGCACTCTGCATACCCTCAATGTAAAAGCATATGCTAATACTTTGTCTGACAACAAATGCCTGAGTAATAATCTGTAGTAGTTTGTTGCATTAAACACTAGATAACCTACAACCCTCTAATACTTCCTGGCGGCCTAGAAGAATCATTTAATAACGTTAATATGACAACTGAATCATGCGGCTGAAATCCAGACAGGATCAATTCCCAATCCCAATATAGCATTTTATATGTCAGGATACTGAGAAGAAGCAAGATATAACCTCCAAATTTGAAAGCTACACTGGATTTACCGTACTGGAGAACATTTAACATTGAAGACTGGCATTACGCAGAGTACAACAGCTCCCACAGTAGAGAGGGAGTAACAGTCCCATCTCCAAATGCTATGCAATTTGCTTGAATGATTAGTATCCTTCCACAGAAGAGTGGAGAATTAGGCTCAAGTTTCTGCCCCAGGCCACAAGGAGGTGGAATTTGAACCTGTAACTTTCTTATCTTAGGTGGATACTAGTAGAGAAGAGCAACTTCACCTTTTTCTCCTTATTTATCTTACTGAGAAAGGACTGATCCAGTTTTCAACTGCATCTTCAGCCTTACCTCAGGTCCTGAAGGGAAGGAAGCATGTGGCCTGCACCACAGCATTTCCTGCTGGCCATCAGGTGGCCCACACTCATGCAAAAAACTGATTCTTTTCGGCTGCCTTAAACCATTTGTTGTCCTGCCTTAAACTACTTGTTTTTGACTGCAGCAGAGGCAGTGTCCTTCTGCCTTATCTCACTCTCGCAAGCAGCCCAGCTGAGCTTGCTGCCCAGAGAGTTCATGCTACAGTCTTGCTGGTAGGGAGAGCAGGGGCAGAATGATACCTTGGACTCACCTCAGACCCCAGAGTTCCCCTCAGCCTCCCCGAAACTCAGTTCCAGAACTTTCCTAGAAGAAGTGTGCAGGCCCACCAAAAAAAAAAACCTCTATAAATAATACTCTGGAAGAGGGGCCATTTGAAGCAGCAGACTCACCATCCTGGGGAAGAGAAGAGGACCAGAGCCCTCTATATTCTCTCTCTGTCTCTTTCCTCTCTTTCTTTTCCCTTGACACAGATTTAGCAAACCAATGACCAGCTTATCCTTAATAATCCCTGTACAAATAAATTCCTTTTTGGACTAATCATTTGGCATCGTTTTGCCTTCATTTAGCATGGTGGGCACTGCATCCTTAAATTTTACAGGGAGACCCAGGCCCTTACCCCAGTGACCCCTGGACTGTCCAGGTGGCAACAGCTCACCATGTCTGGTCTACCAGAATCCTTTCTTAGGGACATAGTTCTTGGCATGCACCAGGCAGCCTGTCAAAGTGCTACTTCCCCTAGCTTCAGCCCCATATCCTCAGTATGGCCATATAGTACCTGCCCTCAAGCGAGGCTGATTTTTCAGTGGAGCTGGCATTTGATGTAGTTTTCAAACTCTGACTTGAAATCTTTCCATTACTGCTATCGGTGGTGCAACATCAATTCTGGTCATACATCCTCCCTCACCCACAGCTACTTTTTATGTACTCTTCAATTTGCTGAATCTATTCTTCCCCACTGAAAATACTATTTTCAAATAGCTAAGAAAATAATTTGCTAGGTAATATTGGTGTGAGCCTTACAACACCATGGCATTTATGGAGACCAGGCTCACCCCATGTGTCTGCTTTGGTTGAACTAGCGTTGCATTAGGCATCACCTCTGACCCATTCTGTTTACTGCAAGCAGAAACAACTATTTTCATGGCTTTTTCTCAGTGTCTGTGTAAGAAGGCCAATGAAGCTGACTGTATTTAGAAATGCAATTGAAGACACAGAAACCAAGAACAGGAAAAATGCATCAAATAAAAATAACTACTTACAACAGGAAGGAACATACTGGACAAATTGCACGGAAATAGTAAATTGAATAGAAATTCCACTGGAAATAGGACCAACCTCTTTACAAATAGGACTTTCCAGCTTCCAAACAAATAAAAAGGCCCTCAAAAGCATAGTAAAGTAAGTAATTTTGGCAATTTTCATTAGCTTATTCTGTCATTTAGAGAACATAAATGACTGCTATTTACTCATGACTGTTAGAATAGGTTTGTTAGTTTTCAGTGCCTATAAATTTTTTATCATACCTTTAATAAGGACATTTGAGTCTCACAGAAGCTTAACAGCCTTTCACAGTAGCCACATTCTTCAAATCATAGAGTAAAATTTAAAATTTTCAGTAACTGTTCAAATATCGATATTTTTTGCAAAAAAATCAAAATATTTTAGGCTGGATGTGCCTGTACAATGCTTCACAGGGAGCTGTAGCACAGGTACCTCAATTTCCAGACACGCTTGCAAGATTGCATCTCCCAGCTCGCACAGTTAGTGGGAAGAAGGTGAGGGGGCAGGGTGTACGGTGGGAATTTCCCGTAATGCCTCGTGGTTCATGTAACCTACTCAAGCAACTCTCACATACACTAAATTGTGAGACACAGGGCAACAAAACCAGAAGGACTGTGAAACAGATTTTTTTTTTTTTCTGACTGGAAAATGGTTTTTAATTGTTTGTTTTTGGAAGCATTATTTATTTCTTTAGTCTAAACATCATATTTTTTTCCCCATCGTTGAAAACAAAAGTGTGCCACCAAAACCAAGAACTCTGAAAACATTCTACATGTTTTACCTGGACTAGCTACAGGAGAGGCAATACAAGTTTCCACGTGTTATCCTCAATTTTTCTGTTTCTAGAAGTCCTTAACCAGCTTATGATGTACCTTTTCTAAAGACTATCATTTTCTAAATTACACTTGTACAGCCTACAAGATATTAAAAACCCCTCAGTACAAAGTGTTCCTGCATGTTTTATTTGTTGACATCTTCTCCAAAGAAACAGTGGGTGTCTTTTTTTATTTCATTTCAACACTGATAGTTTGTCTATTAAAATCAGATCAGCGATTACAACTCATTTCACACAAGCTGTGAAAAATCTGTCTGATGCTTGCTGCCGGCAATATTTGGATTTCAAGTACAAGACTACTGCAGTAACTCAATGCATTGTACTTGAACCCCCAAACCGTTCAGTCTTTCTCTGTTGCTTGCCTTTTCAGCTGAACTGCGAAATTGTCTAGAGCAGTACTGTTTGAAGAAGTTCTTCCTTTTTGATTTGGAGCAAGTCTGAGAAGGACTCTCTCTAAGAGAGGTCCAAGAGATGGAGAGTACTCACTTCCATGTGCTTCTGGGGAACCTGCGCTAGCTCTTAAAGCCCCAAGGACAGCCACACAAGGCAGGGTGAACAGGAGTGGGAATGTTTGCCTCCAGGCAGGCACTGGGCAGAAGCATCTATAGGACAAGACAGTGGGTGATTGTGGATCAGGGTTATAGGAATCAACAACAAATGAAGAAGTTCGCCTAATTGGAGTATTAATGATGGGCCCAAGAGACCAAACTTGGCACCCAGGGGCCATGCTCTGCAGATTTAGGGACAGCTGGGAGAAAAGAACATCATCCTTACATCTGTTTCTACGCAGCAATCCCACGGCAATAAAAATGAAGTTCCTGCAAACGTTGTAGCTCATCTTGCTGAAACAGGCTGCGGTGCCTGACAAGCTGGCGGGGGGCGGGGGCGGGGTGGGGGGGGCAGGGGGCTCCACTAGGCATCGGTAGGAACTTTCAATTAAGAAAACCATAGTACTCAGTTTTATATTCCTAATTAATGTAATGCTTCTGAACAGTGTCAAGCAGACATCAAAGCTCTGGGCTTACCATGACAGCAGACACCACAAAGCGAAATTGTCTCCATTGCCATTAGCCATGGCTATCTAGCCTTCTCAGGATGGCTTGTTAAATATAGATCTTCAAATATGAACCTGAGCCAACGCAAACAAAACATGAAATGTTGATTGCCTTGAGGAATGTCCCTGATCTTTCATTTCTTTAGGCAAACAAAAAGGAAGAGATTTTCTGGTGTTTTTAGTTTGTTGGGTTTCTCTCTTTTTTTAAGCTTGCATTAAAATCTGATCTCATTCTTTGCAACTTTTCATCTGATGATTTTCACAAAGATGACCTAACAACAACATGAAGAGAATAATCGGTCAACTAATATCATTGGGAACGAGCTGTCAAAAATGTTATACTCTGCATGAGGATCATCCCAGAGCTCCCTGTGTATCCACAAGAGACATTGTGTAGATACAGACTTTTACATGTTTCTTATTCATCTGCAGTAATACAAGGTTCATTTTTGCTTCAACTGTGCTGAGGTTGATATAATTAGAGAACATGATAACTGCTGCATTCTGCTTTAACAGAATAAACAGCAGAGGTTGAAAAAAATTATGGAATGTGATGAATCATGAAACTAACCCATTCTTTTAGTTGATTTTCCCCTGATACGAGCATTGTTTTGTCTCAGTTGGTTTGGGCTGGAATAGATTCTTAAAAAAATATGTGAAACGGAGCTTTGGAAGTAACGTAATAGCTCTGCAGTTTTTAAAGAGTAAATCTTCTCATGTAGATGGTCTTGTGGATATCAGAAGGAAACAACTCTCCCTTTTTCTCAGAAAAACTGAGATCCTTTTTATGTTCAAAAATAAAATTTAGGTAAAAACTTGTCTGTTTTGGAGGCCTCCCACACACTGAGCTCCATAATGACACACGCAGAATGGTGCATCATGATGCGTTATTCATCAAATACATTTGTTCAGCTGATGTCATATATGTCTCCCTAAAGGGCCACATTATTTAATAAAGGATTTTTATTTTCTGTTGGGAGGCTGCATGAGGATGTAGAGATATTTTACTGGGCTTCAGAGCCTTGTAAAAAAAGTACGGCTTTTCTTCAGACAATCCTTCTGATCCATCTGGGAGGCCTCTGTCTATGTTACTTGGTAGAAACATTAGCTTGCTTACCAAACCTGATACAAGCATTATGCAATAAACACAATATAATAATGCATATTTTATATAACCATAATAATTAATGTACAAAATATATACACGTGTGTACTGTGGAGTTATGTTTCATAAGTTAATATATATATTACACTAAAGCCACACAGAATATAAAAAAAATCTGTTTCCACTGCATACAAAACAGACATTTGAATGTGTGAAGCAAATAGGAAACATGTTTCCTAGTAAATTTAGAGGCTGTATTTCATGGAGATCTCCATATGTCTTCTTAATTCCTCTCACATTTCTATGATCGTTTGCATTTCTACTCTCTTTTATGTCTCAGTAACAGTACAAGTTAGACTGTTTGTAGAGAAAGAGTCAAGACTGATCTACTATCTCTCCACAAAGTCTTATTAAAATTTTCATTTTTTTTGATTCCCAGCTATTGATTTTTGTTTACTATCCTCTTTTGGAGAGAAAGACATACTGAAAAAGAAAATTAAATACGAAAGTTTTTTGTCCTCTGTGCAGAGATTCATGCACTATATTTAGCATTAATTGACTGTATTTAAATAAGAGGCTACTGCAAAAAAACCCCAGACAAACTGTTCTCTAGCCTAATTGCAGAAGGACTAGATGATCTCAAATGTCTTTTCCAACCTTGTGATACTGTGAGAAGACATATGGTCTTTTGTTAACTACACTGCTGTAGCACAAGTCTTGGATAGTATAATAAAAGTACCTATCCTTGGCCTTCACCTAATGTCTAAATTACCTCACCTTTGGTCACAAGGCAAGTTTGTACCTCAGTACTAAACCCAGTTCCTTATATTTGAGGTCACAGGTTTATAGCTAAAAATCAGAATTCAAAAAAGAAAAATATGGCAGCTATCTTGTGGGAGATATTTTGCCTTCCAAATGATTCAGAGACAAAGAATATTTCCTTCATAATTTAAATGAAAAATCTTTCTTTAACTAGCAAACAAAAAAGGTTTCAAAAATCTTATGAAATTTAAGCCTGTCTGTAGTTTCCGTTAATCGTCACTGGCATGGAATTATTGGTGGGCGCCAATTCATAAAATCATAGAATCATAGAATTGGAAAGGACCTTAAAGACTATCCAATTCCAACCCCCCTTCCAACACCTTCCATTAGAGCAGGTTTCTCAAAGCATCATCCAACCTGGCCTTCAACACCACCATGAATGGGGCATCCATAACTTCTCTGTGCAACATGTACCAGTGCCTCACCACTCTCACAGTAAATTAACTTGGGTTTTTCTCATTATGAGCAAATATGGAAAGAACTGATACTGCATTTGCCGATGACGTCTACTCTTTTCTGTGGTCATTAGCACATGGGATGATGTTCACCAAGAATTCTTTTTATGTGGAAAGCTATAAACTGCTCTCCAAGGAAGAAGCACCCTCTCTATCTTGGTTGAGGACAGCAGCAAAGAAAGTCCGCTTTGGACTGTGACAAGGTGTTTTATTCTGATTACACTTCAAAACGGTTGCGAAACGTATGCAGACTATACTGTTGCTGCTTTGGAAATACAACCACCCCATTCTCTGAAAACAAACAGGATGAAGCTTGCCCAAAATACAATGTAACATGATGAAATGCTGTTTTGTACTTTCAGAGAAGCAGCTCTGTGCTACAGCACTAGGAAAGAGTTAACTCTAAGGATATTTCTTTAGTGTTAGGTCCTTAATTACAGTAAGTTCCCTGGTGAAATTACTTTTTGAAGTCTCAGAGTCAGAAGATATCCATACCGGTAGCAACAGCAAAACACAGAAGCAGGGTATCCAGAGAAACTAATGTAAAACAAATAAATAAAAACTAATGATGTGTGGACCCCATCTTCCCTTTGTTCATTTGTATTGCCTCTGGCTCAGGCCAATCCAGAAGAGTTGAAGTATTTTCTAATACACCATTTCTGAAAATAAGATATATCGCAAATAATTTCCCTCCTGCCAGACCTATGTGCTAAAATAAGGCATGTAATGAAGAAACTCACTCAACTGAGTTGATCAACCCAAAATCTGCTTCTAAAACAATGATTTAGATGAGAATAGGAAACAACGTAGTGGGGTTCTGCTCCTAAAGAAAGACTTTCCATATAGAGAGTGGGAAACGGTAGGAAGGTACAAGTCTAACCTATTGCTGTTGCAGTTTTAAGATCACAATCTTGTGGTCTCCTTGGGATGTCATAATATGCTTTGATCTTTGAGTCAAGTTATTTCCATATTCATTTGCTTATTTCCACAAGGACAGAAACCAATAAGACAATACACTACAAATCATTTTGTTTTAAGTTACTGAAGGCATGGAATAGAAAGGGGGAGAAAGGAGGGGGAAAGGAGAGAATATTTGGTCTGTTCTTAATTAAAAACAGCCGATGACATACAATGATTTGTCTGAAGCACTTCTGAGCTGTACCCATTTCTGTTTACACTTGACAGCTGTACATTCTTTCCTACCTATATTGTTTGAACTATGGCCAATAGTACAATCATTAAATCTTTGATAGTGTTTTTTAAATAAAAAATTGACCTTTTTCTTTGATGCAGAAAGAGAGGTAGGAAAAGAATAGCTATGTTACATTAGAGAGTTTGGATTTACTAGGTTGTACACCCTGTATTGCAAAACAGTGCCTCTGGTCATTTTGGACTGGCTATTAAGAGGTTTTTTCATGTTCCTCACATCTGCTTAGAAAGAGAAATCATCATCCTGTGACCCTTTCCTCCCAGAAGATGCCTGTTTTGGGTAGAGAAGAAACCAGAGCATCCGTGACTACTCAGTGTAATTCTGCATTGTGAGTGGAATGCAGAGAGTCTCACTGGACTGTGAAAGGTTTTTGCTATGAACAGAAAGATTCAGGAAAAGAAGTAATAGATTAACAAAACCAGAGAAGTTAAATATAAGATATCTGAAAAAAAATATCAGTCTGTTGTGAACTGAGAAGCTGGAGAGTAAGTCTGTCAAAGTCTGTCAAACTCCATAAGTTCTCTCTCCGAATCCAGTCTGCAGTCTCCAAACTGGATGGCTCATTACAAATGAAAATGCTTACCTAAAAAGGAGAAAGAAAGAACATCAGCATATGCCTTATCCCTTAAGTTTGAACTAAACCACAGAACTGATTTGATGCAGATACCACCAGCTGTCCCCTGAACTTGCCTGAAGAGTGTTTTGTTGCCAGCTTTGGCAAAGGCAGATGATCAGACAATGCTGTATTACTAATATTATGGCTCTACTGCTCCTTGTTGAACTGAGACACCAGAGATGCGTTTTGTTTTATAGACTAGAGCTTAGTCTCAAATCACACAGAGAGTAAACAGGAAGGATATATTTAGCTTCTGCAGCTTAGTAGGAGTGGGAAATCTTTACTTTAAGTCCTCATGATTTACACAGCCCTCATGATTCTTTCAGAGCTCCTTTGAGCTGTATGGAGATGTTTAAATCCTGCCAACACTACAGCAGTACCTACTTCTTCACTACTTGTCCTATCTTATGTGGACATCACCCTGGGTTACCATGTTTGGTATATTACTTAAATTAAATGTGTTAACAAAAAGAAACTAGATTCTTAGATTCCATTAGCTAGGTTATGGTAGCACTTAAATGGCCTTAACTGAGGTTAAAAAAAGAGATATAGTCCCTAATTTGAACATCCGAGTGCCTTCCTCCTCTGCCCTTTAACATCCAGGATTTCTGAAAAAAGAGAATGCCAAAGATATATAAAAACATGATATGCAACACTGAAAGCATTCAAGCAACATCATAGCAATGCTGGGAAGGCACTGAGTCAGAGTGTAACAGAGCCCCTGCCCCATGGACCTTTATATGAGATTTTCAAAACTGTCCACTATTAGCCTAATTGAACTCAATTGGAGTTTTTCCCTAATTTACAGTATTAGACCAAAGCCAAATCATTCAAAATGTCTCTTGTGCTCTAAATTATTAACTTTTTCAAGTATTCAGTCAGCTCAAGATCTTGGTGAGGACAACTTTGTTTCCAATTGCTGGTATCCTGCCCTAACATTAATGGTCATAATTGACCAATTTCAATAGATCTTCTATTTTACTCTCATTTTCCTTAAAGCCTTAAAAAACTCCATGGAAGATACCTTTTCTGAGAAGACACAGGCATGAGAAGGACCATGTCTTTTCCAACAAAAGAAATGTTCCAAAAAGACACAAAAACTATGGCTACCACAGGCACAACTGAAGACCAGCAGTCAGTGTTTCTCAAGCTATTTGGATTCATTAGATCCAAGTTGTGTGATGCCGGTGTGCCACTCATCACTGTTCCATACAAAGAACCCGGCCTCTTCCCAATGAGCTCCAAGTACTTATCTTCACTTCTGCCAAGAGGTGCAACACCCCTATGAGAAGGAAAGGAGAAACTTTCAGCGTGTACCTATGATCCCCTGGACTTCCCTTATACTTAGATGCTTCTTGTGTGTTTGACCCTGGGCAGGTCCCTAGGAAGACTTGCACTCAGTTCCATACAGCAGATTCAGCCTCGTGTTCCCAGGTCTCTGGAAGGATAGTTTTGAGGAAAACTAAAAATGAAACATCTGGCAGGCTCCAAATTTGCAGTAATATTGAGTGTTTATGTGCTGCATTTGGACTGCTTCACCAACTGATTCTCTCTCTCCTCTTCCAGGGGAATTCAAGGATATTTTAGAACTAAATCACACAGAGCTGTTGTGTTTGGTTTCATTGGTGAGGATACTCCAGTTACCTGCACGCATGTAGGGCCATTACATATCTGAGCCTCCTTACTGAAAGGGGTGAAGGGGTTCAAGGTCTTCTTAGCTTAAGTCTCATTTAAAACTGCTTGGAATCAGGCAATGTCAGGAGATACCAATCCAAGATCAACAAACAACCCACTTCCATACTGCCAGAAAGCAACATGTGCCACCTCAGCTGGGATCCACAGCCGTGTAAGGGAGTGTGGATTTATACCACAGTTATGCCTTGAACAGGTGGACCTGATGAGTAGTGAGATGAGTCAATCCATGGGGGATTCAAGGGGATTCCCTGTATAGCCCTGAATCACCAATCACCAATTCTGTAAAATAATTTCTGTAGCAAACAGTTGAGAGCAAACAGTTAAAGCAGCAAAAGGAAGATTTGAACTCAACAGTAATCTCTTAGGGCACTGCTGAGTCACACTCCGGCCCTGAAGGGAAAAAGTGGACATCACAGCTGGACATGTTCAACTAGGAAAGAAATCAAAGACATGATCAGTTTCCAGCTCATGATATTTATTTGTAGTTCATTTATTTGTGAAGAGCGTACAACAATCAGCAAGGCTGGTCTTTTGGGGAAGTGCCTATCAGCGCCTCTAATGGAACACAAATTTACAGGACCCTTGTTAGCAGGCTGAGAAACAAGAGCCAGTGAGAAGCCTGTGTGGAAGGCAAGCTGCAAGGCTAATGCAACATTCCTTCCCTGAGCAGTTGTAGTGAGATGACAGCAGAACTTAAACTTCTATTTCTACTCAGGCCAAGCAAAGGATGTTTTTATATACATAAACATATGTATGTATATATCACAAATGCATGGCTTAACTCAGCTGGGGCAATTTCCTACAGTTTAGAAGAAAGGAGGGTGAAGACAGGAAGGGAAACTTGTGAAAGAAGGGATAATGACAAACGGTGTCCCTCACCTGGGAAGAAGCAGCTTAGGCAAGGAGAACAGCAGGAGTACTAACGCTGGCCAACTTCAGATGTCTTGCTTACATGCCTCAGCTTCACAGGGATTGCTCAGGTAGGATATCAAATTCATCATGTGTGCAGGGCTTGCCTGGACGGGATTTAGTCAAATAGCAACTATCGGCATACAGATGTGTTGTTTAGGCCTGGGGCTCCCACCTTTAGTTGACCATGTGTCTACACAGTAAATGCAGGCTTCACTAACTTATGGATCCCGAGGATAAAAGACTGGATTGGCAAACCCAGCCTAAACAGGTTAATGGAGGGGATTTGCCCTTTTTTTTTTCCTGTAGCCTAACAATATTTGTGAAGTCTGCCACATCAATAAACTCACATCAGGCTGCACTGAATTACACAATTTGAAACAGAGATGTGTCTTACTGTGTTTAACTGTTATTAAATCAGCTCCCTCAAGTTCTTTACAGCTATGCCAGTTTACACCATCCAAGGATGTGGTACTAGCTCTCTAGGAAGCAGCTTGCTCCTAAGTGCAAACACATTGCCTGCTAAGAGTTCATAAGCTGAGGCAAAAGCTCACTAGGGATTCCTATGATCTTCTGTTGCTCTTCAGACTGAAGAACTAAGGTATTAAACATGTAATATGAAGAAATAAAAACATGCATACTTTTAGCTGAGCTAGATTTCCACATCCCCTGCTTTTAGGAGTACTATATCAACACCTGTTAGTTTTGCTCTAGTCATCATTTCCATCAGAAACATATAGTTTCAAGGGTTTTATAACTCATAAAATTTTTATAAGTCAGACAAAATGTGCTTTAGGAAAAAGTTGATCTTTCAGGTCTCTGTGCTGGAATGTATTATTATATGCAACAAATATAAAATAGAACCATGGCTGTAATGGCTTCTATGATATTTAGAGGGAGAAATAACCACAAATACAATCAGAAATCAAATCTTTTAACCATTAATTTTACACAAAGAATCTGGGCAACTCCAACAAAATACCTGTCAACACACACCAAGTAAAAAGGAACCCAGACAGTGGGGGAATTCTCATCCTTTGCTTCCAAAATGTGCTTAAGCATAAAAGTAAGTCCATCCTTACTGCAAAAGACATTTGAGCACTTATGCAATTCCCTCTTGCAAAAGGATTGCTTTCTCAGTATCTGCTGTGAAACAAGGAGTCATCCCACTCAACTCGTTACTAATGTTCTTGAAATTACTCATGGGCGTAAATATTTGTAAAATGGGGCCTCAGTGAGGAGCTGTGTCTATACGAGGAATCATGGCCAAACTATGCCATTCTAAAGCAAAACGTTCCCAGACTTGCTGTCTCCACCAGAGAGCTGTTACCAACACGGCACAGAGTGGTTGCTGCTGCCCAGATGGCAGAAGCCAAGTGCGTGCCCCCTGGCAGCAGGCCACATCTGTGGAGGGGTTGAATCTATCTCCTGCGAATGCATCTCCAGATGAATCCTGGGAAGAAAAACACACTTCCATGGTTGACAACTGTTTGCAGAGGAACAAAAGCTTCTTTAAAACCACTCTATCCCTCTTTACAAATGGCAGATTGAGGTTCTCTGTGGTTGTGTGCAGCACGTAGGCCTGACCAAGAAAACCTCAAAAGTCCTCTACAAATTGCCATCCCATATGGCTTGGAGGTTCAGGGAGATGCATGAATGTCACCTCAATTTAAAGCATCTGTGAAGCAGAAAGGGTTTCCAGTGAACATTGTCACTCTTTTCACATCAGCCTGGGGCTGGTCCCTCTTCCAGAGGTCAATACCCTATCAGTGTCTGCCTGCTGCTGAGACACTCCCTTATGAGACATCAGCAGTATCTGCTGTAGAAAGGAAAGGAAGACTTCATGTTTTCACTGGAGCACGATGGCGTAAAACACGCTTCAAAAACCTCTGAGCTGAAATGCTCCCAGCTTACACTTGAAGACCTGGGCAAAGCCATCTTAAATCTGGCAGCTTCTGGACTGACTTTCATTAAGAAATGGATTTTCTCCTCAGTCTGTGATTGCTCTAGTCACACAAACACATATCTTGGGATGGAGCTAGTGTCAACAAAGCCTAGGTAAAAAAAAAAGGCTGGACTATGACTTTAGATCATCTGTAGTGTTTCTAAAATACTTTGCTCAGTTCTTCTTTGAAGTCTCATGGATCCATCCCTGAGTAGTTATTTTCTCAGTGTTTTGAAGAGTCAATGAACACCTTATGACTATTTTTACAGTGCTACCTAACAGCTGACATGACTTCTTGTTGTAGGTATTTCCATACCTGGGAGACCTCATATAGACCTTTTTACAAGTGGGTTATGATGAAAATATTAGGTGGCAAAAAATGCAAATAAGGAAATAAATCTGTTGGGATGGCCACAGCCCCATCAAGCAGATTTCTCCAGTACAGGGGTAAAACCCATAACTTCTAGTCCCTTTAAGATTCACTTATCCTTTCAATTCCCTACCAAACCTGACTACCCTGTGAAACCTACCAATAAAAACTTAAAATCCCTGTGCTGAAGGTTAACATAAAGCTTTTTGCATTTCTTAATGGTAAGGAAAAATTCATCTTTCCTGTTTCTAATACAGTCCATGTGTAAAGCTACATGCTGCACGTGCTCACTTTTAACAGGAACTGTTAACAACCCTTTTTGATCGCAGGAAGCAGAGAAAAGCCTCTTCACCTAAGAAAATAAGAGCGATGTTTATGGGCGCTACTCTTCTTCCCATTGAGAGCTGCCAATCACCCTTCCCATCCCCCAAGCTGATTTCTTGAGGGCAATGGCTGGGGGCCATGGCTTGCTCCAGCTTCCTTCAGTTGGAAAGCTCTGTCAGAAGATGCTGTTTCTGGGCAAACAGCCACTGCTGTGATGTTTGTGTTAGATAGGCTGCAGCTGGGCTGGGTGGGTGTTGCAGGCAGACTGCACCCACCCGACTCCCCAGACTCTGATTCCTGGTAAAACCAGCTTCCTGATTCCTTTGAGTTCAAGCTTTCTTCTTTAAAAAAAAATTTAAAATTAAGAAAATAGCTGCTGTTTGCCTTCTAGGAAACATAGGTGTTAAAGTTGTACACATAGGAGGGCAGCCCAGCCCATTCACCTTATCCCTCCATGCCTGTTCCTCCAATGCAATAAGTGTCTGTTTACTTTCTCTTAAGATGGGAACCAGCAGTAACATTCAGACTTATACTTTTAAAATCGAACTAGTATTTAGGGCTACTAGCTAAAAAGCAGAAAGCATGTAACTGATTGAACTGAAAGGAAAAACACCAAGGGAGAATGTATCAAATTCATTTCAAGAGAATTTATTTCAAGCTGCAAGTATTCAGCAGCTGAGGAACCCGTGTGTATGTATATGTATGTGTGTGTGCGTGCACCATATGCATTCCTGTTTATGCAGTTTTCCACTCAAAGCAGTCAGAGGAAATGAAAAACTGATTTTGCAAGGCTTCCAGTGTAAAATTAAACGTTCACTTTTTCCTTAACGGAGTTTTCTGGTTTATGCACTGGGAAATTACTCCTAAATTTTATTTTTTTTGTTTTTAAGTCTAAAATATCTTGCCTTGAAAGAGAGCTGAGCTATGATAGGAAACACAACTATTCATTTGGGGTAGGAGAGGGGAGCGGTAAGGTGAGAGAGAATAAAAAGAAATCAAACAGAAAAAGCAAACAGAAGTGAGGGATTTTCAGTTCCTGTGTGTGTGTCCATCTATTTTTATCCCAGAAGGAAGTTTCTTAACATAGCTGTGTTTTCTTTCACTATCTTCTCCTCCTTTTCAGGACCTCCAGAATTCATCTTGGCACCTGGTTTTTCCCTGAGCTTGATGTGTTATGCCTACAAGGCAGGACAAATTTGGCAGCTGTTGCGGTGGAAGCAGAAGGGGAGCAGAACAGCAGCAAAGCTGGATACTTCATGTGTCCAGGGGCACCAGAGTGCTGTCATTTATTTCTTTTGCTTAGGATTTTGCTGGCAAAGCTGTCTGCTTTCTTTTTGTCTGGACTGGAACATCTATACAGTGGGAAAAGTTTTTTCCTTTTCTTTTGGATCATAAGTATATCCTTTCTCTCAGTTCTTCTGTTGCTCATGTTCTTATTTGGAGAAAATTTTTCCTTTTCTCATTTTTTTTCTGAGACTATGAGACAAAGGAAAATTTTGGCTGGAGTGAAATGTTCTCAAAGCAGAAAGGAAGCAAAGTCTGAGGCACCAAAACAGAACTTAAAATATTTTTCCATTTGCGAAGCAGCATGCAGCCAACAAGGAAATGCCACATCCCAGACCTGCTGAAGATGATGGGAAATGTGACACTAACTTCCATGGGAAGAGAAATCCCTCTCAGCAAGCCACACTCAACCAGTCTACCTGTCATGATTATGATCATTGACGTATGTTTGTACTTCTGTAGCAGCCTGCAGTTCATGTTGATGGGCAGGATCCCCACTGTCCAAGGGATTGTACAAGCCCAGATCAAAGAGATGTTTCTTGCCCTGAAGGTCTTGAAATCAAAGTTTATGGTTCATCTTAGCAGCTTAAGGAAGAACCACACGGGGAAGACACCCCTATCTTTCCAGCTCCTTTTCAGATACCTGTGTTCTGCAGCACTCCTAGCCAGACAGAAACTTTTTGAAATGGCCACATGTCTAAACCCACCTATGCTGCACGTGGAACATAATAGGATGCCTCCACCCATTCAGGGCACATGTGAAGAGTCAGGTACAGACAGTTGATACCTGCAGTTTCAGAATGGATCACTCAGTGTCTAATGAGAAGCTCTCTGAGAACTCCCAGTGGCTCCCATTCCCTTCACAGAATTAGCATGTCACTTTACTAGGAGCCTCAGTAGATCTGAGTCTTTAACAGTCTTCTTGCAAGGTGACTCTAATTCTTATAATGATATAGCCTTAGGAAAATCAAGCCAAGCCCAACGTATAATGCTAAAACAAAGCAAAATAAGCCCTCCAGATTTAGCAGTGTGTTCAGAAGAGAAAACCGTGTTCCTTCATAGAAGAATCTGTAAAGCTAAAGAAAATTCCAATTATTTAGTGTTACACACCAGATGAGTCAATATCAAAGGGAATACCATCATTATCTTTGGCATCAGCATCTCTAAATTTAAGCTGAGATGTTGGAAAAGTAAAAATTGTTGTAATCAAAATCACAAAAGAAAAAAGGCCTTTTAAACTTGCTTGAGATGTAACTTGGCTGGAAATGAAACAAAATGGGCAGAACCCAAAAGAAAGAAATTAAAAATTGAAAAGCTTGAAGCAAAACTCCTTCAAACATGGGTGGCCAGGGCCAAGTGAGGAGAAATACACGTATAAGAAGCTTTTCATAAAATCATACCTTGCCTTTATATATAACTTTCATCAGACATTTTCTATTAGCAGCCGTAGCTCACAAAAGAAAAAATAAATAGTTGCAAACACACCAGTAGGAACTTATAAACCAAAAAGAACAAAAAATCCTAATCTACAGCTTTGCAACACATGTTCACTTACTGAGAGAAAGACCAACATAATCAAATGAATTCATGAAGAAAACAACAAATTCCAGTCAGTTGCCCCCATCTAATACGGAGGGACCAGAAATCACTATGTATCTTTTGTCTCAGTAATTCATTCAATGAAGTTAATAATGATGAACTCTCAGAGAATAATCTTATTTCTCTGAGAAAAAAGTAGGACTGAGCACAATGACTGCTGTGGAAGGTAATGGCTCTATACGTCAAAGGATAAACAATAATATATTTACATGGCAGTTTCCAGACACTGGGGTGTTGCCTTCATGCAACTCTTCCCCACAACAGCAGCGCCAGCAACACCACTGGGTGCTGCTGGGTGCACTGACAGCAGATAGCATTCAGATGAATGTGCAACACTTGTACACCCTCATTTGGGAGCTTTGACTGGGGTTTTTTTTTAGGATATCATCCTAACTGAAGAAAGCAGACAACCTATTGTCTAGTTTCCACTGCAAAATCTTCTCAGAGCATTTCTTTCTGCTTGAAATGAATTTTGATTTTTTTTTTGAAGAGGATATAGGTGGGCTCTCTAAGGGCCAGGTTTCTCAGCATTTGCCTGGAGCTAGGAGACAGCTCTCTGCTCTGAGGCACTTCTGGTGCTGCCAGATGCAGCACCTGATGTGAGCTCCCATGCTCCTGGCACCAAAAGGCAACTCTTGTGTGTTTGCCATTTTCTTGATGAGATGAGAGTGACCTGTTCATGTTATTGTAGCGTATCACTGGCTTTCCTACTTCCCAGCCTGACACAAAAGCTGTGCTGCTGCTCAAGGCCAGCTGCTCTGCTGGAGACTGGTGGGGGATGCTGCTGTCTGCAGCACACATCACAACTGCCTCAGCAGCGGTGAGGGGATGAGGCTCTTGCCTGCCACGGTGAGAAAGAGATGGCAGAGGCCTGCAGTGAGATCCTGTCCTGCCACAGGGTGTAGGATTCACCATCTGCCGAGGGCAGATATCAGCCCTAACCAGTGCAGAGGGACTAACACTTTTCTCTGGCACGGAAGTTGCTAAGTGTTTCTTAGGAGTAAAATGTCTTCCATAGGACAGAAGAGTCCTCTTTTCTCTTGAAGTAGATTGGCAACTGTAGAGCAGGAAGGCTATGAGATGGGCTATTAAGGAGGGCTTCTCAGTTCACAGGGTTTGCAGGCAAGTCTGATGTAGCCACCATTGTCATAAGGAGAACACATCTACAAGAAACTGAAGTGTGGGAGTCAGGTCACTGAGGGAAAGAATGACTGCAGAGGGGCCTGCAGAAGCATCTGTGAGACATCCTCATGATGTGTAGCACACACCCATGCCTTCCACCGTTCAAACACCGAGGTTACCACACAGTCATTTTCTCCCATCTGCCACGGACTTCATCTCAAACCTCTCAGGGGCAGCGAAGAAAATCTCAGTGACCTCTGGGTTGTGGTTAGTATATGTCAGCTCCTGTGGAGCATACGATCCCATCTTTCCTGAGAAAAAGCCTGCAACTTTCTTATTTTTCCCTTTTTCATTGTCTGTAACTCCCTCCTCCTTGCTGCTAAACAGGTCAACTTTAATGACATCATCTTGGATGCATTGATCTCCTCCATTCCCGATAAGGTGGATACTTGGTAAACTAAAGAGCACCTTTATCAGGTCAGATGTAAGGCTGTCTACCTAGTAACCTATCTCTAACAGGATCAGGACCAAATACTTAAACACATGTGAGATATGATACCTCCTCCAGGTTCCTCTATGTGGGTACTTGACTCATCCTAGGGCATTGCTTTAAATACCATGAATCTGATCAGATTTATCTTCTACAAGTCTATGAAAGCCCTCTTTGAAATAATTTCTGAATCAATTGTGGCAATGAATCTCCTGCTTTACTTGTTAGGTGAAAAGGTAATTTTTTGCTTATTCCTTTCTTTCCCATTGTTCTCTGCCCTGAAAATATGGCTAAAGATTACAGCAGAGGAGCATCGTTTCAGCTGCTCAGGGCTGCCACACAACTGTGCCTTTACCTGGCTTGCTCCCTCCCTGGCTCTTACTCATTGGTTTTTTTGGTCAACGCCTACTTCCAGTGGGACCTATCCTGGACACTACTGATGGTCTACATTGGTCTTTTCCCTCGCCCCACTTCACTCCTCCCTATCAGCATATTGGGCTGATAAATACAGTTACCCTCATGTATTTGTCTTGCTGATATCATGAAGATGTCATCCAGTTCTTTAATTTTCAAATCTGGAACCAAA
Organism: Tapera naevia; assembly: GCA_033556795.1. Taxonomy (NCBI): domain Eukaryota; kingdom Metazoa; phylum Chordata; class Aves; order Cuculiformes; family Neomorphidae; genus Tapera; species Tapera naevia. The sequence continues at coordinate 1,838,643 of JAUMJJ010000118.1, forward strand.
TATAAGGCCACACTTTGATCACTCCTGGGATAGGAGTGGAATGACTGGCAAGCAGGAATGCATAGGAAAAAGCCTAAGGGAAAGAAAGAGGCAGGAGGTCAGAGGGTTCAGGAATGGTCATGGGCATCTTGAACACCTGATTTTCTTTTCCCTGTGGCATCACCCAACTCAGGTCAGCACAGGACAGCAATGTAGCAGGGATTACAGGAGCAAAAGCCACTGTCTATTCACCTTAGACAGGCAGCAGGTAAAGAGGGGATTTGCTTCTTCACACTCTTCATTGCTTCTTCTCCTTCCTCTCTCTAATACCGTTTTTTTCTGTAAATGTCATCACTACCTAAAAGATAGACACCTTGTACCTCCCAGTCAGATTGACTGGAATCACTGAAGTGGAAAAATCTCATTTCTACTAGGTTAGTATTATTGCTCTCATTACAGCATTGCTGTTATTAGTCCAAATTTTAGAGGAGTTCCCTCAGTTCAGGAGGGAAGAGTTGTAGCATTAACTTGCAAGTTCTCTCTTTCATTTTAAATTTCAATATTTTCTTCATCATTTCTGTAGTGAAAATTTCACTGGCCTCACCTTTCCCTCTCTTTTATAGTCATTTTCCACAATTGCTGGTGGGGTGAATATTTAAAGCCATGAGGAACTGAAAACCCTTAGCCACTGCCCAACAAGCACATCCTACATGGAAGATCTTCCCCTGAAACGATTTCCTGTGGATACTGGTGCTTGAGCGGCACCCTCGAAGTGCTAATCTGACTGGTTTCTTCAGGAACAGAGCTGAAACACTTCAGAAAATTCTTCAAACCTAAGAGCAGAGTTTGTCCACTTTTTTTTGGTGGATCCCAAACATGAAAATTTAATTATGAGGTTCAGACCTCCCTGCATACTTGTGTTCATATTGAAGTACCTATTCCAGATATCCAGTGGGATCAAGAACATGTTCTACCAAAGCCACATAAGGTTTTGACATACTGTGCAAAGACAGTCAAGTGGGATAAGCAGGCTGTCTGCCTGGTCTCAAATATAGATAGTAGTCACATTCTTGTAGGGAGTCGACAGCATGTTCAAGAAATTTAGGGACATAAAATGAAAATATATTGCTGTCCGAAAATGGAGCTGTTTAACTTGGAATAGTTAGCTTAACCATCTCTCCTGCACAGGTTTGCCCATCTCCATTTGTCTTAATTTTTTTTTTTCCATTTCCTTCCTGACTTTCCTTTTCAGGGTCTCAGATGTAAAAGTGTTGACTTTCCTTGATGGCATCACCAGTTATACAATGCCCAGCGTATTTCTTCTCCCTTTTGAAAGGGGACATCGGGGGCTGATGCTTTGCAGTGATATTCTTATGCCTAGTGACAAATGAAAATGTTTAGAAAGAAAATGATTTTCAAACAGCCCACTTCTTGTTAGTTACACCACAGAATCAGCATCAGTCTCCCCTTCTCCATTACTAAGAACTGTTGCATTCAGTTCCTAGAATTAGGAGGTAATTATAGGCTCTCAATGACCTCCTTTATGTTTCGGGAGATACCATCTGTATATGTTATATTCCCATTTCATCAAGTAACAAGGCAAGTGTTAGGAGGCTGAAGTTCTTGGCAGAGTCCTGTGTCCTACCGACACTTATGCTTGGCTGCTGTATGTGACTCATTACATGGAGGTGGGTAGCTGACATCATCAGTAAAGGGAAACATATGATAAAGTGAGCGTTCAAGGATTTAAACTTCAGTTAATAAAATATCCAGGCTACAAGGATTAGCTGTGTTTGCAGAAAGAGAGCGTTTGCCTCTGTCAGTAGAGGATAGACCAAAGAGAATAAACTATATCCTTTTTCTTCCTTCAGTCACCAGTTTCTTGTCATGCTGGGAAAAAAAATAGGAGAAAAGAAAAAGAATAAGAAAGAAACTACCTTTCAAATATATGTAGCCATTACCTCAGTTAGTGCATTACAGAATCGTTTTTAAATTACACAATTTTCTGTTTTATATTCCAGGTTTGGATTTCCTCTCCTTCAAGACTTGGTGAGATGTAGAGCTAGACAAAACAAAAGGAACTGGTTTAGGAGCTTAAAAAGTGTTTCAGCATGCACATGTCCACTCTGCTCAAGGGCTGAGCTGTTACCCTTTTGCATCATCGTGGGCAGCCATAAAATACAGCTCTCCTTTTGGTACTTATCAGCCAGATCTGTGTGTTTGAGGCTCTAGGTAGGAATAGCAACGTCCCTCCCCCATGAAGGGAAAAGTGCAAGCAAAGCTCTTTAATCTCAAAGTCCACTGACATGAGGATACACCAGTTACTTCTCCTGGCCAGTCTCAGTCTTGGGGAGTGAAACAAGGTCTCATGGGCTTCCCCAGAAGCAGCAGGCACTTTTTGCTGTCGGAGAGCATGGAAAATTTGACACCAGGTGAATGCAAAGGCAGTTCTTTATCCTGGAGCATGGCCAGAAAATGATCTTTGGGAAAATGTAGTAGAACACAATCAGAGGCCTTCCCAAGCACCTTCCCAAATGCAGTGGCTGGTCACTTGAAGCTGTTAGGCAGGATAACATGCCTTGTTATTTCTGATTCTGTGCCAGAGCTGACAAACTTTCATCTGAAACATCCTCAGACACAACAGCAGTAGCCTCTTGCTAAAGCTATTTGGGGCTGACCTGCAGATCTGGGTACCCACACTCAACTCAAATATTGCTTATGTTGAGCTGCATCACGTATACCACCTGTAGGCTCAGGGAACACGTCAGCTTGACTCATTGCTGTGCTGTTATTGTGCTGGTTTCACAGTCCCCCAGCTATACCATGCTGGCTGCCCCAAAGTCAATTGAAGGCTGCAGCAGTGAGCAAAGTGACAAACGGCTCCTAAAACTGAAAATCTTTTTTTTTTTAATGCTATTCTCCTCAAAAATCTCATTATGCTTCCTCATACTAAGGAAGGGCATTATAGCAGATATGATATCTGTAATGGTTTGATGCCATAAAAAATGGGTAATGACTTTATTTGATCATCTCAGTCCAGGAAGATTTGAGATGCTCCCAAGCCCAGGTACCACAAGTGAACACATTTAGGCTCCTCACTGTGCAAGGCAAGCAGCTTTGCCACCTTTTCACTCTAAAGCTTTCTTAGCTTCAGCATTAGAACATTTCACATGAAAGGATGTTCATCTTTTCTTTCTCCACCGCATAAGCCACAGCTCGTGGAAGCCAAATGCTTCAAACCCGATACAGAACAGGATTGCTACATCTCTTGTCATCTGAGGTTTAGAAAAAACAAATGCATGAAACCCAAAACTCCAAAAAGCCCCAAAGCCCTATACCTGCTCTGCAGAACAAGTGTTGAACTACAATGTTCTCGTGGTGGGGAGGAGAGCGAACTGCTTATACCACTGCAGTTTTTGCAGGTTTTACCAGGATTTAAAGAAGAAAGATGTAATTGGCAGGGCCTAGGACCTATCGCTGTCTCCATACTTTCTATGGCTGGAACCTGAATTTCTTAGTATATTGCCTGCCCAGGTAGAGCTTGTCTCAGAGAGGGCCAAACCTTCTCCTCTGGGGTCCCAAGTAAGACTGATTGTATATCCTGCAAATTATTGTATACTGTTCTCCTATATTTGGTATTAAATTGTTATAGAAGTTTTGGTCGTTGACCTAAGCCATCGTATGGATCTGAAGGCCTTCATCTAACTTTCCTGCTTCTGCATTTATGTTTCACAGCATTGCGGATTTGGAGCTGCTTTATGCTATGTCAATGTGCAATTACATCTTCTGTGTTGCTAGTCATTGGATGAGCTTTCAGTTTTCCATTTATTGGTGACAAGCTGCTCTTACCCAAAGCATCAGCATGTTGCCTTTTAAGTCAATGCACTCATTCCCTGGTCTCACAATGGAAAAAACCACAGATACCACTTGAATTTGTGATCATATTTTTTTAACCAGACATTAAGCACTTTTTTTTTATATCAGGTTAAATATTTGTAATTTGGAACTGGTCAGCCTACCCTCCCCTATACGTCTAGTTTATTCTGCAGGCTGCAGGATGTTTTTTTGTGTTACGGAGGTATATCTCTGGCCTCCTATACCTGTTCATGTCTTACAAGAACTGAAACCAAAGACTGTTTCCTGACATCGCAGCAACTGAGCCTGAAGAAAAGAAACTATCAGATGTTTCTGTGTAGCAGCTGCATGTCAAAAATAGTCGACTAGCCAACAGCTTCACTTCACTACAAGCATAGGAAGTATACTGCCTCTATGAAACATGTTTCTCATTTATTGGAAGTGGGCAAGTGAGTCCTTTTTCCATAATCACTTATGAGTGGGAACCAAAACCAAAATATAGAGATTGACATTTGACATTATAGCTGTCATCTTCTTATTCAGTCACTGTGGAAGTGAATATGGCCTGATCATTGGCTATTTCTTCCCTGGCTGAATGAGCATTTGCCATTGTATTTGTTATTGCACCACAACAAGATTCAAGACACGTGTATAGATACATCCTGAAGTCTCCATTTATACGGTTGTGCTTAACCACATCCAGCTTTGGGAGGATTTGATTATGCCTAGCCCAGGCATATTGAGCTTTTGGAACTTTCTCAGAAAGGGGCAAAATTTAAACTGGGAATTAGGACAAAACAGTCACAGTCATCAGGAATTTCCCTGTCTACTGTTTGAGAAAGGTGACTTTGCTACTGTTAATTGTACTTCCAAATCTCCTCTTCCAAGAAGACTATTTTACAGGTATTGTGACAAGCACTGAACGCAAAGGCAAGAGGTGGTACGTAAAGCCATGTAATTACAAAGCTCTGAGCTACTTGAAGGGATTGTTGTACCAAAAAAGCCCTAAGGCAGCATAGTACCAGGCTGTTTATATAGTCATTATCTGTTGCTTCCCAATACAGCAAAGTTCAGATGTATGCACAATAAGTTTGCAGCACCATGATGGCTGCCTCAAGCTTTCAGCTGCTCAAGGGAAATTTTCAGGGACATGGTCTGACTGAATTTAAACACACATACGCAAAGAATGTCCAAGCAGCTCAGTCAGTAAAATTTCTCTGTACCCCTTGGGGAACAGTACCTGAGTTTGCCTTACTTCCCCCATCTTCCTGGCCCACCCAACTAAAGAAGGGAATTTTCTTTAAGAAATCACTCCTATGTCACAGAATTTGGACAGTTGTGTGGCACAGTGAATGTTTTTTTCCCTCCCCCAGATGGTGGGAAATTGTTCTTTAACAGTCTCCCACTTGGTCAGTACATGGGCGGTTCATTGCCAAGGAAAACCCAGGTGCTGCTGAATTCTTGTTAGTGATTCAAGCAGCAGTCTTCCCTCTGAGTCAAGAGAAAACCAATACCCCCAGAATGGTTTTAATAAGGGCTCTGTTGCAAATTGCTCAGACAAGACATAAAATAAAGGTCCTGACCACGTCTAGTCATTAAAGATCCCATAGTGCTGTTTGTAGAGGTAAGAGTATGAGTCTCCAGCAACTTTTCATTGCCTTCTGCCATATTTCTATCCTCCTTCACTCCCTGACACTGATGTAATGGTATGCTGTCTCAAATTATTTGGGACATATCTGCTTAGTAGTGGATAAAACCTTTTAAGGGCATAATTCGCTGTTCACTACTCTCCTTCTGGTAGTCTCCAGACAGTCCCTCACACATACATGTGCGTATGCACACTCAACAGACACAGAGGCAAAGCAACTCCTTTCTTAAATTGTATGGGCACCAGGAAGAGAAATCAAGTGCAGTAAGTCTCAGCCTTACGTAATCTCTCTAGCACCAGGCACAGGATCCTTTTAATTTTCTGTGTCCCAGAGTGCCGGCTAGGGCCCTGCCTGTTCATCCAAGCCCATACTGAATATCTTGCTGAGCTTTGACCTAGCAGTCTGACCTTGAAAGGTGCAGGGTCCATCCCTGGCCCTGTGTCTCCAGAGCAGGCTAGACTGTGCTAAGGAAGAGAGCACCCCAGCTATCACCTTCACAAGTGTCAGGGTCTGACTGCCACCACTAATTAACTTCTCTACAGAAGAAGCTCTTGGCCTTTCTCAGCTGGGATATCCTGTGGCCATCCCATTTAGCCAGACCCAAACCACCTGATCCAGCCTAGGTTGTTAAATATAATAGTCCAGGCAGAGGAGATACCAGCCATGAATGTGGGCTCAGGACCCTCGTGTTACAGCCCCATGAGGTTGCAGTGCCACCAGATACACAATCACCTTGCCCTATTTTATTGTGCTGTGCAGGTAAATATGAGGCAGAGATAACATCACCTGCTCTCTGTACAGCAGTAAGACTTGTCTCCTCTGTCACAGTGTGCAAGTCTCCTCTGTCTCAGAGATATGAAGGATGTCTTCAGCATCCATCTTTGGTGTTGCGTTCTTCAGGGAGGGAGGGAAGGATTCAGCTGTAGACTGTGGAGAAAACCTGTGTTGTTCAAACCAGGAGACCTACGCATATGATAGTAAAACTCCTATTTGGCAACAAAATTAGGAGTGTCTTGGTATGCTCAGCAAAGGTAGAGAAGCAGAAGTACATCTCCTGGGATCAGGCAAGAGAGACACAAAATTGCAACAGAGGCTGACCTGCGGTAAACTTCATTCCATTTCCCCACTTGTAGAGACTCTTGACCCTATTCTCTCATGTCTGCGTGGTGACATTTGCTCTTAGTCCTCACATTGTTCTTGGCCTAGCTGTGGAAACTGAACTGAAATGTAAAAGGGGCTTTTTTTTATATTTCCTTTCAATAAAATAAAAAAAAATAAAATAAATTAATTGGAAGCCCTTAAAAAGCCTTTATGTAGATATTCTCTGCATCTGACTACCTCACCACAAGTTACAGGAAATTGGTTGGCTGTGACTTAACACAGCTATTAACACTTTGGACTAGCAGTAACCATTGTGCTGATACTGGTTTAAATGAAAAGAATGAGGTATGTGATGGTTAGAATAACAACTGTCTCATGTTCCACAAAGAACATAGACAGCACTGGAATACAAGCCTGTGTGCCTTACCCCACTACTGCAAACATTGTTGGGATTGTATAATTATGCTTCACAGCCCTTCTGAGCATCAAAGAGATTCTAACACATTAATAAAATATGTCATAACAACCTGATGGTACAGGATCACTATATAAGCATGACTAATAACTATACTGGTGTCCCGGGACCAAACAAAATCAAGACTGCACTCTTTACAAGGGGGCAGAGTCACTCCTGGAGAGTTTTGAATGTAAACAGAAAAGATGGATGAAGGCTACGTGGGAAGAGAGTTATAGTCCTGATTGACTAGCTGAGGAACAAAAAAAAAATGCAGGGATGGATGTAAACACCACGTTTGATATGGATTGTGATCTTTCCAGAGTTCTTAGAAGAAAGTAATGACAGAAATTGTTCTTATAGGGAAGTTCACCTTCTCAGAGATAGACTAAATATAGCAGGATCCACATATTCTTGGGTATGATTGTTGACAGATTTCTTTATGAGCGATTGTTGACTTGATTTTGTCAATACTGATGACATTTTGGAAGATCTGATTATAGAAAATTACTTTCAGTCAAATGATGAGGCTTTAATTCTGTTCTCTTAGTAAGGTACTTGATTTGGAAAAGGAAAAACACAACAAAGTTAAGGAACTAGTGACTGAAGCCATCTGGATTGAGAAGCTGGACTCTCCAAAATGTAAAGTCAGAAATTTGCTTAAGGCATAGATGCAAGCAAAAGAGGCATGGGGGCAGTGCCACAAAGGGTAATACTTCTTCTAATGCAAATAACCATCTCAAACAAAGAAAATTAGAAATAATTAGAGAGCCTACGTGGAATGAACAAAAAGGGCCCATCAGCAAGAAAAGGTACATCTTAGAGGTCAGAAGGATATATATAGAATAAAAAGTACCAAAAATCAAGCTCATTTAGATTTTGCAAGGGAAATAAAAACAGTAACTTAACGTTCTTCAGTTATATAAGAAAAAAAGGAACAGAAAAAGAAGAAGTAAGGGCACTATTTGGTGAGGGCAACTTAGAGATCATAACTACAATAAGCAGTCTGCCCCAAAACTCAGTGAATGTTTTCCCTCATATTTCCCTCATCCAGTGAGGATGCAAAATGCAATGGCAAAAGCAGGATGACTAATGGGAGTGGAAGGAAGGTGAACTGGAAACAATCACACTTGAAGTGGAAGTAGCGCTCAAAAGGTTCACTCCCTTCAAACTGGGCAAACTGGACACTCCATCTTCACCTCTGACAGGATTTTCATGTGAAATTGCAAGTCCAGAGCACAGAACTTTAATGACTTCTTCGTGCTCGATTGAGGCCATGCAATTGGGAAACAGCAAATATAGTTCGTGCATTTAAGAAAAGCAAAAAAGAAGCCCAGGTAACCTGCTCTCAGTGTCTGAACTGAAGCTTTATGTGTTGTTGGTGAGTTAAAGGTAGGATTAAAGGAAAATGAAACTAAAAAGTCAATAAGAACTTATCAAAGTTATGTCAATTCAGACTCATATCTTTCTCCCATGGCAATGACTGATTTTCTAGACTAAAGAAATACAGTAAATCTCATATATCTGCACTTTAGGAAGGCACCTGGGAGTGTGTTTTATGGGGAATTTAGTTAAAATAGACAAAATGGACAGGAGTCTAAAACTTTAAGTTGTATAGGAATCGGATATAATTGGACTGGTTGCAGCCAGACTGGAAAGTACTGGGTTAGCAGTGGGATAATAATGTGAATTCCTCTGGGATTTGCAGGGCCTGATCTGACTGAGTACTAAGGCAGTCACACAAGATTTTGCCATACTCTTTAACTGAAATATATCACAGTCTGCTCTGCCTGCCCACACCTTGGCACTGGTACAGTGTGCAATGGTGGTATGCTTTGTGCAAGTGTCAGGCAAGTTCAGGTGTCCCATGGAAAGGCAGTGGCAATGGGAGCCGTGAGGACGTCAAGGGACAGTTGGAAGCAGAAATGCTGTGTGGCTGATGCTGCTCTCTTCTCCTCAGCATTTCTGAAGCAGGAGGACAAGGGTAATTTGGTGGAATTTCACATTTCTTGAACCCGTGGAGATGAAAAGGTGCAGCCATCTGCAAGAAGAAACAAACCTTTGTGAGGAAGCATAGAGCAAGTACTATTTTTGTACCACCACACATGGCCAAGGGAAACTGTACCAATGCAGGCAGGATTTTATACCTAGAAATACAATAATCCAAACTTTTACATGTTAATTTGTAAATGATTTGATTCTGGTAAATTATCTGTTTGCATTCTTTGTTTTTCAGTGTAGCTGTTCAACATGTTGCACTGTGTGTTGGCCCTACAAACACCTTCTGTGAGTGTGCAGCTGATCAAGCTCAAAGCTAAGCTGTGATACTGAGTTTGTTTGTTACCAGAGCCAAAATATTGATGCTTAGTTTACTCAGCCCTCGATCACCACCCAGATACCTCATGCGATTCTCTAGACAGGTAACTCCATACTAGAAGCATGCTTTTGTTGGCTGGGGCTAGCTGAAACTGGTAATACGTAAAGGGAGGAAACAAACAGGTGAATAATAGGGAGACAATAATAATCCAACTTCAGGGGACAAGAGGGCTGAGAGGAAGTTAGCGTGAATGGCATCAGAGTAAGCTCTTGTGGAAAAGCTGCTGAAGGAAATCTCATGTTTGAATGCTGCGTGCTACCACTACGCTGAGTGTTGGATGGAGTGGCAAGCAGCAGCACGTGGGGCTCAACACCCACCCCAGGGGTCAGTGCAGGCAGAAGTATGAGCCTAAGTTCATGCGACCTGTAATGCAGCCGTTCCCTGAAAAGGCTCAGCTGCCTCTATTCAGAGTGGGCCTCATCTGATTTCTTCCAAATATCAAAGTCTAGAAGCTGCAGCTCCACTGTGACCACAAATACACATCTGCATGAGCTAGGGAGGAGGGAAAGGGGAACGACCATGGGGTCCCTCAGGCAGAAGTGTGAAAGAAGTGAGCAAAACAAATGACAGAAAAGGGACGTGACCGCTCTCTGAGAATATCTGAAGGGGTAAATACCATGGAGGAAAATAGCCTAATTTTAGCAAAGAATAATATTGGTATAAGGAGAAACAGAAATACATTGGCTATAGGTAGATTTAGCTTGGAAACCATAGAAGATTTCCAGCCCTCAGAGGCCTGAGGTTGTGGTACAATCTTCCAGGAGGAGCGGACTTCATGCAGAGGATGATCAAGTGCTGAAAGGTTTTATGTGAAGGCACTGGAAAGGGGACTCTGCTTCAGGAACACTGTTCCAGAACCATGCCTCTATTGTTTTCCAGAGTGGCCCTTGAATCTTTGAAAAACTCTCTGGATTTAAATACAGGCTTCCAAACGACAGGGTAAAGTTGAGCAAATAATTATTTGACTAGTAGGTGAGGGATTATGGGAGATTCCTATATATGGATGCACTGCATTTTCTTCACACCGATTTGAATCCCTAGACCAGGGATTTATGCATGCTATGAGCTGGGAATGCTCGCTAGTCTTTTACAGCAGATTGTATTTCTGGGCTCTGTTCTGCACTCAGGTAGACTGAGAGCAATTCCCATTGCTATTGCCATTAGTACTGCATTGTCTCTGAGGAGGTGAGCAAAGGCAGTGGTGGAGAATCCCAAGGTATTTAGATGATAGCTGCTTTATACCTACAGTTTCTGAGCAATACCTTGAAATATTTAGGGGCTCCTAACTGCGCATAGAAATTCCACTTTCTTAATACAGTCTTAACTCAATAGACAGGGAAATTAGCATGAAAGCCTAATAATTGTGTCTAGAATCAAGAGAGACAGACAGGTATTGTTTTATATTCGCATTCTAGCAGCATTAGTAAGCAAGTACAAGAGGAAAACAGTTCTCTGTGGCAATGCATAAGGATTTTGGCAGGAGGAATAAATACTGAAAGCTCTGCTTGTAATTAACTAAGCTGTATCTGCAGCTTGTAGTATTGTCCAGAAGAATTCCCATTGCTCCAATTGAAGGTGCTTCAAAGTCCGTTGCAAAGAATACACCATTGAAAATTTTGCTAGTAAGGTCTTTAATTATGGCTTTGTTATACATTTAATTTGTATATAAAAGAACAGCTATTGTAAGTTTGACTGTTAAAATCATATACATTGCAAGTTGTTAAATAAGCTTCTCGCTTTTTGTTAATTCCCAAATATGTCAAGAAAGCCATTTAACATAATGTATCTAGAGCTTTTTTTTGCTTTCTTTCTTTTAAATTAGATTTAATTGGATGGGCACTGCAGTGAAGCAGAAGTAATGGCATGCATTTAAAATTAAATATTTCAGGGCAAGATTTCAGATTTAAATTCTGAGATATCTGAAAGAGGCATAGTCAAAAGCAATGAGCATACTTAGCTCTTTGGACCTGCTTCAGTTAGCAGCAGCTTCTGTGATTGCTCTATCTAAAAGAGAACCACAGATTTTTGTTTTTCGAGTCGGAATGTGCCCTATTGTCATACTCAATCAGTTTTACTTCTTCTCAGATAAACCTAAAGGAAGACTCATCACGAGCTGAATCTTAGCTGTCAGGCCATTTGTTCATTGTAAAGCCCACACAATACAAGTGCCTCCCACCAAAGAGATGCATATGAAATAGAGAAGTGAAAAAAATCCTGAAATAAACAGGATTAATGTGTGAATTTTCTTCCTAGTCTTCCTTTAGGGAGTGCTGCCTTTTTGTAAAGTAGTCCTATAAAAAAATCAGCCTTTGTGGATCACAAAGCATTTAGTAGATCCCACTACACACCCCTCCTGGCATCGTATGGTTAAACGTTCCTCACATGCAGAAGTGCTCTGTTGACTCTAGACCTACACCCCATTTTCTAGCACCTGCTTTTCCTTCACAGACCTACATTTTGGTTAACTTTCATTTTAGAGATAGTGGAAAGAGAGCCATAACTAATACTGTGGCTTTGGATTTTCTCCTTGGGCTGCTTAAGAAAACATCTATGTTATCAGAATTCTATTCCTATGTTGTTTTTCCCATTTGACTACACATGTTGGCACCTAAAAGTCCCAATAGACCCTGTGATGTGCCAGGCATTGCTCAGATGAATAAGGGTGCAGTGCTGGTGCAAGCCAATTCATTCCAGTAGGAAGCCTGAGAAGGTCTCCGAGCATCTCACTGGGAAATGGATTTAATTCCAGCATGCACTTCCAAACCCTTGATGAAGCTACACCATCAAATGCCTTCTGACAATGAGATTTACCATCTGTATGGAGAGCAAGCTTGTCAGCAGCAACCCTAAAACAGGCCTGGACTGTGTCTCTAGCATGGAGAACCCAGAGGGCCCAAATGGACTGTATTAGTGACCAGGCTCATTCATTAACCTAAGTGCTCATACAGAATTAAGAATGATGCTCAACAGGCAAGAAAGGACAAAATCCCAAATAAGTTACCTGTTTCATTAACCAAAGACAGAGCAAAGATTGCTTCTTCCAAATAATACATATGAACAAGCTGCATCAAACATAGTTCTTAAAAAGCTGGCAACTGCTCGTCAATTATCTCAGAATCTGCTTGCAGACTTTTTCTGAGCATAAAGTGAAGCCACATCCACAAAATAAATTATTCACTGCAAATGATTCACCGGCCTTATAAATTACCTAATCCTTGATCTCTTTTCCCAAACAGTGCAGATTAATTTCTCCAGATTGTTTTTCATGTCTGTCACAGAAACTTAAATCTTTTCCAGTTTTTTATCCCTCATTTGGTTTCCATTACATTTTTCTTGCCTGTTATCTAATCCTAATGAGAAATGTTCCCTTCCTGACTTATTCTCTTCTAGCAAGGTCCTTGTTAATTGTTGTATTCTATTTGCTGAAGTGACTTTCTGGGTCCTGGATATTGCATACTCTTTTTTTGGTTCACCTCAACCCTCTTCATTCGCATTCTTGGTCCTCAGAGTCTCAGCAGAAACTCTCTATGCTTTCAACCTCTTGTCACTACGCACTTCCACACACATCTATACCTTGTAGCTTATTATCTCCCTTCTCAAATGCCACAAACCCACCCTTTTGTTATTTCCCATTCACATAGTATATACGCAACTGTACTTTGGGACTTATTTACCATTATTGAACTGCTATCAGTAGCTGCTGCCATTCATGCAGTGTTGGATGATGTATTAGGGTGTTAAAGTCAGGTGTCCAGAGCTCAGCTATTCCTAGTTTCACCACGTCCACAGGCATGGACCCAGGCACACGCCTTTGCTATGTCTGACCTCACCAGTGCAGGGAAGAGGGGAGATAACTGTGTAGGGAGCGGTAACGAAGGCAGCAGAACCAGGAGGTAGGTTATGCCACCAGTCTTCACCTCCGATACTGACAAGGCATGAGAGGAAGGTGAGGCTCATCCCCCAAAAGAAATGACAGACCCCATAATAAAGGCCATTAACTGTCCTGCTCTCCCAGCTCAGGAAGCCCAAGGGAAGGTGCGGGTCCCTCCGCCTCAGATCCTCTTGTCTGCTTCTCCTGCAGTGCAGAGACATGCACACTTCCACACTTAGCAAGATGGTTGATGGCTTAGCCCCACCTTTTGTTTACAGGGACTGATTTTCTTGTCTTCATCTTCTTATGGACTTTTCCCGATTGCTGTAAGGCTGGGTCTTGAGAGCCTCATTCTGTAGGCAGCAGACTCTAGGCTAGTCCAGAGCTATTTGGAGACTCTTCCCCCCTTTCCCTCTTCAGCCTGAGAGGTTCTCCTTTTCCATCCATTTTACTAGGAGGGCAACGAAGATGGTGAGGGGGCTGGAGCACAAGCCCTATGAGGAGCGACTGAGGGAATTGGGGCTGTTTAGCCTGGAGAAGAGGAGGCTCAGGGGAGACCTCATTGCTCTCTACGACTACCTAAAAGGAGGTTGTAGTCGGGCAGGGGTTGGTCTCTTCTCTCAGGTGACCAGTGGCAGAACCAGAGGGCATGGACTTAAGCTTCGTCAGGGAAAGTTTAGACTTGATACGAGGAAAAAATTCTTCACTGAAAGGGTGATTGGCCATTGGAATGGGCTGCCCAGGGAGGTGGTGGAGTCACCGACCCTGGAAGTGTTTAAAGGGAGACTGGATGAGGCACTGAGTGCCATGGTTTAGATGATTGTTGGTGTTGGTGTTGGTGTTAGTGTTAGGTTATAGGTTGGACTTGATGATCTCAGAGGTCCTTTCCAACCTTGTGATACTGTGATACTGTGATACTGTGATACTAAGGGACTGTCTGAAGCAGTGAGATACATTGAATGAATTACAGTCACTGGTAAGTGACATCAGGTGCCACTTATAAGTCAAGTTAATGGCTAAGCTATTGTGATAAAGTCTTTTCCAACGATGCAGAAGCACCACATTAATACCCAAAATGCACCGTATTAATAGCCATTCTCCCAAATGGTTTTAGTTATAAGTGATAATGTTTTTTTAACTGCATACTTTCACTGTAGACTGGATTTTACAGCCTTATATGTTATTTTTTTACCCTCAGCAAAATGAGTACAGGTGCTGCCAGATCAGAGTAGCTCAGGTTTCTGTTCAGTTTACACAAGAGTAAATGACAGAGCAGTGGGCAGAGCCACCATAGGCAATATTTCCAAAATGATCAAGCTATGGAGAGCAGGGAAAGTCCACAGCCCAACTTGTGAGGCAGCAGAAGTATTTTAAAAAAAATATACACAAGACCTGGTGCTACTGCTGGGTTCTACACTCAGTGCCGTGGAATCATGTACAGCAGCTAAACCAAGCTTAACTGTTACACCAAGAATTGATAATGCTGCTTATTTCCCATCTCCACCCTTTCTACGGGCATTTGTTTCTTAGTGTCTGCCAAGACAGGAGGTTAGTGATTGTGGTAGTATCTTTAAAAGCCCCTTTTACCTATTTTCATAGAGTCATAGAATCTTCTGTTTGCAAAAGACCTTTGAGATCACTGAGTCTAACTGTACCCATCTTCTGCTAAACCATGTCCTTCAAAAACTCATCTACCCATTTTTTAAACACCTCCAGGGATGGTGACTCAACCACCTCCCTTGGCAGCTGTATCAGTGCCTGACCACCCTTTTGGTAAAGAAATTCTTCGTAATATCCAGTCTGAACCTCCACTGGCGCAATTTTTTAAGAAAGAGTCTTCTTAAATTCGGTTCATAAATTGGGTGAGAAAGACCTGACAAAATGTAATGTTGAGGTTGAGTTTACTTCCTTGCAAATTATCAATTATCTACGGTCCCAGAACAGAAACATTCTGTTGTTCTGGTAACAGGCTTTATACAAATGTGAAACACAAATTGCAAACAGTAGAAGTGAGCGACGGTTAGCTTAACCACATCTTCTCTAAATTGGTGACACAAGCCAGAGTCCTAAAAATAAACATTGTAATGGTGGTTTTGGTTTTAGAGCTATAGCGCAGTCAATAGCTTTAGTGCAGGTAAAAGATGAAAAAAATCTCTTCTTCCAAAAAATGAGAAAAACCTGTCAAACTGTCATGGCTTAACTTATTCCCACCTAGATAGATAAAGTAACAATATTGCCTGTTGCCATTTGAACACTTGTTGAAAATTACTGAAGGCCAAGGTAGCAGGCACAACTTGCAGTTGTAGACCAGAGAAAATTGCTGCAGAAGGACTCTGAGGATAACAGTGATTTAGTGGTTCCTTCTCAGCCAGGCACCAACCTTGAACCATCACGAAGCATGCTCTGATTTTGTTGTCTGGGTTTGGGTGACTGGCTTACCATTCTGTGTGTCATACACCAGCACATCACTAATCAGTCTCTGAGGTTACTCAAATGCAAGATCAGAGCAGAGGAGCTGCTGGAAATATACTCTGGTGCAATCTGCAGACACATGTACTACATCTCTCTGGTTACATGTATCTAGGTGGAGATGTTGTTGATTAGACCACATGTGTCAACAACTGGGTTGTAATTGAATGATTTTCTGCACAATAAATTAATATCATTCTCTGATGAGGTATCCTAGGAAATGCTGTAGATACCAGATTCCAGCACCAATATAGGAGTCCCCAGCACTGTAAGCTTTTTGGAATACGAGATACAAGCTCACTCTGAGGCAGGGAGATTTCCATGCATGCTGTGTGCATCTCAACTTTGCGCTGTCACAGGAGAGGAAGGAAAGAGACAAGCCTAGTCGACAACAACCAACTCTAATTTAGTTAAGCTTTCTGTTTCACTGGAGAATTTTCATGTTTTCAAATAAGGGCAACATTTTAACCCTCCTCACATTTCTACATCTAGAGAAAACAGTGTGAGAAAACAGTTAGAAAGAACAGAATCCTATTGTTCACTCTGAACTGGAGTCTTCAATTATGAAATGCCATTACATTCTTTTCAATGTGGTCATTGCATTCATTTAGTTTCTGGTTTTCACCAAGAAAGTGGAAAAGTTGGAAATCTTTCAGCCAGGGGTAACAAGTTTAAAGGCTACATTTTTTAGTAAAAGTGTTATTAAACAGCAAGGAAGCCCAGAAAAATCAGTAGTGTTTTACCCCAGTAATGTTGTGGAGTAGGGAACTTGCAGTATTGAGGAAGACTAGGCAGCTGAGTCAGACAAAACAGTGGTATGTGGCGACCTTAGCTGTCCACATATGCACTGGGCTAATATTTGGGGAAACTCTCTGCTTCTGAAAAAGCTTCTGCATAGAAAAACTTTCTTTAGCACAATTATTTTTTACTCTATAAACAGTTCCAGTTAAATCAAAACCAACAGTAACCACAATATAGTTCAATTTTACCTTAGCAAGAGAAGAGTCATACTCCAGAACTGCATTGGTAACAGTGAACTTCATACAGGGGGATTTCTAAAAATGGAGGAAGCAGTTGAGAAAGACCCTAATGTCAAAAACAGGGAAATTAAAATCCTTTGACTCAGCAGGGGGACTGAGTGCACTGCACAACCCATAAGAAGAGCTACAGAAGGTATGTGGATAAATTGGAAAGGAAGCAGTGGACAAAAAATAAAATAACGCACATGGGATTAAATGGCAGAGTTCAAGAGGTTATTCAAACTGTGCTGGTATGCACCAGAAAATGAAAATCTGAACCTACTGAATCTTAAAGAAACACCAAAACCAAACACAGGTAAGTTCTAAAGATAGAAATGAGAGGAATGAGATGAGGGGATGAAGAGAGCAAATAGACAAAGTCCTAAAAAGTACCTATGACATAAAAATATCTTTCCACACGTTAAAGAGCTGAAGTCCAAGTTAAAAGCAGTGGGTTTGACTGCTTCCTGGGAAATAAACTCATTTACACAGGTTAATAAAGACTCTAAAGGGAACAGTTTTCTACCATATTTTCTTGACTCTGTTTTCATCAGTGAATTCAGTACTGAGATATATGCCCTGGGGCTACTCTTCCCAGATACTGAAGATGATGGTCTGTCAGAATTTGTCCACAAAGGAAATAACAGGACCAAGAGAACAGATACATTTCAAAGATGAATGATACAGTAGGCAAGTTACTTCTCTATTTCCTGCTATGAAGTTAATATCAATATCCATTAGCTAATAAGCAAACACTGAAAATCAAAACCAATATACAACAAATAATTTCTGATCTTCCATTAGACAGGGGTACTATTAGAGTTATGGTCACGAGGTATCATGAAGCTTAACAGATCTCATCTGGAAAAGCAGTGAGCTCATATAAAGATAATTAATCTAAAATAGATAATGTTAGAGGGGAACTTTATTAACTTAATATCTATCAGAGCATGTACTGATGACTAATTGGCATGGGTGGAAAGGAAGTTCTCATACACACAGATAATGCTATAAATAATCACTACAGGATTTCTTATTGTTGTCAGTTATAGGCCAGTGCTGAAGAAACACTGCCTCTCTAATGCAGCTTTCTAAAACGCCTGTTATCCTACTCTCTTGAGAGAAAACTTAAGATGTGTATCGAGATCAGTGGTATCTAACAGACAGCACTGCTTCTAACTCCCCAGCAACTGTAAATTTCATTTTAGTATGCAAAACAAATAGCAAAGTAAGTATCCTGGGGTATGATTGAGACACATCATCAGAGTTTTCTGAAAAATTATATCTGTAACTGCTGGAGGTCACAGATGAGGTTTTATAGCTGCCTGGTGCAAATTTCTCTGTTGTATACTGCAGATAGATTAGCTGAATTCTCCAGTAATCTCTTTTTGTGCTTAATCAAAAGAGAGCTTGACTAGACAAGACATTGTAAAACTTGCTGGTAAATAGTGCTAAGAAACAAGGGATTTTGAATTTCTCCATACTCACGTTTACCCATTGCAGACATACTGTTTGCTGACCTCTAACACGTGATAAGGGCTCTCCTGACATTCTCATTTAATTAGCACTACATGACAGAGCTCTCCTATCTCTCACAGGCATTACTTTACCTTTCGTGATGGTCGTGCTGCACCATCCCACTCCCTGCTTGCTGTTTCGCAGTACTGATTGGGCAGGCATCCAGCAAGAGAATTTGCAGTGAGTGGTCCACGTGTGGCAACAGCAGCAATGGGCCCTGAAAATACCTAGATAAAGATAGGATTCAAAATTTCATCCAAGAGAAGCGTTTGAGAGTTGGAGGCCCAAATTCCACTGACCTGAACTTCAACTCCCTCAGGCTCCTTTTAAAGTTTCAATCTAAATTTCAGCCAGCCAATACCAGCTAAACACTATGGAGTTTCTTTCAAGATGCAGGACTAAGTAATAACAGACTGCAGAGGTAAAAGAAATATGTGGCCATGGTGGTCTTCGTTTTTCCAGACCCTGTGATGAGAAGTCCATGAAGTCTGCAGTTGTTTGGGCGGCAGGATCCTTGGTTCATTCTCGGAGTGCCATGCACTATGTCAGATAAATTATCATATAAAGATTTCACATTTTCCCCCTGGATTATGACTCTGAAATTTTCCCAGTTGATCCACTTAAAATTTGACAGCAGTTTCTGTGCTTCTGCCCTGGTTAAGGAAGCAATCTTTTTCTGTATATGCAGTGAAATATTTTAAATACTTCTAGGGCGCCTCAACAAGCCATTGAGCTGTTTCTAGCACTTATTTTAAATTCTGCATGAAAGGGAATTCCCAGCTGAGCCACAGTTTTACCACCTAAATTAGACCTTCAAGCACATTTCTCATCTGCAGGCAGAGGCTTCACCTCCCAGCAGCCTGACATGAACCAGTATGCTCAGGACCGGGCACTTGTTTTTTCACTAAGCAACATTTACCTAATTAAGAACTTCTCAGTAGTCCCTGCTTAGTTAATTGTGTCATTAGCAGCAGTTTTGACATGAGGAGCAACTTGTGTCTGGAGGATCAGGCTGGCTTCCGCTCGCGAAGCCCAGCGGAGCATCTCCCCGGGGAGCTGGCAGCCGCCTGCCGCAGTTTGTACAGCACACGTCGGAGTAATTGGTCCCCAGAGGGGCTGCTTGTTCAGCTGCCAGTGGGGATTGTTTTGCCTTGTGAATAAAAAGCAAGCTGCCACAGCTTCTCTGCCACATGTTAACTCATGGCTTCTGCACACGGTGGCTCATGTGAGGGATTAGATGGGGATGAGCATTATAGCTGTCCTTTTCGCTGTTCAGCAGCTCGTGGCAGCATAAAATTGCCAGGCCTGATAGAAGGGAAGGCAGAGATGGTGTCCTGTCTTCTCCATCGCCTCACAGCATGGCAGACCACACACAGGTGCCAAGTGGTCGACTTGTTGCCAGGTGACAAGGATTGGTTTGGTCGGATCAGAGCATGAGTGGTCTGAGATATACACGCTGATGGTAGGGATGCTGCTGCTGCTGTTACATATCTTGAGTTAGTGGGGAAGAGATATGCTCTCTTTAGGTGGTCAGAATCTGTCCCTCCTGCGGTTCTGGATGACACAAAGGGTCCTCTCCTTGGAGGCACAATGCCTCCCACTCTCCCATCACTTTCCACTTAGACACACACTTCATTCAGGCAGCCCGATGCAGACACATCTCCATGCTTACAGCCACAATGTGCCCGAGAGACAGAAGGAAGAAGAAAATAGTGCAAGAATAATTCATAGGACAAAATTAAGAGCAGCTTCAGTTAAATTAACAGAGAAAAAGTTTCAAATTCATATGCATAGACTAAGAAAAAGAAATAGGAAATCACAGCAGATTTTTGGAACCTGATGTCCTCATTTTGTCTGCCTTCTTTCCCTTGCCAGGATCACTGTCTTTGCCAAAACAAAGATGTTCCACTTCTGCCTGGATATTATATCCTGTTTAACATAACAGGAAGTTTCAGTCTGGAGCAGAAACCCCTTCCCTTAGAGAGTGGAGTCCAAACCATTGCCCCATCCCTGGTCTGCAGTGCTCTTCTTTCTCTAAGCCACAGAAGCTGGAATCAGTACTTCTTGTGGTTTGAGATTTGGCACAAAAGAAAAGATAGGAGCATTATATCTTACCTCAGGGAGATATATAAGAGTTGAGGAAGATACAGAAGTATTTTAGAATAAGAGCTGGCATGGATACAAGGTCTTCAAAGCCTCACTGAGGTAGAAGCAGAAGCCAAGTAACATGGAGGAAGAGACCTTACCTGGGATCCAGGCAAGTGTACTGGCAACTCTTTCTGAAAGCGTAAAACCAGAAACATCTAGTTACATGAAAAGCATATCAGTTAGCTACTGTGCACATAGTGGCAAGATTTATAGGCATGTGTTTCAATGATTATTTGGGATCATGAGGGAAGGGAAAAAAGAAGGAAAGTGTTTGATTTCTTTATATAAATGTATTTCTTAGAAGATAAGCACAAGTTCAAAAAGGGTTTTTTTTTAGCATCATTAATAGATGATTACATTGATAATCCCTCCCATCATGCAAGTTGTGGTACAATGATATATTCACGATATTACATAGAAAATATTACTAGATTCTAAAGAAAAAATTACTAGATTCTAAAGAAAAATTCAAATCATTACTTTTGCTTCTAAAACCTATCCTGTATACTAATATAAAAGTTCTTGTCATTTCTCGATAGCCAGAAGTCAGAAGCAAATACTTTTGAAAAAGCAAGGGCTGCATATAAACCAACTAATTTAAGGATTAATAACATTTTTCTTTGAAGTTCAATCTGGAAAATAGAAGGCTCCAGGGAGACTTTATAGTAGCCTTCCAGTACTGGCCTACAAGAAAGCTGGGGAGGGACTTTTTACTAGGGCTCATAGTGCTAAGATGCGGGGGAACAGCTTTAAACTGGAAGGGGGGAAAATTAGATTAGCAATTAGGAAGAAATTCTTCATGATGAGAGCGGTGAGGCAGTGGCACAGGTTGCCCAGGGAAGCTGTGGATGTCCCCTCCCTCGAAGTGTTCAAGGCCAGGTTGGATGGGGCCTTGAGCAGCTTGGTCTGGTGGGAGGTGTCTCTGCCGATGGCAGGGGAGTTGGAATTGGATGATCTTTAAGGTCTCTTCCAACCCAAACTGCTCCATGATTCTATGAAAGTGCTAAAACCATGTGGAACAGTTGACTTTCCAAGTTCAAAGCAGTTCTAAACTAAACAGACATTTGACAAAGCAGGCAAAGCTGTCCAGTTTGAAGATGTAACAGGACTTCTATGGCTGGAAAGCTGGAAAAACCCTCAGAGTAGCTCTAACATTAAGTAATTTACAGCATAAATGAAATAAGTGGAAAGACCCATAAGGTTCAGTTAAGTCCAGGACTGAAAGTAATTTCATGAAAATCTTACATAGTTTCCATTGAAGGCAGTCTAGCAGGAATGAAGCATTTTTTATATGAATTGGTGGGGGAAGTTGTACATATTTGAGAAAGAAAGTAGCTTCTACTGTGATAGTGTTGGCATCTAGAAGAAACCCCTTGCACAAATTTAAATATGAGCAAAATATTCGCAGCACAAGTTGTTTTAATTTAAACTCTTAGTTTAATGTTAACTTATTTATCACAAATACAAATGGAAATCTGTAAAATTTGAAAGCAAGAAGAAACAGAATGCTGAAAACAAAGGGTAAAAATTAGACGGGACAAATTGATGTTGAATTTTAATTTTATTTATTTTATTTTTTAATATTAACAAAAAAAGTAAGAATGCCTCTTGGAGTGGCTGCACATCATTAAGTATTTGAGAAGCTACAGCAATGGCTCAGTGATGCTTCCCAACTCGAACATAATGGACTGCTTCTTTTCCCAGCATAAAAAAAAAATCCCTATGGGAAGGTTGGCTTGAGTCCTCTGGGCAGGATACGCTGAAAATCCTTGTTGTGTTGCAACAGTGTGTTTAGTAATCTCAAAATCCCAAGGAAGAGTTTAATATACAGCAGGAGCTGTAGGGAGCAAGGTCAGCTGCCTGCACACTCCAACACCGAACACATAAAGAAAACTTCCTGCTGACTCAAAGGAGCTTTGCTTCAGGCAGGGATGTTGCAGCAGAGAGAGACCCATCTCTGCAATCACTCTGCAACAGGGAAGAGCCTCCTTGCACAACATTGAAGCCTGGGAAAAGGACAACCGCTAACGTTTTACTGCCCTTATTTTCAAGTTTCTTGTTTGCAGGGAGGAAACCAGAGCTGTCTATTTGCTTCTCAGGCAGCGGTGAGTAAAGCTCTTCATCTCCAGAATGGTTTTCTGTGCCAGCATCACTAGAGCCGGGCAACTGAGCCTGGGGGATGGATTATCTCGGCAAAGGGAAGACAGACTTGTTGAATATCTTCCTGACCTCTTCCCTGCAAACTGGAGATAGGACCCAAATCCAGAGCTCCTGTTGCCTAATCATGAAATCTGCTTTCTGCTGGCCAGGCTTTAGACAAAGTTCTCTGTATTAGAATGAGACTAAGTTTTTTTGGAGTGAAAGGAGAGAGCAGTTGGAGGATGGAAGGGAGAAAGAGAAATAGTAAAAATAAAAGGAAACCAGGGAATAATAATACCCATTCTGCCATGGAGGGACGATGCTCGAACTTCTGGTCTGACTGAGGATAAATCAGGATATCACCCTGCTCCTCCTGCAGCCCTAAGGAGGGAGTGCACCACCTACACGAGCAGTCAGCCCTGTGTAACACTCCTGAGTATCTCCCCTGACTCTGGGAGGTCTTCTCTCAGATAAAGATTGATCAAATTTGTCAGATTCCTGCCACAAGATGATGTTTCTGTAAATAGGTACCCCATCACTCAAAGTCCAGGAGTTTCCAGCCAGTAGGAATTCCCAGTTTTTCCCCAACAAGGAATTTGCTGTGTTGTAGCACGTTCATCGAAAGCAAGGAGAGCTGCCATGCAGAGTTGAGCATCTTGTATCACTTTTGGTTTGCTGGGATCCTTTTTACTGCTCTCAGTGTAAAGAAAAAGCCATATTACTGTGTGCTGGAAATGAGAATTGGTAGCACAAAGAGGGAAACTCTAGGCCCACGGCATTCTTTTGCCCGTTCTAGCTGACTTTCCCCAGCAGGCATTCCAGAAGTTGCCCTTACTGCAGTGCTTGTGGGGTTTTCATACAGCTACATTGCAAATGTCTCTTTACTTACTGACAGCACAGAAGTTTTTGCATGTTACATCAAAGTCAAACTGTGCTTATAGCAACAACAGGTCCCATCAAAGACATAGGCTGATGTGTGACATCCAAAGTGTTCTCCAGCTCAGCTCCGCTAGTACTGTAGAAGGCTGCCTAAGGTCCACACATGTCTTTTCTTCCGTCAAACATTGGCATGTAAGTGGAACATGTTCATCTCAGTTCAGTCTATGCTTTAGACACTTCTTACACCTTCCCCTAAGTGTACCATTGGGTGTTAAAGACACCTTCATCTCTTCTTGCCAGTCTAGGATTTTATTATTGTCTTTTCTTATTTTTTAGAATTATTTTACTCTTTCTTCTCTAATACATGAATATGTCCCACAGAAAAAAACTAAGGGAAGATGACTAATTATTCCCAGGAAACAGTGAAAGTGATTAGAGACCATAATATTTTTCCTCTCATCTCTTTCATTTGTAATCATCTTACATCATTACTAGCTAAACTAGCAGTGTATAAAAATTACTCATGCCCTTTCTTTAATTAATGGAAATCAAAACTACTAACACATTCAAAAATCCCAAATAACGAGGGAGGCACAATGAGAGATAATTCTTGTTTGGCACTTGGTCCTCAGTCAGGGTGAATCAGTGGGTCCAGCCTGATACAACTGGAACCCAAATGTCCCCAACTGCTGGGAGCATCTGCACAGCACTCATTGGCATTCACAGTGCCCAGATGTCGTTACAGTGGAGCCATGCAGGATTGTATCAGGGAATACTTTTGTTTGGGCTTTGTAAACCTTCTGAGTGGCAGGAATAGGTAGCTAGTGTCCCAAAATCTTCCACAGGGAGCAGGGCAGTTTGGAAGTTTCATGTTTCTTTTCCACAGAGGTGACACTTTCCCCTTGGGCCAGGGCTTTTGCTTCGCCTTAGGCAGCACTAAGCAGCAACTGTGAGGAAGCGGTAATTGTACAATTGTGGCTGTCCTGGCCAGCCTGGGTAGGGAGGAGAAAAAAAACCCTCTTCAGGAACTGGGCAGACTCTGAAGTGATCACTTCACCTCCACTGAACTTCACTTACTGGCATGGGTCATCAGCTTCCCGTGTCTTGAAGGATAATTTTACACTTCAAGACGGAGCTCAAAACTTTCAAGGCCAACTTGTGTTGACTCGAGCATTTCAAGATTCAGTGCCTCCACTACTATTGCAAGCAGTCAGCAGCTGTTCCTGCTTGCACTTCCCATTGATGGAAAACCCCCAAATCTTACAAATTCCACTGCAAACTGAGCCTGCACAGCCATGGATGCCAGCAAGAACATCTTTTGTGGTGAATTGACCCTAAGTGGACATCAGGTGTCCACCAAAGCTATGCTATCACTCCCCTCCTCACCTAGACAAGGGAGAGAAAATATAACAAAAGGCTTCAGGTCAAGATATGGACAGAGAAAGATCATTCACTACTGTTACAGGTAAAACAGACTTGACTTCGTGTAATTAGTTCAATTTATTATGAATCAAATCAGAGTAGAATAATGAGAATAAAAATCAAATATTGAAGACACTTCCCCTCTATACCTCCCTTTTTCCCAGGCTTAAATTCACTCCTGGTTTTCTCTACATCTCCCTGCCAGTGGTGCAGGGCGTGGATAAAGGGTATTACAGTCAGCTCTTCACACATTGTTTCTGCTGCTCCCTCCTTCTCAAGGGGAGGACTCCTCACACTCTTCCTCTACTCCAGTATAGGGACCCTCCCACAGGAGACTGTTCTCCATGAACTTCTCCAAAATGAGTCCTTCCCATGGGCTGTAGCTCTTTATGAACTGCTCCAACAAGAGCCCTTTCCACGGGGTGCAGTCCTTCAGAAACAGACTGCTCCACTACAGGGTCCCACAAAGTCATAAGTCCGACGAGCAAACCTGCTCCAGTGTACACTATGTTCTCACCACAGGTCCACAGATCTTGGCAGGAGCCTGCTTGAGTGTGGGGTTTCCATGGGAGCACAGTCTCCTTCAAGCATACATCTGCTGCAGCACGGGGTCATCCACGGGCTGCAGGTGGATATTTGCTCCACCATTAGCCTCCATGGGCAGCAGAGGGACAACCTACCTCACCATGGTCTTCGCTATGGGCTACAGGGGAATCTCTGCTCCAGTGTCTGGAGCACCTCCTTCTCCCCTTCTTCACTGACCTTGGTGTCTGCAGAACTATTTCTCTCACATACTTTCATTCCTTTCCACCTGCTGCTCTGCAGGGTTTTTTTACCTCTTTCATAAAGATGTTACCTCAGAGGCTCTGCTGCTGTTGCTGATTGGCTCAGCCTTGGCCAGCAGTGGGTGTGTTTTGGAACTGGCTGGCATTGACTTTATTGGATGCAGGGGAAGCTTCTAGCAGCTTCTCACAGAAACCAC
This sequence comes from Tapera naevia, assembly GCA_033556795.1. Lineage (NCBI taxonomy): Eukaryota > Metazoa > Chordata > Aves > Cuculiformes > Neomorphidae > Tapera > Tapera naevia. Next base: position 1,864,505 of record JAUMJJ010000118.1, read on the forward strand.
CCCTGTAGACCCTTCACTACCAAAACCTTGCCATGCAAATCAAATAGACCTTTCAATGCAGACACATACTAACTGAACTGGCACCCCTGCAGCCAGCCTGCCTTCCTCCAAGCTGCTGCTGCACAGAGAACATTGCTCTCACTGCTGTAGATGTCTGTGCACATTTGGGCTGAGAGCCACTACGTGAGTGGTGGTTAAACGTGCCTTGGCCGGGGTAGGGTAGGAGAGGAAGACAGGGCATGAAGCGACTGGATGGAGATTACTTACTGAAACTGTAAGTTTCTGCCGGACAGGCTGAGTTTCAGGGCTGGAACATTGCTGCTGCTGTGATGCACTGTCAGTGAGAGAAGAGTAAAACATCAGGGGGCCAGCCCCAGGTCCCTACAGAACCTTACTAAAATGACTAGTGAGCATCACACTGAAAACCCACCTTGGCTGCACTTCGTAGTCATTCAGTTTCTTCATTTTTTCTCCTCTCTCTCAGAAACTCAGATGCACTGTAACTGCCCATGCATTATGGGAATTGTTTAGGTTTTTTTACATAAGCAAAGGAGGGCTGGGGGGGAACAGGCGCACGGTGGAGGAGGAGAAGATAAGTTACTCTGAGTCGGTATTTTCCCTTCTTTTTACTAAAATACTACAATTTAGCACTGAACGCTCAACATAGTAGCATTACTCTTGCCCCTTCATTATTTTGCAATCATTGCCTACATTAGCAATGACTGCAACATCCGAAGGAAAAAGAAAAAAAATAGAGAAAGTAAGAAAAACAATGTTCAGTTAAAAGAGCATAAGTTATGTGTGGGACCCTCAGTGCAAAAAGGGTCCCAATCATCACTGCTATCCAAGCACCTGTAAGTGGCTGCTCAACAGGGTCCTAACTGGGCTGACTCAGAGAGACAGTGAGTCACATGGATAGAACAATTGATAATATGCATGACTTCAGGCTGGACACTTGCCTTGTAGGGGTCTCACTTTACTCCCACTTTTTATCATACCTATCCAGGTTATGAACTGTGTGCAGCTACAGTGCACACACGTAGCATAACCTGGCTTGATCTCCACTGCCTGCATACACATTAGGTTTTGGTTCAGGGCAGCAGTGTGTTTTTAAGCAATTTTTTCAGTCACCCCAGCTTATTGTACATCGTTTTTTATTCAGGGGACTTTTTTAATACATGTAAATTGGACTCCTTTGAGAGGAAACTAACTTGGAAGCTGTGCCTCCAGCGTGCACCAAATGTGCCCTAATTCCTGATGGTCATGAGAGGATGAACCCCGGATGAGACCTGCAGGCAGCTTTGAGCCACATGCGCATTGAGAGTGCTTGGTCCTGAGAACAAGGCCAATTTTAGTTCAAAGTAAACCCCCAAACTGCACATTGTGGATATGTGACTCAGCATCAAATGCTCTATCTACTGTTATGCTTCTACTGTACCAAATTACTTACTAGTATAAACATAGCAACAGATGTCTCCACAGACTACTGTGTCTGCCAGCAAAACCATATCCAGGGTTAATAGGAGAGAGAATTTTTCTGAAGCATATGAAATTTAAGTCATTTAGTGAATGGTCTTACATTTCCCCCCGCTCCCAAGTCCAGGCTTTTGGATGCTGAAATGGACAGTAGCAACATTCAGCTGTATTTCTTATATTAAGCTGAAAGACCACTGCTATGAATATAAATGCTTGGTAACAAAGAAGAGGGAAATCAACTACTTTTTCTTCATGTGTATGTATCTATTTGTACAAATGGTGAAATTATTCTGTGTGAAAATAGAAGAAATTCACTCTAGTCATAACTGGTGCCAGAGTCCTGCGATCGTACTAGAGTGAGAAGAGCAGCCAAAGATTGCCATCCTGGATGCTTGCTGATTTCCACTGAGGCACTCAATTTCATTACTTCCCAGCCCCACTAGCAAACACAAACATCCTCAGCCTTGGGTTTTGACTTCCAGAAAGAAGCACTGTCTTTCAACTACAAGTGAGCAGCAGCCACTGCAGGGAGAGGGAATAGGGCCTCTCTGGCTGACTCTTTGTCACGTGCATCCCCCATGCAGTCATTTGCACCTGTGTGAAAAAGGTGTCCAGTTTCAGTGGCAGGTCTGACACTCAGCTTACATCCACTTGTGCAGCAGTACATAACTCAGCAAGACCATATCTGCACTTGGAAAGATTAATTATCCCCTTTCCTTAGGAAAATAAGGGGCAGCAAGTGTGAGTTTGGGTGCTTATGCTTATATTGATTTGACTCCAAACTTGTTTTGAGCACTTAGGCCAAGAAATCAAGCTGCAAGGTCTGAGAGGCTTGAGAGTCTTTTTGTGATTTTTATTATAATTCATGATCTCATGATCATGGGTCATTTATAGGACAAAACACCACCTTTGTATATTTGGATATTTTTTCCCTCTTGAAGTAAAGAATGGAGAATTTTTTTAACTTTTTCTATTTCAAATGAGGAGAAGTCTGACAAAGAGGTTAGGAGTAGAGGGTTTCTGAAGACATGGAACTGAAAAGAAACTTCGTAGGTCATAGCAGCTTATCCTGTGAGGCCGCATTAACCCCATGTTGGGCACCTAGAGCATTCTGTCTGTATCTCCTCCTCTGATGGCACCTCTGCAGCCACAAAATAGCCCACAGGAGTGGTGTGGAGAGGTGTAGTGTATGTTTTGGTAAGGGAGAGCATCATAGTGACCTTGAGAAGAAGTCGTGTCCCACACTATAGAGACATACTCTTGGAGAACCAGCTGGCCCTGATAATCTGGCTGCAGAACACTCCTGATGAAGTGAGGTGGCAGCTCTCTTGGAGGCCATGTGACCCAACACTTTTTTCTTGAACTGTCGCAGTCTTCAATGGTCTTTTCCTCTTCAAGTCAAGAAAGCTAGAGCAGGTCACCCAAGGAAGGGTTCATCCAGGATATAAATAATTTTGTAAACAATAAGAATGCACTGTTTTTTTCTGAACTCATCCATCTATTAGTTTCATATCAGAAAGTGTGGAGAGCAGGTTCACTTTCACAATAAGAGCACTGACCCTCTCTCTCTTTGCTTCAAGTTTCCTTCAGATTAATGTGAGCCCTGAACACATAGTAGTTGCTCACCATATGGCTACCGGCTTACTAATGCCAGCTCTTTTTCATGGTAAACTCACTGCTGTCTAAAACATGTAGAGAGGACTTTCTCTTGAGGTAAGTGTTTTCTAAACTCTTTGCTCTGGCACTTTCTCGGTAGTTAAAAGTGTGTCACAGTTTAGCTGAAAAGACTTTGAACAAGCACATCCAGCTACTTGAATTTATGGTCACTGAGGAGAAATATAGAACTGAGTCATAAAACGCATTTTCTCAGGCACAGTCCTCACGATTCACCTATCTACAAACAGAGGCAGATGGCCCTTTGAAAGAGAAATACCCTTGTGAAAGGGGTCCTAAGCTCCTGAAACCACTGAGGGTCTGTCCCTCAGGAATAGTCTGGTATTTACTGGGGACTGAATAGATGACACGTGTGTGTGAAAGGAGGGAGAAGATGCTGCAGCACCCCATCCATTGCTCTCATTTGCATTGGCCAGCACAACACAGATTCACATGTTTGATATGTGTTTTTTGATAATGGAAGGGCCTATGCAGCACTAGGCTTACAGGTATCATATGGGAGCAACCTTTCTCAAAGAAGTAGGAGGGTCTTCACTCAGAAGCTTGCAGGGCTCCTTGACAAAGCTTTAAACTACATATGAAGGGGAGGGGAATAGTATTAGACTTGTCTATGACAAGCTGTGGGTTGACAAATCATGGTTAGAATCAAGGGTTGCTTCTATGGGGCCTTCACCTGTTCTGGAGCCCAGTTAGAGTCCTGTGGAGGTGAGCTGAGGGCTCCTGCCATAGTAGGAATCAGCAAAGAAGCCTCCAAGGAGCAACAGAGAAATAAGGGGTGTTCCACTGAGAAGGTGATGCGGCCAACTGCCCGGCACAAGTGCCTCTACGCAAATACACACAGCCTGGGCAACAAACAGGAGGCATTGGAAACTACTGTGCCGCTAAGATCTTGTTGCAGTTACTGAAACTTAATGGGATGAATCCCACGGTCTTAAGAGTGTGGCTATTGATGGCTACAAGCTGTTCAGAAGGGACAAGCCGGGAAAGAGGGGTGGAGATGTTGCCCTCTATATAAAGAAACTGATCAGCTGTGAAAAGCTGTCCCTGAAATAGCCACAAACAAGTTGAAAGCTTATGGGTGAGAATAAAAGACCGAGCAACAAAAGGAACCTTGCAGTTGATGTCTACTGCAGGCTGCCTGATCAAGGGGAGCTCTCAGGGAAGCCTACTTCCTCCAGCTACAGGAGACTTCATGCTCACAAGTTCTTGTCCTGCAGGGGAACTTCAACCACCCCTACATCTGCTAGAAAAGCAGCGTGATAAGGTGTAGGCAATCCAGGAGACTCCTAGAGCACATAGATGATAATTTCCCAACCCAGATAATAGACACCCCTACCTAAGGGAGTGCAATACTGGACCTGATGGTCACTGATGCAAGTGAGCTTATAAGTGTTGTCAAGATTGGAGACAGCCTGGGCTGCAGTGATCATGAACTGGTGGACTTCAAGGTCCTGAGAGATATGGGACAAACCAGGAGTGTAGTAAGAACCCTAAATTTTAGGAAAGCAAAATTCCAGCTCTTTAGGGATTTAGCCAGTGGGATGCCCTTGGAAATGGTTCTAAGGGATAAGGGAGCATTACAGACCTGGCAAGAGTGTCAGTCTCCAGGTGTAGGAAATCAGGCAGGGAAGGAAAGAGACCAGTGTGGCCGAGCTGAGATGTGCTGTTCAAACTGAAAACCAAGATGGAACTGCACAGGAAGTGCAAGTAGGGACAGGTAACCTGGAAAGAGTATTTGGATGCTACCCGGTTGTGTAGGGATGGGGTCAGGAAGGCCAAGGCGCAGCTGGAGTTGGACTTGGCAAGAGAAGCAAAGAATAACAAGAGGGGCTTCTATAGATACATCAACCAGAAAAGGAATGTTAAAGAAAGCGTGCCCCCACTGATGAATATAAATGATGACCTCGTATCAACCTATGAGGAGAAGGCTGAGGTACTCAACAACTTTTTTGCCTTAGTCTTCACTGGCAACCACTCTCCTCACCCCTCCAGGGTCAAGGAACAACAAGATGGGGACCAGAGGGGTATAGTTCCTCCTACTGTGGGGGAAGATCAGGTCCGTGACCACATGAGGAAGCTGAATAAGTCTATGGGACCTGATGAGATGCATCCCAGAGTCCTGATGGAATTGGCTGATGTGGTTGCCAAGACACTCTCCATAATATTTGAAAAGTTATGGTAGTCAGAGGAAGTCTCTGGTGACTGGAAGAAGGGCAGCATTGTGCTCATTTTTGAAAAGGGTACAAATGAGGACTACTGATCTGTCAACCTCACCTCTGTGCCCAGGAAGATCATGCAACGGATCCTCCTAGACGTTATGCTAAAGCACATGGAAGTCAGGAAGATTATTTGAGACAACCAACATGTCTTCTCCGAGGGCAAGTCCTGCCTGACCAACCTCGTGGCTTTCTATGATGAAGTGACTGCATCAGTGGACACAGGAAAAACAATGGATGTCATCCATTTGAACTTCTGTAAAGCCTTTGACACAGTCCCCCACAACCTCCTTCTCTGTAAATTGGAAGAATGTGCATTAGGTGAGTGGATTGTTTGGTGCATAAGGAATTGGTTTGATGGTCGCATTCAGAGAGTAGTGGTCAACAGCTCGATATCTAGATGGAGATCCATGACAAGTGGTGCCCCTCAGGGGTCCGTATTGGAACTAGTGCTGTTTAATATTTTCATTAATGATATTGGCAGCGGGATCGAGTGTACCCACAGAAAGTTTGCAGATGACAACAACATGAGTGGGCCACTGGTCACACCAGAAGGATGGGATGTCATCCAGAGGGACATGGACAAGCTGGAGAAGTGGGCCTGTATGAACCTCATGAGGTTCAACAAGGCCAAGTGCAAGGTCCTACACCTGGGTTGGGGCAATCCTTGGTATCAATGCAGGATGGGGAATGTGATTGAGAGCAGCCCTGCAGAGAAGGACTTGGGGGTGCTGATTGATGAGAAGCATGACATGAAATGGCAATGTGCACTCAAAGTCCAGAAGGCCAACTGTGACCTTGGCTACATCAAGAGAAGCATTGCCAGCAGGTCGAGGGAGGGAATTCTCCCCCTCTTCACAGTATCACAGTATTACAAGGTTGGAAAGGACCTCTGAGATCATCAAGTCCAACCTATAACCCTACACTAACACCAACACTAACACCAACCCACCATCTAAACCATGGCACTCAGTGCCTCATCCAGTCTCCCCTTAAACACCTCCAGGGTCGGCGACTCCACCACCTCCCTGGGCAGCGCATTACAATGGCCGATCACCCTTTCAGTGAAGAACTTTTTCCTCACATCAAGCCTAAACTTTCCCTGATGAAGCTTAAGTCCATGCCCTCTAGTTCTGCCACTGGCCACCTGAGAGAAGAGACCAACCCCTGCCTGACTACAACCTCCTTTTAGGTAGTTGTAGAGAGTAATGAGGTCTCCCCTGAGCCTCCTCTTTTTTAGACTAAACAGCCCCAACTCCCTCAGTCGCTCCTCATAGGGCTTGTGCTCCAGCCCCCTCACCATCTTCGTTGCCCTCCTCTGAACACATTCCAATATCCTAACATCTTTCCCAAACTGGGGGGCCCAGAACTGGACACAATATTCAAGATGAGGCCTGACCAGTGCCGAGTACAAGGGGACAATAACTTCTCTGGTCCTGCTCACTACACTATTCCTGATGCAGGCCAGAATGCCATTGGCCTTCTTGGCCACCTGGGCACACTGCTGGCTCATGTTGAGCTTCCTGTCCACCAGCACTCCCAGGTCCTTTTCTGCCTGATTACTCTCCAGCCACTCTGTCCCCAGTCTATAGCTCTGCATGGGATTGTTGTGTCCAAACCCCACCTGGAGTATTGTGCCCAGTTCTGGAATCCCCTGTTGGAACTGTTGGAATGGGTCCAGAGGAGGGCCACAAAGATGATCAGAGGGCTGGAGTACCTCTGCTGTGAGGACAGACTGAGAGAGTTGGGCTTGTTCAGCCTGGAGAAGAGAAGGCTCTGGGGGGAACCTCATAGCGGCCTTCCAGTACCTGAAGGGGCTACAGGAAAGCTGGGGAGGGACAGTTTAAAAGGTCGTGTAGTGATAGAACCAGGGGGAAGTGCTTTAAAATGGAAGGGGCAAGATTTAGATTAGACATTAGGAAGAAATTCCTCACCATGAGGGTGGTGAGACAGTCGCACAGGTTGTCCAGGGAAGCTGAGGGTGCTGCCTCCCTGGAAGTGTTCAAGGCCCAGGTTGGATGTGGTCTTGAGCAGAGAGGCTGGAACTGGATGATCTTTAAGGTCCTTTCCAACCCAAACCATTCTATGATTCTATAATTATTTGATGTGTGTTGAAATACATGTTTCTCCACCCACCCCTGTCAGATCCATGCTGCCTGTGTCCCAAGGAAGGTTTGTTTTTAATTTGGATCTCCCACCATGATGACCTTTTCTTCAAAGTGTCTGAAGACATATTTTTATTCTAACCCACTTCCAGTTCTCATTAATAGTTCTTAACTTACAAAGCATCTTTCATCCTTTTAAAACATTTTTGGCACCAGGTCACAGAAACTGATGCAAAGGACTAAGAGAGAGGAGAAACATGCAATATTGATTTGTTATACGAACATGGTTGGTTTAAGATAGGTAAAACCAATAAATTTAAGTTGTTCAGTACATTCTTCATCAAATACTTAAATACTTCTCACGTTATCCTGAAGTTCTGATTGCTCAAACTTTGATGTGAAGTTTCAAATCTGGTGGATGTGATTATTTTGCAACAATTTTTCTCAGCTTTTTCTTGCAGGATATTTAGAGATGCTGTCTTGTGCCTTAATCCCAAGGAGAAACAAATGTGTAATGACAGAAAAGGAAAAGGAAAACCCAAATCAATAGCTGGCATTTCTGGTATCAGAGGAACAGAGTGGGGGTTTTTTGGTTTTTTTGGTGTTTTTTTAATTTGAGAAACTGATCTTCTTTGGTTAAGAAAAGGTTATTAAAGTTTCAAATTGCTTTAACAAGAGTTCCAGAAATCCATTATGAACAATGATGATCTGTAAGAAGATATGGTGAGTTTAAATAGGTGGAAGCTGAGTCCTTTTATTGCTAGAGCTAGCCTTATATTCCAACTCGCAATATCATCATGTTCTAATATAAACCACACTGGATCTGCATCTGGAAGGTTTAGTTCAGTGCTTTGAAGACTGTGAAAATCTTCCCATTACTATTTAAAATACTTACACTGACTGTCATTGAGCACAACAAATCTCATGTTCCCTAGGAACATCAGTTTGCATAGAGCTGTGTATCCAGAAAACAGCACAAATATCAATGCAGGCAGAGGCTGGAGCAGTCTGCCCTGAAGCTGGGAGGAGACCTCTGTTTTGCTGAGTTGCATTTGGCCAAGGATGCATCAAGAATGAAGGTGTACAGCGGGATGGAGGGAGCCTGTGGGCTGAATTCACAATCCTAAACCTGAAGCATGAGTGAAGCCACACTGGCTACCTGGAACACATGTGTTCCCTAATGGGCTGAATATTTGCCTTTCAGAGTAAACTCCGAGGAATAGCACATGTTGTTCACACAGCTGTGCAGCCCAACACTGCAGGATTCACTCTCTTTCATCAGCATTACAGAAGCAGAAACTTGTCTGCTATAGCTTTTGATGAGAAAAAAAAAGAGCACCACAGTACACATAGTGGGGGCACTACTCTGAATGGATGTTTTCAAACTCTGAAAATGAATGTTCCTGAAGTTGTTTTGCAGTGTACAAACTGTTCTCTGTAGACCCTTGTGTTGAATATTGGTCATATCATCTGATTACAGTGATTAAATATTCTGTATTTTGTGGTTATAATTGGGGTAGGTTCAGTAGCTATGTACTGTGGATTCTGTGGTTAAACTACATTATAGTTGTTCCTATCTTTGTTGGCATTAATTTTTGCTTTAACACTTGTTCCTTTCCTGCCACCTACCAACTATTTTACCCACCCAAAATGGTAGTGATATGCTCCTGGAGATGTAACTCTTTTTTTGATATAGGCCTAATTTCCTTTCTCCTTTCTGCTAATATAATAGGGGTGGCCATTAAATTGCCTGCGGTTCCCTTTCCAGGACTGAGTTGCCCTTACCAGGTGGCTGCCATGATGCAGCTGGGTAGAGCTGGAGCTCTGCTTGCTCTTGTGAGTCAGCTGCCACCCATGAACCAGAGTGCCACATCTGCTGACAAGGTGCCTCTGTGAGGCCCATCCCACACATATTTATAATCCATTGAGTCTGGCAGTGCCTGGTGAGCTAAATTTAGAACTCATCAGGTGAAATTTGGACCCAGGTTGTTCCAAGGTTAGACTGAATTGGCACAGTGATGATCCAAGGCTTTTGTGAATGGGTTATCTGTTAGATGTGAGCATTTGCTTATATGCCTTTCAAAAACAGTTGCTGACAGGACAAGTCAGTAGTGTTATTTCCCTTACCATCTGGGAAAAATACAGTTCTGAACTGAATAGCTAGCTTCGCACACTTCACTTGAAGTTTCATTATCCTGGCAACTCTAATGTTTGTGCAACATGAATCTGCTGACATTGGTTAAAAGCACCCTGTGCTGTCCCTTGGCTTCTGAAGAAGCTTTACTTTCCTCCATCTAGGGTTTTCCCAGAGAGTAAACTCCCAGATCATTGTTTAACCAGCCATCCTGAGCAAGTCAGAGATGAATATTTGTAGCTAACAACTGTCTTGAATTCCTTAATTCACCAGCATACTTGTCAGAACTAAGTCTTTCTAAATCCTCTCTCATTTCAAAACCTGGTGATTTTCTTGCCATTGTTAAAATATAGGCTCACTTGTTTATACACAGATTAGTTGGTAAGGTGTTGAAAACCCAGTTGGTCTGTAAATAAGTGCTGCATAACCAAAGCAAAATTTTGATTCCATGGCAGGGCAAAGTACTTGATCAGATACATTGCTAGCACCCAGATAGGTGCTGCCATAGCAAGTGCTCATGTGGTATCTCAGGTGTGTGTGGCTACACTGCAAAAGGGGCCAGAGACTCAATGGCAACAGTCAAGTAGAAGACTTTGGAAAATATATGACTCTTGCTATGCATGTTAGCACTTCCTCCTGCTTTGTTGCCAGGCTGTAACGCTCACAGAAACATCCAAGGACTTTTGGCTAGTAAAAAAGCTGTCATATCTTTACCATGTCACTTGACTGTACTTTTTATTTGATCTCTTTTACTTCGTCCATATTCTGTAAGTTAGTTGTGCTGAAAACACAACATTAATTAAACTGAAAGAGTGCTTTAAAAAGTGATTCAAAGATGTTGAGGAAAATCTATAAGTAGACAGATTTTATTTTGCTCGAGCCTGGCTTACAATCAGGAAAAGTGTATTCATTATTTTACCACTGAATTTAAATAATTAAGAGAATCCTCACATAGGGGTTGTACCCACTGAACTACAGCCAGTTTTTGAGAGGAAAAAAAGTTTTCATTAAGAGAAGTGTAGTGTAGTCTGGAGATTGCTTAGTGTAGTCTGGAGACCATAAATCTTCTGTTGAAGAGTCTGGCTAGGTTTGCAGAGAGCTCAGCACAGCAACTCCTCAATTCTGATATAGGTGCTGCCACACAAACATCATAACTATCAGAGCAAGGGGTGGAAAAGGGCCTTTTTTCTTTTTTTTTGTGACACCCCAGGGAAAAAGAGTGAGAAGAAAGAACTATATTTTCATCATTGTTTTGTTTTTGCCTGGAACTGAATTGCAAGTTTTAGGTAAAACACACCTGATAAGTACTTGATATTCTGGAACCTTAGAAGTTGCTGTCCCTCCATTTGATGACAAGGTGCATTTGTAGAAGAGCAATCTGGTTTTATATTTTTATTTTAACCTTCACTAGGCAACAATGGAACAGAATGCATTTAATTGCAATTTTTCACTTAAGAAAGGGTTTTGCAACGCAAGGAGTATCTTCATAAACAGAAAGTGGATGGAGTAATGCTTCCACTGTCCTCTGGTTGCTGTCCTCTGCCACATCAAAGCCTTCAATTCACTACTTTTATTCTTTTATGCTGACATCTCAGTTCAGCAATTGCACTTTGTTGCTGTTCTTCACAAGTCAAACAACACAACTATTATGTTTTTGCACGAGATAGGATAATTATCTCAACTGCCAGGTGCAACAAGTGAACTTTCATGGGCCCAATTGCAACGTAGTAAAACAGTCAAAGTCATTTAAGGGTTTTGCTGTCTCACTGTCAAATGTTGGTTTCTCAGCTCTTGGCATGGGGCTTCAGTTTTGCAAAGCATTAGGGGCATGCTTACCTTCAAAATCACAAGCCACCATGGTCAACTTGGACAAGCTGTCTCACTGTTCTAAGCATCACAACATACATGCTTTCTTAAATCAAGGCAAACTAAATATGTCCACTTACGTAACACCATTCTTCCACTGTTCTTTTATGCATAGAGAATGGAAGAACTGGGAGAGACAAGGGGTTTGTGTAGGCTGTAAGCACTGTTGCATGGGGTAGGCACACCTAAGGTAAATGTAAATATGATGACAGGAACTAACTGCAGCAGCCAGAAGCATATTTCTGGCTACTCCACCCTGATTTTTGGGCTGTTTTGGCAGCCGATGGCAGGCTCTGTGCTTCCACAACTGCAACAGGATCAGCACACCAGCTGCCCAGAGCCAGCCGGGTGAAACACCTGGACACATGAGATCAGCTTTAATTTCTAGTGGGAAATCTTCTTTTAAAAAGCAAAGGAGGAAGGCATAAATTCTGAGCTTTGGACCTATCTGAACCCTTTTCATATGGTCCCTAGCTGAAGAGATTATCCTGCACTCACAAAGACCAGTTCAAAACCAGCTCCAATATACAGGTATTCCCTGCCCAGGGAATTTCTAGTGTTATTTATGTCCAGCATTATTCTTATCCTAACCAGAAGTGAAGCACTGTACTTCTCAATCATTTCATTTATTAGTAAGGAAGTGGTGAAATCATGGCTCTCTTAATAAATCGTCTGTTTTTCAGATCATCGCATGCAATTTTGTGGAAATACTTGCACAACGTGATGAAGATCAGGGATCTCAAGCTAGATCACAGCCTAGTTGTTACCACTATGAAAAGGATATCATTGCATCCATTTTTAAAAAGGATAGAAAAGATGACCCTGGGAACTACCAACTTGTCAGCCTTACCTCTGTACCTGGTAAGATCATGGAACAGATTCTCCTGGAAACTATGCTAAAGCACATAGAGAACCGGGAGGTGATCCAAGACAGCCTTGGGTGCCATCTATCTGGACTTCTCTAAAGCCTTTGACACAGTCCCCCACAACATCCTTCTCTCTAGTTTGATGAGATATGGATTTGATAGATGGACTACTTGGTGGATAAAAAATCGGTTGGACGGTCGCACCATTTTTAGCAGGGCCTGTAGCTATAGGACAAGGGGTAATGGTTTTAAGCTAAACTGGTCCTTGCTGAGCAGCAGCCAGTCAAGGGAGCTGGTATTGGCCACCAAACTACAGTAGGTCTCCAGGTGACCACAAGCCACCCTGAACATTGACTACCACCTGCTAACGGATGCTGCCATGGCCCAGTGTGCCCCTTCTCTGCAGCCATTTAAGGAACTTATGAGCTCAGTGATGTTTTCTGAGATCATTGTGTTTCCCAGTGCTACCTGACTTGGTTCCAGCCCTGTTCCCAGCCCCTGACTTACATAATAGATCTCTCAGTTGCCTGATTGTTGTTGTTGCTCACCCATCTACTTCAGGCCATCACTGCCATTCCTGCCTCTCCTCTCATTCTCCCTCTGTCCTCAGCTGCCTCCTCCATCATGACTGGAATGCCTGGTAGCCTTCCAGGAAAGCGAATATGACCCATCACTGCTGCCTATAAATCATCTATATGAAACTATCATAAAGTTCAACAAAGTCTAGCAAGCAGCACGTGATGACTGAGCACAAGTGTACAGTGGCTAGGGTGTGGTGCTGGGAAGGTTTGCTAGCTGGCAAGGTGATTCCATAGCAATTTCTGCAGGTGCTGCCTGCCACACCCTCAGGAGGCTTCTCACTTCTAAAAGATGCCATATAATTTAAGAAGGGCCATGGTGCTGAATTACCGAAAGCCTGTGAAACGGCAACAAACTGCAGCTGGTGGCTTGTCAAGCCAATAAAAACAAGCTGAGTGACAGCACATCAATATTTTTAAACTCTAATCTCTTCTGTCTCTGTAACTCTGGAAGAAGCAGTGATAGACAGGCTGGTGCAAGGACTAACTTTTGTCCCAGTTCTCAAGCATTTACCATTGCATTAAAGAAGGAAAACACAAAGAAAATTGTTTTACCACCAAACTATTTTTGAAATATGAGATTGAACTTTGAGGCCAGATTGTCTGTATCTATTTTAAAGCATTGAAAATAGTGTTGTGTTACAGACAACAATCCAGAAAAGTTTTGCCTTTACTGAGTTTACTGAAAATGGATCATTTATTCAAGCGTTAATTTAAAAAGAATTCGACTATATGCTTAGCATCACCTCTATTCAGAATAACTGGGAAACCCACAATTATCTGGACACGAGTAAGATTTAAATTCGCACTAAATGCTTCCCTGAACCTCCATGGATTTTCATCTGTTTTTGCATGATCCATGGACAATTTATTTACTGACAAAATAGCCCAAACATTTGAGAAAAGTCCCCTTAAGCAAAATCCAAGATACACTCATGCCTTATTTTATTTATTTTCCCTATCTCTCTTTGGAAACAAAACATACTTGAAGCATCTGATAATTACACGGTCACACAAGTGCTTATAAATCCATCTTTACTCAGGGATTGATTGAAAATTAGTCTGCCAACATATTCAACAACAAAAGCAACAGCCCTATATAATGGGGCTGTGGGATCAACAGGATGAGTGCTAGCAAATTTATAAGTCTTTGAAGAGATACACTAATGTTCTCCCTCTCTTCAAAGTGGGTTTTGGGAATGGGGGAGCAAAGTGTTTTGTTTTTTTTTTTTAATACACTTCCACTGTGGTTCTTTTTTGGCTATGTAAAATCTTGAGAAGTTTATTTGAGGTGAGAAAACACTTCCACGATTCTCCAAGTGTTTTTTTTCAAGAGGCACACACAGGAAATTTCTCCTCCCTATCATTTACACAAACGTGAAACAAGAAAACATAAGCACTATTTTAAAAGGCTCCTGGGAAAATTTTAAATAAAGCCGAGATGAGGCCAGGTGGACCAAAAAAAAAAAGTGCTTATGCTGGATGCTCAGCTAAGAGCCAAAAGAAAACAAAGTTATTTCCTCCATGAGCTGATGACTCAGAGGACTGGTAATGACATGGAGGACATCACGTACAGAAGTGCTGTTGCTACAGATGAAATGGTGAATAATAGCCTTAAAGCAAAACTTTCACAGCAAGTTCATTGGCTGGCATTCCCCCAAGCATCACCAAAGGATGTGACTGGCCAGTGTGTGGCTTGCTTCCCAGCTGACCGCCCGTCTGCTCCTGCAAACTGCCTGCACAGCACCCGGCGAATAGCCAGTGAAAATGAGTGAAGGACTAGCAGCGTGCAAGCAGAGTGCCACGTAGAAGATCACATGGGTGTTCTCAGTGTTGTCTTTCCTGAATAAACACTGGATTTTAGCGGCTAATGTTGTTAATCCAGCTCTTAGGTGTCACTAAGTGTAGACTGACCCATAGATTCAAGGGAAATAAAGTATTTTCTTCAGTGTGCTCTGAGCACCATCTACACTCTCTTATATTGCTAGAAACACCCTAAAGAGATGTTATTTCTTACCCAGTCGGAATCTTCCTTCAACCAAAACACACACAAGTCAATGTGATTTGGGTGTTTTTTATTTCCACTCATGTTAATGTAATTGCAAAGTCTGTAAAACCACAGCAGTCATCCTGGATTAGTAGAGGGGCCACTCTGCTCAATAACCCATCTCCGGGATGGACTAACAGCAGATGCTTTGAGAACAAATGTAGAAACAGTACTAATCTGAAGAAAATATTTGACTGGTATTACCCTCTTGGTTTCTGCCATGCAGACACTTATTGCTGTAAGGATTGTAACTGTCTCACTGCATTCAATAGCAACCGAAGGACCTTAAAAATGTGCTTAATTTTTTTTGAAAGATTATCACCACTATATCCTCTTTTGTCTTCACAGCATTTGGCTACAATTTTTCCACAGCTAGTTTTTCAAGAAGATACACTTCCTCATTATATTCTAGATCTACTTTCGTTAGTCACTGGGCATGATCCTTTTCTTGAGTTGCTACAAGGAATAATCTCTCATCCTTCACTATCTTGACACACCACATGATTTTGCACATTATCTTGTCTTCTACCTGCTCTGAGGTGATGATGTCTTAGCATATAGTATCCGCTGTAATAAGCAGCCAGCTGAACTTACTGGAAAACAAACTACACACTCTGGAGTTCTTGTCTTGCCTCGGTTAAGATTGGACAAGAGTAGAAAAGCTGCAAAGGAACGGATTAATTTTCCAACAGGGCAGGAAATAAATAATTTGTTTCCAGCATGTGTTAAACCTCCCACAATATTTCTCTGATTCACTGTTTGCTAATTTCAGCTACAGTGATAGTCTCTGATAACATGCAGTCTCATGCCATTTTAATACAGAGGTAGGAAGGATAAGGAAGAGAAAAAAGAAAGAAAGTAGAGTAATTAAGAGGAAATAAAAGAAAAATAGCAACGATTCACCACCTTAAAGGTTCCAGAGCTGAAAGAATCCTTTGAGGATGCTGGGTGCATAAACGACCCCTCTTCCAGAGTATTATTTATAGGTTTTTTTGGTGGACCTGAGCAGTGCTTCTTCTAGTAAAGTTCTGGAACTGTGTTTAGGGGGGGTGGGCGGGGAAAGCTCCTTCCAGGGGGACTCTCTGGGCAGCAACCACAGTTGGGTTGCTTGCTAGAGTGAGATAAGACACTGAAGGACACTGTCTCTGCTGCAGTCTTGACAGTGGTTTAAGGCAGTCAAAAAGAATTAGTCTCTTACAGTAATCATGGTGCTAAAACCTTGCAGGAACAGATCAGGAACCAGGACACCATATCTAATCTGTGGGATCTCTGTCCAAGTATCACCCCACTGCTATATCTAGACAAGCGTCAGCCGTGTACAGCTCTTTGATTACCTGCAAAATGACATAGAGGTGCAGACTCTTGGAGATCCTCATCCCAGAAGTTCCTTGCTCTGGACCATCAAAGATGAGCACAACTACCCTCTGGGCTAAGCATAGCTTGGAGTGAGTTTTCATTTCAAAAGGGTAGTGGCTTATCAAGTCCAATGCAGATTCCTTCCACCGTGACACCTGGTAAGGGGGTGCCTTGTGTACTGAAGCTATGGTTAGACATCTGCAACCTCAACACATCAGCTAGTGACTCGTCCAGGACAAAAACATAAACAAAAAGGCCTCCAGTCATCCTGACATGCATGTCTCAGTTCCCTTTTCCTCAGAATTTCTCTTTCTAAACCCTCTTTTATAATAAACTTTGATTTCCTGGTGATATTTTTACAATCCAGATCATGCCTTCCCAGCCTGCCCTGCTGGACACTCTCATTCCCCTAGGTTTCAAGGAACCACATTGTCAAGGTCCCACACCCAGGCTTCCACAAGCAAACTCACAGCATTTGATTGGAGCCTGCTATTTTCTTCTGTTAGAGCAGCTAGACCACATTTTGGGGCTGAATTTTTTTTAATTCACTGATTAATGGCAATTTCAATTAACAAAATTGTAAACTTGTTCTGAATCCAATCACTTCGACGAATAACTATTAAACAAAAAAAATTCTTCCACAATTTTCTGAAATTGAAATCATGATTTAGAAATGCTTCAATTGTTTTTCAGATTATGTAAATGTAAAAAAGAATTAGTATGTCTAACAGAAAAAGAATTATGACAAAATATTTTTTCCACAATGATTTTTTCCAGAATTTGGCTAGCAAGTGAAAAAACTAGTCATTTGATAGTTTTCAAAAAGAACAATGATAAGAAAGTCTAAAAAAAAAATGCAAGGAATCCAGAGAAAGATAAGAAGATAGTTGACTCGATAGTTAACTTCAATAGGACACATACTGAAACCTAGTAAGTCACTTTTCTTTCTCCGTCTCTCTGTTGCTCAAACCACAGGTAATACAGACAGAAAGGAAAACAAAAAGTAAAACAATACAGGGGATTCCCTGCTGCAGTTAAGTCATAGAATCACAGAATCATAAAATACCAGGTTGGAAAGGACCTCAAGGATCATCGAGTCCAACATTTTGGGGTATATGTAGAAACGAGACAGCCCAAAACCCTGTCAAGCTGAGCCTTAAAAGTGTCCAGTGTAGAGGAATTTACCACTTCCCCAGGGAGATTATTCCAATGTTTAACAGTTCTCATGGTTAAAAATTTTCTTCTGGATTGCAATTGGAATCTCCCCAGGAGTGACTTATACTTATTACCCCTTGTCTTCTCCATGTGACTTCTTAGAAAAAGAGAGTCTTCATCCTTTTGGTAGACACCCTTTATATACTGGTATAGGGTAATAAAAAATTCTTAGATATTCTTACTTAGATATTTTACTATGGGACACTAAAGAAAATTAAATAAATCAACACTTCTGTGGATCACTGTGGGAGCAAGGAATTGAATTTCCCTTGAAGAAGCAGCACTGCAGCAGCAGTCAGCTGCTTTCTGAGGAAGAGAGAGGAACAGACAGATATTCATCTCCCCAGTTCAAAACACAGTGGTCTGGAGAAGTAAGGAGTGCAATACTGCCTGGTAAATTTCCTGATCTGCATCCTTTAGTGGATGCTTTCTATCCTGTATATAGAAAAAGTATCCACAGGATGACAACAGTCCACATGATTTCTGCAAGCTCTAGGCTTTGAGTTTGGATCTATGATTTAAATAACAGACGATAAAATCACATGTAACCAGGCAGCTCCCTAGTGGCTGAGTAGATGTGGATGTTGGAGAGCATATGATTTTCCAAGTTAAGGTCAACACTAACCTGAGCTCAAATTTTCCTCCAGATCTGCTTTTTCTAGTGCTATCACGCAGTTTAATTTTTTGGCCTGTTCCACACTCTTCTGCTCATATCACACCCCTGTGGATGGTCCTTCCAATGCAAACAGGGGAATCACAAGGCTCCAGAGCTCCACTATTTCTGGAAGATTAGAACATACCTCAGTGAGGTGTGGAAACTGCTGTCTGCCACGTTAATGAAACCAAATTGCAGAAATCTGCAGTATAAATCTGATGGTACTAACTGGCCTTCAGCATACAGGAGATAAGCACTCTGGTTTATAAAGAGTTTATTAAAGCCACTAACTTTGGAAACTAATCACCAAACAAAAGAATTTATAAATGATAAACAAGAAGCCTCTGGTACTTTATTTAAGTTGAGAAATATACTACTGTATTTAACGTAGCTTCAGTATATCACGTTTAAGTTCTTTAGTGGACTTTATACTTTTACTATAGATATTAATGGTTTTTGGATCTATCTAAAGATTAGAGGCAAACCACACGCTAGAGAGACAGCATGGGGGCAGGGAGAAGGACTGAATTCATTTGTGTAGTGAGACTCAGGTCTTGTGAGATAGGGCTAATCTAGTGACAATGTGGGGCTGGCTGTCAGTAGCACCCACCAGGACTGCCCCCCGCCCTTGGGTCCTGAAGGAACATGCTCTGCTGGAAAGTGCTGTTCCATAAAAGCACCTATCCAGAGGTAGCTGGTGGGGACTCGTCAGCAGGTGAGGTTGCCAGAGCAAAACCTAGGGGTAATCCTCTCATCTGACTTGTCTTGCATTAGGCATTTAAGAGGCTTATGGTTTCTTTCTCCACTTTCATCCTTTGTATTTTGTATATACACAGGCATATATTTGTGTTGTAAACCCTGATAAAATAATACCTAGATATGATGAAAACGCCCAAATAGGTTTTATTCAAAACACACTAGGTAATGTTTCAATATTGTGTGAACACTGGAACTTGGAGTTTTGAATTATTCCTGGAACTGAAAAAAATTTAAAGATAATTTCAACGGAGCTGCAATTTCTGTAGGGATTGATTCCTCACACACACCTCTTGCATCACGCAGGCATATCCTAATTTCCATCCCCCTAATTTCCACCAAAGAAAACAGCTGTGTGGGCATTTTAAAGTGTATCCAAATTGCTCTCTGAGTGCAAGCTCTTCTGTGCTCCACCACAGCTTACACCCTCATGGATAACACCTAGGGACACAAGAACTTTCTTACCGCCTCCACCAGTTCCCAGTGTTTTGGTTAGCATTCAAACGGCAAAGAAACTGCAATGGGCTGATGAGATTTGTTTATTGCCAAAGAAAAGTGAAAACTGATTTTTGGGCACTGTACCTACCCAGGTCTAGCAACTGTATAACAAATATGTATTATGCTAGAAAGAGTAGACTCACAGGCGCCAGGAGTGAAACACTATCCTTTTCAGACAAAGTCTCAGACAAAGATCTTTATCTCAGAATGATATATGGGATATATTTTTGAGATGACTCCACATAATACCTTTATTATTGTTGAAGTTTAACAACTTAAAAGGAAAAAAAAAAAGATCATATTTGTCCTTTGTTACTTACCCAAATATGGGCAGGAAACTTCCGATGGGGCTAGGCTTATAAAGAAAAACACCATTAGCCAAAACCAGCACTAATATTTATAGCATTGAAGGGCAACATATGAAGCAACTGCAGAATTAGTTTGAAGAGCCAAAATGTGCTCTGTGTTGGAGATTGCTAATGCAACTCCATTGAAATCAGAACAATTGCTCTGTGTGTATTTGGGTTTGCCAGTGAGGGAATCAGGACCACAGTTCCTGACAAAATGAAAAGTTCAGACAAAACTGAAAATAGTATAACATTATTAATCATAATCCTTCAAGATAAAGTTGATGAATATCAATTTTCAGGAAACTCAGAACTGTCTCAGACATTAACAGTTCATGCACCACTCCAGGAAGAGAAACAGCAAGGCATCAGTGGTGTCTCTGACAGAAAAATGAGATAACCAGGCTTTGCCTTGGAGCTTCCAGTTCTTTAGGAGCATCTGCTTGAGGATAGGCAAACTTTCAGGGGAATATGTTATTTGATGATCCTTGTCTGGAGGAGCAGCATGAAGGAGAAGCAGTCAACCAGTGGTCTTTCCGTGCACGCGATAACAACGGCAGGCTGGTTACTTTTCCCCAGTCCTCAGTGGCAGACTTGCTGCAGCCAGACATTGCACTAGGTGGAAATTAGCTTAGCACAGCTCTGCTGTGCAACCCTTGGCATCTGTAGAGCTACATGGCCTTGCACCACAGTTTTGGCAACCATGAGATGTGCCCTTGGTGACGGTCAAGATCTGTAGCCCTATTCTGCAAGATCCCATCCCAGTGAGTGTTGCACATCAGACAAACCTGTGTGAGTGCTCATCCAGAACCATTTCCTTTGTGTCGAGGAAACAGCTAATAGGTTCCATCCATATTCTCTGACTTGCTGTGCCATGCCATGCCATGCTATTCATGCCATTTGGAAGGGCTGTCATTTTTCCATCTTGTGGGACTACTACTGGAAAAAAACAGTGGAAACATCTATGATGTACATGTCTTTCCCTGCCTGGGGGTCTTCCTAAACCAGCAGGATGTATTTATTTCCCCTCAGATGAGACACATCATCCACAAGTAAAATTTGAAAAAAAATCAGAAAAAAATCCACATGAGCAAAATGTGGCTAAGATGAACCTGGCCATACAATAATGGCCAGGCCCTTTAAGGTGCTTACACTTTTTAAGTGGTGGCTTGAATATTGCTGAGATGCAAAGTACATCCATGTGTGGGAGGGTCCTGCAGCATGAATTGAATACTTTCACTCACCACTGACAAATGTGCCTTGGAGTCCACTGTAATTTGCACTGTGTCTAAAGGGAGTCTGAATCACCAATGCCTGCTGAGCTGTTGCAGGAGAGTTCACCCTTCCAGGTCCTCTGCACCCAATATGAGACTGCCCCCCTCTGTGACACTAACAGCTGCAATAAGAGCCAATAAAGGGACCATCACCTCCTGATGTGAAAACTTGATTCTCCATGGAAAAATCTCGAATTTTAGTGCCCTCATGAAGACCTTGGAGACATCCTCTGCATGAGAGCACCTAACCTTTCTTAGCCTGGTCACTCTGTTGTAAAAGAAAACAAACACAAAAACATGTATGAAAAAGATTTCTTCAGCTTTAAGATACCATGTAGCTTTCTCTAGGTTAAACAAAAAAAAGGGAGGCAAGACTACATAGCCCGCCTGGCCAGGTCCAAACCACTGGCTGTCAGATTGCCAGAGCATGGCATGTCCAGACAGGGCTCCTCCAGAGCGGCAGAGGGAGCCAAGGGTCACAGCCTGGCTGTGGGACTGGGTTCTTCACACGTTTTCAGATGTAAAGAATAAAAGGGCCCTGCTTGTTGCAAAAGCCTTTGTGACCCCTTTGTGTGCAAATAGTGTATGGCAGAGACAATTGAGATAGGATGGCTTCAAAAGCTGCTTCTTACCATCCAGCGCCTTCCTCACACTGATGTTTTTTACAGCCCTTAAAATCTGTGTTCAGGCTCCTGGCTTGAGAACGTACATGGGCCACTTCATGTCAGAGGCAGTATTGGGCAAAGGGAGCCCAGTCTTGCCCACCCCTCTCTCTGCTACCTGTGGGATTAGTTTTATATCACTTCAGATGTGCTCGGCTTCCCTTGCCAAAAACACTGAAATGTTTAACCTCAGATTTGATGGGTCAAGAAGCCTGGTGTAAAACTGGGAGCAAGCTAATCTAACAGTATAGATTTCATCCTAGTGTCTCTGCAGGCACTGGAAAATGAATGGCCAGTGCTTCCAAAAACACATCATTCACTCATCCTCTGTAGAACACCCCCACCACAAACACACTCTTTATTGCATGATTCTGAAAACCATCTGCATTTGAGAAATAGTAGGAGTTGATGTGAACCTTATCTGTGAGGGGACTGCAAGGAGGGGTGAGTAGGTGAAGGTATGTCTCAGTTACCTCTTTGTCCCAGTGTCACAAAAATCGTTCAAATGAGGAAAGAAGTGATCACAAACCTTGGCAAGCTAACAACGAAGAGTAACAAGACAAGCCAAGAGAGATCCTGAGAAACAACTTGTGCAAGACATAAAATCTGACACGAAAAATTCCTCAAACCCTTCAGTAGCTGAGTCTGCCAGAGTGTCACAGGGGCTGGTAGATGACTGCAGTTTGTACCACTGCTCGGATGAGGTGAGAAAACAGCTGGAAATTTTCATGTCTGCTTTCCTTCACCGGGTCTTCCAGTCTGGAGCCTTTCTTTTTGAGGGGATGAGGCCAAGAGACTTTCCCAAAATGAGGCGTCAGTAAGAATGAGCTGAAGGTGCTTGGGAATGGAACTGCTGAAAGACTCACTGTCATCCAAAGCTGACATGACCTTGCCTCAGGCATTGCTCTAGCAGCAGGAGAAGACAGTGGTGTGGCTTTTTATGCTCAAGATGCAAAACTTATTTCATGCAGGAGAAACGTCCTTCCTTTTTTGGGAACCAAAGGGCTGGGGTTTGGTTCCCACCCCAAGTCATTCGTAAGGTGCATGGCATGCCTTCAGGTGGTAGCAGCCACTGTCCATGTGCAGTGATTACTGCACAAATATTGCATTTACAGTGATGGAAGAAAAACAAAGAGGCTAGAGTTGGCCTTGATGAAACATGTCTTATTTGCTTGCCATTCCATGTGAAAAATACTTTGATCACTTTTCTGATAAGTAGCTGGGTCTTGCTGGTGTTTTCTTAAGCCTAATTCCATAGAACTTAATAGGAAGAATGGTAGCACGCAAACTCTAAATACACAGTATTACGTTGCACCCTGTGTAGAAATCTCCACCACCAAACACTGTTCTTTCTTTGGTTAATTCTGCAACTGACACCCTTATATTGCTGGAAAATAACATTTCCCTTGTTGAGGATGAATGTGCGGGAAACCAGTGCACCACACTTAGCTCCTCCTCCATGTGCACTGCCCCGTGTATTTTGACACACCTCTGCCCCATGCCATCTCGAAGCTGGAGCTAGCACATGCCCCAGACACAGCCCTGAGCAAAGCAGGAGGAAACTACCACCCAGTGAATATCCCGGGATAATCTCATGCCATGGAGTTAATCCTTAGAGGGTTAGGTTCTCCAGCTGGCTTCTTCCTCTGGCTGTGTTTGGAATATATTTAGGAAACATGATCACAGCTCAGGTAGATGTACACAAGCAAGATTTACACTAACCAGGTCACACACTGGTAGCAAGGAAGCTATGACATTATGGTATGCACTCGGGAAAACTTCTGGGAGCACCTGATGCTGAAACCTCTGCAACAAAGTTGTATAATGTTGCAATATCCTCACTTAGGTAAATTAGAGCTGTAGTAAATTAGAGCTTCTGACTGCTATATTAGTTATAATCCCTATTTCTGTACCTATCCTGTATCTCAAACTGTGTAGGCCAGTAAGTACGTAAATGCGGGACAAAAAAATCCCTCTTCTGTTCACTCTCAGCTGATTCATTTAGTGCATGATTATCCAAAGAACCAGGGAATAGACATGTGCTGCATGGTCGGCTCAGTTTTCTGCTTAATCACACAGATCTAAGGGTGAGCATTCATTTACAAGTAGCACAGCTGCTTAAAGATGGTTCCACTGCTGGCTACTCATTACTACTCTTGCACTGAAAGTCATCGTTCTTGTGAGTCTATCACTGCAAGACACCATGAATGTGAAATGGTAGGCATGAGCTCTGCCCACACAGACTAGCAGTGGCACACATGAGCCTTTCTCAGAGATAAGGAGCAAAGTGCTTCCACCTGCGCAGAAGAAAAGAGTCTATGCAATAAAAAATAATACCAATATTACATAACTTTGGATGATCAATTGATGCCAGACTTAACAGCTCTCAGACCCTGACCTGACAAATTCCCTGAATACTTGTGGAGTGCTTTCAGAGTCAAGTTCTGACATGTTATCCCACAGTGCCTGGTAGTTTGCTTAGTACAGTTCAGCAAAAGAGAAGGGCTATACAGAAGTTATGCATCGTACTGTACTGCTCTATCGCACGACACGCAGCAAGGTGGGAAAAATGTCCACACAGCCCATGGGCCAGGCAGTTGTAGTAGAGCAAAGCCCCACTGTATCTGTGCATCTTAGGGAGCATTTCAGGCTCACAAAACAGAGAGATAATCCAGAAATAAAGTGAGGTCTTTGAGAAGCCTTGGGGAAACTCAATGAAGCTGCATGGTTTGATGGGATGACACATCACAGCCTTGCCAATTAATCACCAGGCAGAGATCTGATCATGTGGGTGTGTTCATCTTGTGATCATTAGCACTGTGCAGACAGACCGTCAAGACTCTCTGATTCATACGTATATGCTTTCAGATTTGGCTTCACATTTGTCTGCCATAGGCATGGAGGAACCATACTGAAAAACTTGTAGTAAGTCCTCGCTGAGGGTCCTTCAAGCACCTGTGAAGACAGCTGGGGTGAGTTATTCCTGGAATACCTCAGGCATAAGCCTGCAGACCTAGACTGGTTTCTTTTCTAGTGTCTTACTGTAGTGGGGACAGAAAACACAAAGGGCCTTCCATTTTGAATTTTTTCAATGTTTTGAAGAATAGTTCCCATACTTAAAACACTGCAGGGTTTACAGTACGGTTTCACATTGAAGAAATTTTAAAGCACAAGCATTGTATGAGAGTCCTGGGAGGCCAGAGGAAGCAGCAATTCTGGGCATCCTGGAGACAAAGTTTCTCAACTCATCGCATAAACGATGCTAAGAAGAGAGGTTAAGAAGAGAGGCAGCTGTCCCTAGACCAAGCGCACATCCTAACCTATGTGATGGCTCTGTGCTGGCTCCTTGAACTTCCTAGGAACTCAACAATACTTTCTAAACATGGCTATTGCATTGTGTCCTTGGGGGCTGTGTTGGAACTGCCAATTTGAATCACTTTAAGCTCTCACAGTTATTTTACAATTCCCAGGGTGAATTGTTTTACTACATTAGGAACCAATCAACCAGGATTTTTCTTCTTGCACTTCAGTGTGTACTTCTTCCCATGTTATATCCACATCCCTGTCTTTCATCAGTTGCCCAATGTTTTTGTTTTTACATCTAGTTACCACTGGGGCTATCAATATTCGGTTTTACTTTCTTTAATATGTGCACAAATGACTCAAATTTAGTGTAATGATGATTACATGTAGCAAATATAAATTTCACTCTCTTGGCTCAGAGCAGGACAGTAGAAGTAATGTGTAGGTTGTTAAATCATTGGATCCACCTTAATATTTGATACATATACTCTTCAAAATAATTTATATGCCAAAGGCCAAAAATGAAATCCTTAAACCTCCCACTGAGCTGACACCCTAAAGGTAGAACTGCCTAAACTAGCTACTCCACTTTTACCCAGTAATTTTCTACATACCTAAGCCATATACCGTACAGGTACGGACTCACACATACATTATTCTTTACGTCTTGGCCATGATGAACAGTTCAACAAATACAAAAACATTGTAGACGTCCACAAATTGAGTGATCTCAATTGATCTCAAAGTTTGGACCCTAGCTTACTGGTATTTTATGAGTGCATCTTTGAGAGCAAGCCTCACACAAAACACACATGGAGGGGGAAAAATACGGCCTTTTTCCCCACTATTTATTCCCTAGTGCACGTACAGGAATGTGGAAAATGCAGGCTCAAATCATTTTTCTGCCAGAAGATCATTAACTTTCATATCCTACCTGCTAGCATATTGCCTTGACTCTACCATAAGGTCCTTGTGCTTGCTTTCTCCCTCAGTCTGCTGTTGGAGTTGTTTCTGCCTTGTGAAAAATATCTGCATGTTAATTGTACCTGGCTGTCAAGGTCAGGTCTCCTCTGTAAGCAATGTAAGCAACCTGACTAGCCTTGCCCTCTCTTATTAGACCTATCAATGTTAAATTAATTTCTCTGGGGATTCACACAGGTACTTACCTTGCTTATACATAAACAGACTGGCTGTCTACCCAGCAGATTGAAAACCCAAATATACACTCCTATAAGAAGCACTTTCACTTGTAAATATCCTGGCTTAGGTGCTTATGTGGGGTACCTAAATTAAAAACAGCACTAAGATAGATTTTCAGGAAAATCATGAAAGATGACAAAATCCCCACAGGAGAATTCATACCTTGATAGAGCAACACACAGGAGGAATGCACATCTAGAGAGCGACTCAGAACCTTCAAATCAGGTGCCTCTGTGTGGTGTCTGAATGGGGGCCAGGTCAGCCTTGGCAATGATATACGAACACACAGTATGTCAAGGGGAAGTCATTACCTCTTTCCAGGATTGTGGGTAATTACATCTCTAACTCCCTTCCCTTAGTGCCCAATGAAAATGTACAGAAGCCAGTGCATGGCTCTACTCCCTCTGATTCACCAACCACCACACAGCAAACATCACATTCCTTGAGCCTGAAAAAATGTGATTGCTGGTTTTGCCAGCAACACCCACCACCACCACTGTGGCATTATTGAGAAGACCATCTCATCTTTGGTGTGCTCCTCTGCTGGGTTCTCGCTTGAAACATCTTGTAATCTGTGTCACCTCTTGCAATGAAGTCTTCAAGACAGACAAGCCATGACTCTTCACTAGGGCACCTGGAAACAAGATTCTTGCGCAGAGCAAGATTTTCTGTCCTTCTTCGGGCCTGCCTGGGATTCCTCATCCACCAAAGTTGAAATGTGCTGGTGCTAATGGTAGGAACTGTGGACTGATGGCATATGCCAACAAAACTGTGTGGAGCAGTACCTTTCCCTTTTTACCAACACTGGGAGTAAGAGCTGTTTTCCCCCTGCAGGAACCAACAGTCAGTGCCGGTGCTGTGTTTTATGCTAATATTGTGGTCTGTGCTCCCAGTTTTCTGTTGGTTTTGAGTCTTATTCTTCATATTACACAGCTTGAGCAAATGTTACTTTTCCTCTCAGTTGCTAGTGTGATGCTGTATCAACAAGGTGTAAAAAACTGACTGTAATTTGTCAGTGCACTAACAATTCATGGCTGAGGGATGCTGGGATGGGATGAGAACTTTAACTTCCAGGGGAGCTCCACCCAGGCAACCAGGATCATTCTGATTAGACATCCACATGAATGTAGAAACCAGAAGTCGCAAGCAGGCCAAAAAAACAAAGGTCCTGATCTGATACGGTTTAGTCTACCTGTGAGGCACACAGCAGGTGGGTATGGAGATATGGGGAAAACAACAGCGAAGAGTGTATATCAAGATCATAAGCCATGAGACTGGTCTAATCTGTGCCAAATTTTCTGTAGGCATCATGGTGAAGGGGAGTTTTGATGCTACAAAGAAAAATAATGAAGTAACACTCAGAATGTTTACAAAGAGTTTCTCCTATGCATGAGGGGCAGCCCTAGAAAAGATATAAAGTCAGTTTCTGAGAGAGTGATCTGACTTCACTTAGGGAGAAGGGTATTTTCTTTTAAAGAGAAAGATGATCTCACTTAAAATGTTAATGAGTCATTGCCAGGCAGATTAGTTGGATGAGGAGATGTCTGTACCCTCATCTTCAAGGCAATGGAGATGGTCTTTATTGCAACAAGGATTTGCACTTTGAATATACTAAGAGTTAGTTTTCATTTCTGTTAACTCTGCTGAGAGTGCTTGAAATTTCAGCTGCCAAGAAATGTCAGCCCAGAGGTGCAGAGAAAAATTGTTTAGCTTTAAATCCATTTCCGCAGTGTTCTAATGAGTCTTTTTAAAAGGAATTTTATGAGTATGTGGAAATTTCAAGCTGTTATTAAGAATAACATTCATGCTACTAATGGGAAGCTGGACTTTTTTGGGTGGAATAACGAAGTGGAGTGTGTACCCTGCAGTTCCTAGGTTCTCACAATTTATTTCTACTTAATCAATTTATAGTATAGCTTGCTAAGGTCTTTCCAGAATGCAGAATCAAGTATGAGACAGCTGCTGATAAAGGCAGGCAATGTGCACTGTGACTGAGTTTGCTTTAAAACAATAAAGGAAGGAACTTATGCTTTCTACTTTTTTTTTCTCATAAGGCCACTGCAGAGAAGGGACAATTGTAGCAGTCCTCGAAAGAGCCAACAGGTTGTGAAATTCATGAGCACATTTGTAGCCAGAAAATCCCATGTAAATCTGCTTGGTCTCAGCCATTGAGTACCCACTTCCCATCAACCCACCTTACCTCTTTCAATTTGCCATGCAGCTCTTGCAGGCAGGCATCACTAGAGCTTGCCTGTGGGCACAGAAGAAACCACCAAGGACTTCTTTGCCAGGGGCTGCACTTAGCTCTAGTTGATATGATTAGCAAAAGCCGACAACACAAAGCAGGGAAAAGACAGAAGATATTTTTTTTAATCAGTCTTAGGGTAAACCCAATGCAAGTACAACTGTTATTTGAATTGAAAAAAAATTCCGAAGACTTATTTAATGTTGTGATATAGATATATGTAAAGCTTAGGGATCTGGACACCTATAAAGAAATCAGAACATTTCTTATAGTAGTTATGTTAGAAACAGAGCCCTTTCCTGTTCTGTTGAGTGTCATGTGTCCCTCCACCCCAAGGGGTGGAAGAGATGTCTCTATTCTTGTCTATGTCTACTTTCTTATAGACATTTTTAGAAGTCCTGGCTTGTATTGTTTCCCTTCTGACCTCCCTCCTATGCATATCTTTATTTTGTCACTGCTCTGCAAAGCATTTATGTATGTGCTTAACTCCAGTCCTGTCATTGCACTGCTTTCATGCATAAATAAATGTTTAACCTTTATCTTGCTATATCAGGTCGGGGACTCCCTCTGCCTTATTGCCTCTCTCTTTCTTTCTCCACCTTCACCAAAAAATATAGTTCTTCACTCTGTCTCTGAATTTTGTTTTTCTCATGTATTTTCTTTCTTTTTTTAAAAAATCTTATCTGCTTGTGTTGCTCTCTTCCCTCATATTTCTCCCCTGCTGACTTTCTTGCTTGCTTTTCTGCACTTTATTCTTCTATACTATGCTCTATTGCCTATTCTGTTCTGGTCTTTTGGTGCTTTTTCTGCTCATTTCTTTCCATTGCCTCTCTGATTTTATTTCCCATTGAACAGCTAAATTTGAAGGATTACAGGGATATCTTGTTTTCTGTAATATTCTATTTCACTAGAGCCTGCTACTATTGAAATCAATGGCAAGCCTCCCATACTCTCCCAGGAGAGCTGGAATGGATCAGAAATATTTGCTATTTGCCAAATGGTGGGAGTCTCTGAGTCCAAAGCTGGTCTGTTTACATCAGGATCAAATGCAGACTCCAGTTTGAATCAGAACCATATGCTCTGCCCAAATTATGAATTTTCATAGTAAAATTCTCTGCAAAATGCATGCGAAGGTCTAATGCCCATTTCAAGTGCTGACTCAGCATCATGGGAAGGGAGAGGGTTACGCTGCTCTGGAGCAAAGGCTGCAGAGCACAGCTGAGATGTGATGAACTGGGGCAGAGCGAAGGGGAGATATGCATAGATAGAGAAAAGTTCATCATGTTTTAACAGCAAAATGCAGTTACAAAATGTTTCACAATGTCTGCCACCAGTTACTGAGTGAAACTCTGTCCCCACTGATGTCAATATCAAGCCTCCCATTGACTTCAGGCACCTGGAATTTCACCTACCAAATATTCAATTTGCTGTTGAAGTGTGTACACGAGAAAGATAGTGTCCCTCGGGGACGAGGCATTCTTGTAAGCACATTTCAATGATGCTTCATTTTGCCACTGTGACACTCACTTTCTTGATGTTTTATCGCTGTAAGAGACTCAAAATATTCTGATTAAATGTCAGCTTGGTTAAAATGAAAAAAAAATGCTGACTACTTTTCTTTTACACTGAAGATGTTTCTTATTTTTTCAAATATTCAGAAAACTCAGAGCATTTGGTACCTGCTTTTCCTCTTATTTGCAGGATTTTGATACGAGCTCCATCCCCTCTCTGTCTGAGGTTAAACTCAAGTGGGCACAGATGGCTCCTCTTCCCAAGGTCAGTCATGTGCTTTTGCCTATGTGATAAACCTGGTGGCAGTGGCAGCTGCCATTCTGGAGAAGCCCAGCAGCAGTGGTAAGAATGTGGGGGTCCCTGCTGCTGGGGCTGACCTCTTTATGGCCTGCAGGGAAAGCTTAAGTTTGTGAATGCTTTTATTGCCTGTCATTGCAACTTATGTCTTTAAAATTGTTATTCAATTTAAAGAGAAAGGAATCTGTTTTCCTCACTGAGAGGAAGCCTATTGTATGAATCGAGGATGAAGCGCCCCCTCCATTCAAACTGTACCCAGGGCTCACTATGGGCGTTATATTTAAATTCTTATTACGTTGTTTTTTCCTCTTTAGCCTCTCTCTTTTCATAGAATCATTCTAAAACTGTCCTTGTGTTGTTTTTTCCACTGCTCTACTTGTCACCCTGTATTTGCACTGGATGTCTTTCTCTCCCTCTTCTTTTCTCCCCACTATCTCCTGAGCAGAAATCAACTCCACAACATGGCCACAACATGCCAGACTGCACCTTGTTGTGGTTTGTCATTTCACACTGGGAGGACAGGCAGGTTTTCTTCCCAGCCCTCTCCTGACATCGTGCCAGGCAGCACATCTGCGTTAATGACATTTTCTCAGGGGAACCTGAGGTATGGCAGCACCAGTGCCATGGTCCTTCAGAGCAGGGTCAACTCCTCCAGCAGTGGTAACATCTGCATGTTCTTCATCCTCGTACCGCGAAATCTGGGCCCTAGTGTTGCAGATGACCAGACTCTCATTTCTGGCATCACACGAGTAAGTGGGCTGGTACACGTGTGTGCCGCAGCAAGCACTTCCACTCACTAGTCATTCCTGAACCACAAATGTCATCAGCGCGAGGGGAAAGAGAGGAGGAGCAGAGGCCTTTCTGTTGTGGTAGATAACAGGAAAAGGAGGTGGAGAAAAAGGCTGTCTTCTTTCAGCCACTGTTAAAATGACTGTCTGCTGTGAGGTTGTACTGCCTTTGCCACAAAGCCATCCTCTATCATAATCTGCTCCACTTGGGTCGGGCAAGCCTGCAGGTAACCCTACCAGGTGTGAAATACCTTAACTCTTCACCTCCCAGCCTTCAGAAATTTCACTTTCATTGAAGCCAGCTTTCTGGAAAGGTATGAAACATCTCTGTGTTTGACAAACTACATTTTTAGTTACTAAATTCATTTACTTTGACCAATCCATAGCTGATAACGGCATATGTTCAAAAAGTGACCTAGGGATGAAAAATAACCTGCAAGTCCCTCAAACTACTTTCTCCAATTAAACATATGTGCTTAGAGCTTTCAGAAAGAAGAATTTGGCGATGCTAGTTTGCTCACTGCTGATTTACAAATTACTGTTTCTTGATCATGCACTGAATTTTAACCCTCAGTCCTTCAGTTTTAAGCTACATATTAACCCCATGCAAAAGGAGTCAAGAAGATAGGCTTCAATTATTTCATTTTATGGAGGTTGAAAAGGTTCTTGTAAATGACTGATACAAATAACTGGAAACCCAGTTAAAACAACTGGATAACAGATGGCAAACGAAAGTGGTTTACTGTAAAGTGTTGCAGAGTAGAAGATCATTTACAAGAAGCAATTACATAAACATCCCTAAGCATCCAAGATCCCATAAAAGGGTTGCTGAGGTGGAAGCACATTTTCAGTTGTGGATTTTTGTGCTTGAATGAAAATCAAGTCCTTACTTTAAGTTTTTTTCCCCATTCTCACTTTTATAAACCCTTTCCTTTTGATGTCTCTTTGTTGCCAAAGGAGCATTAATGTTTCTCATCCTGCACAAGTAATGAAACTGGCCACACAAGCATTCCCACAACAAAACTTTTTACAAAAAATTAAGTTTTTTTAAGTTCTTCTTTGTTTATTTCTTATTTCCTCTGGGGTTAAGGATCACTGAAAAACCAATGAAGACAAAGCCTGTCTTGTGGACGTAAATAGTTTTAACAAATTAAACCACTAGAGTAATAACATATTTTTCTTCAGCATCATGACAGAAGGCTGAAGCTGCCTTATTCTGACATTTAGGAAAATAAACGTATATCTGTCTTTACCTTTTCAAGCCCTTTTCATTCCCCCATCTAATCCATTTTGTATAGATAATGGGAACACGACTTTCTTGTAGAATCTTGACATAGTGATGAGCTAATAAAACCAAAACCTTTGCGTGCTGAATGTCTGCAGACCAAAGTACTTTCCGTTGGCTGGAAGAAAAGCACTTCTAAAGTTAGCAAAAGCCATTCTGGCCTGTGTCTGCTGTTCTTCTAAGGACAGAGATTTAGCAGCTCCTGCAGTTCCTAACATTTCCTCGGGTGAGAAAAAAAAAAAAAAAGCAGGGAGGGCCAGGTAACAGAAAATTTAAAAAAAAATATATTTTTCCAACTACTTGTCACAGCATCCGTGGATATTATTAAAGTTTGGTGGCCTGATCACTGGTAGAAATCATGAACACTTTCTGAACTCACAAAATTATCTGCAGTCCTCTTATACG
Organism: Tapera naevia; assembly: GCA_033556795.1. Lineage (NCBI taxonomy): Eukaryota > Metazoa > Chordata > Aves > Cuculiformes > Neomorphidae > Tapera > Tapera naevia. The sequence goes on from JAUMJJ010000118.1 coordinate 1,897,265, forward strand.
ATCTAAGGAGACTCTCCTTCATGTTCAAGAGCCAGTATATATATGAAATGAAATTCAGCCCATTGACTATTGTTTCCCACAGCCTGCCTGTATCTCCCTAGCAGTCCCCAAATCTACAGGCAGGGCAAAGGCATCCCCTCAACAGTGTCAGCAGGGTGACGCTTCCCCTGTCCTGTAATTTGCAGGCTCATTCTTGATTTTATACTTCTATATATGTCAGATTACTCTCTTGAAATTTATTTTCATTTGACACAGGGCACACAGGTATTGGATTAGGAGAGCTGACAACCTGTCTGCTTTCTTACATATGCACTCACATTGCATATCTATTACACAGGTTGCATTTAGCTTCTGTAGGCTAGACTTTTACCAGTATTGCTGGGCAAAGTGGTCCAAAAGATGTCTCTGGGAGCAAATGGCCATCTGTCACATGTGAATACATGTCCAGGCTCAGTCTGGATACTTGTTGCTAGGATGTACCTGGGGCCAGAAAATATGGATGGCATCCCCAGGTGGTGGAATACCTCTCTAAGGTCAGAAACATACAGAAGTAAGCTAGATCAGCCTCAAGGCTGAGATTCAGAAGGCAGAGAGAGTTATACGTGACACAGAGCCGTTATTCCTCCAATCCCCAACGTGAACTAAGCACAGCTCAGTCACAAGTGAGGATCGAGCATCTGCAGACCCAAAGAAAACCACTGCACTGAAGCACAGCACCTACCACAGAGTTGTAGCCATTGGTCCAACTGCACTGCCATAGGTCTTGATGACCTGCACCAATCTCAATGGGGTTTTTTTGTGTGTACTGCACGGTCTTTATCAACATCAACATCAGCATGGCACAAACCTACCAACACACATGTAGTTATTTCCTGATGCACATCAGCGTTAATGAGATCAGAAACAGCCTGATACTGTCACTGCATTGGTTAATACGCCAGTATAAGTCTGAGAGTTTTGCAGAATAAGCATTTCCTAAGCACCACATGGTAATTCTATGACCGTGAACAATGCCTGAATATTCCTCTTGTCCTCTCCTGCATGTACATGCACATATTTCCTACTCTGCCGCAAATGACTAATGGACGTGAAACCCTAACCAGAATGTCACTGTTCTTATGGAGATACTACACAATTCATTACCTCCTGCTGTGGGACTAGAGGCACAGCTTCCTGGCCAGGACTATCAGCCCAAGGCAGAAGCTGCCACAGCCCCAACTTCCCTGCTCACCAGCTGGAGTAACTGAGGCATGGCAGGGAGGTCCTGATATCCTGCCGAGCTGCAGCTAATCTGCAGCATGCAACAGCACACAGCACCCTACCCAACACAGAACTAATGTTCAAAGGTATGTGCACACTCCAGGTCCCCTCCTGAGGAGAAACAAGGAGAGAAAGACTGCCAGGGGAAAATTTTCCCCAAATCAAGCCAAATGTTCTGGACAGTTGAGACCAACTGCTGATACTTATTCCTCTTCATTGACAACAGAAGGATCCTGGATGGCAAGTTCAGGGGGAGCATTTCCCTTCCAGACAGATAGGTAGGAGAGATCAATTCCTGTTTACCTCACTTTACTCCAGAGACAAGAGAAATGTCATCTCCAAAAAGAGAGAATAATGTTAAATGGAAAAAATAGCGTTTACTAAGTTGGACTTTGTTTAGGACAACATTATTTACCAATCACTGGCCAAAAGTGTTATGGACTTGAGAAGAACAGTTCCAAATCTCATTTGAGACATGTGCCAATGACAGTGTGTTCCTTGAGTGGCCTTGTAGAGAGGTGAGAGATGTTAAAGATGCCCTACAGGCAGTCACTGCAATCCAGAGTATGTGAATAATGTGTTGGTGCTCCTTAAATGGGCACTTTCTATGACTGTTATAGAAAGAGAGTTTGCTGACAGGTTTGTTTTTTTTTTTTTACTGAAACAACAAGCTTTATATGAAAGACTGAGAAAAGCTTGCAGAAATATCTTTTCTGCACTCTGACATCATACCGCTCCTAGCCTGAGTTTCATATTCATTACGTATCCGACACAATAAAGCCACAACTTCCCTGGTACTTGATAGGCAGCTTATGTGGTCCGAATAATATATCAGCAAATGCTCAGTATTAAACATACATCATTTGCACCAAGAGAGAAGGGAGGACTGAATGACCTTATTTTAATTAAGAGGTCTTCACTAAGTCCCTAATCCTGCAAAATCCAGATGTTGGTTATGCGCCTAACTATCACTGGTTGGCCTACTCATTAAATTGCTACAGTTAATTGAGACCAAAGCATTTCATCCAGAAAATTGCAGACTACATTTAAAAAAAAAAACAAACCAACAAAAACCTGAGTAAAGATGCGGTCCATCAGCAAAAGCATTTATTGTGTCTGCATTGCAAAGTATGATTTTTTTAAAGAAAGTTATGTTTTGCTGTGAATTTCACAACCCATTAGTACTGCACAGTGGCATGAGGGTGATTCCCAGTCAAATATGAGAACATGGTGTACCAGGCGCTGCGTGAATACTCCCATACTAGACCATCTCTGCTATAGCAAGCTCCCAGCCAGCTGGTTACCAACCAGAGGACACTTGGCAGCAGTAAAATGGAAGTGCTCTGGATAATCAATGCAAAGGTATCTTGCTACCTTTCAGTGCGGTAACATGCAAGGGTACTCTTCCATCTGCAAGAAGACAAGCCCTTCTCATGCTTGCACTAGATCTCCAGCTCAACCCAAATGGATATATTTGAGTGTACTTGATCCATTATACAAGGACCCAAGGACTGAAATAGGGGTCTCTGCATACCCCTGGCAGTGAGGGCTCTGCAGGGTGAAGCAGCAGCCCACCATCTCTCCTCACTCCCACAACAATGCACGTAAACCAGGGGCTCCAGTCTTAGGGAAGACAGAATGCCTCAGCCCTGAGCCCCTCCTTGCTGGGCAGCAGGGCCAGGCACCCTCAGGCTCAGCTCTCCTGCAGGTCTATCATCAGAACCTCCCCCTGAGGGCCGAATAAGTTGTTTCCTCCTTGTTAGTCAAAAATGCTGCAAACACTTGATTGCATAGCAAACGCTGCAATTCCCTGGGTTCCTGATGACAGCTTGTGGAATCATCTGTCTTTGATAGAAGAGGGTTTGTGTTGGTGCTTTACATATCTAGGATGTTAAGAGCAAGAAGAGACTCTGGCTACTGAGTAATATAAACCAGGTAACCGAATTTAGAACAGTTGTTCACAGTACAAGTATTTTTGGCAGCTTGCTCCTCCAGTGGAGATTCGTGAGTGCAGCTGTTAACATTTTCTCACCCACCTACACAGTCAGGAGAGCCAGTGTTATTTTTTTTTTTTTAATAGGATGACTTGTATCCATTGGTGAAAGAAGTTTTTCTGGAATCTGCTGCCTTCAGCAATCAGGCTCACAAGGGATTTGGTAGGAAACCCCTCTTAAAGGAACATGAGTCAGTTATGAGGGCTGTCTTTTCTTTTTTTTTTTTTTGCAAGTTGCACTGAAAGAATTGGTAAGTTTTCCATCCATTACTTCCGTGGACAAGCAGAATTTCAAATAGCTCTCTAGTGAGGAGGTTTTCAAGGAAATCTTCATGATTTTATCGTTTGAAATTTTGATCTGAGTTACTTCACTGATTCCCCCTTCTCTCGACCTGATCTCCCAGAGAAGCAGCCCATGATGAATTAAAGCATGCAATGCATTCCCCAGAGACTGTGAATGCAACAACTGGTTTCTTGTCGCCCAGAAGTGTGAAACAGGCTATAACCAGGTGTCTCTTTCCTTCCTTTCATCAGGTCTGGAATAGTCACCTTGTCTGGAATAGTGCTACTGTTTTCATTCTGAGTTAGGAAATGGTATTCCTCTTTGCCTCCATGCACTCCTTTGGCCTGCTCAGATGCTCCTGCCCTGTCCAAAGTGTTCCCCAAATGGTCTAGTTGGAAATTCTGAAGGTATGCAGAGATGAAATAATGTCCCACGTGGTGATGTTCTGATTTCACAAATATGTCTGTGAAGCAGTATAATAATTTTCCAGACTAGAGAATTTCCCTTAAAAAGATCTCAGATCAGTGGCCAAGACATATGCTTCTCCTGACATCAGGGAAAGCATTCCAGGGCTGCTTTGACATCCAAAAGGCATCACTAACAAGGATGACTTTTCTTACCTGCTGCCCCAGTTAGAAATGCAGATAGCCTCACTGCTTTTTACTTCAGCCTTTAGACCCTCTAAAACCAAAAACTGGGCAACTGCACTTGCAATTCACTCTTCTTATCCCCCACGTATCACAAGGCACCTCAGAGCCACCAGAATAACTGAAGTCCTGAGTCCTGTGCACTTCCTTGAGGTGAAGGTTTGTCTCGGGTACATAAGAAACTCAATTTCAAGTATGTGAAACTCAACAGGTTACTCTTTAGTACAAGTCATCTTCTTCCTAGTACTTGATCAGTGATGCCTTCGCTTTCAGAGCAACACTAAACATAGATGGTCAAGTGTCTCATGGAGTTAGTTTCAGAAGTGAATCCTGAGTTGATTGGTTAAAGAGCGTGCAGCTGTGCCACACAAGCAGGCTTTCGAAGGAGCCCAGGGAAAGAATGTTCAGGCAACACTAGGCCCCTGACATACACCAGCTCACCAGCCTGGGAAGCAAAATACAGTGTAGGATATCACCAGCCTAATCAAGAGGGAAAAGGAGTTTTTGTAAGACAGTAGCTACTCTCTGTGCAATTGCTGCATTACATTTTGCAGGTTGACGTTTCTAACTTTGAATGAGTAACAGAGAAAACAACATGTTGTCAGAATTGACGTACATATTAAAGCCTAAGCAAACCACAATGAAAAATGAAACTCAGACAAAATATTTCCCATTCTGTGTGCATTCCCACAAAGAAAACTGTCTCTCTCAAAACATGGATAAGTGTTGTGACAAAAATATCTTTCAGCAATACAGTGGCTGAGCAAACAACAAGGTTTGGAAAAGGCAACTTGGAGTACAGGCATGTGAAGAGCAGCCACCTGTTGTGACAGCTGTAATCCCCTCTCCTCCTCCTCCTGCAGAACCACTCACAAAATGTGAAAGCAGAAGGGGGTGGGCGACTATCAGCAAGGGAAATGCTGCCCTTTGCAGCAGCCACCTGATGGGATTCCCCAGGATAAGTGGACATTTATACTGTTATGATGATTTCAGGCTTCTCTTCAATGGTCTGACCTGATCCGTTAAGTGAAATGAGCAGAGTTAAATACAGGTCTGAGTCACAAGGTGATAAGCCAGGAGACCAGAGGGGTGAAAAGGATTGCTGGAACCCAACACAAACACCACAAGCCTCCCTATAGACCTTGCAGTTGCTGGCTTTCTCCAGTCGACCATGGATGTTTGTTAGTATGGTCTGTGTTCAGCCTGCACTCTAAGTGAAATACCTGCATGACACATGGCTTCCTGGGCAATGAGGAAAAAAATCCTGATAATTTAGTGGGACTGAAGAAGATTTTGTATTTTCTCATATGCAGGGAAATTAATTGACAGTTAGCTGACCATGGGTCGTCAGGAGGACATTTTCTCTCTAGACGTGCACATGCACACAGAGTTATCTCACCGACCATCCTAGTCTGTCTTTGATTAGCTGATCCTAAGAGGGCTGAAATACAGGGGAGGCAGTGAGTTCCCTTTTGCTGCTCTATATTCAGTTATTCATATCTAAATTTGGCTTCAGGCTGGAGCATAGCAAGTGCTGGTGAGTCCTATCAGCTTCCAAGTCTGAGTCTCTGAAATATTGACCACTCTTTTTTTCCTTACCACTGGGTGTGGAAAGACATTTTGACAAAATGTTCATGTCATCCACAGAACTCAGGGTGGGAGTTTCACTTACATGTTTTTTCTCCTAGTCATAAACAAACCTTAGACATACTTAGCTCAACTATTGACCCGCCTGATTTCATGAGGATAGCATTTCCATGGATGTTGCAGTCATGCTGAATTGCCCAAGCAAAATATGCATATTTTTTAAACTCTGTATACCTTGGAGACATTAACAGTTCTAAGAACAAAGAGCTTGTGCTAACAGAGTTGAAAAATGTGGCACATGATTTCTCCCACTTCCGAAAACTGCAGGGCAAACTTTCAGTTTAGTCTGAACCACTTCACCTGGCTCCTATTTTATGTCAATGTGGGAAGTACTGAATAGAAATGTCATGTTCTGATGACCTTTCTATGTCTTTGAGTTGTTGCTCATATTGCTTATTACAAAAATATCTGTGAAGCCATCAGATGCACTCAGAGCAGCAACAAAGTATGATTCATGTTTTGAGCACTTGTGGCTTCGGGACTGGTCCTCGAAGCAAAGAAGAATTAAAAGCCAACTCCACAATTGGCATGAAACCCACCAAGGGGCTAAAGGCACCTTGGGGCTCTATTTCCCAATATAGTTCAAATTACATGGGATGGAAAGACGGTGATGATTAAAATCATTCTTGTTTGTCCTGGCGTTTGTCCATTGAAGAAAAACATCTTTGCCATCATCGCTACCAGTTGCTGCAACGAATGCAGTTGCTGATGTCATTAGCAATTACACACACACATTTCACTATTTCAGACGTGAAACAAGGAGTTCTTACTGCATTCCTAGGCAGCAGGAGTTTTTTCAGGCAGCAGCTGTGGTGCCTAGTCCTAACCCTCCTAGAAGGGTTCATGATGCCTGCAGTCACAACCAGGTTCTCTGAACAAAACCTTCCTAAAGGCTGCAACCCACATGACCTGAGTCATGAGAGATATTCCAACTAGCCTTCAGTTGGAATAACAGGGGATTTTGCAAAATTTTCTGTCTCCCTCTGTAAGTGGATCTTCTGGATAAGAAGGATCTTAAGTCATTTTTGCCTGCACCCTTCTAGGACAGAATCTGCAGCACAGACAATAAAACTCCTGTGTCATAGAATCTGAGGACATCATTCTGCCTTTGCCTTGGGCTTGTCCCTGTGTAACATGGCTGTCTTTGTTGAACAGGCAAAAATCAGTAAGCAAGAACAGACTTGGGCCTGAGCATTAGAGAATAGTCAAGGCTTGGGACAGAGCTTTTAAAGATATTTCATTGGAAGTCATAGCTTTGTGCAGAAAGATTTTATTTATCCTGAGTTTTCCCCAGTATTGATGCAGTTTTGAAGATAACGTTTTTAAAAGTAAATATAAAAGGAGAAGCAGTCGAGGAAGTGCATGGGAATTACCATATCAAACAGAGTTCTGCCTAGCAACTGCTATACCCAGAGAACATTAAAACAGATGTTTTAACAGCAAGATCTTCATCAGTTGTAGCTTTTTCAAACATGCACTCAGCAGTGGCCTTGAGAAAAGTTGCTTATCTTAGAAAGCAACCTTTTAAATGAAACCTAAATGTGCATGTGCAAGGTATCAGAGAGAGCGCTGTGGCTTTCCTCCCCATGGAGGCATATTTCTTTTATTGTTGGAGTCTTCTTAAAGAAGGCTTCAGTATGTCTGGATGCTAATTGTTGAGTTGTCTAGACGGTGATGATATTATTACCAAGTTATGCACAGATACTTACTTTGTCACTGTTTCCAGTGCTGCCTACACATATTGCTTCACTGAATACTGTTGACATGTGCAAAAGCTCCCTAGATATTTATTTTTCTCATTTAGACAGAGATACAGCATGTTTTTGAAAACCACTATGCACTGAACCATTTCGAATGTTTGAAATGTCTTGTGGGTTAGAACTGAGAAATTATAAAGGAGATAAAAGGCACTGTGGGCAGAATTTGATGGGTTTGCTCCTGATACAGACCAAAATACCTGAAAACAGAATAGGGAGATCTGAATATCTGCCAGATGTTCAGGACAATGGTGTCTGCTCCTATCTGCTCCAAATCTCATACGATGCACTACTTGTCCCCAAGAATTATATTCACCATGGCCCGTACACATCTAGGGAAGAAAGAAAAGAATGAACAACACACCTTCTGAGACTTTAAGAGAGAATTTGAACTACTGGTACTCCAGTAGCCATCTAGGGTGGTTTTCAAAGGTAAAAATTATGACTTGTAGGAATCACAATGTCACACAGAAATGTGTCCCTGGGCAGGGTGAAGTCACTGGGGAACCAGGGCACCCCTCACAGGACTAATAGTCAAGGTTTCCCATGTCAAGCCTGTGATCCTGAGTGTCACCTCCCGCGACATGTTTCTCCATCACATTTCAAAGCCCCTAGAGCACACAACTTAAACTGCTGCTCTCTCCACAGTCCTCAGCTCAAAACACATCTGAGACCTGGCTTTCCTGAGATATCATCTAGCATCCTCAGCATAGCTGACACCCAATAAAATGAATGAGTGTCCTGAAAAAACACAGCAGATGCTGCAGCTTTCCTTCAAAAGCACAGAAGTTGCCCTGCTTCTCTCTAACTAAATCATTGGCCCAGAGGGGGAGGGGTCTGGACTTAACATCTATCTCACCCTGCGAGGGTTCAAAGATCCATCTCTGCATCCCAGAAGGATTTTCAACCAAAATTATAGGCTTTTCAGAAAAAGCTTATGTCCTTTGTATTGCAGCTAAGCCACTTGATCATTAGAGTTCTAGCTAAAGGAGGGCAAACAAGAGCCAATAACTCAGCAATACAACTCCTGAGAAAGGGATGCTTCAATTCTAGTCACTCTTCCCAGAACATTTATGCATTGTGCATTCTTACTGCAAGAACCCACACTCAGGGCTCTCCCTCACCAAAGGAACCCTAAACACCAGGAGCAAGGATTTTTCTTGCTGGCTCTTCCTGATTCAATTAATCTCAGCTTTTTTTTTTTTTTTTGCTTTGCTGTGGATCAGTTTACAGAAGAATTCTCTCCAGCCAGGACATGTGTTCAAGGTGGAGGTGTGGGAATGTCAATATACTGACTACTGTGGATTTCAGTCTGAGCCACCATTCTCTCCCAGGCCAAATCTAGAGTTTAATTCCTTCCTGTACATTGGGCACCACAATATTTTACACCACAGTATTTTATACTTCATTTTGGTGTCTGTGTCAACATTTTTGTGTAGTTGTAGTTTCATCAAGTCACAGAATCACTAACACTGGACAGGAGACTATCATCTAGTCCAGCTTCCCTGGTCAAGCACAGTCAGTTAGAGCAGGTTGCTCAGGACCATGACCAACCCAGTTTTAAACATCTCTGGAGATGAAGAACTCAGAACCTCTTTGAGTAACCTGTTCCAGTGTTTGATCACCTTTACAGAAAACCAACAATTGTCACGCTTAAACAGAATTTCCTGTGTTTCAGTTTGTACCCATTGCCTCTTGTCCTGTTCCTGGGCACAACTGGGAAGAGTCTGTCTCCCTCTTATTTACATCTCCCTTCAGGTATGTACACACATAGACAAGAACCCCCCGAGTCTTGCTTTTCTCTGGGCTGAACAGACTCTTCTCTCTCAGCCTCTCTTTGTATGGCAGGTGCTTCAGTCCCTTGACGATCTTTGTGGCCCTTTTTGCTGGACTTGCTCCTCCAGTGTGTTTGTCTCTCATGCACTGGGGAACACAGACTGGACACAGAGCTACAGATGTGACCTTATCAGTGCTGAGTTGAGAGGAGAGGTCACTTTCCTCAAACCTGCTGGCAACACTCCACCTGATGTAACCCAGATTGTTGTTGGTGTAAGGATGCACACAATTGCTTGCTCATGTTCAACTTTTTGACCAACAGGACTTGCAGATGCTTATTTTCAAAGCTGTTTTCCAGCTTTCTGGCCCTTAGTCTGCACTGGTGCTTGTGGTTCACAAAGTGCAGGAATTGGCATTTCCTGATGTTGAAATTCAAAAGGCTCATTTCTTGATGCCCAGCCTGTCTGGGTCCCTCTGAATGACAGCACAATCATTTGTAAATCAATCACCTCTCCTAAGTTTGTTTCATCTACATCTCCAGACTTACATTGTCCCATCCTCTAGGTTACTAACGAAGAGCTTGTAGTATGGGCCCCTATGGTACTCTCTAGTGACTGGCCTTCTGCAGGACTTCATGCCACTTAGCACAGTCTCTTAAGCCCAGTTTTTGAGCCGTATCACTAAGCCAGCGGATTGCTTGAACTACTTCACCATCCACTACCTAGTCCATACTGATGAGTTTGCCTGTGATGGTGTTAATTAACACAGTGCTAAAAGCCTCACCAAAGTAAATTTGAATTAAATCCACTGCTGGCCCCCCATCCAACACGTTATTCCTTTCATCATGGAAGGATATAAGTTGACCAAGTATATTTCACTTTTGCAAGTCCATGGTGAATACTAAATAAAGATCAAGAATCTTATCATCACCTAGAGAGTCTTGAGTGGATTCATGTTTTGAAGACTGAGAAGAACTTGGGAGTGAGGAGTACAGTGCTCTGACGGCGCCGTTGTGGTAAGAGTATAGGCAGCTTTAATAACACAGTGGCAAGTTTAACTGCTTTGATCATAAAGGTTTATCTTGAACTTTCTTATTTTAAGTCACACAGCAAGTGCAGCAGGACTTCTTCTACATTTATTTCAAAAGGTGCCCTATGCCCTGGCTTGCTCTTTAGATAACTATGTGTGACCAATAAAGAACGCTAGTTATAGAACAGGTTTGATCCATCCACTGCTAGACTAAAAAGTTGGCCAGGAAAAAATATTATATATTCTATTCAGCATTTTATGTTTGTGGCACTGACTGGAGAAAGCTTAGGGGTCCACCCAGCAGTAATTTTTAAAAAATAGTATAATAAATGACTTCTTATTTAGATATGTTACAGAAGCATACATCAAAGGAGAAACCAGAGTAGACAGTTTCCCTTCAGACCGTCACTGTATATGATGATGTTTCAAAGTCTACTAGCTACTTGTCTGCTTTCATTACTTTGTCAAACTCACACTGACTTCGGTATGAGAACGTATCACAGACAAAAATTGTAATGGAAAGAAAATATCTATTTTCTTACAAAATGATATGTACGAAAAAAAGTAGAAAGAGGAGGATTTGTGCTGTTGTGTGTCAGGGTTTTATACAGATTTTGCCTGAGCTTTGGTAATTTTTAGTATAGCTCAGTCAGGTATCTGTCAGGAATTGTTTATGCATACTGACTGTTGGGGCAGAAGAAGTCCAAGATCTTCAGTCCCAAAGACTTCCTGAGATCCCAGCTCTACATTCTCCTTTGTAACTGGGTCAGAACCTAGTCTACCAGAGGCCATCATCAACCAGTCTCTGCACACAGTAATGCTGAAAATCTTTATGTGCAAATATCCGTCTAAAGCATCATTCTAGTTAGTTTTCACACAGTTCTTGAGCTTCCAGATCCTTTGGGCTTTTGAGGTACCCAGGAGGCAGTGATGAACTTACTCAAAATGACCTTGTGGATTCCTTTTAAAGGGAAGCTTTAGTAATTGTCTTTGGCACAGAAAAGCCACTTCAAGTTTTGAACCAATGAACTCTCAAATAAACATGCACAGGCAGCATTTCTAGAAATATTTCTCAATTTACCCTTACCGTCTCATCCAACTAATTTAAACGATCCTGCAAAGGACAGTTCTGAGTTATGAATACAGAGCTGTGGCACCTGTCCTTGGCTGGTCAGATAGCTGTTCTTGAGCACCTTCTACCTGAGGAATGTTTTACAAGTAAGTCTACTCTCCAGTATACTGCAGTGGTATCAGTAGCTTTATCACCTTCTTTTGCAGTCCAAGTCTCCACTACTTTGCTTGTTGAGCACTCATTATGCACATGCAAGAGAAGGGCTGAATGCTGCAGAGAGGGCAGGAGGCAGCAACAAACCTGGTGCTCAAAGCAGCATCTGCATTACCAAGTGCATGCTCTGGGCTGCCAAGCTGGGGCCCTGTGGGGCTTCAGCTCTCACTAGACAGCAGCTGACATCTGCAGTGCAGAGGCTTAGAGAGCAATTGCTTGTCAGTGATGGTTACAGTAACCTACACAAGAACTGACTTTCAGCAAGTCACCCAGTACTGCAGTGATGGTGTGCACACATAATGACACTTCAGCTCGCAGGCAGTAATGCTTTCAGTTGCTATCATTTGATCTTTCGCAATTTGTAATGGTTGGTATTTACGTTGGACAGGTGAAGGAGTTCAGCTTCCCTGTTGGGTCTGCAAGTTGACAGAAAAGGGATAACAATACAGAAGATGATCCATATTTTTGTACTGAGAATTAGCTGTAACTCTAAGTATACCAATGGAAAAGATGTGCTGAGCACACATGGGAGTTTTTACTTTTCAAAACAGAATTATACTTGAAGGGTTCAGAAGGATGCACTCACCCAAGGAGATAACAGAGGCTTGGTTTTCATGATTGTTCTGTATGATGACCTAAATACACAGAAAATTACCATCTATCTCTCTTTCATAAAAAGCAGAAACTGATACTTTTCTCCATGAGTGGCAAAGAGATGATGGTTCAGGGGTTTTTTTTTGGTAGATGGTCCCCACAAGAGCATTAAGTCACATCCTGTTCAGAAATCAGGACCTTGAAGCTGTGGTTAGAAAACTGAATCATATGCTTCACTTTACTAACATCCCCCCTATTTTTATGTGGGATTTTTTTTCTCTACTTATTTTCATTTCCCGTTTTCCCTTGCTATTTCTTTCCCTGCTTCAAGCATGCAAAAACTGTTACTCGATATCGGAGGAGCACAGCCACATGTCCGTGCTGTTTCTAACATTGTGTTCGATGTGTGAGAGTGTGATTTGTGTTAGGTGGGAGAGAGAGACAGAGACAGTGTTGCCCTCATCTCCCTCCCGAGCCTTGATGAAAGCCATGTTTGATGCTGAAAAAAACTGATAGCATGACTTGTGTGAGTTGAAACAAGCCGCTTAGTCATTAATTTTTGTCCACTCTGGATAAGTTATAGATTACATCATCATTTGAGGAAAGTGCATGAAATTTAGACTAGTGTCTGTGTGGCCTGGTGGCTCAGGGCCTGGAATCTGTTTTCTGGCTAGGCTGTTCATGCTGGAGGAGGCATTGCACTGCTCAGTTCTCCTTGCACCCTTTCACTTCCTGCGCCCCCCTAATGTTTTTCACTGCTTTAAATCTCCCCTGTCCTTCTGGCTTGGGCACAGCAGGCACCTTGCAGATGGAGGAGCAGGTCTCCAGGAGGGGATGCAGCTAAAGGGTTTTAATACTTTATAATCTCAGGTTTCTCTCAATGCCAAAGAAACAGGGAAATAATGAGTGTTACTTCATCCGCCTGTGATAAAATAGTGCTGGAACCCCAAAGGGAGCCTTTGTATCTTCATACACCTGCATCTCTACATATCCTTTTGAGTGCTCCAGGTATCAACTCTAACAAGCCTATAACCCTCTTTTTTTCATGTAGTGCCTTTATATTTAGTATCTTTGCTATGCATTACTGAGTAAAAGGGTACTGTACTCCCTGGTGAGTAAACCCAAGCAAGAGGAGTCAGAGCAAGGCGGAGTTCCCTTATAGCCTACTTGCCTTCTTATTGTGGGAAGTGTCTGACCCAAGCATTTCCTGTCTTTATAGGAACCATGAAAACAAAGAAATTAAAGTGGGGTTTGTACTCAAGGTATCAAAACATTAAATGTTGCAGTACCCTAGTACCTCATCAACAGTCCCTGCATCTCCTCTCATTTACAGCAGCCTGATGCAGAAGTGGCCCTGAGCTTTGGCAGAGGGACACTGGAACACCACAAGAGATGGCTTCGCCATAGCTGCATTGGTCCATCTGGAACAGAAGCACTGCAAACGTCACTACCCATACCAACAAGCCTCCGCAAGCAAATTCAGCAAATTCTAAAGGGGCAGTTATATAGCATGGGATGTGAATTGCAAAGCCACATTGCAATTTTATGTTTCATATTCATATTTTTCATTAATTTTTATAGCTATCCAGATGAATGGACAGTAAATTTCAATCTCCCATAACTACAACCAGAACAGGAAAACATCAAAATACTATGTAAAGAAAAGTAGGAAAATAAATCTTAAGCATCTCATTTTCTAATAAAGTATAGAATCTACCTGAGAAAAGTCAGAATTACTTTTAATTTAGAAACAAGCATAAGTGTAAATATGTATAAGTAGATAATTAGATCTATTCGGTGTTGCCATATTTCTCAATTTCAGGCTCAAGGAAAACAGACAAGCATTTCTTTGCCATGAAGCACATTAAATAATCAAATCTTTCACTGTAATACTAATTTAATACATTAGGAATGTTTTGTGTTCTGGACATATTTCTGCTATGCTTTGTTAGTTTAGAAGACACACAAACTTGAAGTCAATGAGATTTTTGTTCCTAAATTCAGTCAGGCCAGAATTGACTCTTTTACTGCTACCTGGCTTTTTGCATTAGGGTTTTTAGGTTAGGAAAGAGAATGTTTGAATACTAAGAATATTTTCCAAATGTGTTAAGAATAGTTGTATCAATAGTGCAGCCAGCTAATGTTAAAATCTTGAGGTTAGAAGCAATTGGATGGCTTGTGACTAGTTTGTTCCTCCCATGTGCCATGTATGCAAAGGTATTCTCATCTCATCATTCATTTTTTACAGTGGTTTATTTTGTGGTTGAGCTTACTCAGTTTCAAGGAGCAGAGCAAACTTTTTCTAAACTTGACCCTTCTCTGGCCTTTATTTTTTCATTAAGATACTGGGAAAAATGAGCAGGATGCAGGATTGAACAAAATCAGCAAAATATGGATGTGGATGTTTTAGAGTAAATGTAAATGATACTAAAATGAATGTAATGGTAAGTTCAAAGAGTAAGGTTTCCTAAATTAGGAAATGCCAGAAGTTGCTCTAGTAAGATGAAGTTAACCTACATCACATATTAGCAATGAAATGCAGTATGATACTTATTAAAAGAGACCAGAGGGCAACATGAAAATATTTCTCTTTAACGAGGAAGGAAACAAAGGATTTCACTCATGAAACATGTTGATAATAATTTTGCCATTAGATTAGTTTTTGGGTTGTGGGGGAATGATCTCTAGAGTTGGAATTGCTTAATTCCAGACCACTGAAATTGCCTTCATTTTGAGGGTACTGGTGTTTCTCTGTATAGAATGTCTTATATGTCTTTCAGCCTTCTGTAAAAAAGCTGTGGTTTGAGTTTTAGAGCTTAAATGCCTGTGATTGTTTTAATGTTCCTTGACTGCAAAATTGAAAGAGTGTATTCCAAGGGCTTCAGAAATGAGAAATTTATATTTGAAAAGAAACTTTCTTATCACAAACTGTGATGTTTACATGAACAGGTTTTTTTTCCTACCAACCCTCTTGTCATATTTTTCTATTCATTCTGTTATTCAGTGGTTTGTCTTTATGGCTGACTTGGGCAAATCAGCTAACTAATGTAATTCAAAATCACCTTCATACAAAGTTTCAGTAGTGTTAATACATATGGTATTCTTAAAGAGTTTTTCTCAGAAGAAATTATGTTCATCATTTGACTTCTTCAGTTAAATTACTTCACACAACTGACTAAATCTCTTTTCAGTATAGAAGAAAGGGCTGCCTTTCTGTTACATCCCAGGGAGTATATCTGGCTAATTCATGCCACAGAAACTTTTCAAAGAGTTATACATTACATATGAAACACAAGAGTAATATAAACATTTTTACTGCTGCCAAAACCTAAAAGGCCTGCTTGAAAAAGCAAAATGCATGCCTCTCTTTGTTTTTTCCTACCCGTCCTTGACAAAATATTCAGTGTTAACACGTATCAAACTCTTAATGTTTTAATGCGTTTTCTACTGGTGATAATCCACCTCTGCAGATGACAGCCATTTTTTATTGCTGTTGTTCTTCAGACATGGGGCTATTTGGAGAAAACACACAAATAAGCCTACAACATTGCACGCTCCTCGAGCTTTTTCCTGCTGTTGGAAATGAAAGTAGCTGAGTAAAACCTGGAGTTGCCTCACATGAAATCAGCTGCTTGGTTTTGTTTAGCTTTTGAAAGAGATGGAAATACCACCCAGCCCCTGCAGCGGAGATGTTTACGTTGCAAACAGCATGGTTTCGTCCCAGTGTGTGGCTTCCCACTGCCACCACAGATTGCGGCATTTTATGTGTCAGTGATGGCCTCTTGGACTGTAATTACAGCACATGGCTGTGTTTCTCCCCTATCACCAGTGTTGTTATGCTCTGTTGGTTTGTGGTTTCCCAATTGAAACTTTAGCTACCTACTGGTTAAAAGTTGCAGGTTTGATGAAGTACAGTTACCACGTGCCACCTAAGTTTGAAAGTCTAAAGGTACTACAGTATTCACAGTCAGGTGTTTCCACAGCATCAATCTCTCTCAGCAAGGTGTTTATCACCAAAATCGAAAAACTACTTCTCCTAGAAAATGGTTACAGGCCAGATGAGGTGATAATTTACAGTATACCACATTCTACTTGCACACATCAGGAGGATGACTTTCATGCATGCAGAAGAAGAATGGTCTTGCGGTTAAAACCATGGGAACAAGACTGGCAATCACGGCTCTGTGACTCTAGATGAAGTGCCACTGTGCCAATCTGCCTCAGCTCCAGTGGCAAGCTGTTACTGCAGCACCTCAGTGGCTGGGATACTTCCGTGTTCCCTCCTTCTTGGAGCCCTGGTACAGAGGAGCCCTGATGTCAACCACCACAGCAACAGCAATGTTGTTGTATGGTGCTTTCCATGTGTACGTTGTTTGCTCTGCAGCCCTCAGCAGAGAGTGATTTTGTTTCGTTGATGAAGAACCATCATGTTAGTATGAACTCGGTTCCAGTTCTAGCCAGGCAACATGAGATTAACTTAAAATCTCAAACTAAGGTGAAACATGTATCTAAGATATATAGACATTAGAGCAAAGGCATTTAGAATTATGGTACATTAGCTAATTTAACTTTTTGTTTAATTCAAAACCCATTCAAGGGTGACTGTCTAATAGTTTGAGTCAAGATTAATTGATCTTTACATAGTTGAGGGGAAACTATCATTAAAGCTAAGCATAACCTGAAAAAGTCCACAAAGATTTATGTGTGCATATGTGGAGTTCTTTTTAACTGCAAATACCTCCCTTATTTTAAGAAGAAAATCTATAAAAGCAAAGGAGAAAATCACTCCAAATGGACAGGCTAATCAAGGACAATGGAGCACTCAGTGCTTCCTATTACCACAGGACTTACACATGAACCTGGTCACTATACATCAACTCACTCAGGGTTGTTCAGTAACATTGGGCTTAATTCTGGTTACCTTCCATAACCAAGACACTATCCTAGTGCCCTGAGGTGGGAAATCTGAAAAGCCAAAACAAGAGAGAGCCACATGACTTTCAACTGCTGCCAACCAACATAGCTTCAGTGCTTCACATACTTCTCCAGCTGACAGCTGACACCAACTCAGTATCCAGACATCTTGCTGAGCACATTAAATGTTGCAATGCTGGCTGCAAAAGAAAGTGCATCTTACGTTTTTCACACCTGACAGGGATGCACAACTGAAGAACAGGTATACTTTTCATGGGCCATGAAATGTCCCTCCTAGGAGCCACAGGGGGACCATACAACTCAACACTTCTGCTCTAAAACCATCTGAACCTACCTGCTTCCCACACTGAGCTTTGATTGCTTTGCAAGGAGCAGATGTCAGCAATCAATCATACAAAATAGATATCTACCAGCTACTTGAGCATAAATAAGAAGTTTCAGAAAGGGAGTCAAATGTTTGCACTGCTGAGGCTTTTCTTACAAGATACTTGTTTTATACCCATGGTAGTTAAATGTCAAGGGCTTTAACGGCACAGCTTTGACCTGGATGTGGCCAGGAGACCTGCTGTCTTGGTGGCGGTGCCGTGCAGCCCCCAACTCTGCTCAGGTTCTATGTGTTGGTGTGGGGCTGGCACATGGGGCCATGAGCAAGCATATCACACCATCTCCTTGGGTTGCCTCCTAGTGCCTCCCAAGGGCCAGAAGGGAATCTTGCCCTGGCCTGAGAAGTCCTGCCTGTGCTGCCCAAATATTTCAGATGACATCTGCTCCACCAGCACAGTGTCTGGCGTTTGAGGTTTGGCGCCTGTGGCCCGTCAGTCTCTGCCTGTGGTGCCGCAGCTGCGTGGCCGGATGAGAGGATGATGGGGAGAGGGAGGATGCTGGCCAAGTGCGGAGCTTCCCGGAGCCTGGAACAGCTGATCTCATGGCTGCTGACTGAAAAGCGGATGTGAATTGGCAGCTATGCTGGCTGGAAAGGCAAGCCAGGCCAGAAGTCTGTTGCACTTGAGTATCTGTCAGGATGATAGCTAAACTCCCTGCATTAAAAATAGCACTGCTGGGAGAGGAGGGAAGAGCAAGCATGAAGGGTGAGAACACCCTCACTGAGGTTTTCAGATATAGCCATCCAGTTCCTTCTAAAATTAGTAGGTAATAGGTTTACAAAACTCTCAGGCACCTAAAAAAATAATCCACAGCTGCCAAGGTAGAGGTAGTAACAGATTGTACAAATGAATGAAACAAACTGGTGGATTATACTTAAGAGAACATTTACTTCTTATTTGTAGACTTTAAGCTTGGTGGTAGGGTAATTTTTCTAAGCAGTTGTACTTTCATTAGCAATTAATCCAGTACAAACATACTTAATCCATAGTAAAATCAATTGTAATTTAGCCCTGTCTCACGGTGATAGAAAGAACAGAAAATACTTCCTGAGACCAGAATCAATACTCAAAACTGTAGACAGTTTTAAAGATACCAGTCTGGAAAATAAATACCTCTGTTTTGTCTCAACTGAGTCAAAGAGATGATTCATGTGAAATATATGCATTTTTGATTAAAGAATTACCTTGTTCTAAATTTCCAGAAGGTTCGCTGTTCTCCTTCCCAAGGTTGACATGTGGTAAAGCACACTTTTAAACTGCTGTGAATATTTACAGTGGCATTTGGTCTTCTGGTTCTTCAGCTTTCAACCCCTGTCCTCACTCGGAAGCTCCTATTTTTGTGGTATAAACTAACAAGGATGAGGGGACAAACAAAGTGTCACATTCCGATGTTAGCATCCAATTGTGCCTCTGCCTGTAAGCTTTACATCTCATTTTCTCCCTCAGTCTATATTTATGCAGCAGATGCTCTCTGGGAAGATATCTGAAGGTACCTGGCATGTCACTGTACATGCTTAAAAATGTAGATGAACCATTCATGGGACAGAGGCACTGGGACATGGGCATACCTGACACTTCCTGTGACTAGGAAAACACCATGCATGGAAATAATGTCACTATACATAGGGCAACCCAAGACCTTAAGTAGAAGCGGAGCAGGTTAGGAGTAAAGGCAAAATTCAGCTCTCTGATTTTAAAAAAAATCTATACATTCATGACACAGACACTTTATAAATACTTCCGTGGCAATAACCAGTCAGAGAGCCCCAAGGGAGTGGATTAAAGTGAAGATGTCGACACTGAGAATTGTTGTTAATGCAATATTTCTGAACTTTATTTTCTTGTACCATCAAGAGTGCAATATGCCAGAAACCTGATCCCTGGGGACTATTCAAGGTTGAGCTCCTAAAGAATGCCATTCATGCCAGTCATTACTGCAGATGGGATGGCTCATTTACCATCTGGAATCACTCCCCTATTCTTCTGCCTTCTGAAGTTAAAAAAGAGCACTGCCTGTAATAATTTGTTTGACTTTTCCCATATTTTTTCTCTCTGAACTTAAATACAGCATTTCAAAATGGACCAAAATATCACTGAAAACCTCTGCTCTTATCTTTTCACTGTCTGGCTTTGTGAAATATTCTCCATGACAACCAGCAGCGGCAAGCAACACAATCAAAGACTAAGATGACAGAGCAGTATATAAGCACCAGTATAAATAAGGAAAAGGACAAGGAACTTTGTGCTACAAAAAATAATTTCCTAAGCAATTATGTAATTTATTCCAGAAGATTCCAGACTTTGTTAACTTTATACTGAGTTCTGGAAATGTCTTACGAAAGATGCTCTTCTCTCTCTCTGTCTATATATCTATCTATAGATATAGACTGCTGATAAAGAATCACCTTACACTAGGATAGGAAGCAGCTAGCTTTTTCTGCAGTTTCATGTGTAACAGTTTCTTGCAAATCAATCTTGACAGTGATTTTTCTTGTCACATTCCATAAGAACAGAAATATTCAACCACAAGAATACTTTCTCAATGTAACGTTTTTTTGTTTAGGTTTTGATTTGGAGTTGGGTTATGAGACTGCAATATTCAAAATAACTTCGGAAATATAACTGGCTTCTATTGCAAACTGGCTATTTTGCCCCTCTTGCAATAGAATCATAGTCTTTAGAATCATAGAATAGTATAGAATGGAACCGACATGTATGATCATCAAGTCCGACTGTGAACCTAACAGTACCACTAAACCATGTCCCTAAGAACCACATCTACACGTCTTTTAAATACCTCCAGGGATGGTGAGCCAAACACTTTCCTGGGAAGCCTGTTCCAGTGCTTGACAACACTTTCAGTGAAAAAAATTTCCTAATAGCCAATCTAAACTTCCCTGGCACAACCTGAGGCCCCTTCTTCTTGTCCTATTGCTTGTTACCTGGGAGAAGAGCACCACAGTGAGCCCTGAGGAACAGCACCTGTAACTGGCCACCAACCAGATTTAACTCTGTTCACCACATCTCTCTGGGCCTGGCCATCCAGCCAGTTTTTTAACCAGTGAATAGTACACCTATCCAAGCCATGAGCAGCCAGTTTCTCTAGGAGACTGCTGTGGAAAAAGGGTGCAAAGGCTTTATTAAAGTCCAAGCAAACAGCATACACAGCCTTTCCCTCATCCACCAAGTGGGTCACCTGTCATAGAAGGAGATCGGGTTACTCAAGCAGGATCTACCTGTCATAAACTCATGCTGTTTTGTCCTGATTGCCTGTTGTCCTGTACATGTTTGTATGATGGCACTCAGGATGATCTGCTCCATAACCTTCTCCAGCACTCAGGTCAGACTGACAGGGCTGTAGGTCTTTGGATCTTCCTTCCATCCCTTCTTATAGATGGACATCATCCCTGGAACCACTTCTGATCTCAGCAGCAGTCAATGATGACAGAAAGTGACATCACAAACTGTAGTACGATATTACAAAAGAAAGGTTATTCTGGTGAAGATACTAAGAGCAGAAAAATGGGAAGTCAACATATACGGCAGATTTTACAGTGGATTTCTATAGGAGTCTTCTGGTGGCTCCTCTGCAGTTGTCCTCTTCTGCCCTCCCATCTGCAACTCTGCCTTCTGTCTCTTATCTCTCATGATTTCTAAAATGTTTAGGTAACCTTACTGGTAGAGTGTTACTACCTGGGTTTCTGGTGATGGGACTGAGCAGTCACGCTGCCTTCTGTAGATGACACTGCTCATGCACAGGACAGACAGCAGAATGAGTGTATTAAGGATCAGCCGAGGGGAATGGCATCGTTAGAGTTTGTTGCCTCTTACATGACCACACGCTACAAATTGCTGCAGATGGGCAAGTCGTGTGATGTTGCTGCGCCATGGCAGATTCCTGTACATGCTCATTTTGACCCCAGGGCTTGGCTCCTCTGAGTGGGTTGCCACTTCCAACAGGATCTTCCTCCTCCAATAGTTATTTCAGCTGCCACACACAAATTCTCTCATCTGCTCCAGAGCATGGAACGAACAAATTAGTGGGGGGAAATATTATTTTTGTACAGCTGGCAGCTGGCACAACTGCTTGTTCAATTTGTTTATGCTGAGGCCCTGAGCATCCCCCACCCTACTGTAATGTGCTGCAAGAACTTTGTATTTTTAGGGGCAAATTTACATTTGTGCATGATGAGCCTCATGTGTAACTCAAGCCACAAGCCTTTTCTGAAAATCTGATTATTTGCAGGCTTGTTATTATGTCTCCAATCCCCAGTACCATGTTTCCCCAGCAAAAGCACGAACACTGTGGCAGAAGGATTCACTACTTTGAGTTTAAAGGTGTTACACTTTCCATGCTGGTTAACCATGAATGTTATAAGAAAATATTTCTTCTATTTGTTTCAGCTCTTCCACCACTGAAACTTATATTTCCCAATGTGAGGCACAGACTGTTCACATTTTTCTATAAGAAAATACCCAGTAATTTTGCCTTGAAAACTGTATTTGTCTGTCGGAGAATACTCAATCATAAAAGCTAAAAAGACAGATAAATTCAGTAGCTTCTTCTGTTTTAAGTGTCTTTCACGGTGTGAACAAATCATCATTTTTTTAAACAGTAGCCAAAATAAGACTGTAACTACTGACCATTGTTTCAATAGGAGTGAGTCACAGTCTAACACTTCCGAAAGAGCACGTGTGTGTGCACAGGGGGGGCAGGGATGATGCAGACCCTAGACACTACTGTAATCCGTGAAGATGTCTGTAACAACCAACACTTTCCCTAATGAGACCTCAGAATGTCTTGATGATTTTCGCTAATTGCTCTATATAATTGGAAGATGCCGCAGCCCCACTCTCCACTAAGGATGAGCATTTCAAAAATGCTAATCTGCAAATTGTATGAATACAACTCTAATTGGGCATGGGGGTTGGCGTGTGTATGTGGGTTGCAGTCTTGATTATTTAAGGAATAAAGCAATGTAAATCTGTGGCCAGAAATATTGATTATCAAATTGCTAAGGTACAGCATCACTGAGCAACAAAATTACTTGCATGACTGCATTAATTTTTTTTTTTGCTGTCAGGATTTCACAGGAGAATTAGTCTGTACTGAAGTTATGTCACTAATGTGTTGATTCTTCTGATTCATGAAGGAAATTGCACTACTAGCAAGGAATCACCATTTCTTAATACTTCACTTGTTTCCAGTAGATGAATAGGTCTTGAAAAATTTCTCACATTCAGGCATCATACAAGTAACCAGAAAGATAACCTGTAGAGGCAGCTTAAAAAATGCAGAACTTTGCAATGAAAACTGATGTGAGTCAGTTAATCTGAGCTGCTGAGGAGGTGGACTTGGTTCCCAACATAAAGGGCAATCTCCAGTGAAGTCTCCAAGCTTGCGGGAGCGGATTTTGCTCCTCTGCATCCCCAGCAGGCAGAGCCACTTTGGGAAATGCCAACCTACTCCCCAGTACTGGTCCAGCAAATCCCCTGAGCTGCTAGAAAAGGGAACACAGGATCCACTCTTGCTCCTGTTGCTTTCCCAGCTCTTGGCACTGCTGTGCTGCAGCAGGTACAACCACTGTTCACCTTGTTGCTTTTGGCTTTACATGAAGATGGTGCCTGTGACATCATTGAAAGCTCTGGACACTAATGTTGTGGAAAGGATGATAAGTGAGAACAAAAAGTTAAATTAAAGGTCAAATTAAAGGTCAAATAGACCAATTTCGCTTTTTTTCCCTCTTGATCTTTACAATCAGGACAAAGATGATTAATCCAAAATGATGTTGTAAAAGCTACATTCGTTTTTTCCAAGGTTCCTCATCTGTGGCAAAGTTTCTCATCCCATCAGAGATGGGATGGGCTCTACGCAACAAGATGCAGAGCCGCCCTTAGCAGGCATCCATTCCCTGAGTGTGGAGGACAGTAAATCAGGCTTTACTATAGTCTGCTGTAGCCCAACCACCTTCCTTCGCCTAGTATAACAGAAATAGCCAGCAAATGCAGTTTCAGGCAGCTCCCCCAGGGATATGGCGTTCAGTCACATTTTATTGAGTTGTACCAGAAGTTACCCCCACTCCCAGCTGCCAACAGAATTTGAGGAGCAGAAAGAGTAAGAAGTCACGCTGCTCTGGCCTTCTAAACTTAGAGTGCCAAGGGTACAATCCCATCTAGCTTCTACACTTCACTGGGAAGTTAGGAAACCTGTATAGTTAGCGTAGTAAAAGGTCTCTCCAAAAAAGAATCATACGCCACTTGGATGGGGATTCCAGTCACACCACAGAGGACCACAGTGGGATTCCACACCTAGCTAGGTACATATGTAGATACTTCACAATTTATGTACCTTCCTTCAACATTTCAAGTTAAAAGTGTGGTTTTTTACTTGTGGGGGCTGCCAAATCCTTTAATGTGTTGTCGGATTTGGTCAAACATGAGCTCCTTTCCATAGATTAGGCTTCATTCATCTCCATGCTGTGCTGATGACTGCAAAAGTTGCGTGATTGGTAAAACTTTTCCATGAGGACTGGATTTCTTTCTCATTAGCAGCAAGGCATTTAGGTTACACAGCTGACAGAGAGACTAAAAAATGCTGTTGTTCTCTAGGTTTGTTACTGGAGAACTATGAAAGCTAGAACACTTGTTTCTAGCATGTGACTAAGTTATAAGCAATAAAAATCTTGAGTTTTATCATGCAAGGCATCTGTCAGTCCTACTATCTGACATTGCCTGCAGTATCTGTACCCAAACAAGAAACACTGCAGAGACAGATGCTCAACAAGAGCCACATCCGCAGCACATTATACACATTCATATTATTGTAGCTCATTTGCTGGAATATTGGCCAAACGGGATGAGAAAAGGAGTATGAACACAGAAGAGGCAGCCTTATTACCCTTTCTGATCACTACCATCAGCAAAGCTTTGTGGTGTTTTCCCCATTCTTTTTTTTTTATGATTTTTCCTTAGGAGCACAAAAGGTACAGGAGATAGAATCTAGCACTTCATCATCTCTCTCATAATCTCTTTTATCAAAATTGTGTTAATTTGGAAAAATAAAAAGGAGGATAAAGGGATGATTTGTGAACACACATAGACTAATAAATAAGCTTATAATGTTGCAAAAGAGCCATTGTTAAATATGTTTTACATTTGAACGGCTATAAAATTTTTAAAGAAAGCTCTGGCGAGTCTGGTTTTAATGAAGCCTTTTGTCTCTCCGAGGCAACATATTCCATGTGGAGAAGGTTATTTTCCCCCCATTTCTGATACTCTCTGAGTACTGAGTTAACTCTCACATAGATAGCTGGGCACTCCTTGTAGCTGCTGTGTATTGTTCTTTTCAAAAGGAACAAGAAATTCCTCTATTCAACACATTCCCTTACGCATGCGCATGAGGTGGTGGCTGCCAAACAATGTCAAGTGTGCAAAGCTGAATCTCTCCTGAGTAAACAGCCAGGGCTGAAAATATAACTAGTGTCCACAAATGAATGAAAATACAAGATCTGACCTCTGCATTTGTGCCTAGCAAGCACATGCAGGCTGGTTCTGCTTTCCAAAAGCTTCTTTTCACACCCTGAAGTCCCATCACTTTAGACTTGTTAGTCTTTACCATCATAACCTCCCAATCCCTTGCTCTTTTTGCTGGCTTCCCAATGATTTCCTTGACACTCAAATGTATGACTTGCCAGCATTTTTTTTCTTTCTGTGTGCTATTCCCCAAGGAAAAAGACATGATTTGTGTGACAAAGATTTTTTTGTTGGTCAAAATAAACACAAACACAAGCCCCTGAGGTTATGTATGCATTCCATCATTTGAAAATGAGCAGTACTCCTCGAAGTGTTAACTACATTTTAAAATTAAAATGTTAACCAAGTTGTTACAAAAGCATGTCATATGATGAGAACCAAAGACTATTGAGAATGCAAAATGCCTGTAACTGATGTGGAGATTGTTTGTTTCTAGCTTTTAATTAAAATTTTGAGCACAGAGGAACATTCCAGTCTAGAGGATAAAAACAAAAACACCCTGGTGGAACTAGTTGTTTGAGAGGTAGAAATTTAGGATGCTGTTATTCTTTTCTTTTCAATGAACCACCAAGTCTTTCTCACTAGAACTTGGTTAAGAAAGACTCCAAAAATTCCTTCAAAGTTTTTCTTTCTCCCAAGTGGTAAGCAGGGCCTACTTGTGATCAGCTTCTGATCATTTCATACGCTTTTGTAGGCTGGTTATCAACTGCACTTTTTCCTACAGCTCCCTGAGCATTCAGGTATGTCCTCTGCATCCTGTTGTGGGATAGCTTCCTCTATGGTTTCTCCTTATTCTCACAGTCTGCTTATACTTTTGCTTGTTCCTCCAAATGTCAGGCTGTATTTGATCTGTCCATTTGATCTGTCCAAAAACCAACTCAAAAGTTCTCAGTAAGCAGTCACGTGTTTTCACATTATGTCTGTAGCCCATGAGTGTTCTTCCATGTTATTAAGGTGGGAATTTTTTCAGCAGAGTAGACTCTAAGGATCAGGTTTTCACCATGAAGCCTGGGACAGTATTGCCTAGCATGCCCCTTATTTATTTTGTAGGCTTCTGGGGGGAAATTATTTTTCTCTTTGTCTCTGCTTGCTGCAACACACTTTTCCAAATGTGGTTAAAAGTTCAAAACTAGCCAAAATCCCTCTAGCTCTGCCACACATGAAGAAGATGACATTTTTGTCAATGTTCACCAACTCCGTATTTGACTCCATTGGCCTACCTGTGCATGGTAAAACCTTAAGGCAGTGGAGTAACAAGGTGAGATCGGAGCATCAGGTGGTAACTAAAGGAAAAATTGGTGACACCTCCCTCTTCTTGTCCTGTAAAGGAATGCAGAGGTAAGGTGCTTCTAGCAAGCTTCTGTTTCTGAAGAGAAAAGATAATAAGAAGAAAGGAGTTGTAAATCAAAGATGTATGTGATGAGACATAAAACCTCTTGGGAATGCTTATGAGGTAGAGCATCTTGTGTGTCATCCTTCTCTGGTGGCTGCACCTGAAGCAGAGAATCTAGTCCTGTAAGGATGCATAGCAGCTTGCAGCTCGCTAGTTGGTTTTGAAATGAATGGTGGCCTTTGGCACGCTGTATTTCTCCCTCATCTGTGTGGTTATTAGCTTGGCAGTAACTTTAAACTACTTCCATTCTGTAGACCTGCTCCTTGCCATTCCCTTTCTCATTATACTAAAAAAATTTTTATGTGCTTACTACACTTTGGAATGCCCAGCAGCTTTTCTTCAACAGTATGTAACTTCTTTGGCTAGAGAAGCACTTGCTTCCATTCTCAAGATTTTCATTTGGAGCCCAATACGAACTGCTCACATCTAACAAGTTTCACCCTGTCCTAGAACATCACATGGGAAATCTAGATTAGGGTCAGGTAAACATTTACCGGACCCAGTTCAAAGGTTATGAGAGGTGACCGAGTAGATGCTGCAGAGGAAAAGAGCTATGGTTCACAAAGCTGGTATCCCATCCACCTCACAGGACAGGGGATGGATGGCCCATGCACTGAAACGTATTTTCAGCATTTCAGGCCCAGGGATAATTTATGAGAGCTTATAATGCTAACCACTAATGTTAAAAATGCTATGTCCTGTGTAGAGGTGGTCAAAGTAATGAAGCATTAAGTCTGGCTGCTGCTGAAAACCTGGCTCTGTCTTGGCTCTGTGCCCATGAATGAGCGAGAGTCAGGACAGAGCCAAAGTGCTGAAAACTGTCTGCCATTGCTTCCTGGCGGTCACGGTGACCTGAGGTGCATGCATGTATGTGTGCATGTGCGTGTGCACACACGCGTGTGCCACATTGTGTACTGTTCATGTTTTCATGCTGCATGCTCAGATCCAAAGATCTGATGATGCTTTTGCCTCACGGGGCTAAGACAAATGTTTGGCTTGTCATAGCCTAAGCTATACCTTCAAACCTTTTGGCTTGTCTCAGAGTAATGCTTACACATAATTAGAGACATCTTTCAACAGGGTCTATCTCTGAGACTGCAAGATATAATGAATTGTTCCTCCCCCTCAAAAGGTAAACTTCTGCTGAACTCTCAGCACATGTTCACTTGCTTGATGAAACATGTTCTGAATTACATAAGACTAAGTGATATTTAGTTTCCCAAGCAGTGATGGTGAGAGGTTTGCACCTAAGAGATTACGCTTCCACTACATTTTTTAGCTGAAGGAAGCCTAAAATCCAAGCATTTGCATAAGATACTGAACAGCTCAGAGGTGGGGACTAGCATTTCCACTAGCTTTTTATAAAACCTGAAGTGATTTGCAAAATATAGATCCAGATTTGTCCCGGGCTGGGGCAAATATTAATTTTTTTTTTCCAATTCAGGATCATCTCTAATATTTGGAAATGCAGAAAGAACTTCTCTGGAAACTGACGTTCTTTGAAAGTGGACTTTTCTAATTCTGTTAATGTATGCGACTGAATTTTGCATGTGAATTACATGTATCTTTTTACACATCCACTTATATTTTTAATTAACCATACGCAATCCATGCAATATTTTTTTTCATGGAGTGCTAGTTGATAGGTTATGTATGCTTTCAATGCAAAACAATAAGCAAGCAGTGAAGTCATCCAAACCCTTAGCTCAAACCACTCCAGAGTTCCTCTTTTTGACCTCAAGTACTTCTTGCTACCTGCTCATGAGTCCCAGTCCTCATACTAAACACTCAAGAGGCCCTCAGTTATACTGGTCTTTTCATGTGCTCTGCACTCTTTCACCTGTGGAAGGAAGTGCCAATAACTGAACAGCATGTGTTTTTTGACCTATTTTAGGGATGAGTTACATGTGCTGTAATAACTATAGACTTGATACATCTGAGCTTTGTTGAGATTTAGCACCTCCAGGCTCTGGTAGGATCCTGACTCAGGGAGTCAGGAGCGTGACTCAGGGAGTCAGGAAACCTGTGTTCTCTGCCTCTCCATGTGTGTGGGCTCTCTGGGTGACCTTCAGCTGTTAACTTACTTTTGCATGATTCCATCTCTGCCGTAGAGGGATGATAACAATTCCCACTTCTTCTGTGAAGCCAAAGAGTTACATGCTATAATCAGGGACCATATATCATGGCAATGATCATATAAAACTCTCCACTTCCCAGCCATCTCCATGCACACACAGGTATGCACATGCCAATGCATACAAGCCCCTCCCTACAGTATGCTGTGTGCACACATATGAATATCTTCCTGCTATGCACACAGGTATTTACAGTGCTCTGTGAGGTATTTAGAGTGCTGTGGAAAAAGCAGGCTGAACTGCAGTGAATTTCAGCAGAAACACTAAACAGATTGAAGTTGAAATAAGGATTTTGCATGCCACATGCCCAGGAAAATATCTAATTCAGTTTCCTACTGAGTACAATAGCAGTGCATTCTTAAGTAGTCACTTTAAAAAGCAAAAATTATTCCCCCCCTTCTTTTTTTTTTTCAATGTATGGGAAAGTTCTACTTAGAAAACCAACTTTCCCTTGTGCTTTAATTCGCTGAAAAACATGTGGGTTTTTTCTTGATTTCCACTTTAGCCTTTGTTTTGCCCTGCCTAAAGATGCACTGATGTTGCAGTCAAGACACTTGCTCAGTCCTACCTTTACATTGCGTTCACAGACAAGATCTGTGAAAGAAGGACCAGGGAACAGTTAACAAACTTTGTGTGCCTTAAGAGCAGTGAATTTTGGTTTAAAGTTGGGAGTTTTTAAAATGAAAATATTTTTACAGTATTTTCCATTAGCTTTTTGTTTATTTCGTTTGAGGTGGTCTTCTGGGTCTTTGTAATTTTCTGCCATGAAAGCTAGTAAGGGAAAAAAATCCATGACTGCCGTGTTGAGTGGCAAGAAAAATACCATTATCAAGAGAGTCAGAGCAAAGCATATGGTGGGAATCATGGCAATCCCCTCTTCCTGTATTGCCTCATGTATGTCCCAGCTAGTTGGAAACGGAGAAAGGGCAAGGCCGAAAAGCTTAAGAGTGAAATGCAAAGTTGAGTACAGGTGTTAACTCAGGTGAAATGCCTTTACAGCAGGCACCACAGACAGTGAAATCTAAGTTATCCAAAGCTTGAGATAGGTGCTCAATCACTGCTTAAGTTTGACTGAAATAACTTGGTGAACTGAAAAGAATATGTTTTATCCGGTTCTACTCGGATTTTCAAAAACAGTACAGGCATACTCCTTCTAATGAACACACGACAAGACTGTCCTCATGCTTTGAGCCAGCTAAACCTGGTACTCACATACTTTAAGCCTGTGTTGACCTCCAGTCTTAACCAGTGAAAACACGCAGGAGCCTCCAGAGCCCCTTAAGAAAGCCTGTGTTTTGGGAGGTCCTGGGACTACCCAGACACAACCGGGGGGTTGCCTGGCTGTCGCGGTACCCAGGCTGAGAGTTGAAGGGCTCGGCAGGGCTGAGATTTGCCTGCCATCTATCGGCACCGGTCCCGAAGAGCGCCTGCCTCCCGCCGGGATGCCGGGGCCGGAGCTGCTAGACCACAAGGAGACCTTCTCCTCCCCGGGGCAGCATCTGCGGCGGGTGGTGCAGCCCCTCGGCCAGTGGGGTTGCCACGCCGCCGTCCCACCCCTGTGCCCGCCTGCACGTCCCTTATCATCCCCTTATTTCCAGGGGCAGGACGGTGTTGGCGTGCAGCTGAGGCTGACTGCGCCTCCTTGTCCAGGCACCTGAATAGGTGCGGGGTCCTCCTGGGAGATCCTGCCTATGGTAGGGGGGATGGAACTAGATGATCTTGAAGGTTCTTTCCTAACCTAAACTATTCTATGCTGCCTGGAACCCAGCCAGGGTCAGCCCTCAACATCAGAGTGCGCTGGATTGGGACCCAATGCGTGTGCTTTGATGTCCATTGAAAGGACCACGAAGACATCGGCTGTTTGAGTTCCCAGCCAATGCTATTCTTATTAAGCCATGCATTAATGAAACTTTATTTGTTTGGTGTTACATTTGAAACCATATTCTCATTCTGACTCCTTACACAATAGTTTTTAGGCCAGTAACCGTGTACCAGTGTAAATATTACAACATCTTTTGGCTAGATTCAATAAGAAATGCCTTCTGTAACCACGCCTGGCTGTTCCTTGATTCTTAAGAAAAAAAAGGTCCGTGACTGTGTGTCATCGAATGGTTGTTTTGCTTTTCTACAGCCCACTTTCATGGTAAGCCAAATGTGCTTTCAAAGCCAGGATTTGTGATCTTAAAATTCATATGACATGAAAGGTTGAGGGTATTGTTTTCTTTACTGAACCATCCTGCAATATAGCATGAAAGTCTCCCTACCATGTAACACATAAAGACCTAGCACAGAAAGAGGTGGTTTAGAACCATTACATAGGAAGCATTGGTTTAGCTCCTGAAACCCTCCTTCCACACCACAAGGTCTAACACCACTGCTTGCTCATCTTGACTTTAGCCGGGTCTTCCCAGCCCAGCTCCTCCAGACTGCCTGCTCGGAATCTGCTCCTGCAGTCTGGTGATTCACAAGTGGGGTTATGCAGATTTATTTCTTAAATATTGCCCTGAAAATTACTACCTAGTACTTTTTCTGTGGGCTGATCTTATTTTTTTTCTGTGTCTTCATCTTTTGGGGTTTACTAGCTTGTTTCTCCTCAGATGGTGCATATCTCATTCAAAGCTCTTGCTGTTCCTCACTAGCATGGCTGTGTACTCTTCTATATCATTCCCCATTTTGTAGAAACCGAGATGCAAAGAGAGTAATTCATCCACCTTGTGTAAACAGCTACTTCAGAGTGAATGGAAGTGTGCTCCAGAAGTGCATCATTTTCTAGTTCTCTCTGGCTCTGCCTGTATTCCAAAATAAAACAGTTAGCAACCAGTGTTCCCCCTATGGCCAGGTGGATCAGGCTGCATGCTGCCCATGTTGCTTAGGGCTAGCTCCCTCAGTAACCGATTTGCCTTTGAGATAGTTTGTTGACATTATCCAAAATGGGACAAGGAAGTCAGCTTTAAGAAACTTAAGAAATGTGTCTGAATTTAAGGTGTGAACCTTAAAAGGCAAACCTTTTAGTGGTTATAAAGGAAGTCAAGGGAGAAAAGATTCAACGTAGATGTTTAAATACGGTGATGTGACTCCCAGTCAAAGAGTTTTTCAATATCACACACAACAAGTGGCAGTAACAGACTGGGAGCCCAGTCCATGTGGCCTAAACTAACACTCCCTTCCCGTAAGTAGTCACCAGTGGCTGCAGAAAAGTTAACGTCTTGTTGTACATCATTCTAGATAATTCTCTGAGACTTCAATAATTCTCTGAGAACTCAATAATAAATCCTAATTTTATCCTTAGTTTTAGTCATTCAGAACAGATATATAACTTGAGTCTATAAAAGCCTTGGAGACAAACCCTGTCCTAAATGTAGCACCTCCAGAAATTATATTCAAATACTCCTGGAGATTGCTTGTCTTATACAAGAGAAGAGAGAAAATCATGGGTTATTGTTCCATTCTCATTACTTACTTGTACTCATTATTATTAATATTTAAATACATTGTTTTTCCACAGTTTGGGTTGTTATTTTTAAGATACAGACAGGGTTATAATATTGTCTAAACCTTGGTTCTTCATTGCTGTTTCTGCTGCTCATAAGAAGGTTAGAAGGTGTATTTTACAAGAAAAGGTGCTGAGGCAAAGTGTGTCCCTTATCTCTGGCTTGTGACTTTCTTCCTCAGCAGTTGTGCCCAGGAAGAGAGTTCCAGGAAATCAAAAGGAAAGTACTTTTCTATGAATACAGTGAGAATGATGTAACTAATGAGGCACCGAGTAAGTGACAGATTAAGAATATTTAATCCACTAAAATCTTAAATCTTCTTGAGATTATGCAGGATTAGTATATATTAAACAAACTGGGTTTCTGCTATTTCTGAGAATGGTAAGGAAAAATATCAAGTTTGCAACTCCTGACAGTTTTAAAACCTAAATGATACAGAATCTTCCAGGTTATTCTTTTAACTCTTCAACATTAAGAGAACAAAATTCCTTTAGAAGAAAAAAACCCAACAGCTTCTTTGACTGTTTAGTGTAGTGATCAGTGAAATGAAAACAATGCTGGACTACAGACTGCTTATTTTATTAATTTTTAAAAGTTTCTGTGAGGACATAAATATATTTCAAAGCAGAATAAGATTAGAACTGGTCGAAATGTGGGATTTAGGTTTAATAATTATTTTTCTTCTTTTTCTTCTTTTTCTTCTTTTATTAATGTGGTTTTGTCTGGTCAGGACCTACATAATTTTTTTCAAGACCTTCTCATGACCCAGAAATCCCCAAACACTGTTTCTGAAAGGAAGCATGCATGGTGTTTCTGAAATATATCATTTCCTGAGACTTTCTTATTAGTTTCACCTCTGCTGGCCTTCACTTCCAGAAAGTCGAAGTTCCTAGCACTGTCATTTTATGTGCCTGAAACCCTGCTACGGTGAGTCAACCCAAGGACTGCATAGCTCCGGCAGCCTTGGTAAGGAACCAAACAAGGCTGGTGGTAATATGTCCAATCAGTCCTTTCATCCATAATCTTCTGACTAGTGCTAAAAAGGGAAAAAATAATTATCTAATAAAGATCTTAAGCCCCAGTTCAGCTTGAAAAGATAAAGGCTTGTATTCATTTCATTATTCTATGAAGTGATATCTTTGGTTTGCTACAGACTTCATTAGAAGTGAGACTGTGTCTTCAGAGCATATAATCTTTGATTTTATACAAAATTTTGGGCACAACAAGAAGAAGAAACACAGGCTTTGGAGTTTGCTTGTAGTGTTCCCAGTTCATGGAAATCCCTACTTAGTAACATACTGCTGAAAAAAAGTATTTTGTGGGCTACACTAGCGCAAACCTAAATTTACCTTCAAAACCAGACAGTAGGGAGAGTGCTTTGGTACCACTTTAAATACAAAGTCATTAAAGGCACTTTACTGATCAGAGTTCAGTGTGCAGTATGGACTGAATACCTGACCAATGTCACCCTAGACTACCTCCCTAAGCACTCTGTACTGCACTAATTGATCTCTTAATTGGCTCAGTCAACACAGCAGTCTCCATCACAGAACAAGCACTAATTGCTACAAGCTTGCTTCTGAAATGTTAGATACTCTGAAGGCAAGGCATATGTATATGTTGGAATCAACTGTCCAGAGGTGTGGGGCTGAGTGAAGGTTTTTCTGTGGGGAGCCACAACTCTGAGGCTTGCAGGTGTTCCCCTGGGTTCCCAGGTTGAAGAGAATCCCGCTGCTCCCCGTAGGCAGTAGTGCTCTTTGCAGTCCAATATTTATACAAGTGTGTAAAAAGTAGAAGTCGAAGGTCTTGTCTGAAGGCCAGAAATCATCTGTAAAGTATATTGACAATTATTTGGACCCACTTTCAAAGATAATGCTACAAACACAGAGGAAATCTATAACTGTAAAGATAACTCCACCAAGCAGATGTTTGCTTTCTGCAGAGCCAAGTTTAGAATATAATGAGCCAAAAAGCTACTTTGCAATCACTTAGTCTACATAATGTACCTGGAGACTGGATAATGATTTAAGTGAGGGCAGTGTTGTGGTATTTGTGCTCTGACAGATCTGAATATTAACAGGGAAGAATCTGTTACTTCCCTTGGGTCAAGATTCATTGCCTTGGAAGGTGGATTAGTGGCAAGGTGCCTGACAAAGTGCCTCCAAGGGCTTGTCTACACAAGTCAGTGGCACCCATTTAACTTAAGGTGTGATTTTAAACCAACTAAGTTAATCCCATGCAGAGGTCTACAAATGCAATCTTCTTGAAGTTAGCATATTTTAACTGGGTAGGTAGCCAAACTCTAGGAAAACGGGCAAAAAAAGCTTTAAAGCCCACATAGGTTTTAATACAACCTATGGTGCAGACTCCTTACCAAGGCCCAAGGGATACAACACTGTTTTCAGTTGGGTGGTGAGGATAACAGAAACTCCTGTCCTCTCCTAATCCACCAGCTGTCACAAATTTCTTTCCGTGTCACGAGTAAAGGTAGTCCAAAGAAAGCAGTGGTAAGCAGAGGCATCTCAAATGTCTCTAAAGGTCAGCCAGAGTTGAATAGGAAATTTCATGAGATGCAGAAACCTCCATGGAGAGGTATTGCTAATTCTGATGACGCTTTTGTACTAAAGGTGAAAGAGAGAGAA
The DNA here is from genome assembly GCA_033556795.1 of Tapera naevia. Lineage (NCBI taxonomy): Eukaryota > Metazoa > Chordata > Aves > Cuculiformes > Neomorphidae > Tapera > Tapera naevia. Next base: position 1,932,048 of record JAUMJJ010000118.1, read on the forward strand.
AGAGTAACACTTTCTTTTAGCCTACAGACTAGATGCTGCATTGGTGTAAAGGAATTTAAGACCTGACTTGTCTCTTTCAAAGTTATCTGTGATGAAAAATTGTTCTGACTCAAACACAGAGGCTTCCATTTTGCAGAATTATATGAATTAATAAGTAGATGTGCACAGTGGAAAGTCTAAAACCTTGTGACACATTTTGTTTTTATAAATGTGTTTCAAAAATTTTATTTTCATTCCAGTATAAACCCAAAATACACGTTGAAATATTGAAAACTGCCACAAAATAGTTATACCCTGACATTAGACTAAGTTTGGTCTATGGTGCATATTACAGCTGGACAAAGATTTTACTTAGGGAAAATATTCAGATTTTCTATCAATTTTGTGGCAAAGTTTTCCTAAATTTAACAGACCACAGACATTATTAAATCGCTAATTTGGTAAGTCAGTTTCTAGAAATCAGGCTTCAAGCATTTTATCACCGAATCAGTGTGTTAGACTGAGGACTTAGCACTAATCAAGACTAAAGAGAAATGAAGAAAATGGAAAAGGTTAGAAGCTGTGTAAAACCTGGTGGAAAGACCAAACTGAGTCAAACATGCAACAGTAAGACAGTTCTAATCTGCTTTTTATACAACCACTAAAATCACTAGAAGTTGTGTCAGAGTGGAGAAAAATGCAAGAGTCCCGCACTGTGTCTGTGTGGGCTTGATTCTCACACAAGTTGTTTCCAGTCTCTGTGACTAATGACAAATACCCCTAAAAACTCGTCCTGTGCTTGTAGAGAACAATTTCCGAAGGTTGTGAGCTTGCTCTCCAGTACCTACCTGCATACCCCAGACTCTTTCTTATTACTGGGGCCACAGAAAGACTCTTGTGTTTTGTTTTTTTTCTCTTAACCCCAATACCGTTTCTCAGTCTGGTCCAATCAGCTTATATAGGGCTGGACACGTAAGCCAGGGTATATACAAAAGCATCCTTCATACTATAGATTTTCTGTGTCTGTGAATATATTGTGATCTAGTTACACAGGAAACATTTTTATAACAAAAAGCAAGCATGACTTTCCAAAACAGAAAACATAATTGAAGTTGTTTTTGAAAGATACAAGTGATGAAACGAAAAAAAAAAAAAATCACTATTGATTCATTTATGCTAAGGTTAATTCAGAAAGGTCTTGCTCCTTTTTTCTAGCCAATTTCTGCTTCTTGTCCTCGTGCTCATTTGTCACAGACTTGATCTTTCTATATGTCTTGTTGTGTCTTCTAGTAAAGATAAAAAAAACACCAAACCAAAAATTGATGAATAATGGCACTTAAATGGTGGGGATTGAATTGAAAGCTGAATACTCTAAGAAGAAGAAAATGCAAGGTTTTTGGGATGTACTCCCTTTTATGACAGGCAGGACACTGGCTCTGAACGTCAACAAACTGTATTTCCATCCTACTTATGTCACCAGGTTTTTAACTTCATCGTTATCTCAGGTCCAGATAATTCGTTCAGTAAAAAAAACATAATGGGCAAAGCGGTAAAGGGAGTGTGGGATGATCTTCTTCAGCCATACAGAAAGAGTGGGGATTTTGAGAAAAAATAATGTGAGAGGACTTGAAACCAGCAGACAAACAGAAAGTGCCAGATGGGACTACAAATGTTTACAGACATGTTTGGTTCTTAAGATCACGTGAGCTTTAAACATGTTACCTAGAAAAAAATAGGAGTGCAGACACCTGTTCCACGACATTCTGCTTTGATGGAGTACATTGCATTACTTAGAAAACAACATTCAAAATTATCTGTTTCAGACTCTTTTCTATTATGTTTTCATTTACAGCACAGATGGCACCTGTGTTTGAGTAACACATACTCAGGGATGTATCTGGAATAGGGAAGTCTCATGAAGAAAGAATATCAGAGCTTTGTAGCATCTATTTCCTCCACATAGTCTCTCAGAAGAACTGTGTTTATTCTTACAAGCAGCTAAATATCCTTTGTTCTGGTTTTTAATTCAATTCATTTGTCAAGAGAAGAGTAGGTGTTTCAAAATTCCAAAATTTCAGGTATATCAATACTCCAGATAAGATGTATGATGCATAAATACTGGAGTCTACATACTACATTTGAATTTCTGTTTCAGCTTCATCCAGCATAGTAAAATCCCCACCCATCTGCCAGTTGTGGGAAGCTCTGCTAGATCAAGTAATATTTGTTAATATTTGTTATCCTATTAAATCTCTCCCTGTCTCTGCTTCCTAATTTTGCATTAGTGCTGTTGATTTTAAGCCTGATCTTTTTAATGTTCTAGTCTTAGGGTCAGGTTTTACATGCCTTTCTCACGAAGAGAACAAGGCATCTTGGCTCCACTGTGCAGCTGCATTAGCACTTTTCTGGCTAGTGGTTGGGTATACTGGGAGGGACAGAGACTTGAAGAATATATTTAAAGATACAGAAGTTGAGAAAATTCTCTCTCAAATAAGGATATGATGTCATCAGAGGATAATGAAGATCTACATGTAGTCCCAAGACTCTACTTTGAGGAACAATTTACCTCTTCCAAGATGATTTCTTGGTGAAGGAACATGACTTAGGAACACATAGTAACCTTACTGTTGTAAACACCCATCACCTTGAGCTGAGGAGCATGAAAGTCTTCTCACAATTTCTTAAGGAAAATAAGAATGGCATAGACACATTGGAGTGTGTACAACAAAGGGCCACTAAGATAGTTAAGGTCTTGAAGCATCTGGTATACAAGGGGAGACTGAGAGGGCTGGGACTGTTCCATCTCAGTTAGAGAATGATCTTATCGATGTGTATAAACACCTGATGGAGAAGTAAAGAAGTCCCAGTGACATGACAAGATGCAACGGGTACAAGCTGAAATCTAAAACATTCCATTTAAACAAAACAAACAAAAATGTTACTTTGGGTGTGCTTAGAGAAGTTGTAGTTCAAACCTGAAAAGATGGGGTTTGAACTAGAAGATCTCCAGAGATCCTTTCCCATCAGTGCTCAGCATTTCTGTGATTCTAAAATAAACTAAAATGCATTCTGAGTAAACCAAGAGGTGCGTGACAGACTATCCTAAAATCTTTATTTGATATAGATTTCTTTTCAGATGAGGGACATACATGCTTGGTATATTTTCTCTGATATTTCACATCTACTTTGTGCAAAACCATTAGTTATCATAGAAGCAACTGGGAGAGTTAGGGGTGAACTACGGATCGTACTCAAAGAAGAACAGGAGGTTTCAAAAATCCTGCAGCTAAAAGTCCGTATAACAGTCATTATGTTCTTGACATGAGCATAGGCAGCACAACTTATCTGTGTAATGACAAACTACCCCTCTCCCAGTACCAGGCAATGTAATTAAAAACACCATTGAAATGAACATCCCAGAGGAGGTTACATGGAAGTACTGCATCTGCAGTGTAGGTGAGGGAGGGGGATGATACTACAGATATCCAATATCCATTAGGCATAATGTTAATTGTACTCTGGGTATTGGAAAGCATTAAAATATTACAAAAAAATCTCAGCAAATGCCATTCTCAGGAATTTTAGCTATTATGCTCTAAAGAGCAGACTACTCTAAATGATGAAATAAAGGCCCTGTTTTTTTGAAAAAGCCAGACATGACTTCAAACTGAAAGCCTGATGCTATGATTAGCATCTCTTCCTTTCCAAGATTTAAACTGGAAACTTATGAATCACTGAGAACTGTGAGTAACTTTCGTGACGAGGTACCTGAAGAAGCACCACTATGTTTCTGGTCTCTCAGGTGTCAGTCTGAACAGGTACTGTACCAGGAAAAAGAGGTAGTGTTTGTTTTATCTTCTTACTCTAAGGTACTATTGAAATGTAGCACCACTTCTACCTGCTCCCATAGGGAGCGGGAAGGTACCTGGGGCCAAGCTGGTACCCAGGCCCACTGACTATGACACATTTCTTGACACATTGCTTACATTATTCAATACCAATGTGGAACTCAATCCTACGATGCCATGAAATAGCAGAGTAGCCCTATCTTCTGCTCCAAGGATTCCCAGGACAGCATCTTTCTTTCTTTCAGAAGAGGAAACAAAATGGAGCTTATGCACTTGCTTAACATTTGCCTTCAACACACAGAGTTCTGGAGAGACACAGCCAGGAGGTGCACACATTTGCCTGACTACAGCTCAGTCCCCAGTGCAGTGGATGGTGTGACATGACACAGACGAATCTGACAAGATGTAGACATGATGCATAACATTTCTAAACTGGAGAGACGCTTCTTGCCTTTACACCAGAGGATTTCATTCTCAGAGAACATTTAAATGCAGCCACCACAGAGATAATAACACTAAAACAGAGTGAGAATCGTGGCTAAACAAAGGCCTGGTATGAAACTCTAGGATCTGCTCCCATTCACTGCATAAGGTGAAAGCATCTCCAAAACATCACCGACAGTCTATATCTCTGCTCTACACATGCCATCCCATTTCCACATCCATCCCATTTCTTCCTCTCACGACCTAAGCCAGAATATTTACCTCTGTTCTAAGTGCAAACAGCACACACCTGAAAGAATTGTCCCAGGGAATTCTCCTGAAGACATATTTATGGAACTTTTTTTTTTCTTCTGGGATTCTACATAGTGTTATTAGTTAGGGCTTGTACCATCTCCTCCATGGTAATGCCTTCCAGAGAGGCATGTACCTTTGCTAAGGTCAGTAAAAGCATCAATGCAATGAAGTTAAATCAATTAAAGTCTATAGTTTTGGAGAAACAAAAAATCCTGCAAGTCTTATGCATTTTTGCATAAGCCTAGAAACAGTAGACATGTTGTTTAATTTAAGCAACACTAGTGTTGTGTCTGTTCTGTGTTAATCCATACTGTTTTCACAGTTTATCTGATATCGTCAGATGTTGTTCACTGAGATCCTGGATCTAATGCTGTTTTAGTTTTGGTATTTGGTCATCTTATTCTTCTGGAATAGAAAAGTATGGGGGGATATCATTCCAAAAAGGTTACAAAATTCAGATTCATAACTCTGAAATGTCAAATCATAATAAGAAGTAGGATTTTATGCTAATCCTTCCTTATCTGAGGACATATCACTGAGTCCTGAGAAGAACTGATTCAAAGGCTGTGATAGGAGTAAAGTCCTACCACTGCCTGTTTTGAAACTTATCCCAAAATTACCACATATTTAAAAGAGACTGTTGTCTCTACACTACACTTCAATTATTCATGATAAATCAGTTCCTGAAATATCTGTAATGTTTCCACGTTAGAAACTCTGGTCAATTTACAAATTATTTTTAGGCAAAATATGCAGCAAAATTCTTTCAAGCTAATTGCAAGATGTAGTTGTGATTGGCCTGATTTGAACCTGATCTGAGCACCAGCCTGGCCTGCTTATCTGCATTAGCTAAACTGAGGCTAGGAGAAGAGAAGGACAGGATTTGTCCTACCTTTTATTCATGCTGGGCCCCTTCACAGATGTGTTGCAGTGGTAAGACTCAGAACTACAGGCGCATGATTTCTCATCAGGGTGGTCAAAATTCTTTTTTTTCTATTTTAGGGATTAAGAGTCAGATTCGGTCCACACTGGTAAAGGAAGAGGTGAGGGTAAAAACTAGCATGGAAAGAAGAATGAAGAGGATGAAGCAATTGGGGAGTCCTGGATTTTGCTCCTGCTGCCAGTGAGGGAGCAGGAAAAGCAAGACTACAAATAATGTTTATAGAAAATGCTCTGGCCCCTCTTCTCTAGGTCTGTGGTTTAGACTCAGTAGGGCAGCAATGTGGTGATGTTTCTGCAGAGCCCAGCAGACTGCCATTCTATGAGGTTGCCTCATCTGCCTATATATCACACAGATGTCAATCCAATCTAAGCTCCAACACTAGCCAAAAATTACTCTGTCTTGTTTTGCACAGCTCATGTGATCGATATTAACCTCATGGTACTGAGTATGACGTACAGACTTAGAACAAAGGCCTAGGCCATCTGGAATGAGTTGCATGATGTGGTCAAGATGACAATAAACTTTCAAGAACTTCTGTGAAGGAAGTAATTTGAAAATCTCACCCATGTTGTCCTGAAAGATAGTCTTAGTTTTTGGGGAGAGCCTTCAATGAGTGCTACAGTAATTGGTGAACTGGAATCGCTCAATGAAAAAGACAACCTCATTAAAGCAAGGAGACAAGATGGTATCCATAAAACAAATAGTAAGTTCAGATGTATCAACATTGTTGGGAGATGTTTATCCAACCTGCTCTTAAAGATTTTCAGTGATGAAACTAAATCTCGCATCAAAAATTTACTCGAGGTCTCCAATATCCTGAATGAGAGAAGATTTCCTTAATGTTTCTCCTTTATTTTCCTTACTGCAAGAACCCTTCAGTCTTACCTAATATCCTTCTCAATTGGTGAAGGCTCAGACACAAAAATATAGGGATTAATGCCTGAGATCTAACCATACAATTTAGCCAGCACTTAGTCCTCAGAAGGGTCAGATTCTTCTAAAGATGATTTCTGCAGCAATTACTAGATGACCTACTGCTGGTAAATCTTCTTCTGAATAACTGTTAGAAGATTCTTGTTCACCCGTCTAAGGTGTAAGCTGTATGGGATAAAGTGAAAAGAAAAAATGAAATTGAAATATTTAAAACAAAACCTCTAGTTCAAGCCACATATGGATTTGTTTTGCTTTACAGGGTCAAAAAGCAAAGTCCTGAGGTTTTACAAAGCCCAGCTATCCCAAGTTACACATTACAGAAATGGGGCAGGGAAGAGAAACACAGTCTTTCATCTAACCCACAACCCTGAAAACTTTGGCGGTTCAGATAAAGTGGAACTTGACTCTGAACCCACACTGGTTTGCAAACCTCAGACCACCCCTACATATCACTAACACCCCCTGAAGACACTGTCTTGTGGGCTGCAAACGATCTGCGGTGTCTACGCTCCATCAGGTTTCCCTACAGCAAAGCCCTGGAGATTTTGGCAATTTGGAAGGCTGAGTGTGACCCAAACATTAGCTAATTTAGAAAGAGTACAGCATGAAATATCGTCTGTGACTTCCAATAAGCAGTGTCTCCGAAGATGACTTCTCAGAACTGCGGAACTCTTTATGGGCATTTTAGCAGAGATGGTGCTTGTAAGTAATCTCATTGTAAAGCCGTCCGTCTTCAAGAGTACACTTACAGCACTAATTGTTTCCACAGAAAGTGGTGTTTAATGCAGCAAGATCCTCTCATTTCCCCCCTCCCTTCTTCCCCATCTATATCAAGAGCATCTAGCTCTTCTCTTTATGAAAGCCACCACATTCAGTCCTGAGACTCACAAAATTCACTGTAGCCACCAGCACTACGATTTGTCATTTATCATGATTTTCCATGAATAAAAGAACAAAATACAGTACGAGTGAAATAGGTAGATGATTTTAAATTATTTATCATTTCATCCCTGATTTTCGGCTGCAAGGTGGCTTGTGAAAGTGGCACAATGATTACTCTTTATTGCATTTGCTGTTTGAAATGGTTTCACAAGAGAATTTATCCCATGAAAGAGTCTAACCAGTTTTAATGTGATCTCAGCATAGATACTCTAGATCTGCCAAAAAAAAAAAAATCTACCAGCCATGTCTTTGAGCTATACATCTTTTTTCCAGTTAGCTGTTTAGGGAAGGAGGATTGCTTTTAACCCAGGGTTAGGTTGTCAGGATATTATTCCTGACAGTGCAGACTCTAAACGACTTTGAGGAAATTACATTGGTTTGGACCTGCAAAGCTAACTAGAGAAATCCAATCTAAATCTCATACACATCTTTTAAAGCTTCAATCTTATTTTCTTGATTCTGCTCTTGTTATTTAAAATTGTCCTTACTAACTCCACTAAGGCATCGAGGCCTGTTACACTAAGCTCTAAGAAGTCAAGGAGAATAAGTCTCTAGGTATGAAAAAGGAGAGGATACGAGAAAACAGGTGAGTATGTACCTAAGAGAGGTCAGGTTGCTCAGCAGGCTAAGTAGAATTCCCTCAGGTCAGTCATATAATATATCGAAAGAGATTGTTTTAGGAAATACGTAGAGAAAGCAAGGATGTGACTTTGTGCTGTATCTCAGATTTTCCATCAGAAAAAGGACAGTAATTGTATGCTATTGTTGATTCAGTTGCTAACATAAATCATTCCTAGAAGGGGTACAATGGTGAGTCTATAGGAGTATCTTTTTATAAAAGCTCATCAACAATTCAGTCAGCTTTCAGAATTCAAGCCAGGTTAATTATTTTGATGAGAAATATGTTTTATCTAGTACCCATTGCATATATTTCAGATGGACAAACTGATTCATAATGTATGTTCATGGCTACGAATTCACCAACTATTTGCTACAGATACTCTCTAATGTCAATTTGAAAGTCACTCTTTCCAGAAAGGCTCAAGACAGAAACAAACAGAAAGGCATAGATTCCTACGTGCAGTTCTCAAGAGGAAATGCTTACTGAAAACTGCCTGTGGACAAACAGCATATGTTCAAATACAGGTATCCACATTTTACTTCAGGCTCTTCTTCCTTCTGCCAAAGAACCTCTATAGGTAATATACTGACATCAGAGAAACATAGCACTTTTTTCCATTTCTACCACACTGCAACCAAAAATCAGTCAATATGCTTGGAGAAATCCTTAGATTAAGTGCATTTCCAACTTAGTAACCCAGGGAGTTGGTCATAAAGGTAAATCTTATTGCTCAGTAAGGCTAAAAGTTCAATGATGACTCAGGAGAGGAGTTCCCTGTGTGTGCTCTGATGATGCTGGGGAATGCTCCTCTCTTGTTCTTTCCCCTTTGACTATTAACATGCTTAGAGTGGAAAACCTTAGTTATCCTGTGTGAATATGTCCCGTCCCCCACCCCTTTTGTTCTCGGTTACCTAAATCATCACAATAACTTGAAATACTACTGGTCCTCATTTACAGATTTTCTATGAGCTGCTGATGTCAACTGAGGAATAAATGTCTTTGCTTCCAGGAGCAGGGAAAGATACACTGTTCATTAACATAGGAGACAAGTTTTCTCTATTATCCTTGCCAAGAGTGTCTTTGGAAGAACTCTTTTGGCTGGGGCAGTGGTGAGCATCCATGGCCAAACCAAAGCATTTTTGACTCCCCTAGAACTACCGGGGAACCCCAAGTGTTTTGTGCCTTCAGAGCCCAGTCCTTCCTTGACAGTAAATAGTTAACAATACTCTCAGTGAAAACAGAGGGAGGTTTTCTACTTACTTCCCCAAGGCATGACTGAGCTCTGGAACTATGGAATCAAAAGTTAAAACTCAACCATCGAGCAAACAATTGAGACATATAAGCAGAAGATCTCTGAAACCACAATGGCAGGGTGTTCCATGAGGGGACAACTTTTTTTTTTTCAGAAAGCAGCTTCATTTTGCATGTGTTTTCCTGGCAGTATCACTCCAAAGTATGCACACTAACCAGCTTTGACACTTGCGCAGAAGCCGTTTCTAGCAACTATGTGCACCAAGCACAGGTAAGGTTTAAAAACTGCACAAAAAGCCATTTGTGCTCCTGAGTCCTGTGAGCACGACAGGGAACATGGGGACAAAATGCCAGTAGGTCTCAGATCTTAAAGATCAGCATCAATCTGTCTGCTGACTTCCACACAGCCCCACTGATATACTAGTGCTCTGGTGTCAGAGAATAGCTCTGGGAAATTGCACTCCTTGGAAAGACAGCAATATTGGCTTTTTCTGGACTGTAAGAGAATTCAAATGACTGCAAAAGAAACACATTTTCACCACCTCCCACGATACAATCGGGAATTTCACTGCAATTGACATTTGTCATCAAGTCCCAGCACCACCCCTCTGCAAAAAAGCACAAGGCCTGAAAAAGCCCTGAAAGCATAGACCAAGTGTCTTAGTACTTGACCAGGAAAAAATAAGTATTTATAAGCATTTATTAAATTTTTAGGAAAAAAAAATCCCAGGGATTTTTTCAGCCTGACTCATAACTTTTGAATGCTTTGGGCTGAAACACAACAGAAATGGCTCATTCAGAGGAATTTGTCATCTCTGCGGAAAATGCATTATTTCACTGCTTAATTTCCTGAAGTGCTCTCTTTAGCCCAGAAATTCAACTATTGGTGCTTGGTCAGCAAATTCCTCTTGCTGTTCTTCCCTGCTTCTTTCTCTTCATGACAATCGCTTTGTTTTTCCTCTGCCTGCTTTCCCTCTGACACAAAAGCCACGCTTAGATATTGAGAATGATAAGTAGGCATTCAGTGGCTCTGCCAGGGCTCTCACTGCTATGCTGCACATGAGCTGCTGCCGCTGTGGAGAGTTACAGCAGAGTGGGTAAAGTTTAAACCATGTTGACTCGGGTGAAAGAACAAAAGATCCGTGTAACTCTTCAGTGCCCAGAAGGAATTAGTAAAAGGATGTGGAAAAATAAGGGCTCTGTTTGTAGTGGCCAGCTCTTTTCTTTAACTTTGTGCAAAACCCTACAGCCTTGATCATTTGGCGTTGAGTAGTTTTAGTCAAACAGTGATCTCTGAGACCACTTCTCTTAAGCTTCCTGTTTGATATTTCAATGTTCTCTTCGTCAGTGGAGATAAAAAAGATACTCCTGGCATAAAAAATTACAGAATTAATTCAATCCCACAAGGTAAGAAAATGGGAAGATTTCACTTCCAGTATATTAAAAATCTCTGTTAGAGGACATACGAGTTTTCGAAGTACTCACAGTAACTTTGGTATCACCATAGGGTACACGGTAGATGCAAGATTTTGTGCTTTGTATCGTGAGCTGAGGGAAGGTAACCATTGTGAATCATGCCACTGCAAAATGCTATGAAGTGTTTGGTTTCAATGACATGGCTCATTCATTGGCAACAAACATTCAGGCTCAGGGACCTTCAGCATATGAAGAAATGCAAAAATACAGCAATATGTGGCAAGATATAACAAGGACTTGAAGAAGACCGCAACATATAGTTGTACACTTCACACTACTATACTGTCTCCCAATTGCAGGTTTCAAAGAATCTTGCAAATATGAAGTAGTTCTACTCACTGTGAGGCACGTAAATATTTAGAAAAGGAGAATTGCAAGCAGAGGTTGGAACCCTTGAAGATAAATGTTTCCCCTAAGAGACAGGAGTGTCTCCACTATGAAGACTAAAGAACTAGAATGTATTGTCTTATTAGTCATTTTGCTCTCGAATTTAAAAAGAAAACGAAAAAAATAGGGTATTTCTGTTATAGAGATACCAGGATTAATTGCTCCATGACCTTCCTACGGATGAAGGCAAGGCCTGTAATTTCCTCAGTCCTTCTTGACCTTGACTGGAGTGGAGTTTGCTTTCTTCCCATCTTCAGGAACTTCTCATGGCTTCTGTGGAGGTTCAAAGATAATTAACTTTGATATTATAGTGACATCAGCCAGCTCCTACAGCACTCGTGGCTACCTCCCATCATGTTCCATGGATCTGTGTGTGTCCAGATTTCATCTTTCCTGATGTGACCCTGCCTGTGGGTGCAGGGGCCTGAGTTTTCTGAAAGCAGATCTTAGCAGCAAAGACGAAGGGAAAGAAGGTGTTAAGTACATCTGCCTTTTTCATGTCTCTTGTCACCAGGTGCCCTGCTCAATTAAGCAGCAGACTTCATTTTGTTCTATCTTTCTTTTGCAGCCAGTGTACTTGCAGATGTCCTTCCTGTTGCCCTTCACATCCCTTATCAGATTCAACTCCAGATGCGCTTTATTTTTCCTAAACCCATCCTTACATGTTCAGAGAGTTTCTCTATGTTCTTCCAGGGTTGCCTGGCTCTGTTTCTACTTCTTGTAACCAGAGTTATGGGACACATCAATAGGCCAAACAAGAGTTCAGAGGCTCACTAAAACGCACACAGAAGGCTCTGATTTGCACAGAAAGACACGTGAGTAGGTCTGAAAACCACTAAAAGAAATGTGGAGAGATCTGGGGTGATCCTAAAGTCAAATTAAGGGCTCTGGGACACACAGAAAGGAGCACTGAGGGCAATAAAGTACAGTAGAAACTATATAGAGGGTTCTGAGCGGGCTCTGGGGTTGGTGCTTTACTACCTAGAGTATTACCTCTCTTCATGCTCTGTGGACCCTGATTTCAGCAACTCTCCTATCATCTCCACATTACTGCCTGGAATGGAGAGCGATGTGCTTGGGAGAGTAGATGGTCCCCAAGAAGAAACCCTGAAAACACAAAACCAGGAAGATCTGCTCTGCTGCATTCCTGGCATAGCTCCCACAAGAAGGATGTTTCAGCCTGCTGATACCTACACAACTCCCATCTGGCTTGAATTACTCATCTCTTGAAGTAAGGCTTTACAAACCTTGGCACTTCTAGACTCTACGTATTGTCCAGTTTTTCCTTTCAAGAGGCCTATGCTTCTTTCTGAAGTATTCTCATCTTGCTTTTTCTAATAAGAAATCTACTGGGGCATGCTGGTCTCTTGAGAGAATCTCTTTATTATGGGGAACATAATTTCGTACAAGTGCAACATACATAGAGTCACTTGAGCTTCTGTGTTGGATCTGTGCATTGTTACAGTACTTTTAACATTAGCATTTTCATTCAATTGCTTTTTCTGATCTCTCATCTTTATGCCAAACCTGGAAACAAGAAGACAACTTCAGTCTGAATAAGGGACAACACAGTATCTTCCAAACTCCAGTAAGGAACTGGTCATGGAGATACAGGTGACCTAAGCTACCCTCAAATTTCTATTTTTGCAAAGGAGAATAACAGGTTGGCAATATTCATTAGAATACTGATTGTCACAAAATTCCAGTATCAAGGTAGGCACAAATGTCTCCAAACATAGAGCTCTCTTCAAAGTGGTCTGTAATCTACCTTCTAAGAAATGTTTTTCGGGGAAAAATGAACACACAGGAAATAATAACATGTTGGTGTTTGGTGTTGTGGGGTTTTTCAGTCTCAGTCAAAAGAAAGGAAACGAGCAGATGACGCTTTATGGAGAAGGGTCCCTCCAGTTTGCCTCTCCAAGTCCTACACAGGGTGAGAACATAACAATCTTACTTCCATATACCTCCTTCTGAAAACACATGGATTCCCAAAGAAACAAGGACGACCGAGGAATTCCCTGAAAACCACTTACTAACAGAGTGGTCCAAACTATCTTCATAAGGAGACAAGACCTTGCAACAAGTCTCTAGGCAGCTCTAGGAGGCTCAGCCAAACATGGAGCTGAGAAGCTGCTTGTTTGGTCATCCAGAAGTAAACACACTTCATTCCCAGGCACAAGTCATTCCCAGGAGGCATCTGAAAAACAGATATTTCTTGTGGGCAATGATCAATGGCCTCAGACTTGGATTCTGGAACAGGTACAAAGACATGTGAGTTTATCCCCAGGAAATTACTTATTTTTCTGACTAGGGCAGAAAACCTCTTCACCACCAATAAAAATGAAGTGCCTCTCTGCAACTCTCATCAAGTTTTCTTGTGTCAACACTAGCCTCTGTTGCAAAACGTAGACGCTGCCCGGCAAAGCACTGAGTATGGATAGGGAATAGTTCCACTTTTTTTGCAAGGGCAAGTATCAAGAGATTTGTTCAGGAGACTCTTTCCCAAACACAGACTAGCATAGAGTGAAGCATTGCATCAGTGTATCTCTCTGACAGCTGGCTTTAGCTCACTTCAGCTCTTACTGAAAATAGAACAAAAAGTCCAAACAGTAGGGTTAACTCCCAAGTCTCTCCCAAGAGTCAAACAGCTGCATCTTGTAGCTGGAGAAGAGAGATATAGCCTTTCTTCCTCCTTTGCACAGCTGGGGAGACCTGGTGGGGTCAAACCACTAAAAGGTGTGACAAAAGTAGTTGAGCATCCTAGTGAGGGATCCACTGGAGTAAAAGCTGTCAAAGGCTAGTCAGTACATTTAGGTCAGCACAGTGACAGCAGCACAAGGGCTGTGGGTTCCACAGGTCCTTGATCCATCTGGGCTTCCACATCCTGTCCAAAGGAACTGCCCAGGCCAACAAACCTCTCCACCACCTTTCGCTTTCTCCATGGTAAGGTCCTGCAAGTGGCATTTCAGCAGAAGTGGAAGCACAGAAACTAACCCCAGGGACCTGATCATAGCTAAGCTTATCTCTAAAGCATAATTTTCTGGAAGGAGGGCAAGCATCAGGGGAAGTTCTATTAAACACCTGCCATAGGCTTATACCTTTTCCCAAAGCAAACAAGGATAGGCTCCTGGGCTGGATCTTTGGTCTGGTCAAAGCCAACTGTGTCATTGACTCTCTCCTGAGTGCAAGAGATGAACTCTGCAGAGGCAGGCCATGGCTTTGTTCAAATTTCTAAAGAATTAGAAGGAACACTGAAAAAAAAGTAAAGCTTACACCAAGGAAAGTTTTTGACAGCTGCTTTTCTTATCCATTTCTTGAATAAAAACTTCCAAAACCCTCATTATTACTCTCCAAATCCTTCTGACAAGACTCACACAAAGATTGTCTTGCTCACTGCTATGCAGTTTAACAGCTTCTCCTGAGGAATCGGTCTGGTCCTAGTTCCCCTCTACAGCTTGTATATGCTCAGGAAAAAATCCATTGAGTAGTAAAATCCCTTGAACAGCCCATTCTGCAATCTGAAATCAGCTTTCATCACAACAACCCTTCAAAAGACCACTGAGCCCCCTCCTACTCTGCTGATCATCCACTTAGCAGTAAAAATCTTGCCTTAGGGTGGTCAAGATCCCCACACAAGTTTCCACACAGACTGCTGTTCCTGTCAAAGAGTATAAGGGAGTCATTTGAAGGAAAAAACCTACCCTATACACAGTCCCAACTCTCTGCATACCACAGCAGCCATCAATGCAGTACTAGAGCTGTTAAAGGCCTTGGTGGAAACTATTGTCCCCCTGTACTCAGCACTGGTCAGGCCTCATCTTGAATATTGTGTCCAGTTCTGGGCCCCCCAGTTTGGGAAAGATGTTAGGATACTGGAATGTGTTCAGAGGAGGGCAACGAAGATGGTGAAGGGGCTGGAGAACAAGCCCTATGAGGAGCGACTGAGGGAGTTGGGGCTATTTAGTCTAGAGAAGAGGAGGCTCAGGGGAGACCTCATTGCTCTCTACAACTACCTAAAAAGGAGGTTGTAGTCGGGCAGGGATTGGTCTCTTCTCTCAGGTGACCAGTGGCAGAACTAGAGGGCATGGACTTAAGCTTCGTCAGGGAAAGTTTAGGCTTGATGTGAGGAAAAAGTTCTTCACTGAAAGGGTGATCGGCCATTGGTGGTGGAGTCGCCGACCCTGGAGGTGTTTAAGGGGAGACTGGATGAGGCACTGAGTGCCATGGTTTAGATGATGGGTTAGTGTTGGTGTTAGTGTTGGTGTTAGTGTTGGGTTATAGGTTGGACTTGATGATCTCAGAGGTCCTTTCCAACCTTCCGATCACTTAGAACCTCTTTTAATTACAAGGTGATTGGCAGGGGTAGCAGGAGTGCTGACATTCAACTTCCCAAAGAATGGGGAAGCATAGATGTGGAGCATCAACTTCATCACAGTGTTATTTAAAGAAATACCTCCAAGAAATTTCTCTCAGACAGCTGTTACTGCAACATAACATTCACAGATCTGAAGATGTTTCGCAGCTGCAATATAAGGTAAAACACAGGGCTGAAATTCTCTTCTTTCCGGACCACAGTGTGTTATCATAGCTGAGTTTGTTCTCCACCATAAACATTTGTCCAGGTGAAACATGGGACTCTGAACACTGTAGCTCTCCTTCTTGAAGCACCAGAAGGGATTTTGTTCAATGTGTTTATTACCTAGGACCATTAGCCTGAGAGTCTGAAAAAAAGTACAAAAAAGGTAATTCTTTTCAGGTGCATGACTTAGCAGGGTACACTTAAGGTGGTCTGTGGCCTGCCCACTCTGACACTCAAAGGGGAATGTTGGGACACTGTGAAAAGCTTGGGAGAAGAGTCTTGCACTCCAGATAGATAATTCCCTTTCCCCCTCTCTTCACCTTCCAGGAGCCAATAGGTGAAATACAAGCAGAGTGAACTGCTCTGAGGTTGTGAAAATTCAACAAGTGCCAACAACTGGGACAAACCTTGAGCAATGCTCCAGGCTATCTGTCTGGTCTTTCCACTCCAGCAGTAACAGCTAGAGAAAGCTCCAAAGAAGAAATCACACATTCTTCTTCCAAAGCTGGGCTTTGTTACTCTCTCCATTCAGAGAGAAGTTGCTCTGCAGCAAAATTGTCCATGGCAGCATCTTCCTGGACAGTTATCCTGTTTTCAAGTAACAGGAGGAATAGCGGTGCTGTGGTGGGACAGTAGCTGCATTGGGCATTTTAGGCAGCTGTTCCCATCCACCCATCTTCCCTCTCTCCAGAGAGGTCCACTGTCAGGAAGAACCACTGCTAAGCCAAGTCTGGGGCAGGGCCAGGTCCTCAGGCTCCAAACAAGCTGCATGCCAAAGCCCATGAGAATCCCAAACCGGGCACTGGAAAACTCCTAGCTGCTGCACAGGAATACATCTACACAATCTGGGAGAAGCAATGCTTAAAGCCTAGACCCTTGTTCCATGTGAACCACCTCTGTGCCAAGCTCCCTGGTAAAGGCAGAGAGGTAAGAAGAGAGAGTGGTGAGTGGATGTGTGGGTCTGCCTCTCTCTGCTGAGGAAGTGATTCTTGGTCAGGCTGACAGAGAGGCTGCATGGAGCTGGTCAGCAGGATTCTTCTTTTTGGCGTGCTCTGTTGCTCCCTGCAAGGGGACTGTGGGGGGAAAGCAGGGAGGTTGTTGTAGGAAGAAGGGTCCCGCAAGGGGTATACTGGACTCTTTGCCCTCTCCTGCATGCACTGTTCTTTCCTCCTGCCAAAGAATCTGCTTCTACTCCTGTGAGAAAAAATGACAATCAAAACACACGCTGCTGCAGTTGTACATTACTGGTATAACAACTATCTGTTGTGCTGCCAGAGTGTGTTTTCCCTCCACACTGCAAATTTCTCTATTACCAGAACCCATCCCTACACAATCTACAGAACCCGTTTTAGGCACATAAAACTAACTGTAGAAGTTCAGATACAAGCACAGGAGGGGATATAGCTGAGGAGTACAGGTAGGGAAAAGTTAAAGGAGTGTTTGTTTTGACTTCAGTGACCTTGGAAGAGATTCGAAGAGGCCTAGAACGGCAGAGATTCTGATTGGGAGGTTCACTGAAGCTTTGAAACAGCATCAGTTCTTCGAGACTGTGAAGTGACTGTTAGCATCTATGCTTTAATAAAAGGAGCCAAGAGTGATGAGAGGCATTATGGACCTGCTGACCTCACTTCAGTACTAGGAGAAGAGAGTAAGAGTCTATCTAATTAAGGACAGCACATTCCAGCACTTGGATGAGAAATATTCCCAAGAGTCAAAACCCTCACAGTTTCTTTAAAAAAAGCTAGTGCTTTACTATCTATTAGGAAAAAAAGTTAACATAATAGAAAGAGAGGTGATCTGATAGGCATCATCTGCCTGTATTTTCAAAAGATTTTTTATAAATTCCAGCATGACGAAAAACAAACAAGTAGAGGGCAAAGAGCAGTGCTACATTCAGTATTAAAATCTAGTTAGACTAAAAAGAAGAAACTACTCAAGTTAGAGGAGCCCTCCAGAAATGAATGCAGGAAAGTCAGTGTTAAATCTGGGCAAGGTGATTTTCACTGAAAAAAATATTAATTCAGGAAAGCAAAAGAGAAAGAAAATAAATCTTGAAAAAAGATCTTTTCCCTTAAAAAGTTGGCAACATCTGTAGAACAGAAACAGTTCACTTGACCAGGTCTGCTTACTAGTTGATTAAAGCGTTTGACTAAAAAGGCTATTTAAAAAAGTGAAAGATCAAAATAAATGCTTTGATGCATTCTTTTTAAACATTTTCATTAGCAGAATTGCCTTGGGAATACTTCAGCTTTTACTTTTCCTTCCCATTTCAGGAAGGAAAAACGTCCATCCTCCTAACTCCTACAGGACAGGCAAGATTCCTCTACCTAACTCTTGGTAGTGGCTTGGGAATAGTGTTACCCTAAAGCAAAGAGTTAAAAGCTAAGAGCATCTCCCACTGCATGAGACTGACCGTTCCCAGCCATGGACAAAACAGGCCAGTTTCCTAAGGTCTTGCTCAAAATTCAAGGAGGGAATTACTCACTCACATGCTGTTTCAGCCAGAGAACTTCCACCCCCTTGGTTCCCACAAAGTACCTCGGAGATGGCTGGCATGAGTCTGTTAGCTTAATCTTGCTCTCACACACACGGTAACAACAATAATGTTTTGGCAGGCACTACAATTCTCACATAACACATGCACTATCCATTATATACTCACCTCATTTTCAAGCTGCTGCATGTATAAAACACAGGCTTATTGTTTCCCACTCCCTCCTTTTTTTTTAATTTTTGTTTACAAAATATTGCCAGAGAGAAATAAGAAGAAAGAGAAACAAAAATAAGGATAAAAAATCACCTAGTCAAAACCAACTACGAAAAGTTGAAAAAATACGTATCACATCCACTCCCAAAAAAATAAACAAAACAAAGTACCCAAAGCAAGCAGATGGATCTGATTCAGGGAAAAGCATATTATAAAGAGACATGGAATATCTAAAATCATGTGGTTTGAAAATAAAAGGCTTAGCATGTAAGCAGAAATCTCCCTCTATGTGCTTATAGCATCTGCTGGTGTTCTAGCAAGCACGCCTCCAAAGGTGATTTAGGTTGCCCATTGATTCTTTGAGAAAACTAGCATGTTTTATTTGAAGTCTATGTGAAACAAAAATAGAATAAATTTTTTATAGAAGACATTTTTTTCTGCTTTCTTGTTAAGTGAACAAGAAAGCTCCAAATGACGAAAACTATTCCAAACTCATGGCTGAACTTACAGGCCAGCTCCTCAACTGTCAAACGCTGCTATATTTCAGCTGAAGAAAATGGATCATCTCATTTAATGGCTGCAGGGTATATGGCCCACACAGCCCAGCAAAGATACTTCTTTCCTCTCTCCAGCAAAGCCCAGTTGCCATTTCCTCAGTCGTCCTGGAAATCAAACCTCATGAAGTGGATACCAAGGATAGTTCATAAGACAGGAAGATTACCAGCCCAATCTGTCTGCACACAGTGGAGTCACATCAGAGAGCCAAAAGGTATGGTTTAAAAAGCAGAATGGCTTTTTTTCTCTCATAATTTATAGATGATTCTTTCCACCTCAGTACAGAATGGATGTTTTACTTTTGGATCTTTGTATAGAGCAGGTAGATGGTAATAGCAGAGAGGATGGTCTGAAAATATACCTTTGTAAGCACAACTTTCTGTTCAGTACAAAGGCTTTTTGTCATCCATTCAATCAAGTGCAATGATTTGACATATCAAGCTGTTTTGTGATGCGCTCAAAATGGTGTGTGGTGGGGAAGGAGAACTTTTATTAATTCCCTTTTATTGATAAATATTATAAATGCCTTTTAGAGTGAGCTGCTAGCATGTCCTCAGGCTGAGTTAGAGGGCAGGAGGGTAGAAACTGCTATTGTTTCTCAGCCAGAAAATTATTACGACCTCTCAAATGCCTTGCCTGCTGACCTCTGAGGATATTTAGCCTGGCAGTTAACATCTGTAGTCCTATCAGCAGCACTGAAGTAAAAGGTACTTAATGCAGAACAGCTCTTTTGCAAGGTTAGAAAGGATCAATAGGAGATGTGTTTAATGTGGTATCCCTATCAGGTCTCATCTCACTTTTAAAACTGAAATATCCACAGTGGGACATAATCTTAGTCACACAGCAGAGAGATCTTTAACGTGGCAAGATCCCTTTCTACCATGTCTAGAATTATAGCTCAAGGCACATTGAGGAAATTACCAAGGTTTGGAATAAATTCACACTTTTCAAACAGAAAAAATGATTGGAGGGAGGCTTCTGGCATTTCAGTCCCACTGTGTTTTTTTTCTGGAGGTTGAGTAGTTCTTGTGAAAGCAGGCAGTGTTGCAATAAACTGTGAACAAAACGAGGGTAGGTTTTCCCCTGGGTATATGTGTATCCACTGCCCGAAGCTAATCCTCTCTGACTGCAGGGGAAAAAAATACAGTGTGAGGGAAGGTAGGTTCCCTCAGAAAATTCAGCAAAACGCAATTCCTACAACAAATCTGTCCAGGCTCACCAAAAAGAATTGCAATTAGGTTGCTCTTTAAATATACTAATTCAGTCTCGTAGGTCTTGTGTTACAGCAGATAGTAGCTCCTTTTCTTGCCTTGTCCAACGGTAGCAACCTCCACATCTAAGACATGCTTCTAAACCCACTGTTGCTGCCTCACAACATTTATTTGCTGTAAAACAAACACATTTACCTCTCCTGCTGTGGTCAAGGGCAGGGCTACGAGGATGGGGATTCCCTCTGCACCTTCTCATGAAATATCACTCACCTCGCAGTGAGTGCTCAGCAGAACTCTTAGCCCGTGGGACACCCCACAGTGCCTACATATGACTTTGGCACTCAGGGCAGGGGGTGGTCACCACCCTTCCTCTGGCAGCACCGAGTGCCCAAGCAGCTCCCCTGGGTTATACAAACTTTGATGAGTGATAGGAAATTGACAAGTGTGCTGGCAATGGTGGAGCCACCCCTTGAAGGGTTTTATGCTCCCATACAGAGTTTACATGTATTATAAGCTGAAGAGTGCAGCTCTATTTCTATTCTCCAAAGGCATCTACTCAGACGAGTGATTCAATTGTGTGGCTTAGAAATTTGCTGATAATAGCAGTTGTTACAGTTTTCAACCCAAGTTGCTGAGCTGGGAATTAAACAGCAGCTTGTTTTCATGCCTACATGTTAGCCACTTCTGCTGTCCTTAACACAGCTGTGTGTGTCAGTGTTGCCCTTCTCAGACTGGATGTATTTTCTTAAAGTTCAGCTATACTCCTCTCTTGGCTCTAAGAGGCACTTGAATACCTACATAAAGCATGTTTAATTTCCCTTTCCAGCTCTCTTTTAAGACAGATACAGTCACTCTGGGGTAGAATCTGCAATGGTGAATTTAAAAATGAAATTGAACCAAATGTGTTAGGTTTGCAATACGATCACTGAGGGAACAGGGAGGAAAAAGAGATGCCAGGAGAAGGGCTGTGCTGGCTGGCAGTGTGAAACACAAGTTCTGAGCAATTAAGAAGCAGGGATCATATTCACTTAATTTATTTTTTTTTCCATTGTAGCCAACGTTATTCAGAACTACTTTGTGCTCTTTATTTTCACACATCCCTCAGGCATTGAAGTGAGATGTTTAGCTAAATCTAGATGCCTATCCCAACCATTGCAATTACTCTTCTCCCACCAGTCAAACAGGGAACCGGAGCTGGGCACCACCAGCAGCAGGCCTGAACTCCTCACTGTGAATGTAGGTGACTCCAGAACCAGCATGTCCATTGTATGAGGCAGAGTGAGCAAAATCTTCGCTGGGATTAGTTCTTCTAAAATCAACATCTCCTATTCTTTAATTAAAAAAATGTTGGAAAGAACATGAATATTTCTCGTATCTCTTCTACCCTTCGCATATATATTTTCTTTAATTATCAGTAGACTTGGATTCTGAGAGTGCTTTGAGCAGGTGTTTTATGCAACCACAAAGAGAGACCTTGAAAAGACACACATTGTCTGACATAAAACCAAACCAGCCCTTGCAGTTCTGACATCTACGCAAAGTCCTTTGTGCACTGCACTCAGATGCAGCCTCAGCAGGCCTCTTACAATTTAGGAAAAAACATTTTTAATACTTCGCTAGATCAACATGTGTGCCGAGAAGGGAGGAAAAAGGCATGGGATAAAAACCCGATCCCATTGAAGCCAATGGGAGTTCAGCAATTTCCTGCAGCATGGGGTAATATTTCAGCTTGTGTCCCAGCTTTTGAAAGTGCAGTATAACAGCCACATTATGAGTTGACCTTTTGTAAGATCACAGGGACACACCAGGAACATTTGGCACAATTGCACCAAGGCTGTGAACAGAAATTTCTCTGCTGTGTACAGGTTTTCTCCTCCTCAGCATTTGTCAGCCCTATAGTTTTACACTGATGTCCACTCTTACTGCGCCCTTACAATTTTTCTGCAAACTGAATGTTTTCTCTGATTCTTCTGGTGGAATTGAAGATGTCTTTGGGCCTTCTTCCCTTACGAAATGTGCTTGCCTGCTGTCAGGCTTTGTGTTTGGTGGAGAGTTTGGTAGGAATTCAGAATGAAAACACTAACAGAGTCATAAATACAACAATAGTATAGTGGGATGGTCACCATAGCAAGTATTTAATAGTGTTAAATAATAAATAAACAGCTTACCATTTTCAGCATCAGGCAGCCTGTGGAAGTCCTTAATCTCCTGTGGATTCTCTTCAAATTGTTCATCCCAGACCTCACAGGCTTCCCATGTGCTTTGTCACCACAGAGGCCCAAGGATGTCTATTGTAAAGGGATTCCTAAGGTCAATCAATATTTTGGCCTATTACTTTACCATAACAAACAGGACTGGAAGCATAAAATTCAAGCATACCTCTAGCAGGCTTTTGGTAGCCCTGAAGAAGGGAGAAGGTGAGCTAAATCATCCAAAAATTTGCAAGTGCCTGTTCACCTTCACCATCAGACAGAAGTTTCATTACTTCTCCATGTAGATGGCAAATGTTTGGATTGCTGCAGCTGTAGAAGGTGAAGTGGTTTCTCCTAGCAATCTTAGGTGACATAAAGTACAGCCCAGTAGAAGGCCAAAGGGAGCACTGCTGTCCTCCTTGGAGTGGAGTTTCCTCCAGAGAATTCAGAATTCCCCTCCCAGTTTTCATCCAAACATGGTCTCGTGCCCCTCACCCCTTTGTGTCTGTCAAGTTCCTGATTTTTATCAAGATTTTGGTTTTAAGGAGAAGCAGAGCTCCTGTCTTGCCCTGAACACGTTATGCACGTACATGAGATTAGGGTTAAACTGCCTGTTTCCAGGGGGCTTGCATTATGGGGAATAACTGTTGGCAGAAACTTAACTTCCTATCTTACTTTTCTCCAAGGCACATTTGTAGGAGTCGCTGCTGCCAAAGGGAGCTAACAAGTCACTCCTTGTGGCTTTGACTCCTGCATGTGAGAGGGATACCCAAGGTAAAACCCTGTCAGACTGTCACTGTGGCTGACACAGCTGCACCTCAGTACATCCCACCAGGCTCCTGAGGTGATACAGATAAAAACATATCAGGTGGTTCTGGTTAAAACTTGGGCTAGCCATGCTTGGTGGTGTTCGAGGACACTGTCTTTCTAAACCTTCTTGCTGCAGAGAAGGCTACCACAGCAGGAAATAGAGGCTGGGTTCCCTGCAAGGTAAGCTCGGCATTATCCCAAACTCTCTAGTCCCGTCCTGCAACGTGGAGTGGGGAAGAATCAGGCTGGTCTGGTTTCACGTCAAGCCAGAAGTGTTTTGCCAATTTCTCCAGAGTGCAAATTAGCTGTGGTACAGTGGCCAAAGAGTGGTCCCAATCCTCACTGGATGGAGAGGCTGTGCAGCACCCCCATTCCCACAGTGTGCACAGGCACTCACTGCTCCCTTGCCTTTTCAGACCATCAAAGGACACGAGGCTTCTGAAGGAGCCATCTCTCTTCTTGTGTGCATCCTATGGAAACCAGGAAACTTCAAGGGTGAAATCCTGGCCCCAAAGAGCGACAAGGGGCTTTTGTTGGAGCTTTCCAAGTGGCTAAGATTTCAACTGGCATTTTTGTCTTCTGGTTACATTGACCTGAGTCATAATCATGTTACAATTGCTAACGAATGACAGTTACTAAGCCCATAAATGTGAGATCACTCTCAGTAATTCCTCTAACCTCTAAATGGAGCCAGTCCTCAGGGATGGATGGAATTTCATGGAATTTTTCCATTTCATTTGTGTAATGAAATCACTCTTTAGTCCCTGCTCTGTTCTTTTTTCCCATTTTGGACTTAAAGTGTACCCATTTGATATGAATATCTCAAGAGTCTTCATCAATAATACAGTCATTGATAAGCAATAACTATGATCTCTAATTTGATCTTTTTTATTAACTACTTCACATCAAATCTTTTTGGTTTCCCCATCTACTGCATATATTATTGTTTAGAGTAAGTTAGGAGTATTCAGCTTTATGCAATTCAAAAACTCTAATTTTATTTGGGATATTTGCTTTGCATTAGCACCACATAAATGTGTCTGAAAACTTTAGGACAACTGCAACTAAAATGAACAACAAATCTGAATAGCAGGAGCAAAGTTTCACATAAACGCTAGACTGAGCTGAATCTTGTCATTACATTCACAATCCACACATCCCCACTTCAACATGCATCAAATCCAGAGGCACTAACATTTTGATGTGCACAGGCCTTTATTCTGCTCAGGACTTAATCAACTTCTCTGCAACACAGTTAAGTTGGCACCAACAGCATTGTTTCTGCTCTGTACCTGAATTATTACCCCAGGATAATTTACCTGTTTACAAAAGCATCTTATGAAGGAATCCATAATGATTCACTCTACATGTCAAGAAACTGAGAGTAGAAAAACATAACAATTGTTTTCCTTATTCTACTTACTCTCCAAGCCCTTGTGAGATATCAATGAACCCCATCTTAGATGCCACTGTTTTCTTTACACATGCTTTCTTTACACACACACAACTCCCACAGCTGCACATTTATATTGGTGCAGTGCAAAATCTCAAGCAGAATCTATGGTTGCAGATAGCCACACCATCTTATAGAGAGAAGTGAGTTTTACATCTCACTGAGTGCCAGGGGAGACTCATGTCCTTTAGCTTTTGCCACAGAAAAATCAGCCATCTAGTTCACATGCTCTTGTGTGATCGCACATGAGCCAATGGGGAGTGATGAGGTCAGATTACTGAGACTCTAGAAAAAAAATGCAATTCCTAAATCTCCTTAGACCTGGATATCACTATGAAGGAGAGAGCCAAAAGACTTAACTGCTGTGTATGAGGGACCATCACATTTCTCTCAGAGACTTATCTCAGCCCCAAGGACAACTGTTAACTTTATTTCTTCAGATCACACTTTTGAAGAACTGTGGCATCAGGCTTTAGTTTGTTTTGGTAGTGATTAGTGGCTCTGATATAAATGAGGGTAGAACTACTGGAAGGTATAGCGGGAGATAATCCTATGGTGTTTAATACTGTTGAAAGACTGACCCTACACCATACAGATCAGTATGAACATCACCACTGATTTCAAAGGAAACAAACTCAGGCCTGTGCCTGGCTTGAAACAGCGCTGTTAATTTAGTATTTCCATGAGCAGGGAAATCCCACATAACTTTACAAAAGTTGTCATACCCTTTATTGACAACTGTCCCACTGAGTTCAGTGGAAATTGGATCCTATCGATTTCAGTAGTTGTGAGGTATTTGGTCCCACTTTTCTTTCTTAAGTGACATTTGTCCCTTGTAAGAATTCGCATGCATTACACTATATTGGAAATCTACTCAAGGCAAAGAATATGCACACTTATTAGACTGCGCTTGGAAGATTCAAAACATTTGTTCAAGCTAACATCTAAAGATACAATTATATAAGTTTTGTACTATTTAGAAAACACATAATATTGCCAAGAGAAGATGTTAAGTTGATATGATAGTCAAAAGTATTGATGTCTATAAATGTTTACAGGCTGATTCTGTAATACATGCTACACATTTTGCAATATAATGATTTTTCAACTCTTAACAACAGATAGTTTTAATACTACCCTGGACTTTCTGTTTCCAGGCAAATTTGCATTCTACCACATAACAAAAATAGACTCTGATTCATCATGCCACTTGTTTGCATTTCAAAAAGAAAAATGATCATCTAAACCTTCTGTTAACAGCGCAAACAGTTTTTATCTCTTTGTCCTGTTTTTGTCTTATAGAGACACGTGGACATCTTTTTTCCACTTTATTTATGCAAAAAAAGGAAAACAGTCATCTCACTGGAAAGTCTGCTGCATAAGCAGTGTTCTGAGCTGGTTTCTCACCAGCAAATTTGTCTGTGCCACAAGTGTCCCATGCAAAACACGGATGTGAGCTTGGGTCAGACGAGAGTGGATAAAGTGGCTACAGCCCTCTGTGTCAGTCCAAGACTGGAAATGGAAATAGCTGCTCTTAATGAAGGATAAAAGAACAAGACTAAATAAAAAATATTTCTGTTTTGATTGGAAATGTTTTCTGTCTCTCACTTGATCCTAAAAAGGTAGGCATGTTCTTAAACTTTAGCCTGTTATTTCACAGAAATCTAATTACGTTCAACAAAAGCACCTGGGTGATATGGATGTGGAAATCCCACTTTTTAAAGTGTTTTGGAGTTTCATTTGAAACCAGGGAGATATCTGTGCTTAACTCAGAGAATCGCTGTGGAAACATGGCTGAAGACTACAGCTGCACGATGGCTCATCTGCAGGTCTGGAGAAAATGCATCATGTAACATAGCCTTCCTTTTTAATATCAGGTATTGTGGAAAATATTTCTTCTGAGCATGTTATTTCTGTATTTTAGGCCAAGCATTTTACTAGATGGGACTTTTTTTCAGGTTCAAGGACTTACATATTCCAAGTTAGTTTCTTTTTCTTTTTGTTTTAATGAAAGAAAGAAAAATATCCAAAGTATTCAGATAACATTTAGTATTTAACTCTTTTGAATTCCATTTCCTTCACCTTCTATCTCCCACACCTAGATCCAGATATATTTCTAGACTTCTAATAAAAAAAAAATCCCTTTTCCGGAAAATAAGTAAACAAGCTCCAGACTCTTGCCCTGCAAACCTACATCTTGTAATAAGACGTGGCTGTGATGATGCAAACATGAATCAAACTGCAGCCAGAACCAGAAGTTGCTGAAGTCTGCGTTCTCTTGTGCTCTCATCCCTCTTGTTCTCAGACTCAATAGCCACTTTATCACAGACACCTTAATATTTTAAAGAAAACCTAACCAAAGAACTGAAAAACTCTGCTGGGAAAAAAAAGGCCCTTGACAGCTTAAGAGAGGAGGGAGGAATTTATTGCCTTTTTGTTTGCCAAGAGTGTGGTTTTCTGTCATTTTTACCTCTGAATTGCAGGGCATTTCCCAAGCTTTTTAAGGCAGCTCTGCTGTCTGCTGATAGACATCACCAGTGATTAACAAGGAAGGTCAATATCTTAATTACTGTACTGCTGTTACAAATAAGCATAAGTATCAGAGTCTGCTATGGTGAATGTGGCTTTATTATCATGGTAGCTTTCTTCAAATGGTTTTGATGAGAGAGGATTTTGTCTTCACACCATTAAAACATTTGGAAAGTATGAAGTCTCTTGCCAATGTGATTATAGCTTTTTTTTTGCAAAGAATTGACATTTCAGACCTTCACTCAGGAATCTGACATATTTACCTTTCGCTGCTGCTGCTTCTTCTGTGCAACCATTGTTGATCAATACTTGTTTCCTGTGGGACTGCAGCCACTTCACCAGCAAGCACCATGCAAAGAAACCAAGTCAAACTTAGCTCTTTATTTCAACTATAGAGCACTTCCCCTTTAGTTACATTACACACAAACTACCATAACTGGACATTTGTCTCATTTAAAGCCATGCAAGGAAGAAACAAACTGTGAAAATCATGCACGTTGGAAGTTTAATCAAAATTAAATAGGCAAGAGCAAACTTTTACATCTAGATCAGAGCCTCAGCTGGTGTAAATGCAGGTTGCTCTGTTGCCTGTGGCAGGGACGTGAGCTTTCCCCAGCCAAAGCATCTAGTCCAAGGGCACGCTCATAAAAGTGGTTTGATCTTCTGTGTATTTTAGATGTGTATAGAGAGGATGAAATGCTTTTCACAGTAGAAAAAAAGATAAAAGTAAGAAATAATGATTGAGAGTGGAATAAAAAGAAGGAAAATTTTGCAGGTTTGTTAGGCAGTTCTCCAGCCTTTCTCTTCCTCTCTCCTCTGTCCTCTCTGCAAAGAGAAGTAAATTAACTGTTTAACAAAGAGTTCATATTTCCGGATATGACAGGAGGAGACAGATTATGAGCAGATACAAATGAAAAGTCTTGTGCCAAAAATTGAATGCTCTTAAGGAAGACTAAGTATCCTGGGCAGCTACAAGGATTGCTTAAGGAAATGAATAAAGAAATTAGTGAAGCCTTAACAGATTTTTTTCCAGTTGCCCCCATGACAGGTTAGGCTATGGAGCAAAGGAAAGGGAGCAACACAATGTACAGTCTTATTTCAACCATGTTTTTTATTATTAAAGGGTCATGAGATACAGCAGGTAGTTAGAATCCAGTTGGTTCTAAGTTATTTCCTGGGGAAACAGTTTTGTGGGATTTGATGAAGTAATGATATAATACTTTGAAAAGACTCATTTAACTGAAGATAGACAAAATTAATTATCAAGGGTACTCTTGCTTCACAGCTGTTTGAAAGTCCTGGAAGACATTGCTAAACCTGTCTGGGAAATGATTTTCCCATCTTGCAAAACTTTATTGAGATTTTAAAATATTTTCCTGCTCTGAATCAGAATGATAAACAAGGCTTTGAATCATTTTGTTCTTATTAGGGCCCCAAAAAAAGCAAAATAGAGAAAGAATAGAGGGAAATAAGGAAAAAAAAAAAAGGAGAAAGGCTGACACACTCATCTGTACCAAAGCCAGTGGCACTCCTCTCAGGTAAGGAGAACTCAATTCCTAGGCAGAATCAGCCAGTGTCTCACTGTCCAACTGCCTGCAGTGCAGGTGGGGGGCTCCCCTCACCCTGCAGCCTTTATCTGCTTTCCCAGTGCTTTCCAAGAAATTCCTCCTCTTCTGTTCTCGGCCTCAAGTTTTGATTTTATGTTCCAAATAAGTGTTCTTTTCAGTCTCACGTTAAAAAAAAAAAAACTTGGGCTAAATACAACTATCATCCTCTTGATAAATGAGAACTGTACTGGGCAGTTACATTCTTCTTTCTTATAACAAATGTGCACCCTGAGTTTTGCTATATCAGCTAAGAAAAAAACCACCCAAGTCTGTAACTGACTGAAATGTACTTAGAACAAATTATCCATATAACTTCCAATTGGAAAAGTTGAAGATTAAATGACACTTCAGGGGCACTTTCTAATTTTATTTGGTTGGGAAAATGGTGCTACAACATTAGCAAGTAGAGTATTTCTGATGGAAGTATTCTGGCCATAAGTATTGAGGAGCTCCTGTCCAAACTTTATCATTAAATATCTGTGTAGGTTTGATAGAAAGATCACATAAAGAAATTGAGATGGACAAGCTGTCTCCTAAACAGGGATGAAAATTATGTCTGTCTCACAAATGAGTCATAGAGAAGGGTTAGCTAACATTTATGAAGTATTTTGAAATGAACATATAATATTCTATAATCTATGTATTTGGTCTTCAAAAAAATTGAGGCCTTTCCTGGTAGTTGCTAGTTAGAAGGTGTACTACAACTTCAGGGTCCTATAGTGCCGTTGATACAATTTTATATTTGGTGTTAAGTCACTGATTTCAACACTGTTACAACAGACATGAGCTTTTTTCCTTGTGTCTTCAAGCACTTCACTTTATCCTGTCCTGCTTTCTGATAAAATCATTAGGGTGAGGAGGATTGGGTGTGAAATAAAATAGGAAATGATAATAGGACATAACTGTGGCAATTCAATGTCACAGGCTGACTCTAAGCCAAGGTTTGAATGACTTTTAAATAATATTTTAAGATCTGTACTTGTTATTACCGGGCAGTGACTTTAATGATGAGATTAAATCTACTCTTGTAAGAATGTCTGTGACTCCAACAGTCATATTCACATTATACATTTCTCTAAACTTAAAAACAGCTTTAACTTTGATTTTCCTGGTTACTGTAACCTGATGTGTGTCTACTTCCCATTGCCAGAGTGGCAAAGAGCAGCCATAGAGACCTGTGAATGTAATTTGAATTATCAGTCAGACTTTTGAAATGAAACTCAGAAGGGGAGCACAGAAGCTACTGGAATCCAAGGACAATTATGTTTTCTTGTCAGAGCAATCTTATTTGGTAGGACACTATGTTAATGCAGAACCATAGACCACACTGCTATTTTTCAAATAAACTCTGACACACTGGGCTTGCTGAGGAAGTTCAGCAAAGCTGGGGTTTTGTTCAAGATGGCCGGTATAAATTCAATAAAATCAGGGCATCTTTCAGCTGATAAGGTACATCTGTGAAAAGGAGGATTGAAAGGAGAAGAAACACTGTCCAAGAAACACACTTTGATCCACTACAAGGTATGAATTTCAATACAAAATGGCATCAAATTTAACACTGTTCTGATTCTCATCTTTTTCCTGGACTAATAACTGGTGTTTCCCCTCCTCGATCCTCCAAGATTATTTGAGTTGGAAAGAGATAAGAATGGGATAATGGACTATAATAGCAAACCCATAAGCTGCATGTCTAAGCCTTATTAACTACACTTCAGTGTCTCAAAATTTGAAGGAAAACATATACCTGAACAAAAGTTTCATAAAAAAAAGATGACTTCCAAGTAATATATTTTCTACCAGGTTTTAATATTTCCAGAGAAAGAAGAGCAATTTTAAATCAACACTCTACAAAAGAGTATTCTACTTGAGTCATAATAACTGAAAAGATGTGCAAGACTATGGTTCACTGAACACACAGCCACTAAGAAAGTGAGATTTGCCTTGTTTCTGCAGTATGTTTAAAGACATGCTAACAATCATGTACATATATGTGATAAATAGGAGCTTTATTCAGGAAGAGTATTTTTGGTTAGCTGAGTTGTTCTCACATCTAAATGTGTGCATATGGAAAACCACTGACTTCAGTTCTCATTTGATATTTCTTTCCTGTCATTTTTCCTAAACCTAATGGAAGGAGGAACATTGCCTTTCACGCCCTGAAGAGATTGCTACCACCTTTGTGCCTGGCAGCCAAAGAGATTTGAGTTCAATTCAGAGAAGAGATTTGAGTTCAATTCCTGCCTCACGCATAACATATTGCTCCCTCAGCTGCCTGAGCACCACAAGACCGACCGCATCTAGCAATTATTTTAGTCATGCCTTCATTTTACCTCCTGCCTGTAGCACTCAGCCGAGTTAGAACAGTCTTAGTAACTACAGTAAAATTAGGTGACAAGCAGAGCTAAAATATACATTGTTCAGAGGCCATGAGAAGGGTCAGGCCACCGCACAGGGCTCTGCCACTTCCCTGTGGGATGAGGGCATCTTCCTGCACCCCATTTCTTCAGCTGGTTTGCTCCACTCACTCACCTGGTTTATTTGGAGTTCACATGCTCGAACAGAGGAGGAGGTAACATGTTTTTCCTCTGTAGAAAGGACATACTCCAAACAACATCAGCATACCCTCATCCCCTGCACTATCTGCAAACTCATGTTGTTTGCTGATGAGAGCCCAAGTCAAAGAGATAAAGAGAGAGGAGGGGATAGAGGGACTTCTAATGAATGCTAAAACCATACTTTATTTATAGTAAGCCCCCACAGGTCCCGTTTAGCATCCTGAAGATTTGAGAGGAATATATACTAAGCCCCAAAAGAGATACTTAAGTGCTTTCCTTCCCCTTGAGCATCAACTGAGACTGAGAGAGGAAAAGAAGGGAAGGGTAGGAAAAGCCTCAGAGGAATGATGCATAAAATGCTGGTTTCTCACATGCAGCTGATGGGCTGTGAGGAAGGGAGAAGAAAGAAGAAACATCACCTGAGCCCTAGACGAAAGGAAGTACCAATTTCCAGTACCTGTTTTCTTTGGAAAACATATGTAAGGTAAATGCTTCTTTGAACCAAATGTCTGTAATGTTAAAGCCTGGTCCTGTGCGTGTTTACCTGTGTATTTAAGCTGAATACTAAAGGGAAGACTTCACTTAAAAAGAGATAATTTATAGGTGTAAGGGAAGGAAAAATGGAACTTGGGATTGAAATGGTGAAAATCATTTTTAACTTCAATTATAGTTAGATAGCCATGAATAGATATTGATAGATAGCCATAAAAAAAAAGCAATCACAGAATAATAGAATCATTGAATTACCTGAGCTAGAAAGGACGCAAAAGGATCATCAAGTCCAACGCCTATCCCTACATAGGACACTCCCAATATTCATACCATGTGACTGAGGGCATTGTCCAAATGCTACTTGAATGCTGGTAGAGTCAGTTCCATGACAATTTCCCTGAGGAGCTGTTCCAATGCTCCAGCACCTGCTGGGTGAAGAATCTCTTCCTAATACCCAGTCTAAACCTTCCCTGGCCCATCTTCCTGCCATTACCTCTAGTCCTATCAAAGGTGCAAGAGACAAGAAATAAGGACCTGTTTCACCTCATTCCCTTGTGAGAAGGCAGTAAACAGATGAGAACCCTTCTCAGTGTCTTCCAGGCTGAACAGACCAAGTGACTTCAGTCTCTCCTCAAACGACTTCCACTCCAGACTTTTCACCAGCTTTGTGGCCTCCTCTGAACACTCTCCAGTAGTTTTATGTCCTTTTTATACTGTGGCATCCAAAACTGAACACAATATTCGAGGTAGGGCCGCACCAGCGCAGAGCGTAACAATCACCTCCCTTGACTGGATGGCAATGCTGTGCTCGATGCTCGAGCAACATGGTTGGCTCTCTTGGCTGCCAGGGCACCCTGTTGGCAGTATTCAACTTGCCATTGACCACAACCCCTGGCCCCTCTCCTCAGGGCTGCTCTCCAGCCTCTCAGACCCCAGTCTGTACATGTATCCAGGGTTGCCGTGCCCCAGGTACAGAACCCGGCACTTGCCCTTGTTAAATTTCATGCAGTTGGCAATCATCCAGCTCTCCAACCTGTCAAGACCCCTCTGCAGGTTCTCTTTGCCTCCCAGATTGTCGACGGCTCCCCTCAGTTTTGTGTCATCAACAGATTTCGTCAATAAACCTTCAAGTCCTTCATCCAGGTAATTTATGAAGGCATTGAAGAGCACTGGCCCCAGGATGGATCCTGTGGTACCCCACTAGTGACAGGGTGCCAGCCTAGTGTGACTCCATTCACTATAACTCTTTGAGCCTGACCCATCAGCCAATTGTACACCCATGGTATTATGTGTTTATCCAGCTGTATTCTGGACATTTTGTTTATGAGAATACTGTGAGAGACAGTATTAAAGACTTTGCTGAAATCCAGAAAAACGACATCGACCAGTTTTCCCTGGTCAACTAGATGGGTGATCCTGCCATAGAAGGAAATTAAGTTTGTAAGACAGGACCTCTCCCTTATAAACCATAGCTGAAGGCAAGAACAGAGCAATTCAACTTTAGGGTATTCTCCCTCTCATCACTTCAAACTCTCAACTGGACCTCACACTTTGCAAAGATAGCAGAGAAAAGCTAAACTTCACTTCCATGAGTGGAGCTGGGGTTGTTAGGTTAACATACATTTCGATTTTGTAAGTATGGGGGAAATTACGTGAAACACTCATACAAAAATACAGTAGCTTTCCTTGCACAGCATATGAAAACAGAACAGCTGCCATGGAGTCACAAAACTGATTCTCATTGTTTGTTCAATTCTTCTTATCCCATTGAAGGAAAAGGCTTTTAAAAAAGCACAGTGAAAAGCAGTATGAAGAAAATTTAAAGTCCTCAAAATATCCTGCTGTTGAAAAAGCTCTGACTCTGATAACAAACAATTATTAGCATGTTTTGACCAAATCTAGTTTTGCGTATTTACATCTGAACCCAGCTGGAAAAAGCTAAGGATTTTGTTGGGAGCTCAGGGAAGGACTTTCTCTTCGAAGTAAAAGAAGATAAGATAAAAAAATCATTTTCTTTCTTTCATACCGTGGGATGTTTCATACATTTTACTGCATAGCTACTGCTACTTTACCCACAAGACACAAAAGTTCATGTTATGCAGAGCACAGCACAACCCACTCAAATCTATTCCCCAGGTTTTATTATATGTATATGTTTTCAACCTTTTCTAAAGAATACAAAGAAATCTGAAAAAGGAGTTTCTTGACTAGTTGTCATTAGGTAAAACAGGTATTCTCCCTAGCATGCTACTGCTCTTTTGATTCCAAAATCTTCACCAGTATTCAATACTCTCTACTGCTTCCATAAGAAGAAAAAAACATTTCTTCTGTGCATTCTGCTAATGTAAAGAGGGCAGGAAAACTCTCTCCATTCTCCAAATGCCAAACGGATCAGACACCACTATACACTCCTGTAAAGCACTGTTCAAGACCCTTCACAGACAGGAGCTCTGCCGACAAACCTCTTCTTGTTTTCTCAACAGAACAACTCTTTCTCCAGCTGTTCTGTTGCTTTCTGCTTGTTTCTGGGGCATTTACGGGTGTTGTTTCTCTTACCTGTATAGATGAAGCAAGACATCCAGAACCTCTCCCACATCCATGCAGCAAATCTCCAGCCAAGCCTGCTGCAAGATGTGGGTCTGTCTTGGCCTGCCAAGACCAGGAGGAGGTTTTTGCCCCCATTAAGCTCCCTCTCAGGCCCCCATTGTTTCCCAGCACAGCACCAAGGCCTTCTGAAGTGGTGCTGTGCTGGGAGCAGTGCCAGCCTTGTGCCAGGGGGAGCAGGATATGTGTGCCACGGGGGCCTAAATCCCTTCACCCTCGCCAGTCAGTCCAAGCCTACTGTAAATGGGTGCATTGCTTTTTAATTGGTATCATTACCTCAGATAATGTTTTCTAATTATATTATTGATTTTCCCCCCCATTCTTTTTAATGGATTTTTCTTCCAATTCACCCTCAGTAAAGACACTGGCAAGTAGTATGGATGGGTGTCTAGGGAACATCTTCCAACTACGTGTATTGCACACAGCATACAGGTGTTTCATCCTGTGTTGGCTTCTTAGTTACCCAGAAGCAATATTGGCTGGGAGACAGTAGAGAAAGCAAGAGACATCATGATTCACTAACATGTTCAGGCACAATAATTACTGCTCCGTAATAACAAGCAGAAGTGTTACTCTGCCCAGACTTCTTTTTATCTGCTTCACAACTCAGAGAAGCTGACTGTAGAGCTAGGCAGGAAACAGATCTCATACCCTGCAAAAAAAAAAGTAATTTTAGACATATTCTCATTGCACATTAGAAAACACTCAAGAGCTTTCAAATAAAAAGCAGCATGAATATCCCACATCCAGGGCAAGGTGCTAGATAAGTAGTAAAGGCACTAGAAAAAGCATATCTCTGTGGGTGCAACCAGATAGATGTTAGGGGTTTCTGACCATCCTCTGACCTGTCAGGATGCAGTCCTGTAACAACAAAAGCCATGCTAAAGCCCTGTACTATGTCTGAGCTAGCAACCCTTGCTGAGCACGGATCTGGGGAAAGGAGGAAAGAAGGAACATTACTTCCTCAGCTGGGTAAACCAGCTCAAAGGACTCACTCTGCCTGCTCTAGGTATGCAGTTCATGCCCACCCAGCTTAGCAGCAAACATACACTGCTGGAAGTCTGGTCCATGTTGAAGGTATGAACCTCATTCTTCCCCATATTGGACATATGCTGTAGGGACAGATCTACTGCCCTGTGGAAGTTCATACCACAGGAGTTAAAGCTTGTGCTTTACCTGTTGCCATTACAAAGGCTTAAGTCACTCCCCCGCAGAGACAGTTTGTTTTCTGATGTGGTTTATGCCCCTTCTGGAATCAAGTAAATCAAATATATATATATAAATAATCATATAGTAGAATAATTTTGTGCTTCAGGAATGAGATGAGTATTACACTACAATGAATGCTCCAGGATGACACCTAGTTCCCTATGCAAAGCAGCTCTCAGTGAGCCAAATCTTGCAGACCCCCTGCTCCAAGAGGAGAAAATTTCTGGGAAAAATAGAAGGGAGGCTTTAAATCTGGGGAGAAGGCATTCATGTGAAATGTCCTCTTCCCTTCTCCAGCTGTCCTGAAAAAACCTTGGGGATGACTGGTGACGTAAAAAAAACAAATACAAACAAACAAAAAAGAAGAAAAAAAAATAACAACAAAACCCCCAGAAAAACAGGAGGGACTCTTAGTCAGGGAAATGCAATAATGCAATAAACTCCAAGCCTCTCTTCTTTCCCCTCCAGCTCACTCAAGCTCTTCCCAGCAGACATAACTAATCCCATGTGCTGGCAGGTGCCCACTAGCAGAGACCCCTCTGGGGCAGCAGGGCTGGGGGATATACATGGAATCATGTAATCATAGAATGGTTTAGGTTGGAAGGGACCTTAAAGCTCATCCAGTTCCAACCCCCACTGCCATGGGTAGGGACACCTCCCACCCGACCAGACTGCTCAAGGCCCCATCCAGCCTGGCCTCGAACACTTCCAGAGTGGGGCTGCTGCCTTGGGTGAGGATTACAAAAAGGAAGAGCAAATAGGGCCTAGTGGTTTGGACTCAGACTCCTCTGAATCCCCATGTTGACACTAGCAGGGCTGAAAAGAGGATTTGCTGCCTGCTTGAGAGGGTCACATAGGACTGACTTTCTTGAGTTTTTTGCTGTATAGTCTTAAATATTGAAGGAATACAGGCTGCTGCCTACAACCCAGGTTTTTAACTAGCACAAACTGCAGCAATGCCATCATCACTGGTGAGGCCAGACTAGGTTGTAGCAGGGCCTAACTCCATCCCCACATATGCTACCCTATGCCATTGCTTTCCATGCACCTTCCACGCATGAGTACAATAGCTCCAGCTGCAGAGCAGGCTGTCAGCTCCACGACGCCGGTGCTGCCCAGATGGTATCATCTGTTGCATGCCATCACTCTGCTGGCCTCAGCTGATGTTTTTTTTTTCTCAACAGACTTAATAGAGAAAGGACAATATATTATAGCCTTCCAATGATGGCATGGCTTTGCCCAGAGTCTAATTAGCAGCACAGTTGTGTAAAGATGCTCTTACTTGATACTCATCCCATGTGGATGTTCCAATACAAGTGCTGGGTCGATTGCTATTTCATTATTTGTTAAAATTTTGAATCAGAAGACTGAAAATTGTAAGAAAAGTAAACAAAATATTTCTCTTTCTGAGGAATTTGATTTGTGAGAAGTGAGATAGAAAGAGAAAATGCAGACCTAACAAATAGTATTTTCAGTTAAATGAAGCTGAAAACAAAAGAAGAGTCTCTTTGTCTTTTGGAGCTCCATGACACTTTTTCAGCATCCTTTCCTCACATTGAAACAAAGGACAAGAATGGATTATCAAAGAACTGCGGCCATAGGTGTTCACAGCTGCCATAAAATGCCAGTCTTGATTATGTCTCAGAAAAACATCCCACAAACTACCAGCCACCTGCAGGCTCACCACCAGCCACTTCTGAGCTTAACAGCCAGACTGCTAGTAGCTCTGCAGGGAAGATCACCTTTGGGTCCTTTACCCTCACACCCCTCGTTATGGCAGCAGGTGAAACACAAGCAGGTACACTGGCAATGTGGGGAATTGTACATTTCTGCCAGTACACGCACCAGCTGACCTCCCTCCTGATTTTCCAAGTCCATTCCTTAATGACACTCATCAAAGGAAACAGGAAGTAGTGGGATGGATATATGGGAATCACAATGACACCTGTACCTTTGTTTGGCTTTTGCAGTGTCTTCCCCCACAGATCTCTGTAACTGCAATACTGCAGCAAGCAATAAATTACATAGCTGGAAATGCTTTCTGCTACTAATTTTTAAAAAGTCCTATGACATATGACTTTATAATATAGAATTAAGCTTATTTTTCCACAGACAATGACAATACACAGTTTGCTGCAAAGTATTAGATATTAGTGTTTGAAATGCAAGTTCCTTGCCTGTGATTGAATACATGGTACATTCAGTGTATGCTTTGATGAACTGAACAACCAAGTTTTATATCAAATAAGCAGCTTTGATGAAGTCAATTCATTTGATGTATTGTATAAAGAGTTAGGAGGTAATAAAGACTAAAGAGTTTTAAATATTTATTATTGATTTATCCAGAAATATAATTCGTATTTCATAGGAAATAAAATTTTCATTGAAATATCATAGGTGGTGTAAATTTGTATGTAATGTGATGTAATCTTCTTGCATTCCTCAAAACTCAGTTTCTCCACAGCAAGGTATATGTGTGTATTTAATCTTCTATGTGTTCAAAGGTCAAAGGTATGTGCTGTGCAGCACACGTGGAAACACCATTTGCTAACCAGGGATAGAAACAGCTTTTCTAAATGGGCTTAGAAAAACCACACTGCTCTGGAGCTGGGACATGCTGGATCATTGAGTATTATGCTAAGTTTAGTGCTAAAAGTTGTTGAGCTTTATGACAGAAGAATGGTCCACTGAGTTAGACTTAAAGTCCACTTGGCCCAATACAAATGGTGGTATCCAGTAAGGAGTACTTAGATGAAAAAAGTTACAGGGCAAGATTTAAGTCTCATATATCATGCAGCTTGCAGGAATAAGTAGCTTCGGGCCCCCTGATCTGGAAGGTACACACATTTAGTAGTTATCAGCGGATGTGTTGTTTCCAGGTCATAAACTGCAGGGAGGTGCATACAAGTCAACAAAGTGGAATATGGCATATAAATAGAAAACCTGATTATTGCATGCTTTGTCAGGAATAGGAATAGCTGAGATTTATCTGCTGTATTGGAATATGTTTGCCTAATTATCGATGCATTTACCTAGCCCCAAAGAATTAACAAAATTTAAAAAGATGCAATAAGGTAAATTACCAACCATGTTCTCTGTTACAGTGAAGCTGCTAAACAACAATGTGGTGTCAGACTCACAAGTGTTGTGAATTATCCATCACATGCATCATAATGAGAAACTGAAGCCTTACTTCTACTTTATACAATGCGACATAAAGAAGAACCTGTGCTGTCTGAGTGCCCTTTCCACACTGGGAAATTCTGCATTTTACATATAACAAGATCCTTCCTTGCACTCCTTAGTCAGGGATGTTGTAATACAATTTTACCATTCTTCAGCTCCGTTTTCTTTCACGTCTCATGAGTCCTGAACCAGGACAGAAGTATTGAAGTCACCAGGAGTGTTCTGGACTCTGCTGCAAAGAAATTATGAATTCATACATTTACTTAGTCTCAATCAGTGGAAAATAAAGGCAATGCTGATGTGCCAAGCAGCACTTTTGGCAGAAGTTCTAGAAAGAGAGGATCTGGAAGGTTTGGGTAACATCCTGCAGGGTTTATTAATCTACAGACTGTGACACCTTTAGTATTGTAAAATTTACTGAATATTTTAGAGAAGTAAACTGGTGTTTACTTCGTTAAAATGTGAAAACTCTTCACATTGGTGTGTAGAAGTATTCTTCTGGTGTGCTGAGGAAGTATTCATCTACTGGTTAAAAATGCTTAACAAGAAAATAGTAGTCTTAAAGTCATACCCGTTCAACAAAATTTGGCATATATCACTGCATTTGCTCAGTGTATCAGTCAATATACTTCATTCTCTTAGATATACACAAAGCATGTAGTATTAACTCAACTGAGCATCTGTGGTTATACCATAACAATAAAGTGTAATGTAATTGCTTCTATGACCTTACTAAATATTTTCTTTTTTTCAGAACACGGAGCTGCATGGAAAAAAATGCAGAGACATTCACCCTGAAGACCAGCAACAGAGAAAATCATAATTTGGGTGACGAGGCTATAAGAAAAGCACACAAAGGTAAAAAAAAATTGCTGGTTTATTCTTAGCCCTTGCAATCCCAGCCTTCAAGGGTTCCATAGTCTTGATATTTTGAGTTACTTGATGAGTGGTTAAGAGAACTCAAGTTGTTTACTTTGGAGAACTCAAGTTGTTTACTTTGGAGAAAAGGAGGCCCAGGGGAGACCTTATCGCTTTCTACCTGAAAGTAGGTTGTAGAGAGGTAGATGTAGGTCTTGTCTTTCCAGTAAGGAGTGATAGGACAAAAGGAAATGGCTTTAGGCACTGCTATGGAGGTTTAGATTGGATATTAGGAAACATATCTTCACAAAAAGGGTAGTTGGGCATTGGAACAGGCTGTCCTGGGAAGTGGTTGATTTACCATCCCTGGAGGTATTTAAAAGATACGTAGGCCTGGTGCTTAGGGACACGTTTTAGTGGTGGACTTGGCAGTGTTAGGTTCACAGTAGGACTTGATGATCTTAAAGGTCTTTTCCAACTTAAACAACTCTATCGTTCTATAAGAGATGTTCTAAGCACCCATTGATAGGCATGTCCTTACACCACTGCAAGACCATTTATCCACTTTTTGACCATGCTGTAAGATAAGAGCATGAATGGAGCTGATGATGAAATGCAGTTAGGGCATGCTGGAAGTGCCCTGCAGTGTCTGCAGGCCACTATCCCTCATTCCCAACCCCGTGGGAGTCCCTGAACCATGCTGGGTCTTCAGTACAAGACTGCTTTGGTAGGAGAGGGAAACAGGTTAAGGTCCAGTGAGGGGAAGGAGGGGAAGGCTGTGTGCTCCCCTTGGGAAGCAGCCAAGTTAACTTTCTTGAAGAAAATTACAGGCATTGCCTGTAATTTTTCTTGCACTCAGACTGACTAAGGCCAGCCCTAGAAACATCATCTTTGGGACAGATTGTGCTTGTTTACTTGCTGTTTGGTTGAAGTGGTGTTTCTTTAAATTGTTTTTGCCACATAAATCAAACATCACTACTGGGTTTACATAAACAAAACACGAGGCATAGAACTGAACAGCTATTTTCTTTTTTTTACAACCTTGGCAATACAAATGTAATTGATTAAATGCCTGAACTCCAAACCAACAGAGACTTGGCAGCATGTTCCCTCCTGAGGATGCTGGATTCACCCCAACTTTTAAGAAGCAAGTAGCACTTTCTTGATTTCAAAGGGTGCTGGGGAGGACCGTGGGCTTTGCCAACAACTGTCTGCCTTCCACTTTTCCTTTCCCTTTGTCCCCATCACACAGGCACACGCTGGCATTCACAAATTACTTATGGGCAGCTGCACATTATTTCAAGTCCTTACTTGCTGTCATATCTACAGTCCCTCTTCATTCACTTTGCTCTTTTATGCAAAAGTAATTTATTTAGTCTTTGTGGAAGCAACAGTTTCCTTCTTACTTTCCAAGGGTTTGCTGTGTGTATGTTTATTGTTTTCCTCAGTGGCCTGAGAAACCCTATAGCCTGACCTAATTTTTACCCTTGTTTCCTGTTTCAGATAAAATACTCTTAAATGGCTAACAAAGAAAAAGCCCATTGCCTCCACCACCCTCCAAAAACAACAAACTAGTTGACATTTTTCACTTGAGTAAAGATAGTAAACAGTCAGTTTATGTCGTAACTCTGAGACTTTGTAAAGTTCCTTCACTTCATGACATCAGATTCCTGCTTGTTTGAAGACCATATTTATGTCACACATTACATATGCAATAATTTTCAAGAAAAAAAAACAGATTGGGCCAAGATAAACACAGGGAAGAGCAGCTGTTTTAAAGAATAGGACTAGACATCTCCTGCACTGCAGCAAGCACTCTGTGTGGGCAAGGGAGGGTTGGCCAAGTTCAGGACATAGCCATGAGGTGCTGCAGAAGAGGACGCTGCCACAGGGTGCTGCAGATGGAGCACCCATGGGGTGTGGGGCCAGCTGCTACTGCCCCAGAGGCAGACTCAGGTTGTCCCCAGATGGAGGTGGGGGCAGCCCCATGCCCTGAGGATGGCAGTGGAGACATGGACTCCCATCTCTGCAGCACAGGGAGCAGCGAGGGCACTGGGGTCTCACATGCAAGAAGGCTGGACTCCAGGAAAAACAGGCTTTGGCTAATCCTTTTATTTCATTGGAGTAGCCATAGCTTACAACATTGTCTGTCACGAGTTTGCTTTGTGCTTCCTGGTGTAAGATCCTATTTTCTCCTTCTTTTCCTGCTACCAGCCACAGGTTCTCTCTAAATATTTATATACAAATGCATATATAAATACACAAACACACGCCCCATTCAAGCCTCTTTCCAAGGAAGAAGTCAGGAAAAGATTTCCTGTTTCTTCATATTAAAAAAGAATATTTTGTTTTCTGTTGTTTTCCTTGAAAAGCTCCAATTATTTTAAGACAGCTACACCAGCATGACTCCGAGGAAAATGCAGTGAGAATGAACACAGTATTTAGACTTAAAGCAAAGCTTTCCCCAAGGGGAGGCATGAAAAACCCAGACTTCCACGTTCGCTAATTAGGCAGACAAACCTCAGGCGCGCAAGTTGGAGGTGGAGTTCATTGCCAGTGTTTTGGTATAGGAGCCCGAGTTTAGTATAATTGCTGTTAATGTGAAGTTTTCTCCTCTTCTTCCTTACTTTTGAGTGCTGATGGGGATGCATGTCAGAACTGACCTGGGTGCAGGGGATTGTTTCTATTCTTCATCCTTGTTCAAAACCTATGTGGGCTGTGTTTCCCTAGAGGGGAATCAGGCGAGACACTTCTGTCAGCTGCAGTTATCATGCAAAAATACTCACTCTCAGGTATAAAATGTTGACTTGGCAGAACTGTGATTATTTTGAGCTGGTAATCATGCATTCCCGTACTTGGGAGTTTTAATTTGAGTAATTCAAGCACTGTGTTTGGAGTTTCAATTTAATTTTGAATCTGTATACTTGTTTACTTTCTTAAAGACATGCAATTTTTATTAGAAGTTGTGAGGTTGATGAATAGATGCTTCACGTTA
This sequence comes from Tapera naevia, assembly GCA_033556795.1. NCBI lineage: Eukaryota > Metazoa > Chordata > Aves > Cuculiformes > Neomorphidae > Tapera > Tapera naevia. Next base: position 1,974,709 of record JAUMJJ010000118.1, read on the forward strand.
AGCTTTGTACTTTTTTTGGTCAGAGCAAGTAATAATATGACTTGAAATGTAAGTATTTACAGTCTTAATTTTTTAATGTTGTGAAGGAAATAATTATATACTTCACTATCACTGGATAATAATTTTTGTTTGGTTATGATTTGTGGTATCCCTGTTTGGACAGAAATTGGGATCCAAATAAACTGCATATGACATTTATATATTAGTTATCATCAGCTAAACATGCTAGACACGAATTGTGAACTTAAGTGTTTTGCATCTTACTCTATTTAAGAAAGGCTTTAGCATCAGCAGTCACTGAGCCAAGTTAGTAATTTCTGCATTTAGGTCTAGTGGGTCTTGCCCTATCATGCAGTTTTTATGTCTTTCATGTAGCTTGGAAGGCGAAAACAGAGCTTGCCCTTTTTCAGATTCTCTAGCTAAGCAGGGTGAAACCTGGACAGTGACTTGAAGCAAAATTGCCTTTCGTCAGAAGCTTCAGCCATTTCTGCCTCCAAGTGCTCCACTAACGGCTTCACTTCCCTTGACACTTCCAGGGCAAACACACATTGCTTCTATTTTTAAGTAGTTACTGAAGTTTACCAGCTACCTAACTGTGTTCAATGAATAAATGTACAGCTGAACATATGGAATTTTATAAAATGTGTTCAATTACATGTTAATCCATTTTGCATTTGTTTAATTCTTCCTGCTTTGTTCTGTCAAGATGTATGACTCCAGATTGACAGTGGCTATTTGACTCCTCATGAATTGATTTCACAGTTTTCAAGTGAAAGTGCTTCATGCTTGATCTACATGCAGCACCAAACCTCAGGAAAAAGCTTGGCACCCTGCAAGGATGCTGCAGCCTGGGCTGCATGGAAGCAGCATAGAGGGTTCTTCTCCTACACTGAAATCCAGGGGTGGGACCTGACAGGGTAACATGGGAGCTGAACTATCTCACCATACTTGGTGGCCTCTGTGACAGATGAGGCCAAATGAGGCAATTATGCCACATGTACTACAACAATGTATGGTCCTGCTCTCTGCAGAGAAGTAGTGGGTTGGAGCAGACCATGTCCAACGCTTCCATATTTTCATACTGACATCTGAATTCCCATTTCATCCACTGCCCTGCTTCCAAGGCTTATAAAATATTTTGATTGGCTAGATCAAGAACAAACGTCTCTACATAAAATTGTCTACCTGGTGGTAAAAGAGGGGCTGTGTGACAAAAATGGTTCTTCTTTACATGCATGCCTGGCTTAGGTCCAACAAGACCTTGTCCGTCTTAGGAAGGAAAAGCTAACAGAACGCATCATGATGAAATGCGTGTCAGATAATTTTATATCTGAAGCATTGCTCCAGAAACAACTGAGAGTTCAACAGTTTCTGAGCACTTGTAAAGAAAGAGCAGCATGATGAATATGAGGAAGGAGAACCAAAGGCAAGATGGCAACTGTTAAATTGTTAAACTGTTAAAACTGAGTGGCTTCAGTATTAATTTAGGAGGCTGTGGTCATTTCAGACAGAAAAAAAGGACAGGGAGTTCTGCAAAAGTTCTTCTAAAAGCTAATTTCTATATTAGTATTGGAGAATGAACTTGATTTGTCCACATCTCTCACATTTCTTAAGGAAAAGTGTGTTTGCTATTTTAAAGAGTATGCTTTCTTGAAGCAAGTCACAAATGTTAGTGGCAAAAACATCTTCTATTTCCCAAGAAAAGTGTCTGAATTGATTACTTCATCTGTTTTTCTGTCTACATATGGCCAAATATAAAAGTCAAGAGATTCACAATCAAATCTAAAAGATACGCTGCAGCTCTCTCTGAAGTATTCCATTGTGGTGAATCTGCAGCAAGGATGGGCGTGTCTCCTCTTCCATGAAACACAGGCTGAGAATAACAAGCGAAAGTTATAGAGAAAACAAAACAAAAACTACCTAACTTTGAGCTGCCATTGTCAAAGCTTCTAAGGCTGAAACTTTGAAAGACTGATCACCCTATCAAATAAAACAGATATGCTTTCTGATTCAGATTTGGTTGCAAACAATGAGCATAGAGCTATGCTGTTTTCATTATTTGAGATCATGGACCTTTGAAGAGCTGTATTTTCTCCTAAATGAGAGACTTTAAAGTTTGGCATTCTGCAAAATAGTCTGTATGGTAAATGTACTCTAACATCCATATGAATTTTGTTCTTTAAACAAAGTATACAAAAAATCATGGCCAACAGCCTCCATTTTTTAACAGCTATAGTTCATGTATAACCAGAGAAGAAATCCTTTTAAAAGCTTCGGAGGTGCTTTTCCCTGCGTGCACACTATATGCTGTGGCTGGACAAATAGATAAATGTAACCCATTAGACCTGCAAATCAGTTTCAGTATGGTTAGAGAGAAGTGAAAAGGAGTCTCTTGCACTATTGACCCCAGACAGGCTGCACATTGGTAAAGGCAGACCAGCCTGCTGCTTCCTTTATGGCAAAACACTGATAACCCCTTTAAATTATCTCTGACTAAAACCTGGAGATTGTGGTGAGGAGGGAATAAGAAATGTGAGAGTTTCCTGTGCTCTCCTGACACACCAGAGACGGCGAAAGCAAGGGGAGCTGAGTTCACGGCAGAGCCTGACACTGCCATTGCCACCAAACTCTGACTAACGGGCTCCAGCAGGTTTTACTGGGGCAGGAGGAGGTGGTTATTGCCTCCAGGTGTCCATCCTAACACCCCACAAAATCCTCACCCCAACTTTGGGTGGTTACAGCAGAGTGGGTTCTGTAAGCCAGTGGATCAGCCCCTTTTGACTGTGAAGAAAATACAAGAAGTCTGGGATTGTTTCAGCTAGAGAAGACTTGATGGAGGGATTACTCCCATCGAGCACGAAAAGGGCTGCTGCAAAGGAATAAAACCATTCTCTTCAGTCTTGGATAGCAGAAATTGAAAGGAGGTTGGCAGTGGTTGCAGAACAGAGGGTCAAGTTTAGCATAGACACGCTTTCCTTAGCACTAAGGGCAATGCAGCACTAAGAGGGCTTATCTGAGCAGGGTACACTTATCATCTCTGGAGGCTTTAAAACCTGGCTGGCAAAGTGTTTGTCAAGAATAACACAAGTATTCAAGGCAGGTGACATTCCTAGTCTCCCCCAGTCCTTTTGTTCTATCATTCTAGGACTTTGCTGAAACTTTCGTTTTGAAAACTTGACCCTGGGAAGAAGCTTTATGTGTTCTAACTCCAATATGTACAGCAGGAATGCAATATCCAATGTGCACAGTGTTTATACTGCTATTATGGGTCTGTACAGCAGAAGGTGTTCAGGTGTCTTCTTACGAACTGTCTCTCCATCGCTGAAAAATACTTCTTACAAAGCTTTGAAATGAAGGGGCAAACTAATATGTAATTCTTAGCATTCAGAGAAAGAGGAGACACTAATAACCACATGAGAAAACCAGCAGAAAAACAAACTGCATCATCACCATCCATAAGTGAACTAACACTTTGCTTCATTTCTCTATTGTGCTTTATTCTCCCTTATCTTTATCTGTCACTTCAGGATTCATTTTTTTTCTCACTGAACTTAGCACAAAAAATCCCAAGTGGCTAAATCAGATATTACCTTGTCTGGCCTTCATGAGTCTGTAAACACTGCAAAACTGCTCTGGCTATGCAAGCAGGAAGAAGCTTGGACAAAGGGCTAACATCAACCATGTCGAAGAGAGAGAAATTACTTAAAAATTTGAAAAAAAATATAGCCCAAACTGCACCATACTTTTAATTGGTGCCAATCGAATGCCAATGTACATGTTGTCCTTGTGGTGGAGGGCAGGCAATTGGTGTAGCATGTTAAAAGACGTCGATGTCTATCTTTGTAAATAAATTGTTTGGAGTTCTCAGGTTTCTAGCTAAATGGTTATGAAGTTTATCAGGGCTTGCAGATAGTGTTGGTTCAAAATAGGAACTTGCAATTATCACTCAATTACAGTCCTTCAAAATCAGACAATGAGGCACCATTGGCACAGCCCCAGGAAAACATTCAGTACAGAGATACTAATCAAGATGCTGCTTCTAACAGCTAACAAGAAATTCATTTTAATACGTTGTACACTGAACAGTTTTATGTTGTCAGATCAATTTGCCCCTTTGATTTTGCAGAGTCCCTGTGAATAAAGTATAAGCTAAGGCTCTGATTCATTCCAGCTACTCCATTATTTACTAGTATGTCAAAAGATTTTGCAACTGATCTTTTATAGGGAACTTGAAACATGTTCTCCAGACGAGGGAGGGAGGGCATTGAGCAAACTGCTGAAAGGTCGTAACTCAGCCTGCCAGTCATCCATGTCAGCTCCACAGTGCTTTGCCTCAGAGATTTTTGCAGTTCAGAAGACCATGGCTGTAGGCACAGCTTGGCTGGACTTTTGCATCAAAAATGCCGCCTTTTTTTCTAAACAACAGGGCCCTCTCCCACTAGCACTGCCTTGGGGTGTTTTACATCAGGGGTCTAAGGGAAAAAAACAGAAATTAAAGTGAAACGAGGTGACTCACAAGATGAGATGGAAGTGTAGCTGCACGAGCCAGACAAATTCTTCTCTGTTTAGGAGGTCCATAGGCCCACCTCAGACAAGAGTACTTCAGCACATATACAAATTTAGTTGGTTGTCCTATGAAGTGAAATGATATTGACTATTGCATTAGCTTGAGGTTGAAAGTACTAGACAAACAGAATGGTGTGACACTGTTCCCCTCGAAATATTTCATAGGTGTAAGATGCAAAAAACTTGCCACTAATTTCCTCATAATCTTGAAAATGCAGAGAAGGAAATCTTCCATGTGAAGATCAGATTAGTGGAAACTGTGAACCAGCAATGGAAAACTTTTCTACACAATCTGAATTTGCTCATCTAGAAAAACCACGTATCATTTCTTGGAAGGGCCAAAGACAGTCACAGAAACATGTCACACTTTAGTATTCTGTACAATGCCTAAATTTAAATGCAAACTCAAGAGATGCTCAAAGTTATTTTTTTTCTTTTTATTTTGCCAAGCTTTAGTGCTGAATAGCAAAACTGTAACCCAATTACAAGATAACAAATCTGAAGCAAGAAAATATTTTAATGCATTATTACTCAAAATGTAAAATACTTCAATTTGAAAAAGTACTTCCTAGATTCTTATCTGATATGTCTAAGCTTTTCATTTTTTATGAAAATAGACATCTGTTTAAAATAATCCATGTTTACCAAACTTTCCTACCATAAATACTGTCATCATGCTTTTGATGAGCTCCAGCAGTAGCATTCTCAGCTTGCTCATAATGCTCTACTGCATGGCTCTGTGAGGCCCATGGTCCATTAAATTTGGAGAATTTTGTGTATGACAGCTGTTAGGAGGTGAGTTGCTGGACATTGGGCAAATAACTGGATGAATCATCTAATGCTGTCAGTGGATACAAGAGTAAGGTCTCCTTCCGAATATGCCAGGTAATGAGTTGGACAATTAGAAAAATATCTTTCTCAATTCTCCAAAAGTCTTTGACCATCCAACTGTCCTTTCCATGTAGTCCTAGCTCTGACTATGAATGTGAATCATGCATGGCGCTGTTGTGGTGTCTTGCTCATAGCTGCAACAAGTGTCAAACACCAAGGGGAGTAATTCTGCTGCTGTTTGATTTGTAACAACAGGAGCAAAGCTATGGGAGACAGCAAGGGAGTTTCCTCCATCTCACCGTTTCACAGAAGTCAGTTCCTCATGCTGCTGTTTCCTGAGAACCACATATTGGTGTCTGGGTCTATTTGTAGCTACTTCTGCTCAAAAGCAGAGGTATGTAATGCAAGATAAACAAATGGCATAAAACAAATACCAAGTTCTCTGTTCATGATTTCTTTCCCAACAGGAAGAAATCGTCATCACTCTGCAGCTATCATCTCTCTGTGTGCCCCTCAGCAACAACAGAGGAAGAACGTGGTTTCCTCACGTTATGTTGTTGATTGTGTGCACCTCTGTTTCAGTACAGCTGCCACTGGTTCCCCAACTTGGCACAACTCTGGAGAAGAACTGAGAAAGGAATATATATTTAGTTCAGTCCGAGTTTCTCAGTTTTCATATCCTGGCTTGGCCTTTTGTTCAATTTTATAAAACTGAGGTGGGGAAGAAAGTATATTTTCCAGCAGACTAATTCTTCCTTTGCCAGCTACTGGCTTCCTTTGCTGGCTTCTGTCTCTCCTTTCTTGTAAGTGAGAAAAAAAACACCCTCCCCTGGCTCTCTGAAGGGAAATTTTAGCCTCAGTTCAAGAGGTTTCTTTGCAGGCCAATTGCTCATATACGTTCCCAGTCTCACTTATTAACAGCTGGAAGAGAAAGAGTGAAAGGGGCTGTGCACAAAGAGTGGGATGAGGAAAACAGGTGAACATGAGAGAGGAACAGCTGGACTGCAGAGCTGGTCTGCGCCTTGCAGAGGAGACCAGAAGAGTTAGGATAAACTGCACTCTGGTTTTTTTCTCTCTGAAAAATGAGAAGAAAAAGCGGTGTGATAGGATCTGAGTCAGCCAGATCTCTGGGATGGCAATCTTCTCCTTATATAGAGCTCTTCAAAGAATGATAAAACTATTAAAAAGGAAGGCTATAAGCATGGGCACATACATAAAAATGGGCACATATATAGAAAAAAACAAAGCAGACAAACAGGAAAAGAGGAGTATTTATATTCAAACCTTCACCTTCTTACTATGTCTTTGCAGATGGGTTTTGGCTTGAGTGTCCTGCCAATCAATTTGATGACCTTTTGAATTGCAGCAGCCACTGTAAGGATGTTTCTGATCCCCAGGAAACCACCTCACTAAATGTTTGCTCCTTGCTTCTCCCAACAGCTTGTCAGACTCCTTTACCTTCAGCAATTGGCTCACAGCACTTTCCACCAACTACTTCTCTTGCCTGCCACTCCCTTCCTTGGGGAACCCTGTCTCCATCTCTTTCCACTTGACCCAAAGAAAGCAAAAGACAATATGAAAGAGGAAAAGAAAAACACCACCATAGAAGAAAAAATATATATACTTGGATGAAGCTTCAGCTATACCTAAGACTGTAGGACAAGCAGAGGAAATCAGACTTGGCATGATTTCATACACTGATTTATCACTCTACAGTGACTGCAATGTTAACCGCTCTTCTCTGCGTATCTCCTCTGGTTATCAATCAAACCCTTCAGAAATATGCTCTAGCTGGTCTGATGACATTTAGGTAAGAGAAAGAATAAAAATAAAAGAGGAAAACAGTGTCAGAAGATGACATTTTTCATTACCTATTGTTTCTAGAGCTCTAGCAGCACTACTTTGCATTAAGTGTAGTTCAGAAAATTGTTTGTTGCTCTTTTTCAGCAAACAACTTTACTGCACTGAATTTATTTTATAAACCATCTACCCTCCTGGAAAACATCTGTGTTTATCAGGAAACCAGTCTTCCAAAAAGTTTAAGTCAAAAACATACTCTTTGTTTGCTGAAAGCAAAGAACTCTTATGGTATGTGAGAAATTTCCACAGGAAAAAAAAAAAAATTTCTTGTCTTCAGATGGACACAAATTTATAGTCAGATGAATCATAAGTGTCACGCTCTGAAGGAACTCTGCCCAGAGAGTTCCTTTTCCTGCTAATGTCGTGCTTCTAACTTTGTGGTTCACTGCTTGCATATGTCCCTGACTGACATCCCCAAGAAAATTCGGTGAGATTTCTGAGAAATTTTCCCCCATGTCATTTGTGTTTTATTACACTTCCAGCTGGGTTTTTCACCTTTGGAAAAGAAAAATACATTGCCACAGTCATTGTTCTGGGCTGAAATTTAAGTGTATGTGTGTACATATGTGTGTATTTACATAAATATAGAGAGATGTGTGTTCATTGATACCTATATACATATATATATATGTCATGGAGCACTTTTACAGTCCAACAGGCATCCAGTAGGGTCTTTTTCTGGCAGCAGTCGGCAGAATGCACAAATATTTTGGACCTCAAATGACATAGTCTGAGTGGAAGTCACTGTCTGGCTTGTGTCCTGTTAATTTGGTTTATCCAGGGTAGCAAGATCAACAGTAATTTCTCCAAGAAGAATGAAATCACACTCAGGGAAGGCCCCTCAGGTGCAGAGGCTGGTGCTTTTGAGATGCCTACTGAGACAGGGACACTTAGTTTCGCCCGCCGTGTCAGTTCGGGTTGAGTGCCCCCTGTCAAGGCTATCCTCCTGTGAGGTACAGCAAGCTGTGCTCGGTGCCTCAACCCTGTCATCCTGTCTCCCATTTGGGCTCATTTATTAAGAAAGCCGGCAGGAACCAGCCATGGGGAAAGGGGGATCTCGGAGTGACAAACCCAAGGTATAATAAGGCTCTCCGGCTGGGCCTCATCAGGGCCATTGTCTCCAACTCTTTGATGTGTGCTGAAAGCAACCGCTCCAGCACCAAGACCCGGCACCTGCCCACTGGAGGTTGCTTCTGGGGTGCTCTGTTTTGCCATGGCTGAGGGCTGGTTGGGGTTTTCCAGCTTTGGTGATGGTGTTAGTTTGAGACTGGGCATGGGCTTGGGTTATTTAGGTTAAACAAGTCTCTAGTGGTCAAATACGCAGAGCAAAGGCCAGACCACAAAAATCAGCATGATAGTTATTTACCATAACCATATACAAAACCACAAGAAGCAAAGGTTACCTCAAATACATCAGAGACACTTAACATCTCTTTATTAAATACTGTCTGTTCATTAACCTTCATTTTGTCTTTAAATTGCAAATAAAACCAGAGAAATCCAAGTCAGTAGAAACAAATCAAAGGACAAAAATAATAATAACAAACAAAGAAAACAAGGTTATGAAAATCCTTCCCTCACCTTCAAACCTTTCTCTTTGCTTTAACTTTGAATTGATTTTACTCTATTCCAGTGCTGGAGATTAGTGATAGGCAGCTATAAAATTCTTTTATTCACTCATAAATAAAATATCTGCACTGTTCGAGAGTTATTCACTCCATTTGACAGTAATGAACTTGCCACACATTGTAGTAATCCACTGTAATCAAACTGAAGTCCTCTAGCTAGAGGAAGCAGGTACCTGTTTAGAAGAGGCTCTGCATCAGTGACACTTCTCTGATGAGTCTTTGTTTGATTCCTCTTTCTATTCAGACTCCGAATGTAAACAGATGCACATTGTTTTAAGGTGCTTCTTCTTCTTAAAGAGTTTTACTTTTTCAGTCTTATGAATTATTTCCACTTTTTCAACTGACAAATGAAGTCTGGCTCCTAAATTTTTGGTTTTGTATACAAACCAATAAAAAAGTTAAAGTTTCCTTTGGCTTTCATTTCCTTTTTTTTCAGCCCTTCTCAACCACAACCTTTTTCCTTGACCTCTCCCAATGCTCCTCTCAAGCCGCTGGCTCAAAATGCATTGTTTGCAATAATATTTCCTTGGAGCCAGAGAGCCCTCCAGTGAGCTCTGCCCAGTTGCTGACTCCATGGCCAGCAGCAAGAGGGTTTTCCCGCTCAAAAGGAAAAGAATATTGAAGCAGATTGGCATTTACAAATTATGGGAAACTCAGAAATGAAAAATTCCTGTAAACACGACGGTTTTGTCAAAAGGAGCAGTCATCTCTAAAGCTGTCAGAAGGTAAGAAGCTCTCAGGCACTTGGGTAGAGGTAGAGAAAGAGATGCTCATCCCTTCATCCATGCTTTTCAGGGCTCCTTTCCCTATCTGAACTGTTTTTCACTTCCTCTTCACTTAGACATAGATAAAGTGATCTGACCTTCTGTGAAATTATACTGAAGAGGGATTAATGGGTTTCTTTACTGCTCTTTCTCAGAAAGTTTTGTCGTTATTGATTAACCCATCAATAAGAGAATTTGTAAAAGCACAAATGCGAGTTATGTGCCCAACCACCATCTGTGTCTTTGAAAAGATCCCTTTGTGGAACATGTGGGATGTGTATATTTTCATGCTTCAATACTAAATGAAGAACTGATGGTATTTTCAAAAACAAAAAACCCACATTCTCAATGATGTGAATTAATTTCTAAGTTGGGGGTCAAACTCAGCAAATCAAATCAAACAAATTAAAATTAAGGAAAAAATTGCACAAATGTGAACTTTGATAGTTTGAGACTTTTAAGATAACATTCACAAGAATTTTAGACTTCAGTCACCTCTTCAAAGATGAACGGCAAGGGTAACTAATTTCTTTCCCTGCTATGAATAGGGAAAAGGAACATCAGCCCCAGTTTACTGCACCTCACTTCAGTGATATAATCAAAAGCTTTCCTCTGTTTAAGGAAGGCACAGATTTTGGGGGGTTATATCAACATTTGGCCACAAATTCTAATTTTCTTGGTTTTATTTAGCTCAGGAACCAAATAATAATAATAAAGAAGCAGTTTGCTTATTTGCATAGTCTTAATTCTGGAAACATCCCATTACGTGTATGAAATCCATTGAAGTTTCTTCTAAGAAGTGCAAAAGCAGAAAAATAAATGATCATAAAATGGTTTGAGCTGAAAGGTACTTTTAAATGTCATCTAGTCCAACCCCATTCCAATGAGCAAGGATATCTTCAAGCAGCTCAGGCTTCTCACAGGCCCGTTTAACCTGACCTTTCCAGGGATGGAGAATCCACCACCTCTCTGGGCAACCTGTTCCAGTGCATCACCACATTCATTACAAAAAAAAAAATTACTTATCTAATTAAAAATTAATTACTAATTATCTAGTCTAAATCTACCCATTTAGTTTAAAACAATTATCTCTTGTCCTTTCACAATAAACCCTCCTAAAATGTTGGTCCTCCTTATTCTTATAAACCCCTTTCAAGTACAGAAGGCCTCTGAAAGGTCTTCCCAGAGCCTTCTCTTCTCCAGGCTGAAAAACCTCAACTCCCCTAGCCCACTTTCGTAGGAGAGATGTTCCACCCCTCCAATGATTTTTGTGGCCCTCCTCTGGACCTGTTCAAACAGGTCCATGTCTTTCATGTGCTGAGGGCTCCAGAGCTTGACACTGTACTCCAAGTTGGGTCTCACCACAGTGGGATAGAGGAGCATGTCCTGGTTTTGGAAAGCTGTTCTGAGTCTTTCTAATCACCAGTCACAGCTGCCTGGGAGGAAGTCTCTTTCAGGTGCCCTGCACAGTTAAGCTCCATGGTTTGAGTCATATTGATGAATGACATAAGGATAAGTCTGTGACCCAGAGATCTGCTCCCCTTCAGAGAGATGAGGAACTCAAAATACCCACCAAACAGATGGATAATAGGACTATTTATGGGATAGCTGTTAAAGGATTTTGGAGCGGTCATGCACAGTGTTCACATTTTGTGGTTTGGACTTTCGTAACAAATTAGCTGTTAAGAGAGAGATATGTCTACATTTCCTAAGCAGGTGTTGAAGCTGACCTGATCAGTCAGCAAGGTTACATTTCCAGTGGCAAGCCTTAATGCTATTTAATCTTCAAATTCAATGGGGTAGACCTCAAGCTAGCACTCCTCACATAACTCACATTAACATTCATTGCTTCTTAACTGTGGGGAGACATGACAGGCTGACTCTCATTTCTTCTTGCAGGAGACCACAGAGTTTTGTTTTGAATTTGCAAGATCCAAGCTTAACTAGTGTTTTTCTTATCCTCCTCCTTCTCCTACAACTGGGGAATATCTGTGGTCAGCTATCAATCCCATCTTGTTCTGTATTGGGCTGCAGTATGTGGAGGGCAGGCTTTACATGGCAGACCTAAGGAGCAGGCTTGTTTCCTTGTGGTTCAGTAATGGCCTGGCAAGTCTTGTTCCTGCAAAGTGCAGACCAGCTCTTGCAAACAGATGTCACCTAAAACTGGTCTGTCTCTCTGGAAGCGCAAGATCGACACCCCCTCCAGCCTAAGCATCTGTGGCCTGGCCAGCAGGAGCCAGAAAAGCAGCAGGAAGGCACCACTGACTTCAGTCTATCTGGCCTAGTAGAGAATGACTCTCCAGTATAGTTAGGCTGGAGACACACATGAGCCCTTGTTCGGACTAGTTCAGATTTCTTATCAAATCTAATTATAGACCTCCTCTGCTATTATTTATTCAGCAATGTGAATGAGATACAGACTGCCTTCATTGATTAGCTACTTTCCCTTCTTGGTAATTTGCCTACTCTCTCTTGAATATCTCACAACAAGTATGTTACTGAACTGTGTCAAGACTAAAAGAAAGAAACTATATTGAATTAGATTTTTTTAAAAAAAATATTTTCTATACTGCATTAATCCTAGCTTTTATCTTGTTAGTCATAGGCTGGGGTTTATAGTTTCCTCTGTGTATAACTAGTTGCAATTGTGCTGTTGGAATCCACACCACATTTGTTTTAGCAAGAATAGAAAAATGTGGCCCAAAACTGATCCTGGATGGTTCTCAGCAAATGCTGACATTCCACAATGAGGCAAGAGCTTGCTTTCATTTTTATATTGCCACCTGAAAAATATCCCTTTTTAATTTTTTTTTGCAGTATGCCATAAAAATGGCAGGAAAACAAGTGATAAACTGTAAATACTGTGTCCCATAAATTTTGCCAATTAATTAAGTAGGGACTATTAATAGTTTATTAGCCTAGCTTTTTTAAAGGAAGGAAGATAACTGACAGCTCGTTTCCTTGATTAAGAGGGCTCTGGTTACACGACCCCTTTCAGAAAAAAGGCAAGTCACTATTTGAAGAAAACCTGTAGAAAGAAAGACTGAAGTGAATATAAATATGAAACCTATTCCCTGTGAGGACTACCATCACAAGAAGAGCAGTCTTACTCTAGGGCACCCCACGGATGTTTCCTTTTGGTCTCAAATTCGTTCCAGGTTATGACTGTAGCTGGGATTTCTGCCACCATGTATTTCCCCTTTCACACTGCTGCCACTTGTGTAGGTCAGTAAAGAAATGAAAAACGTGAGGATAGATTATGTTCCTCTGTAACATCAGAACAAAACCCAGAGACACTAGGCCTGCCAAAACCACACATGCTGTGATAATGAAAGGTGCCCTTGAAAGACTGGGCAGGTGAGTATTTTCTTTTCATGTACTAGAGTCTCACATCCTTGGGGCCTCATTTGCAACTTGCTGCAAGAATGACTGCAAGATGAAGGGATAAAGCAGAACTTAAGTACTCAGTGTAATTAGTTTCTATACGATACATTGATACCTAAAAGGTTGACCATCACAGTTGGAATGGGAGCTGCACATCCTAGAGAGAAAATTTTCCTCATAGAACTGCTATTAGAACCAAGGGGCACACTTCAGAGAACTGGAGGTGCTCTGAAAAAAACCACAGATCTAGTACACAGCTTCTACTTTAAAAACTTTTCAGAAAAGAACAACACGTTGATGGTGCAGCTGGGCAAGTAGAGAGCCAGTATGTGACAAGCCACCCTCTGCTGTAGAAAGGTGCGTGTGCCTGTAACCTGCAGCTTTAACGCAATGTAATTTCGTGGGTGGGAAATCCTGGGTACCAAACTTCAGCAGAGGTAGCTTGTCTCAAGACCAGGCATTCAGCCCATCTCGACATATTCCAGCTAGTTCTGAGTAAACGGTAGGTTAACTGACTAATTTAATGTACAGTATTTTGATACACTAGAATTTGCCTTGGTTTTTTATATATATATTTAAAAAAAAAAAAAAAAGATAATTTCCTTCTAGAAATCTACTACTAGACCTAGAACAAATTGATGACCTTTGAAGTTCCCTTCCAACCCAGTCCATTTTGTGACTCTGATTCTGTGATTATGTGGCTTTTGGACATCAATGACCTCAAAGAAGAGGACATTTCTGTCACATGTAGAAAACTATTTGCCAAACAAAACCAGTAAGAACCGGGATTCTGACTCTGAGATTTCTCTTTATATAGATTAATCATGTTCCTGTCACGCGGTGCCTGTGAGACAGGAAGGATGCTGATGTGATTTGTCTAACTCGTGGCAGATGAGGCAAAGGCATGCTTGCAGGGCAGCCTTGGGGAGAGGAATAGAGTCAATGCCAATGTAGTCTAATTAGAGTGATTCACACCGGCCTCTTAGAAAGAGCATTCTTCAACTTCTCCACTCATTATTGATCTTGAATATAGTAATAGAAGGGGCTGTCTGTTCTCTTATGTTCTGGGCCCAGACAGACTTCTACAGAGGATACATGTTCAATAAAGATGTTCCTTTTCAAAGGTGTGAGCACGTAAACTAGAAGGTGATTCCTCCTTCTGAGTCACAGGTTCTCCTACCTGCTGTTCACGCATGAAACACCATAGGACTGCTAGACACTTCTGGCTCCTAAAACAAAGGTTACCCTCAGGAAAGGTGTCTCTTCTCTGTCAGCACAGGGGGGTCCTTAACGGCATCATGTGGGCTGAGAAGGGGCTGGTGGTTAGAACAGTAGTTTTAACCTAACAAAAAGAATGAGATTATTTTTCAGTCTGATTTTGCAAGCACATTGCTCTAGCATCTGGGCTGCTTGAAGTTCACTTGCTTTCTGCAAAAGCCAGGAAAAGGGACAATGTGTTTTCTGTGAAGATTTGGAATAGCTGCTGAACTTCCTCTAGTTTTCTGGAAAGGGTTGGGAAGACCAGTAGTGCAATGCTTCCCAGAGGTGATGTGACTCAATGTGTCATCAGCTCAGGGCAGTTCTTAGATGGCACAATCTATCTGTTTGTTAGCAAAAATACTAAAGGTCATTCATACTGCATACGGTACAGCAACTCCACATTATTGAATATATTTAATAGTGGAGGTTGCTGAACTTGATGTGTTTGATTTTGTGGCATAAAACAGCATCAAAATCCTAATGGTGGGAATTCTTTAACTTCATTCCTTTTTTTTAAAGGAAATACAATTTTGGAATGAGTTTTAAAACATTGCAGTAAGTTCATTTTCATAGTGATGCAGTGTCCACCAAATTATGCCCTACTCTTGACCAGAATTTAAGAGTTGCTAAATTTCTCTGCCATCTGACACAAACACTTCAATTAAACATAACTGGAAACTAACATGCATGTCTAAGAACATCTATAATTATATTAAGTAAAGCATAAAAAATGCCAGTACCAATTACTCTCCACAGAGGCAGTCTCAAAGAAGGAGTCCTTAGACAGAGAAGGGTTAACACATCCCTTCATGAACCAGTATTTTTTGCTTAGGTTCACTAAGGGTCATTAACTCAAAGAGTTGTTCAGTAGAAATATCTACAGTGTTGGTGCTTGTGTCAGTGCTGTTTGCACAGACTCATGTTAAGAAACAGACTCTTCTAGAACACAGCTCTTCTCGCAACAGATTTTTGAATCAAGTGGACTGTTTGCTACGGAACATCTTTATCCCCACTCACTGTAAAGACAGTTCAGACAACAAAGTCAGATATAGCTTGCCCAACACCTGAGGTCAGATGAGACGCACTTCATCTAGGATATCTAAAGGTACTACTAACATTGGACTGGGGCAAGCCATATCATTGCCAAGGCTTGCATACCACTGTGGTCAGCAGAGCACCCCATCTGCATGCATTTCCTTTCCCAAAGACCCTGGGAATCTTTCTGGCTGCTGTCTTGGGTGCAAAGGACAACAGCTTACCCAGGAGTAAGCTGATTGACCAGCACTTAGCTTTGCATTATGTTCAGGCTCTGCCTTTTTTCTTCCCTTGGCAGAAACAACAGATAGTTTGTTTCATATTCACTTAACAAAAAAAACTATATCACTTGTATGAAAGGAGTATCTTGACCACAGACTGATACGTTTCATGATCCATCATATACTCGCTCCATATTGCCAACCTTCACAAAATGTCCCCACTATTGTATATCCCTGCCATGAAAGTAACATAGGAGTGTTGAACAGTTTGGAGAGGTTCTCACACTGTTTCTCTCAACCTCTTTCCTACCTGGGAAGCAATGAAAATATACACTCAGTCTGTGGTGAAGAGGTGCAGCCATCTGGATCCAGCAGCTCTCAGTCTTAGCCCAATTCACACCCTCTTAGCAGAGCAGGGAATAAGTAGGTCTGACTCTTACTCTTCTGTCCCTTTAGCTGTTCTGCCAAACACTAGGTGGAAGATGTTTGCAAGTCAAATCCCACCTAAGCCCTGGAGTCCAGAGAACCTGAACCACATGCCTGAATTGAGGAATACTCATTCATCAATTTGTCATTCAGGAAAGGCTGAACTGAAGGCTGAAACGTTTGCTTGCGCCACTGTGTTCCAAAAGCACATCCATATAACCAACCCAGCAGCAGCAGTGTGATGCCAACCCTAGGAATGCCACAGAAGGATTTAAAGCACCAGCTTAACTGATCTGCTAGTTATGAGCATCTTCATCCATAGAAAATCCTGTTCGCCACAATAACTATTATTCAAACTTATGAGAAAGCCTAGTTTGTATACGTATTTCACACTGAAGAGCTGCTCTCCAGAGTGTCTTGAGTCAGCTGGTAACATGCACATTTATCTATGTAAAATATCAACCCACTGACAGACATAATTACTGAGTTTGTATAACAAAGGATAAGTTATATTCCCGTGTGAATCCTGAAATGACGGTTTGTCTTCATTCAGCCTGTGGTTTCCTTCACCAGGCTCACCCTGTGAAGTGGTTACATGTGCAGAATGACAGGCTCAGAGGCGCCTCACTGTAGTGGGTGAAGTGGAGGGTACCTGAGGTCTAACCACAGAGATCCGATACATCTTAGTGGTTGCATTTTTAAACTCTCTTTGCCCAGTTCCTCAAGGGGACTACAGAATGCTGGTTCCACCACTGCCATCAAACCAATAATGAACAGCTGCTATGTAGGCTCACAAACTCCCCAACAGAGCCCTGATTTAAGGTGCATGCCATTGGAGGGCATATCAGGTCAATATGTTACAGCCACAGTAAGTCCTGGCCAAATAGGACAGATGATCAAGAGAGGTTTAGAGAAAAGTGGCAATGCAGATCTCCTCAGAGCAATTAAAATATGCAGTTTTTCACACTTCAAATGTGAACTTTATGAGAAATATCACCTAGATACATCAGTGACTATTGAAATAAAACGTTCAGTATGTTTTCCATTTCTGAAAATTATAACCTGACTGCTGCACCAAGAGAGTACCTATGGGCAGTGTTAGTGGTGCTCACATTCTATTCCTCAAGTCTTTCCTTAGCAAGTGTTACCAGCCACTGCTGGAAGCAGAACACATGCCTCCTCCAACTTCCATATGGCCATACTTAATTTCTGGAGTAGCTTTTTTTCTGCAATAACACCTCCAAAAGTGTTTTAATCTAAGCACTGTACCTGCATGTTGCCAATGTGTCTATCAGATAACAGCCTATCAGAATAGCACACCTAATATACATCTTCTGTCCACTTGATAAATTATCTTTTTGGCATCATATAGTCCATCAAAATGGTCTGGTGTTCTGTGGGCCTTCTCATTTTCTCCATTCCATAAGTAAAACATAATTATATATGCCTAAACAGCTAATTAGACAGATAAAGTTATTTGCAACATGAATAACATTATATTACCTTTATCTAGTGTGAGATAATCAAATAAAGGAAAGGCCTATAATAATACTTGTATCTGATAGGCTAGACAAGATGCAGGAAGTTGTAGTAAGGAAAATGTATTTTCATTATGCCAATTTTTCTGAGGTAAAATATTGTGAAAACTTGCTTCTTTGTTCTAGTTCCGGCTTAAGGCCAAGTTAATTACAGCATTGCAATAATACTCTTCAAACATGAATTTCAAAGCAGCATCTCTTTAAATTTAAAATTAGTGCTGACTAAATCAACAATTGTTTATGGAAATAAACAGGACAGAATACAGAGCTGGTTTATTAAGTCTTTTTCAGTTCTACAAGTTCTCCATGTGCTAATACGGGGTCCCAAGGGAGGACAGGAAGAGAAATTGAATTGCACCTTTTGGAATGGATTACTAATTTGAATGACTCACTCGTGATCTTAACAATTTATGGTTGTGTTTGCTTCTGAGTACATCAGGTTAGTTTAAACAAAAAAAAAGACAACCTAAACCTTCCTCCCACTCAGTTGTAGAACTCACTGTCACAGAACTTTGTGGATACCAGAAATACGAATCAAAGAACTTAGGAGGAGAAAAATTTCACCAAACAGTATTTCACACCAACATGCAAGTACAAATTCTGTCTCAAAAATTTCAGATATCACACACTGCTGAAAGTTGGAAGAATGTGCACTTACTGGACCACTGTATGCTTGTTGTTTTGTTTCATGTCTGCTGTTAGTCACTGCTGAGGGCCAGGCAATAGTGACTTTTAGTCTGACTCATAATAGCTCAGATTTTATTGACAGGAATTTTGCATTTCTTCAAATTAACTACGATGTGAAGAAATTTAGAAATAGTTCAGTTGCATTCCCCTGCTTTTTTAATCGTTTTTTCCTACAAGTCCAGGTTTCTGACCTCCATTAGAACATAAACATGGGCGTGCCAGTAACACCACAGATAGTGCCAGTCTGGCAAAACATCTGTTCCAGGACCACCTGCAGGTTTCTTTCTGTCTTATCAGTTTTAGGATTTTGCCTTCTCTGAATAGTCACACCTGTGCTGAGGACTTGTACTGTTGATTAGTTAATTAGGTAGTTCAGCATATCCCAGAGGAGTAAAATTCCCCCCTCGAGATGGGCAGGATCAGCCCAGTTACAGCATATCCATGAACTCCTGCATTTTTTATGCCTCCTGAAGTGCTCTCCATCTTTTTTTTTTCTTAAAATTAAGGTCTCCTTTGTGCTCTGGCACAGTCTACAAGCTGCTGTAGGTCAGAAAATGTCCATGAAGTTTAATGGTGATGGCAAGACAGGACTCATCTGCTCCATTCAGTGAAGCAAATCTCAGGGTCATGAATAATCAGAGGCGAGTCATTTACTGAGCAATTTGTAACCTTCATAGATTCCTCAACAAACCATTCGGTATGGCCAAAATTTGTCATTCTTGGTAACTATTTGGCTGTCTTCATTGGTGCAGTCAATTCCTCAAAAAGCTCAAGAAGTGTATCTACCTGCCAAGAAGAAAGGGAGGAGAGCATTTCCCAAGAAACTACAGCTGTTTGTCCCTCCCATGGGGAAACAGGGAACTGGAGGTGTCCATGGCATGGCTGAGGATACAATTCCCAACAAAAGGCTTAAAGAAACCAGACTTGGCATTTTAACCTTGGCCAGCTGAAAGAGGAGCTTGTTTGTCTTTTTCTCTCTTTGAAAAAAATACGGATGCTTTCCTGGTACCAGCTGCTTGCTTGGGTCTGCAGCCATCCTCCCAGCCACAGCATACTGCCATTGCTGGTCCCACTCCTGGGAGAGGACTTTGCCAAAATCCAGAGCTGACAGCCAAGTTTTTTGCAGTTTCCTGGCCAGGCTCGTTCTGGGAAATCCAGCCGGCACTACATGTCCCATCTGTGTGGGTGGGGAGAAACTGGAGCTTGGAAACAACCCACCCTGGCCAAGCACTGACAGGAACAGCCCCTGACGCCTACACCCCACCACCACGCCAGCTGCCTCACAGCCCACAGACGGGTCAAACCTCCAGTATCTGCAAATTCCACCTGAATCACTGCTAGTGGGGACAGACCGCCAAAAGAGGCCAAGGATGAGAAAAATAAGGAGTTAGAGATGAAGCATAGGCTGGACTGGCAGAAAGGTATGTCTATGTGGCTTTGAACAAGGAGCAAACAGAATTTTTGCACAGAGAATAAGAGAGTTCAATTTTGTTACGAACACGTTGCCAAAAACATTAACTTAAATATACGATAGGGAATCAGCAAAATTGGCAACTCTCTGTCCAGCTAAAGAGTGTAGTTTTGTATTACTGGGACAACTGCTGCCCCTTTTAAAACAGTGTCTTCTGAGTCACCGTGCTCACTGGAATGAAGATTTAATTTGAGGCATTCTACTGGAAATCCTAATCACCAGGATACACCATCACTCTCACTTTTTCTGAAACACAGTACATATGTTAGCATTTTCTGCCAAATGGAATAGATTCCAGAGAGAAAGCTTTCACCCCAAAGTACTCTGCAGATGAGGCTGGTGCATTGCCCATGAGACAAATCCTCAGCCCAAAAGAGGCAGGAGAAGGACTGAAACCCATCTCTCCATACAAGGCATTATTCACAGTGCTGTTGAGTAGAAAGTAATTACCACATGCATGGGTTTTGTGTGAGTACTGGCGGGAAGGAGAGGTGCAGCCAAGTACCACATACTTTGTTTACAAAGATGTGCATAGAGCTGCCCTAGTTGTGATGGCTTCAAGCTAAAGCCTGCTGGAACCATCACAACAAGGGTGGCTGTGCACACATCCTTCAACTGTGTGCAAGACTTTTGGCACCTCAGGAACATACTGGCAAGTCTAATTTGCTTGCAAATTCAAGACAAAAACTGAACGATCTAAATTTGCAGGTTACACAGGTAAAATGTCAGATAAACCCCAAAGCTGCTTTGGGAATTAAGACATGCATGTCCTTTGGAGCACAGATACGGCTGCCACATGCACTAAACTTTTTTCTAGACTCATTTTCAATTCAGACAGTCAAGTCTTAGGCAGTCATGCTGCTATGAAGCAGATACATGGAACCAGAGTTGCTCAAACTGCACTCCAAAGCTGAAGTGTCTAAAGTGAAACTGTGCTGCAGCTTCTGCTTTGTTCATGCTAATGGCTGCAAAGGACACAAAGAACCCCCTATCCAGAGCTATTTAGTACTTTTCCAGCAATGTAACCACCTTCTTTGCACAATGCAGAGCATTCAGAGCCAAGGAATCTGGGATCCATCTGGCTGTGGGCAGAGCTCTCCAAAGGTGTAGTTCCCCACATTTTCCCTGTATTCCCAAAAGCCAGAGGATGGTGGTCAAAACACACACATTTGCTTCATGAGGCTTTGTAGGATTTTGCAGAGATGTGGATTCAAACAGGGTGCATCAAGAGCCTTCACCCACACGCAGACTTTTTTCCTGCCTTATCCTGGAAAATGGCACACACATGATTTCAGAAGGGTTGTAGCTCCCCAATTATCATTGAAACTAATAGAACTGATGTAATGGAGAGAAATCGTTAATACTTTCCTTGGAGAGGGAGAATGGTCGTCACCTGGATGTTTAGCAGACTAACTTTAGACTGAGAAGGAGGAGGATCCTCTAACCTTCTATTACTGTTTTCTTTGGAAAAGCTTGAGGTTTCATTGACAAGAACAATTTAATACGATAAGTTACAGTATTAAAAAACATGCACAGAAACAGTTGAATAACTCTGTACACTGTCTGTTCAACCATGATGAGACTCAAGTCAAATATTTGAGGTTTGCCACAAACCAAGATGAAGCTTATTTACACTAACAAAGGGCACCCAAGGAACAGTGGTGGCCTGAAGTATGCACAAGGTGTTTATCAACACCAGATAGTTACCTTAACTTTTATATTTGGAGGGCAGCTTCCCACATGTTCAGAGTCATGACCTACGTGGTTAGCTCAGTCTTGTCTTGCTTCTGTACAGTATACGCTGTGAATTGTAGGAAGCGATCAGGCTCAAAAAAATCCATGTGCAGCACAAAATAATAGTCCCTAGTATTCATGGAAATCATCCTCGTCTATTATATCCCAGACCGTATGACTCCAGAGCTTTATGCCCTTGCTAGGTTCTCACAAAACCTTCCAGCTATTAACTATAAATTGACTCCCTTTCTCAAGGACATTTTTATTCAAATAAAAGATGTTTCATTGCCAACAAAGTGAAGTGAGCTTCCTTCATATTATGTCCTCTAGCAGCTCCCACAGGCCCTTGTTAGCAAACTCTGGTGGTCATGAGAGAGGACTTTCTCAGCTTCTGTGCTGGGCCAAGCACGTCTAGCCCTGGAGACATACACAACAACATGGGCTCTTGCAGGCTTAGAGCAAGAGTGATTTCACTTTGTACAGGGCCTGGAGAATTCTGTAGGAGGAGGGAAGGGGCTGCATCCACAGAGAAGCTGATGGAGTGGAGAAAAGGATGCTTTGCTCCTCAACTGTCCTTCCTCCTGGGGGACATGGAGAATTGCTTACCATGACGTGCTCTGTAGGGTCAGATCTTACATTGGGAACTCATTATTTCTTCACCCCACTGACAACTTAGGTCTTTCTATCTTGCCTCATGTCTGCTAAATTACTAACTACATATGTCCTCTTTTCCTAGACTTTTTCCAGTTCCCCTGATTCAACAAGGATGATATGAGTGTTACTTTGATGATTGACAAGGATCCAAACCATACAGCCTGACAAAGGATGGCAAGTCTGGAGAGAAGGAGACTCACCTAGCTATCGCTGAGAAAAAAAAAAAATAACCTGGTTTCCCCGGAACAGGAAAAAACTCGAGGACAGAGCACCTGAGATGTCCTCGGACCTGTCTGTAGTTTGTGCCCTGCTCAGTAACTCCATCAGCAAGGATCTCTAACGCTGTCTGAGTCACAGAAAGGCACGAAAGCAGACTGCTAATTCCCTAAAACCTCCATCAGACCAGATTTTTTTGCTCCAGTTGCCTGTAGACAAGGGTTTGTTTTCTACTATGTTGGGTTCCTGGGTCACACTGCACAGAGCAGGTTATTAAAACATGATACAAAGATGATCACTGGATTTTCATCAATATTTAGGTAGCTTAAATTAATCTACTACAAACCTCTGTACTGAAACAAGATTCAGTGTATCCAGGTATGTCAGACAGAAGGTTGTCTGGCTGAGTCTTGAAAACATTTTGGGAGGGAATTCCATGATTTTTCTAGATAACCTGCTCTACCATTTTACTAACATACTTCTATAAAAATAGGAACAAAAAAACAACAATGAGAAGAGATCTTGCTAATAAGCGAGACATATTACTTTTGCCACAGATTCAGTAGATTTCTTTGTGTACTTCCCTAGGTGGACTTGAAGAAAATTGATTGCCATCCTATAACAGCCTTTAAATATTCAAAGACTTCATATATCCTTCACCAACCTTTGCCCTTGACAAAGCCCTCTACTTCCTTTAATCTTTCCTAACAGACCGTGGTTTTTAAATTTCTTATTGTTCTTGTAGCTCTCCTCTGGCCTCTCCCTAATTTGTCTACATCCCCAGGCACTGAGAGTATTTGCATTATCCACTCTGATCTCCTGAACACCAGTTCCGCCTCCCTTGTAGATTGATCATTAAAAGCATTTTTCTACATCGTGTTATCTTTGAAACTCAATGTGAAATTTCAAAATGAGAATAGTAAAACTCACCAATAACACATGTTTAACTAATGGATTTGCTTACAGAAAAATCAAAGAATCCCAAAGCAGTCCCGCCTTGCCCATAACTGCCCCTGGCTGGAAACAAGTCCAGCTGAAATGACAAGACTCCAGGTAACTCAGAGCTTCTCGTTTTTCAGAGATCAGTTCCCTTCTTTCACTTGTTTAGGATTAAATACAAATAACAGCAGAATATAATATTACGTCCCAATTCCAGTTGAAAAAAGCCAGTAGAAGTGCCCTAAATCAGCTTGGTACACGCTGCGACAGAGAGGGATCACCAAGGAGAGACTGACACCATCAACAGCTCTGTGCTTCAGCTGGGGAGATGTGAATGGAAAACCACAGGGCCACCATCACTAGTGTTTCAACATCAGTTTCTCTGCTTTTTTTTCTCCCGGAAGAGTACAACAGAGAGCTGCTGGGATTTTTCTGTCACCCAGGAAGGAATGAGCTGCTTTTCTGAGTGGTTTTTTTGGTGCAGAAACCCACGTTTCCATAGAACAAGGTCCTTCTCTATAGGTGGAAGACATGGGACCTCTCTTCTCTTTATCAGAGAACCAAGGACATTTCCCCTCCTCATTCATCCATGAGAAAACATTTGATGTGAAATAAAGAATGTGGGCATTTGCTTTAATCTGCAAAATCAGATGCTGTTTATTTTCCAAAGAACTCCTGGAAATGAAAGGAGAAGGGAATACAAAAAGAATGCCAAAATTAATTAAATTGAAAGCTCAACTGTTGAGTAATGCACAGTTAAACTTCCTGGATAACCTTAGAGATCTGTAAGCCAAACACAAGACATCATCGCTCCAGACACATTAAACAATCATTAACTTCCCTGTGTAAGAGAAAATGATTAGGTTTTGCTCAGTGCACTGTTTAAGAAATCACTTGTATAATCAGAGGTTAGCAGCAAAAAGCAAAGTCCTACAACGTAGAAACAAAGCAGATCGTACACTTACGCAAGTAACACAAATGAATGTACATGGCTCAAGCTTCCCTCTCAGCTTAGAGTCCCTCTGACTTAGCTTCTGCAGACCTGTTCCCCTTCCCCTAATTGCTGGCTGCCTCCATTGGTGTCACACATCTGGTCCTGTGCAGGCTCTGTGAGAGTACAAGCTATCTGAAGAGTTCTTTTTGGGAAGAATTTTACATTGCATCAACCAAATACACTGTGGAGTGTGAGGAACTGAGGATGCATGACACAAGACAGGCTGTGCTCCCTGGATTCCTGTACAATGAGGAAGAATTTATGATTACCACAGCCTAGGTTTTGATACTGCTAAAGTTACTACAGTTGGACAGATTGTCAGTCTCCACTGAAAATCCTTTGTCCCACCGCAGAACTGAAAGTCCTTAGGCTAATCATTAGCTGCCAGCTGTAATGCTTGGCTAGAGCCAAATGTACTCAGCTCATCCTCCCTATATAGCAGCCCATTATGACCAAGAAAGTGAAGATAAAGCAAAGCAGACCCTGACAATGCTAGACCTCACCAGCCTATATGTAATGGGCCTTTTGGGACTTCCCAGCTGATAAATAATTTGCCAGAGTAGGCCTGTGGCTGCTCTAGCTTGCAGGGGCAGGTGGTTCAGACCACAGGATCAGCATTTGAGTCAGTAGGGCAGGGTATGTCTGCACACAGCCAAGGAGTTACTGACTACCGAAGCTTTGCCAAACATCCTCATTCCTTTTAAAAATGCTTTACTGCCAGCAGGGTTTGAGTAAATTCTCTTCTCATCATGGAGCTGAGGTGCCCCGGAGAAATGGCATGAATATTACGTGTTCAAAAATATATTACATAACATATTTATTATTTACCTTGTTTTCAGTTAATTGTTTTTTTTTGCACGGACTAGAAAGCACTATAGACTTCCAGATACTGGTACTGTCTAGCACACTGTATTAAACCCCCAGGGCAGGTCTAATTGACTTGCGGTTGCAGATATGTTGTAACTGACTTGGCTTGAAATTTTGTTGGGCACTTCATTTAGATTCATACTTATTTACTCCTTTAAAACAGGAAGAAAGCATCCAGACTTTTTGGGTGAGGTCAGTGTGAGGTTTCTTTCCAGACACAGGGGCCATTTCTCCCAGATCCTCCAAAACGAATTGAAACACTAAAAGCACTTCAGACTGTAAAGCATTAATTCATAGGAGCTTGTTCTCTTGAACTGTCTATTTAAAGAGTAAATAATTTTGTATTTCATCTCTTAGACCAAACTTTACATGTCATCCCATGAACTTTACATTTGTGGCTCTTGTCATGATTGCCTTGCAGCAGGGCAGTCCAGCCTCCAAAGGGTAGGAGATAATAGAAAATATATTTATTGCATTACAAAGCTTGTCTAAACACAGTTTCTGTATTCATACAATTATTTCAGTCAGTGATATGACCTCCTTTTCACAAAGAGCTAGGTCTGTGATGCCACAGGTCCGAGTGCCGCATAAGAACATATGTAAGACATAGACAGTATGGCCTGTGTATGCATCTGCCCCCACATATCAGTGCTTCAGCGTGCTCCTTCTGGCATCCACCTCTGTACAAACTTAGCTCTAATTAGATCAGCATAAGACTTGGTGGGGATGCAGACATACTGAAATAAAAATGCCTTGTTGTGGTAGAACACGCTCTGCTTTCTCTGTAAGAATAATCCAGATTTGTATAAACATCTTTATAACCGTAATGTTTGCATCCACACCAAGGAGGAGCTGGGGAAAGCTAGAGATTGTTTTACTCTAATTATACCAATAAGGCTAGAGCAGTACAACCTTTTTGTATAGTTGAGGCCTTAAGGTTAGTATATAAATGTCCAATAAGTAATGACCTCTTGAGAGCTGGTAGATGCATTATGGCTTCTGATAACAAAGTTTTTCACTGGACATAGCGGTCAGGATGTTGCCGTGCAGGAATGTTGATAAACGGCAAAGAGACAATAATTTAGCAGATAACGGGAAAGTGCAAATAATGGGATAATTTTATTTTTCTGTATAATTCAGGGTGTTCTTGGGAAATAAAGGCTGGGAAGGGCATTGTGTATTTGCAAGTCCAGTCCCTTGCTACCTCAGGCAACACATCCTATAACCTTTCTTGAAACTGACTGAGCTGTATCCTGAAATGGCTTACCTAGGGAGGGGGGGAATGGTGCTCTACATTTCACCTCCTGGGAGGCTGACAGTTACTTGCATTGACATTTCAGTCTGGCAGCACAAAAGCTGAGTAATGCAGCAGAATTCAGTGGTGGTGCCAGGAGTCTAGCATGCTCAGCTGGAAAGCTAGTAACAAAAAGGCAAGGAGTTTAAAAAAAATATTAGAGTTTGGCTCCCTGAAAAACTGTGTTACTAATTCTCTTAGGAAAATCCTAGCACTGGCTGTTGCAAAACGTACACGTATGCCTACAGGGCTGGCACTTTAGTCATTCAGAAAACATTCCCAGGGTCATATAGACACTGTAAGAGGTTAAGTGTCTCTGGCAGCTGATGAAAGAGCTGAGCCATGGACAATGACCATACTGACCAAGTGTGGGAAACACAGAGGTTTCCACAGCTTGTGAACCTGTAATTGCTTTTCCCAAAATGTTGATTAACACCCACTGTGTAAAGAAAGAAATTTCTCCATCTGTGTTCTCCATACAGAACCCTCCCAAGGATGGAGCGGGCCGGGGGGGGGGGGGGGGGGGGGGGGGCAATGGAGCAGCACCAAAGTTATGACCACACAGCAAGCCCCACTCCTATGAGTCACCCAGATGAGAAGTTGCACACAGCAGTCTGCACACACATCTAGCAGAGGGCAGCCAGTTCCTCAGTCCCACGGTTTCCCCAGTCAGTTCTCCCTCCAGGGATGGGGAGCAAGCACCTGGCATCCCCTCTCACATACCTCCCCCTCCAGGCACAGAGGGGAAATACAGACAGACCACTTGACAGACATGCTGCTCCTTTTCCCACATAGACAACAGAAGCATTGGCATCTGGAGCATTTAAACTATCAGCTGCACCGAGTATTATGTCAGTTCCTCACTGAGATGACAGGGGCAGCTGGCATGTCAGGAAACTGATTTTCCAGATTCTGTGCAAAAGTTTTGGGCAACATCATATGTGGATATAGAGATTTTCCAACCCAATATGATTTAGGGAAGTTTGCAAGAGGTGTCAGGTTTAGAGCACCCCTTAATCTTTGCCCATTTCTCTAAATATTCAGAGCCACTTTGACCCAGTCAGCAGAAAGTCTCTGAATGGTAACAGGGCAAAAACTGTCAGAAAGACCCCAAAACCTTCAGCTCCCTTCTTTTGCATCCTGGTAATACATCCTGCTATATTTGAAGAACAGAGATTAGGAGGCAACAAAACCAAACACTACTGGGTGTCTCCAGTGCACATTTTTCATGGGACTGTTTGTGAGGTTGGCCCAACACTGAGTGGCAAGTCTCTGTTCATCAGACTTAAGCACCTTCCTTTCCTATGTTCTCCCATTGGCACGTTCCCCAAAGAAGACCTAGAGGGAGTAATAATCTCTGCAACAACGTGGATAGTTTATTCAAACTTCCTCTCTTCCAGAGATACTCAGACATCCTTGCCTTGGAGTTAAAGATCACAACCATTTCAAGGCTTTTCTCTCTTCCTTCACTTCATCCTAGGCACTCGACCTGGAAACAGTTGAGCTGAGACTCAGCGCCTAGAGGCACCCAGGCCCTACCAGAGGTGGCAGAAACTCATCAGAAGTCAGGTCCCACCACCTGTTCAGAGGTAAATAAATGGTTGAAGTTATTGTCCAGGCTATCTTCTTACATCCCAGCAGAAGAGCAGCCAATGAATTATAGGCGACTAGGCAAGTCCCTTGTAAGTCTGGTAGCTGGGATAAGCAGTAGCCTTCCAGCTGTAGCCTTTTAGCAGTAGACTTTTAGCTGAATTTACCTGGACGAAAATCAGACTTGATAGCCCTCTTCAGGCTGCATCACCACATGGAAACTCAGAGGCAGAAGGTGACGGAGTGAGGGGGAAAAGGAAAGGGTGGAAGTTACTTAAACTCTGTGATTTCAGGAAAGGTTGCATCAATCCTGAACCCAAACAGCAAATCTTATTTGAACTCAAACCAGTTACTTTCACGATTCAAGTGACCAGCACCCTCTGATTTCTCTGTACTTATTGTTCATCTCCGTCTCCTCCTGACCTGCCCGACATGCCTAAATTGTTGTGGCAATACAAACATTAGAGCTGAAGGGTAAGAAAGGGAGCTTGTGAGTGGTGACATTTTTGTAATTAACCTGAATTCCTGCCTGTCACTTTCTGTCTCAGTCTAAACTCACCTCTAAAATCCAATCTCATAACTCTGCTCTTGGCAACCAGTTAGTATTAATGAACAGTACAATAAGCCCCTTTTATAGGCATGATTTGGGAAATTATGTTACTCCTTATGGCTGTAGATGAAATGCCAATTGGGGACACCATTGGTAGGTTTGATTTCATGCTCTTGATGGGTCATCAGGTTTAATATAAATATTCAAATGAGATATTAACATTGCACAATACCATAAGGGGGTGAATGCCTTCTCCTTCACCTTGGTCATATATACTCTTCCTACCTGTCAACAAAACCCAGTTTATCTCCCCCGAGTTTTTATTCCCTTATGGTCAAGCCCACTAAATGGACCAGTATCTCATCAAGTCCTGTGCCTTGCAGGCCTTCCCCAGACTTGCTCCTGCTGCAGCATAAGGCCACAAATTCTCCCACCCTGGGATGGAGAGCATGCACTGCACAAATCAGGTCCCATATCTGCCTAGAGCCAGCCTGAGCCAAATGCTTGAAAACAACTGCCTTTTCTCCATCACTCACACAACACATCATCAGTGACCTATGGTAAGAATTGAATGAGAAAGGAACTGAGTGCCATCAGGATAATGCTGTTAAAGAAAGTACACAATCCTTCTTGGCATCACTCTTCTCATACCCTACCTTCCTCCGAAAGGCCAGAAGAGTAGCACAGAACTGCCAGAGCAGTTAATGGTGAGTAGGTAGTGCTGGCAGGAGATTAAGTATCTTTTCAAAGCTGATTGAAGTCATTGGAAAGATTTTACATTCACTTAAGGTCCTTGGAACGAGCCCTGAAGGAAGCTGTTACGTGGAGAATATTTATGTAGTTTTAAATTAAAGTTTATAACAACTCGTACATGATTTAGTGTCCTGGATCTGAGAAATGTTTTTTAAAGTATCTTAAAATTGAAATTTTTGGATTAATAATGTCTCTTTAGGAGAGTTCATAAATATGCATTTAATTCCTAACCCACTGATGTCTCTGTAGATATAAACACTACTGGTTTAATACCGTACATTTTAAAAACTTCCTATTATCAGTATTTACACTGCAGGGTCAATAATTATGTGTAATTCATGCCTCTTATTGTAGGAATTTTTTTCAAAACAAGTACTAGCAAGTATGTTTTTCTAAATCTTTACATATTAAATTCAGCTACAGGAATACTTCGGCTAAGGTAAACTGGAAAAGATTGACTCAAAAGCTACACATCAGTAAGGCTGGACTAGGCTTAATAGCTTAAAGCAGCGGCTTAGCCAGTTAGATCAGCTTTTAAAAATATTTTTTTGTGCATGTTGTTAGAGTAAGGATCTCCTGGCCACCAGAAATTATTGAGGTCAAGAGCTCAGCATGAGGGAGAAAGGCATCAGACAAGTTCAAACAAATAACAAGAAAATGTGGAATTACAGTAGCACCAGCTACAGAAAGCATCAGAAAGATAAAGTATCAGAGCAGTGACCCATAGGGAACATTCAGCTATCCAAGGAAATGAAATTTTAAGGGCAGAGGTAACTCTCATATTTGCCTGATGTAAAGTTTTCTGGAATTTCACCTTTAAGATCAGCGCCTCCCTCTCTCTCAGAAACCCCTGACTAGCAAGTCTAAGGAGCTGTTTGTCTATGGTATGTCCCACTTTTCCATGCAGAGCACCTGGACACTGCATAGTTTTTCCAAAATATATTGAACATCTATCTAAACTTCCTCTCCCTCTGTCCTGTATGTGGCTTCTCCTTGTGCCTTTCTGCTCCTTTTCTGGGCCTTTTTCCCCTAGTATCACTACTCCTGCATGTAGCACCAGCCCAACATGCCGCGGAACAACTTTTGCAACCCCATAGGTATTTGGTCCAATATTTGGGCAACGCTATTTCACTCGTGATAGCTTTTGTTTACTCAGGCAAGTAGAAAATGGTTGTGATTCAGTCTGGTTTGGCAGTAAACATTCAACAACTGCCTTACTCTTAATGATAAGAATCAGTGTGTCTCCAAATGAAGACAACTCTTGCCTAAAGCCCGAATATTACAGAGGGGTCAGGAAGGGAAGCATTTAATAATACATTTTCTGTGCATGAGTGCTGGAATCTGGATAAGAAGATCTCCTTGTGGGTTGCTCACCCAAAAGACCCTTGTCTCTCTGGATTGCCTAAGACTTGTAGAAAGGACGACTGGCTTTGGGGCACCCCAGTTCCACAGAAGCGCCTCGGTGGACAGTTTGTCACTTGGCCGCAGCCTCCTCTCTGGGGCGTTTTGGCATCAGTAGCAGCCACAATCTGAATGACTTGAAATGGAAACCAAAAATCCTGCCCTCTTGTGACACTCACCCTTCTGCTAGTTACTAGATTCAGTCCAATGAAACCCTGAAAGGTGACTCAATTTTAAAAGTGTTAGTAATCCTGGTAAAGTCAGTCAGTTCAGCCATGACACCTAACAAAATCTACGTATTCAGGGACTTTACAGGATTAAAGCCTTATTAACTTCCCATCACTGCTAATCTGGAAAATATTTGCCTTGAAACCCATATACATAAAATAGAGTGTGTCTCATGAGGAATATTTCTGTATCTTATGGCTTCTGTAAGGGTGATTCACAAAATTTACTTCCTTACATAGACTCTTTGTTTGACATATTTGTTCTGGTCTTAGCTTGTGAGAAGAATTTGCTTAGCAAAGTTTGGATGTTTCTTCCTGGATGTTTCTTCCTGTTACTCATTTAGTAACAGCAAACCTTCCACCATCGATTAGTGTGTTGCAATATAGGGTGTTAATCGACTTTAAACATTTAATTATGGTTTGTTTGAACACAGCATTTTACAAGCACAGTGGTTCATCACTTTGCTGGAACAAGTACAATACAACATCTTTGAAATTATGCACAAATAATAGATTACTTTCAGCAATAGTTTTTCAGCAGCATTAATAAAATCTCTCAAGTATGCACAGAGCCAATGGCCAGGAGGATTCTCAGGAGGTCTTTCATACAGGATGCACATCTTTGTTACGAAATTCCTCAATGCCTTTTTGCTTTCTCCCTAATGACCACTTAAATGGGCTCCCATGAGAATGCCTGAGTCAGAGCCAGCTTGAAAACTGCTGAGGAAACATCCTCTCTTACTGGAAATGATTTCCATCAAACTGCCATGTACCATATTTAGACTAACGGACCAGTAATGCCAAACAGAGGGAGCTAAGTTCACAGGGCTTGAGATTCTGCTCTATGTGAAAAGAGGTTGCCTTTTTCTGGCCACGGTTTCTTTAGGGTAGGCCATCCAAGAGTTCTGTAAGACTCAGAAACAAATTCCAGTGGTGAGTGGTTGCCACCAGGCAAAGTTGGAGGAGGACAGGCAGTGTTCAGGGGAGGCAGCTGACCTTGTGGGATCTAATTTGACCTGTAAATGAGATATTAGGCACATCTTCTAATACATAATTGTGCAACAGCTGGTCTAGAAAGTCAGCCTGTACAAACTACGAGGTTTAAATCTGATGTACTGTTTTCCTTTCTTATGAGGCAGCTATATAATGCAGAAAACATTTTCATCCATATTATTTTGCCCTCAGTGAATGCATACAAAAAACCAGCAATTAATAGAGTATAGGGACTTCTAAGGTCATTGGAGAAAAGAAAATGCCTTCATTGTGTCATGCAAGAAGTCTAACATAAATCTGCTTTTTTTATTATGCTTTTCTTGCTTAGCTCAGTGTCTATTAAACAGATAACGGTAGCTGAAAGCAAACCACATGCAGGAAGTTTTCTTTATTTTTATATAATAAAGATATTTGTTGAGTCTGGATTGCTTAGGTAGCTGTCTAAAGCATTTTTATTTTTAGAACTAGTGAAAAATATTTACCAAAGACTGGAGGGAAAAGTGACTCCCTGGACCTCCTCATTTTTGTTCTTCATAATCAGAGGACAGTATTTTCAAAAGCCCCAGGTTTGCCCAGTTGTTCCCATGAGTAGCTGTGCTAGCTTTGGCATTTTCTGGCGCAGATATGCAGCAGCTTTGAAAATCCGGGGCAGGGGGGATGGGACAGAGCAAGAGAGGTGATTGAGGTGAGCGTGTTCAGGGCTCACTAGCTCTCGCTTCTCTCAAAGGCCTGAAAGAGCCTCAACCACTTCCCTGCTGTTCATTAACATCTATGAATGCCTCAATGAAGCATGTTTCTCCTAGTCCTTCCTGGTTGGTGGTCCTGCTGGGGGTTGTTCCCTGGTGTTGCTAACAGACTTTGCATTAACTCAAGTGGAAAAGTTCTCAGCATCAGCTCCAGGCGCTTCAGTTCTGCTCTCAAACCGCAGAGGTAGCAGTAATGTACCAATCCACAGAGATCTTCCTTCTCCCCCACTCTGCCCTCAAAGACTAGGAATTACTCATTTTTATCTTCTGCCCTTCCAGGAATAATGCTAATATTGTAAAATCAAACATTTTGAAAAGAGGGGCTGCTGTAATTAAGACTATTTATGTGTGATTATATAATGGATGTCTAGATCTGAGCAAGAGAGTCTATGTTTGAAATGTGATTAGGAATCCAGGTTGTCAATATCAATAGGTAAGGAGGATGGCTCCATACTCACCTATAGGTCTAAAAAGGAAGACCTAGGTTTGGCCAGGCAAGACCTGGCATTTTCATTTTGTGATCTTTCCATAGAAACCGTACTTTGCTGAATGAATGCGGCAGACCAGCTTCAGGCATGAACCAAGATAGCACAGCAAAACAGTGTGAAGTCTGAAGTACATCTGCTTTACTTGCTGCAGAGGTTGGAAAGTATGAAGCTGATGAGTCAGGGGACCAGAGAAAGAGAAAAGCCTGACTGCTGTCTTGGGGAAGCTGAATTCTGCTGTTGCCTCTACCACAGTGTGTCTGCATGATGTCAAGTCTGAGGATTTATCACAAGAAGTCATTCGTTCCTCCTTGTTTGCAAGCCAAACTTAAGGCCTTATGGTCTGACTTGCCAAAATGTAGAAACTCATAACTTTCATCAAAGTCAAATGGCATCTGCTCTTGGACGTTGATGTTAGTGTTAAGTAGACTGAAAAATAAAGTTCTCAGGCTTTTAGAAATTGAACATCCAAACTGCTAGAGATTACACAACTCTAAAACAAGGGTATTATACCTTCTCTTTTCAGCAGGGCACTAGGAGTTAAAATCACTCTTGTTTGTGGAGTCCATGCACAGGCTACTGGTGTCTACCACAGGAAAGGCAATGCGGAAACTGATAGCCATATCTTCAGAGCAGACTTCGAACATTGTGCAACAAGTAAAGCCTGGAATCACACATCACGCAGAAGACAGAACTAGACTCGTCATTATTTGTATGCACTCCATCCTGTGCACTGAAGGAAACAGAAGCTCAGCGGAAAAAAATAGCATGCAGACAGTGACTGAAGGCTGTCATAAGACAAACACATAAAGGATACAAATAAAAGTTGCACAAGCATCCTCATTTCAGGCAATGGCTGATTTATGAGGGCTTGAATTTGCAACCTTAATAATGTTCTTCTAAAGTACAAGGGGTTTGTTTGTTTATTTGAAGAGGAAAATTTGTTTCAGTCATGCAAGCAGATTACCAATTAATTCTTTGCTGAGAACATTCAAAGGAAGGGGCTGATCCTATCTGGCTATATTTGTACTAATAAATACAACAGAGACAAGGGCTGCTCTCTGGCCCAGAGGCTAAGTGAATCCATACTGTTAAATCTATCCTTCCTCCATGCTCTCTCCATCTCATCTTCCGCTAGGAAGAGACTATAGCATGTACCATCTCCAAACTCACTCTGGGAAACTATTTGCCACAGGCCCAAACTTGACCATGGAGTTTGATAGCAGTTAATAAGCAGAAATAAATAAGAGATTAGCACTTGATTCTGTGCCCTGGATCTGTCTGGTTTGTTAGTACATATACAGCTGGAGCATATTTTCATGCTGCTAAATAAGATTAGAGCCACATTCCCAGCTACAGTAGTGGCCTTCTGACTATCTGCGCTGCACAGGTATTAGTATACTCCTGGGCTATTTCCAGAAGATTTTTGTATACATGGTAGGGATCAGATTGGCAGGATGATTTGCTCTGCCCTGTGCTTTACTCTGGCACTGTCTCAGCACGCTGTACATCCTCTGCACACTACTTCTTTACCCTGTGAATGGAGAAACAGCGCACATCCTCACAGTCTTGTTACCTAAACACCCTTCTCAGGGCCTGCAAGCAGCTCTCTTATCTATGTGGGTAAAATTCATCCTTCCAGCAGCAGAAGACAGAAAATTGCAGAGGGAGATGGCTAAGTACACCGGAGAGCTTCAAGGGAATGCAGAGAGATCCTCCATGGCCCTTGGTGGGCAAGAAGTAGAAGGCAGGAGAGGTTGCCAGTGGCAGCTTGTCTCAGGATGGCCTGGAGGCCTGATGCTGATCCATACTAACAGAGAGAAGAGGTGCCAAGGCAGATTTCAGAAATCAAAACCTGATTACAGAGAGGCACAGGATGCCAAGAGGTACACCAGTGTGGCTTGGCACACTAGAGGGTACTGCACCAGGTGTTTGGCTCTGGTGCAGAAGTTATGCTTTAGCAGCTTGCAACCTAAAACTCCGAGGCTGGGAACTACCCAGCAGCCAGAAGGACCCCAAGACCACGTGCGCCCAGGGGACTGCCAGCAGCTGGGACATGCAGGGAGTGGATGGGAAGAGGGACTGTCTTCTAGATGTCTGCCTTCTCCACATTTACATCCAGGGGCAGGGGCAAGAGCACAAGAACACAGCAATAGCGGAGGTGCACCACTCCATCATATCTCCTTACCAGTGCTGAGGGAATAAGGACTAAATCTGGGGAACAGCTGACGTGGTTTTCAACACCTCTCACAGCCACAGGAAACAGACATCAGGAGCCTCTCAAACTGGCAGCCTCATGTGATAAACACAGCAGATAAAGCCACAGCATCAAGAGACTACTTCAGTATCAGCTGTAACAACACCTCCACGCCAGTCCCTGCCTGCTGGCAGTGCAGTGCGTAATGGCAGCAGTCATGCCACAATGCATAGAGCTCATAACTGTCAGGTACAAGGGCAGGTAGGCATGCACTCTTCTCCTGGCAGACAGCCAAGATGGGGCTAAGGATGCCACACCACACCCAGAAATTCCCTTGACACCTCCCGCCTGGCACAACAGGGATGAGCAGGCCCAGTCAACATTACAGTGTTTATTTGCCTTTCACAATGTTACAGAACTTCCTGGATCTCTTCTCCAGCCCGGAGAACCCCAGATGAGAGGATGGCAGAAGGTGAGAAGAGCCTGTAAACCAGATAGCAATGGGGCTTGAGCTTTTCCAGTGAGTGACTAGACTCACATAGATGGTGAGAGGAAGACATTAAATAGTTGGACATGTGAATAGAAGCAGAAATTTCCTGCTTACAGCAAAGAAAGTAGGAGAGGAAAAGAACAAGCTACATATGTACAGAAAGAAGTAACCTATTTTTTTTTTTGCAGCTGTTGCAGTAAGACTAGAGACCTAGGTGGAGCTGATACTGCAGTATGATACATGATGGTTGTGATGATATTTACCTCTGCCAGAGAGACATCAGTGAATCCTCACCGCTGCTCATCCTTCCTAGTCTCAGGTCTCCAGAGACTCACCTGGCTCCATGGTCAGGAAGCCCAAATCCAGCTGCAACAGCTCAGCAACCTCACACCACGCAGGCACGGATGGTGGTAGCATGAGACACATGGCCCTGGTAGTACTGCTGTCCTTCTCATGCCTCAATTCAGGGACCTCAGCCACAGCTGTGGCACCCAGTAACAGTGGCTGGGTGCATCACCCTACCTGGGATCCCAGTGACCCCCTAGGTCACTACAGGCACTCCCTCCCTGCTTTGGCAACAGCTTCTGCTCCCATTTCATAGCATCTGGCTGTGCCTTTCCTTCCTGCAGTCTCTGACCCCTAAGAAGATAAGGCACAGCACAAATCTAGCTGGCTAACCTTCATGTGGGGCAGAAGTCACACGATTCAAGTGCAGCAACATGCCAGTGAATAAATTGTAGCTGATGGTTTTGCAGTCTCCCATCATGATCATGCCTGGTGCAGACCAGAGGGTCATGACCTGGTGCCCCAGCAAGTTGTAAGGTCAAAGGTGTCTGGTAGTAATGTCCTCACAGGCTTACAAAAAGTCACAAGCTACACATTAACCAAACTCTGTCTGTAACCCTCGGGATCAGGTGTTGCTTCCTGTTGCTCTTGGATGTAGTGCCGTAGACACAGTCCTAAGCGTAAGTGCGAATATGAGTGTGAGGGACAGAACTTATTCTAGCCCTTCCTTCGCACTACAGGAGCCTGCCACAATTATTTATCCTCTCTGAAATGTAACAGGGGAGAAGCTGCTGGGGAGTTAGGTTCATTTAGATGCATTATCATGGATTTGGGAACATTTAGTTCGGCCTGTTAATGATAGTAGATGTTATTTCATAGTTAGTTTAGCCATTTGACAACTGGACAACTATTGTATCTTCTCACTTTCCAAAATGACCCAATCACCTATTCAATAACAAATTGTCATTTTAGACTGTTGTTTTACATGACCCAGTCAAGTTTTCTTTGTACTGCTGTGAATTTGATTTTACCTCATTCAGAGTTTTCATAAATCCACTGACAATTGTTTCTTAAAATAGGAAATAGAAGCTTGAGCCTCTTATCTCTTACATGCCCGGCCAAACAGTTTCACTTGCTTACACTATATGCTTTGAAAAGAGAAACATCTAATAATAAAAAATAACTGAAATCTGATACAGCAGTAAATGTCTTCTCTTCCTATTTATTTCATATTTTGAAAACTTGTTCTTTTAGAAAGTATAACTAGGTTCTCATGCTTATCAATACCCTTAGGCAGACACACAGACAGATTTGACTGCATACCCCTAATGACAAATTCAAGTTGATAAAATAAAGGGCAAAATATTTTTGTTATAACTCTATAAAATGAGACTTCATCTGCATAAATTTTCAGCTCCTTTTCTTAATTGAATTTAAGTTCCTCCCTTTCACTCTGCAATTACAATTACATATTATTAAAGTGATTTCTTCTAGCAAAACTGGTTTGATCAGTATGGTCCAATTCCTGTCTCTTTCCCCCAAAGATAAGCCAATCTACATACTACTCTTTCCCCTTCTGGGGCCAGAGGTTCATTGATTCTCTTCAGCTATTTTGGATTAATTGACAAGAGCCATAGCTACAACCAGGCTTTAAAGCAGATAAAGGCTTTAGCAGATAAAGTATCCTCTCTACATGGCTATATGGAAAGAGCTGTTCTCTCACAGTTGTGCCTTTTTACCCTGTTTTTGTTGTGAATTAACCCCAGATTGACAGCACCACAGACGGCACACCACAAGCCAAGCTCCTTGACATAGCACAGCAAGGCACTGGGCCTGAGCCTAGGGACTTGCCTCTATGCTAAGCATGTAAGTGGCCATGAGGTTTCTTTTCCCACCCATGTACTGAGGGACAATGCCACGGATCTCCAGCAAGAGTGACAGGGCCCCTTTTTTTCCCATACTAAGTGTAGGGTTAGAAGCACCGCTTGCTCAGC
Source organism: Tapera naevia (assembly GCA_033556795.1). Classification (NCBI taxonomy): domain Eukaryota; kingdom Metazoa; phylum Chordata; class Aves; order Cuculiformes; family Neomorphidae; genus Tapera; species Tapera naevia. The sequence goes on from JAUMJJ010000118.1 coordinate 2,012,789, forward strand.
AATTCCTATGACATGGACAGGAGTGAGAGGCTGAAATGCACGTGTGAGAAGTAGAACAGGGCCTGGTCATTCTCCATCAGGTTTGCAAATGCTCCTTGGCAGTCTGAATGGGCCAGAGACTAAAAAGGTAAGGTTGTAAAACAACCACATCTTTCTCAGCTCCTAGGAAGGTATCAATAAAGTAGACACATACTGACATAGAGCACAAGAAAAGCCTGTACAAAGATACCAGCACTAGTTCCAAAAAGCTACTAGAAGCAGATCAGCTGCAATAACAAAGTCATCCTCATGGGATCCTCTCAGCAAAATGGAGAAATGCAGTAATTGCGTGGGCAAATTATAATACTGTTATTTTCTTTCTCCAGTGCCAAGGCAATATCAGGCTTTGGTACGGGCACCGTACTTTTTGTGCCATGTAAAAGTATCCCCTGTGTCTACAGTTTAATTGATCCTACCCTGATAGTCACATAAATGTGCATTTCCCTTTCACTTCAAAGTATCTACCACTTTCCAGGAGCATATTTTCTTCCTGCTCCGTTGTCTTGCCCAAAATCAAGATGTCGAGGTCAATCATTGTTTAGCTACAGCAAGGGAAACAGATTACATTACCTGGTGGAACTAGGTTACCTCGAGGTATAGGCTGGGGCGTTTTTTTTTCTCCAGAGCTGGAAATTATCCATTACTGTGAACTAAAAAGGAAATTGAAAGCAGTTCACTTTTCCTTTGCTTCTGCTAAAACAGATGAATTGGTGTTTCAGCTCAATGGAGAAATTCACAGTACCAATCAAAAACCTAGAGTATAGCTTCTATATAATTAAATTGTAGGCAGTTATATTTTCCAGCAGCAGGTACGTTACTTGAAATGAACCTCCATGCTGTGTATCTGAGCCGTTCCAATTAAGAGATTTCTGCTTTGAGATCTCGCAAGCCAAAACACACAGTATGGCATTGTGCCCTCAGCTATTAAACTAGAAATACAAACCACTTTTTTGTGGTTCAAATAATCTCCAGGAGATAGCTTTACTGGAAGTTATAAGTCATATTCTTCACATCATAGTCGTCTAAATTGACGATTTCCATGACCTTTTCATATAATTATAAGAGTGTTCTGTGTCCATTTTGATTAAATGGTTCCATAAGCCATTATGTTGCAGTTGTTTTTAACATTGCTGAAGTAATTAGGTGCTCTCTTCTAGCTCTTCTCACAGGAGACCACGGAGGACACACTGATTTCTTAAAATCAGTATCTACTTTTTATTGCATTGCACTATCTGATATTTCCACTCAGCTGATGTAATAAATTGGTTCATAAATTTCATGTACAATAAGATTGATCATAATCACAGACAGAAATTTATAGGAAGACCATTAAGAAGAGTAAGCCATATACTTCTGTACTTGGGGTTCCTCGCCATGTAGTGTTACAAATGAATGACATAGTTTAATGGCTAGGAAATTAAAATTTAATGGACTTTCCACTGCCGCCTTCTATCTGTATTTGAACTCAAGGTACAGAGCCCATATTTTGATTTAAGTCACTGTATTTTTGGATGTTTTCCATTCAGTTAACTTGACCTAGAGTATGTATTTGCTGGCAATGACAATAATAAGTTGATAAAATCAGAAATGCAGATCTTCCAATCCTTTCCTTATATTTGTTGTTGTTCTTGTTCTCCATTATCTTTTTACTTTTTAACTCCTCTGATCAAAGTCAACAAAAATTAAGTCTCTCTGTAGAACGGGGAGACGTATTTTAAACCCCCCCGAAGCACAAGACAGTGGGTGCTGTGCGAGTCATTAGGTAGGCAAACTATTAATACTGATTGCATTACTAATTTCATTAATCCTGGCATTATCATTATGTATTAATTATTATAGTTATGTCATTGAGTGCTGATCTCAAACACCGATAGTACCAATTCCCCGAGTGCATCTTGTGGTTGCAGAATGTGATCACTACTCAACGAACTGTTGCTTTTTGATAGCTGCAAGGTAACTAACATTGCTGTATGTGTTTAGCAAGCACCAAAGACCACTGAAATCTTTCCTACGTAAATTTGGTATGGAATATTAGCACTTAAAGCAGAGTACAAGCCAAGCAGCCAAATCCTACCAGGAAGTATCCCTTTGCTGCTGGGACCAGGAACTGAATACGAGGCAGGAATCAAAGTCTTGGTGTACTTTTTTGATGGTGGCATGAGCCATACCTCAGAAAAGCAAAAATCTACCTAGGGCACTAACCTGTCCTTGACTGACTATTCTTAACCCTCAGGCAACTCTGGATGGTCAAGCCGTCAAAGAACTTCTGACAGTATACTATTTCTTCTGACAAGAGAGTGGAAAGAAGTCATGGGAGCAACAGCAGTCTCCTCACTACTGGCCTGTCAAGGAGCAAGGGGGCAGCCTAGCCCTCCTGCTACTTGAGCTGCCGCATCTTGAGATCCAAATAACCCCAAAACTTATTGGCCTTTTAGATAAACAATGCCAAAACTCTTCTGCCCATCTGACCAATATGGCAAGGACAGAGAGGGCAGCTGACTGTCAGGCGCTCTGAAGCCCAGGTATACAGCAAGGAAGCCAGTCTGCATCATCACTGGAAATGTTGAGCAGACCTGAAGTTTCTTCCTTTGGCCTCTCATCCTTCACAACAACTTTGCTTTTCAGAGTTTTAAATTTTGCTTGTTATGTCTTGCCTTTGATTGTACATACACAAAACATTTCTATGCCAGCTGAAGGTGAAACATCCTGCTTTGTATAGGGCTCCACAGTAGTTCTTCTAGCCATTTAGAAAAGTCCAAGCTTGCTTTCAAATTAAATCTATGTGAAATGAAAATTTTGATAAGATTTGCATGCAGTACATTCTTCTCGCAGGTCTGTGTGACAATGGAGCACTGATTCTGGTGGAAGCTTGTAAGTTAATGCAGGAAATGTAACCATACTGAGTAATAAACAATCATTTACATTGAACCTATATTATTTTCCAGTCTATTTTAATAGTACACTACTATGATATTCTTCTTCCATTTTATTTTTCGACTTCTTGTCTGAAAACAGTAAATACATTTTTTTAAAACACAGCAAAAGCACGTTACATCTGTCAGTCAGCCTGATCTGCAGCCTCCATAGAAAGATGTTTTCTAGTCATAAAACCAAACAATAATTCATTCGTTCATTTTAAATTACAGAAAACACTTTAGAGGCCTCATTGTAATCCATTCATTGCTTTATTGACCCAGAATCCTCCAGGGAATGTCATAAATCCATATAGAATGTACAACCATTTCTGTCTGGATCCTTGATTTAACTGAAAGATATATTTCAGAAGCACACAGAATCCATACAGTTCTCTTTGGGTCACATACATAAAAAGTAGCTTGGATGCATTAATTAATTCTACAAAGGCTGCTCAGTTTTACCACAGTTCAATAAACTGCACATGCTTAAATAGGACTTAACTACATGTTTAAATGTGAGCACACACCCAACTGCATTGCCTCACTAGTCAGGAAACCAACCTAATTCAGAGTATTTAAGAATGTATTTCTGACCACGTGACTTATTGGTGGTTAACAGATTCTGTGCTTCAGTTGCTTTGCAAACACACGTGCTCCCTGCAGCAAAAGTGAATTTATTCAATAATAAGAGACTGAGGTAACACCTAAAAGCCTGTTTCTATTCAATGGCTTTGATGAATGAAAGGGTCAAAAAAACATCAGGGCCATGAAGGAGCAGCAGGATCAGAGCCCAAATAACAGACCCTAATGGCACACAGAGACACCACAGATGGTGGCTCAGGTAGCAGAAACGACATTAGGGCTGTACCCTGCCAGGATTGGTACACCATGAGCCTCCCCAAAGCTACAACAGCCTAAATATACACCCTCCAGTACCATAATCATCTTGTTTAGGACTACTCTGGACATCTCTCCAAGGTACTTTAGCTTACTGTTAAATATACCCTTTTGAGCTGAAATCTTAAACAGATAGATCCTGCATGATGGCAAACCACTCAGTCATCTTTTCTCAGACCAAACAGTTCTGCTTGGAAGCCTGCCCTGACAAGCTCAGAGATTACAGAGATTTGGAAACGCACATTTTTTTAAGGATGGCAGAATATCAATGCTTTTCCAGTTAAGAGAAAACACATTAACTTGTCTGGCACGTTGGACTGGAGAATTTGGCTTTCACAGAGAAGCTTATACCAAGACAAATAAAACAACAAAATAAAAAGTAACCCCTCTATGTGCTACTTTTTCTGCTATAGGTAGTAATCAGTTACTTGCAGCACACCCCTTCAAGGGTTCCCATGCTTTTGGTACGCTGGAGAAGACACACTGTGCTGTCCTTGCAGAAGCTTATGAAACCTCCTATTTTGTGGCTGTACTTAATGCAGGATTTCACTCACAAGACCTGCAGCTAAGATTAGATTTGCTGTCCCTTCTGTATTCTTCCCAGCAGACATTCATTCCTGAAAATGTCTCTGCCTCTCCAGTGAGTGAGGGAGCTGTCATCTCCTCCTGTATTTCCTTTCCTGCATCAACAATCTTTTCAATGCCTTAAAGAATGAGTCTGCAGATCCCAAGGGCCATTAGCTGGAACAATGACGTACCAATGTGCAGCAGTGGGGCACTCAATCCCTAAGTTTGTATCTTCAGCTTTTCCATTCCCAATTTCCTAGGGTTTCTCACCAATCTCTGCACTGGAGTGACTCCTAGAAGTGTCAAAATTTCCCCAGAGCACAGCACAGTCCAAACACCTCTGCATTTGACAGACTTTGAATGTAAAAATCCTTCAAGTCTCACTATGTCTGGACATGGTAACTCACCCTACTGGTGTTTAACAACAGTGACAAAGGATAGCTCTTTCTCCAGGCCTAGCGAAGGGATTATTTCGTGTATTCTGGATCAAATGGTACACTAACAGTACCACAGGAACCGTCCATTAATTTTAATTCTGAGTGATCACTGGCTAACACTATATAAATGTAATAAATCATTTCACTCAATCTTGAACAGAAGTGACTGTTCTGAAAAGAGCTTTTTGTTCAAGGTCCAGTGGTTTTGAGATGTGAATACAGGACTCATAAAAAAAGGAGGAGGCTGGGAGAAAATTTTCTTTAGATGAGAGTTTTGCTTTGACTCTCCAAGAAGGGCAGTTTGGTGAAATATCTGAAGGTTTTTTTTTTTTATTGAGTAATAAACTACAGTAAGGCTTGAGTCTGTGGTGTCTCAGAGAAATTGTTAAGCCTGGAAATCACATGGCTGAGTGACTGGCATGGCAGAAATATTTGGCACATGAAACAACTCGCAAGACAAATGAGCAAGAAAGAAGAATTTCTTACACAAGTGTAACCCAATTAATGTCAACAAAAACTTGTAAAATTTATGGTTCAATTTGTCTTGGCAAAAGTACAGAACTGACCCTTTCCTGTACCTTCTGGGCAAGTTCATTAGCAAATTCACTGGTGTCTTGTTAACTCTATGGTCCAGTTATACAGTCAGAGGCAGGTTCACAATTTTACATCCCTTCAAGTCAAGGTTAAAGGTGGAGCGTCATAAAGCTGTTAAAAGCACAGGACCTCTTCGATCAAGTGCATGCCTCCAGAGATGCAGGTAAAACATACAGAGCCAACTGAAAACAAAAGCCGGTTTGGAGAACTAAGTGGACCAGAACCCTGGTTCAAAGCCTTCTGAAGTCCACAGAAAGTACAACTTGTCTCAGTAGCATTTGGATCACTGTTTAATTCAGGTGTTTGTTTAGCAAGCAGGAAGGGTGGACAATACAACAGAGTCCCTAAAGAGCACTCAAAAAATGCCTGCCACATGGAATTTTTGCTCTCAAAGTGCCCGCATGCACCCCTGTCTGTTGAGCTGAGCATGCAGGCACCTGCCTACCTCCCTACCAACAGAAAGGCACCCACTCAAGGGCTTCAAGGATACGTCAGGTTAGGGAAAGGGACAGATCTCATCATCATGACATCAAACTGAACACAGTTCGTCCCACTGAGAACAGCAAAAAAATAACAAAAACTGGTTTGGACTTTTTAGCAGCTCATCCTCCTTTTGAACAAGACACCTTTCTATTGCACACTGCCAGATTGTTTTTGCTCACTAGTGTGTGGCCATTTCTTGGGCTGATTGACATACTTATCTGAACCAGTCTATAGCTTAATATCTCTTTTAGTGGTTTATGCTGTTTGTATGCCACTTAGGTCACTGTGTAGTTTTGGTCACTGTGTAGTTTTGGTTACATGCTCAGACTATCTCATTTAAGATGCAAAATTGGCTTAATGTACAAAAAAACTGCTGAGATCACAAGAGGTCCATTTGCATACTTTCTCAAGAATGTTTTTTCTGAAGAAGTTGTGAATTTTTCAATGGGAAAAAAAAGGATTTTTGAAAAGGAATTTAAACACAGCTTAATTCTTCTCTTCATGCAAAGGTTGCTAAGGCTCAAATGGAGAAAATCTCTCAAACAGAACGAATCTAGGTAAATAACCCAGCATTTCCACATCACTTCCTCTGTTTAACCTTTCATCTCCTGAAAGACTGTTGGAATTGCTGTGCATTATTATTATTATTATAACACCCAGGTGGTAGTCTAGTTTTTCTCTTTGAGAAGGATAATTGTTTTCTTTAAGTGTAATTACTGGCACAGATTTTATTTCATCACTTTTCAAGACTTTCTTCTATTTACACTTTTGGAGAAGTTCCTTGTAAAGTTTTATGGACTCTATTTTAATTCTCCCTGCTAGGTTGATTAGGTTGATTCATTTCTTTCCAGTTTTGGAAGGCTGCTTTTTTTCTTCTGCACTTTTTTTTTTTGGATGGTGGTGTGCTTGGAGAATTGGTCTCAGCCTTTGATTCTGAAAATGCTATATTTCACACAGTTGCACCTATACAATCTTTCTATTTGCTTTTCCACTCAAGTAAAATTATGTATGCATTATTAACTTCTTCCCTATTCATTCTTTTTTACAAGGGGTAGGTCATTCCTCAAGCTTTTGCCTCAAAAGTGAGCATAGCTAGAAGACCTGTGAGGTCAGGAGGTCTCCACTGAGATCTGCCTATTTTGCACTGAAGAGCTTAGACACTTCTGCAGCTTTTGCCATCATTGTTTAAGATACCTTCTAAAATACAGATGATTTGAAAAAGTGCGTTGGAAGCCATCTGCATTTAGAATGACTGCATTTAGAAAAACAATAAGGAAATTAAATATCAGACATGGGTAATCACAGGACATTCCCAGTTTAAGGTGCAGAGTTTGGATCCTTCACTGCCTTACCTCTGAGTCACTCTGTCAATATGTGTCAGCCTTCAGTGAGATGGATTACCCGAAGAGACAAGGGCCCAGTCACAAATCTGTTGAAGGCAATGAATAATCTTATCAAAATATCTGTAACAACACACTGAGGTCTTTGCTCAAAAAAGCACAAACTTTCCATAAAGCCCTCAGAGTACAATTTCATGCTACCTTCTTACCACCCCCACCCAAAGGAGGAACCAGCAGAGGAACTAACAGTGAAGCAGGTTTGGTGACATGTGTGATTTTCCTGATGAATGGTTCATGAAAGTGCAGTTTGCTTCACCAGCAGATGAGAGCCAAAGAAATACTTATTTGCTGCCAGATTTAGCAATCCCTTCCTCTGAATTATGTTACTTCGAGGTCAGGGATAGATAGCAGTCACAAGGACATGACAGTTTTAAGATCCAGTTTATTATACGTGCCACTTTATTAGAGTTAATAAGGGAGCTTTATATCATTAGTAAGGGGAATATTTCTGTATATCTGACTGCTAGAGAACTCCCTTATAGAACTGGCAAGTTGCAAGATGTCAGACTTTGAAAATCTATTATATGCAAACCTCAGAGTTACTTTTAGAACTTTCTTAAAAATTATGCAAGATTTATGTTTCCTGTTTTTCCTTCAGATCTGTAATGTTGGCCCAAACTTGCATCCTGAGCCAGAAAGCATATGCATGCTGTCAGTCACGTGAACAGCAGTACAGAAGTCCCTTGTACGAATGAGAGGGCTGCTGGATTTCAACCTAAATCATCTGGTTTCACAAACAGATTGACATGAAGACACACTTTTGAAAAACATGTGCAAGACTCGAATTCTGCATATCTAGCAATGCACTGTTAGACAGACCAATCTGACAACTCTTTCCGGACAACCTGCAACCACATCTTTAGGCCTTACCTCTATGAGCAACAGTGTCATCTCAGACCCATGTTTGTAAAAACCTTGTGCCTGCTGTGATGGATTCACTGTGTGCCTGATTCAACACCTATTAAATACCAGCAAGACTCAGACAGACTTACATGGCAACTAAATTTTCTAGTTAGAAAATGGAGAAGGGCTTTTATAAACACCAGAAAGTCTCTGTGTGGCACATGGTTTACATCATGATACCATCAGAGGTTTATGGTAAAATCCTGCACTTTGTTTTGTCTAAGCTACCTCATGTGACAGAAAAAAAAAAAAAAAAAGGAATCACTTAACTTTTTCTCACTCTGAGTCAGAGCTAAGACCTTGTAGGAGAAGAACAGTAACACACTGTGGACTGAACGACCACAGTTCTGTAGTTGTTAAAATCAAACTGCAGTCTCCCCAAATGCACTTCAGACAGAAGTCATAAACTACTGCATGATGTTATTTGTTTATTGTAAAATGCCAGGAAAAATAGGTTCACCTTTGGGCATTTTTAAAGGTAAGGAAGCAGAAGGTGTGAAAGCATGCTGTCAGAAGTCTCATTAAGACATTATTTACTAGTTCAAAATGAATTTACATTGATCTTTTGAAACTATTGCTAACCACAAATGCATTAAAACTAAACAGTCTTCATTTACTGAGAAATAAATGTGTCAGCATAACCTTGACTTTTGTCCAATGCTGTTCCGGCTTTTAACTCACAGGAGCTCAGTGTTAAGCAGTTTATTGCTTGTTGTGCTAAAACATGCTAATTTAATCGCTAATATATTTCCTTCCTGCAATCATTTTAAAAATTGTTGTCTTGAGAAAATAAGTATTTTTAAAGAACCTCCTTCAAAATTATAGCAGTGCTGGGACATATTCATGGAAATTATTTTCTGCTACATATTAAGTATTGTTTAAAACATTTTTAATGGAAGAGGTAAGTAAAACATGTTGAAATATATCAGACTGTGTTCAACTAGATTATAAGAAGGTTCAGCGTTTTGTAAAATATGTATGCACTGTTTAGCATTTAAAACAGCAATTTAATGTTTACACTGAAGAAAATTACAACTTCGTTAACTATTCTAGACCACCATCTAAAAAACATGTGATTTTTATTTGTTCAATAACTTTATAACACACACTTAAAATACCACTATGCAAGACTGACTCAAAGCCAAACAGAGCTTACAGGTTCACTTCACAGTGATCTTTGGACTACATTCCTGTTGCAACAAAAGTTCAAGTCAAGAGGGCAAAGAGGAATTCCACGTTTGGTTTCTGTCAGTACCTGATGTGGATTTGTAACCAATCCCTCTTCTCAAGGATGGTGAATGAGAAAAAATAGTACACCGAAGTACGTCTTTTCCTTTTCTATCCCAGCACTCAGAGGAAACACTGAGCTCTCTAATTTTAATCAAGAAATTCAGCAGTCTCATACTTCTGCTTTACTTTCCTGAAGTAAAAATAATCCAGTTTGAGCTCCTACTCTGTCCTTTTCACTTCTGAGTGTGTTGTGTTCCTATTTATTCCTATGTATTCCTATCATTACAGGAACTCTGTAAGATAGATTTGCCTCTCCTTCAATCCCTACATTTTAGGCAGGCTTAAAGAAGCTTTTGTACGGGGAAGAGTTAAGGGTACCAGCCTAGGACAAGCTAGGGTGATGCTTACACTGCTGAACATCCAAGATTTGCACAGTGACAGATTTGAATTCAAGCAGCTGATGTTCTTGAAACTAAATCTTCATTTTGAGTGACAAACTCAGCACCCAAGAGTGGTGCCATGGAAGGACTCTATATCGTCCAGTAGTTTGTACGTGAATGAATGGATACAGCACACGGTAGATGGTCTGCATTGATATTGTTCTGCTGCAAAAATGGTAGATGTGTATTGGGATATACAGTCAGGTCTGTAGTTCTCCTGTTCAGTCTCATCTGAACGGAAGAGCCAGACTGGGGCACTACCCATGCAAAGATCTAGAGCAGAGTTCAGAGAAGGCTACCATTGAGAAGAGATCTCATGTTGAGGATTATCATCTAACGATCATGTGGAAAAAACACAAGTGAACTGTCCACTCTAGAGGATATAACACAATGATTGCCTTTATGTCCAAAACAAGGCTGTTGCAAAAAGATCTATACTCTCTTACTTTTTTTGCCAAAGCACACAGAAAAATAAGCACAAAAGGAAAGATGACTTAGGTACTATTAGACAGAAGCAGGAGATCAGGCTGCCAGGAGAAGCCAGGAAACCTTGTCAGATTGAGACAGTCCCTCAGCAAATTGTCATGGCATAGTTGCTCTGCCTCAAGGCTGGAGGATGAGTTAGATGCCTTCCTAAGGGACCTTCCAACTACATCTTCCTATCCCTGTCTGCATTTCATGAAAGGGAAGGTTTGACCTTATGACCAAACTCCCACATGGGGCAGCCTGTTTTCTGTCAATCTTTGCATTTAGTACTTGTCATAAAATGACTATAAACATTTCAATTTTTTTGCTAAGTGGTTAGTTAGCAAGCCCACACCACGTAATTGACTGGAGAGGTATGCCTGAGAGGGTTTGTCACCCAAGAGCTTTCACTTGCTGTGTTTCTTTCCTGGAGAAGCCATGGCCTCAGTGAAGCCGGTGGGGCCACACCTGGCGGTAGAAAAGACAACGCATCAGAGGGAGATGGGCAGTCGGGAGGCTGGCACAGCCAGCTCCTCCACGCTGAGCTCTCCCTGAGCAGAAACGAGCTCAGCTACACTAGACTACAGCAGACAGACTATTCAAATGTCTTAAACCTTTATGACTCCTCAGTCACTACTGCATTCAACTTCACTTACAAGGTGTTTTCTGGGTCTGACTGATGTTAGACACATTCTTAAAGTGTCAAAACATTGTTTTATGAAGATACAACTATTTTCACAATTAATACAGGGAAAAAAAACCTCTGGGAAATCTTCAGTTATAGTGCCTCAGACTTTATTCAAACTTACATTATTTGTTCTGTTCTCTATACACTGTTCCTATGACTCCCTTTCCATAACCAGAAATTATATATTTGCTTATTGTTAATGTTAGTTTAACTCTAACAGGTTTGCCTACAAACTTCCTGTTACTCAAGGTCATGAAACATACAAGGAAAACTCTAATTGGAAATCACATTTTGCCCAGTTAAGAGATCATCATGGGTTATAGGCCCCCAGGATTCTTGCATGCTTAGAAGTAGAGAAGAAAACACTTGTGAAAGTTGCCAAGGGAATTATTATGTAAATACTTGAAACCTGAGAATTAATAAACAGCTAAGTGATAGCTGCAAGGTATCTTATTTATTCCGATACTGATACTTTATTTCTAGTGGACAAAAGCATGAGGTTTTTATTATTTGGACTCTGATACTTTACTAAGCTTAAGAGAGAGAAAGTTTCTGGTGAGGGGAAATAATCTATATTAGCCTTTTATAATTCCCTACTCTGGTCAGAACAGCCTTACATCATTGGACACATCCATACTTTTACATGTTCTACAAACCGATCTGTGTCCAGAAAGCCATTTCAGCAATGAAAGACGGATCTGTTGCAAGTCTCCACACATCAGGAATCCCAAACACTGGTATTGTGTGAGGTGTTTGCTTGCAGAGTCTAAGTCTTCTTTCAAACTATTCCTGAGTATTACAGGTCCCACTAATGTCCACACGAAACAGAAGAGGCAAGCAAGAACAAGACCTCAGCATGTCCTGTGAAAATATTTCTAGGAATAATAATAATAAAATAATTAAAAATACAAAATTAATGTTCTTTATTACAAATCTATAGTACGACTCATCCTTTTAACAAGAGATGGCTCTTTAGGGTCAGTTATTTGCCTGTGCACTATGTGATAATAAAGTAGTAATGTAGTAACATTACCCTCACCTAGCCCTCACAGCAATTAACCACACCTTTCCCCTCACTCCAACCCACCTCTATTCTTTTTCCATTTTCCTTCTCAGCTGTAGCTGGCAACATTGTTTTTATAACTCTATGTCACAGCAAAACACTTTGCAGATGTCAGGAAAGTGCTAAAAATCCTCACTTGTTAGACTATGATCATTCAATTAAGAGAATAAATAGTGACCCAGAGATTGATTGGAACTGGCTTTGCTTCCCACATTTCCACAATTTAAGATGGAAGTAATAGAGGAAGTGTTGTGTGGAGAATGCTTCTATATTCTCTGCTAATGGTGGAAATGCTTAAGTATTGTCTGCATAGAGCTAATATAAACCAAAGTGGCTTATTACCACTGTTTTATGATTTATGACTCACATTATGACTTTATTTTGAAATAGTTTCATTAAAAATTAATGTGTGGCGAAGGAAGAATGCACAACAAGTTAGAGCTATCAGGTTCTATCAGGGCAAGGCCGCTTGGTGATGTATTCCTTATAATCCACTGAAATAACCATTTCTGTGCTGCAGCTATTCGGATGCTGCAAGAGGCAGCATATCCTGCTGGAACTTCCCAGGTGAGGAAGTCGTGCTGTCGCATCCAGCTGTCAGTGCTCCACACCACGAGGGATTGGTTTGGGTCTTTTTAAGATCTGAGTGGTTTATGACAAAATCTGAATTATTTATAACCAGTGTTCTCAGCATTGATTAGTGTTCTTTTGTAACAGAATGTCTTTTTGATAATGCTTCATTCCTTTAATGTCTTGTGGAAACTCAAGAAACTGGCTATTGCAATGCTTAATGGAAAAATCATCTTCCGTTTTTATCAGGTATGTAATGGAAGATTAAGTATTGATATTTTTTTCCCTCTCTCAGGTATGCACAGCATTAACACTGATAAAAAAGACAACCAGTTAGGAGACAAGTTAACAATCCTAAGAAATCACTTTTACTGCCAGGCTCAGGGAAGACGATCTCCTTGAGCACCGCACAAGGGCCAGACTCACTCACTGGGATAATGTCCCACCGGTCCACTGGTAGAAGCATCCCCTTTGCCTCACTCTGACCTCCTCTCCGGGGAATCATGCTTGGCTACTTCCATGGCACTCTTCCTGTCATCAGCATCATTAAGTGACTCACCGTCACTTCATAAATTAATAGGCCCACATGGGAAAATGGAGGGAAAGAGAAGTTGTTGAGAGCAATAAAAAGCGTCAATGGTTGGGAGAAGAGAATTGAACCCAGGAGGCCTGGCATCCACAAATATCATCCTTTTTCAGGGGCTGTAGCATGATCCTGCTTTGACAAGTTACTCCTTCTGAGAGATTCAATGTACTTTAATTCAAATATGCACATAAAAATATAGTTATAAAAGCTGATGTTTCAATAATATGCAAAAGATAGGAACACAACAGTTCCTTCTTGTATTTTGAATTTTGTTTATGTAGATTGACACAAGACAATATTTTTCTTTCGGTGACATAGATGACATCCCCTTCAAATATCTTTATAAGGACTTTTTTGTACTACTAATGCCTCATTTGAAGAATGGATAAGATCTAGATTTAAAATAGAGGAAATCATCAGCACAATCTGAATGTAAAAAACTTTTGAAGAATTATGCATTAGATGACTTTGCTATAATTTCTGTTTGGTTTTGAGTTTGTTCGTAAATGCTGCCAGGATCACATGCACTATGCAGAGCCTCAGCAAGAGTCATACTCCAGACACCTTTTTATTTCAGGAGCATGTTAGTCTAATTTAAATACATTCAGAATTTCTCTTTCTTGTTTTGAACAATAAAGCTGAATAAGTTTCGCTGAACTAAGGCTGTTATGCTCCTAGTAAGAATATGCCCTTTAGGATTTAATGTGTGTTCTTCAGATACACAGACATCAACACTGTAGGCAATTCATTTTAATTCCCCTGGTTGTCCTTCCTCCTTCAGCTGGATACCCAAATAAATGTATTGCTCAAAACAACTACACTGGATTTTTTTTCATAGGAAGCTTATTCTTCTGTGACTGACAGGATTTATTTCTAGAGGTTGTTTCTGACATTATTCATAAAACCATAGAATCCCCCGAGTTGGAAGTGACCCCAAAAGGATCATTGAGTCTGACTCTGATCCCTACACAGGACACTCCCAACATTCACACCGTGTGACTGAGGGCATTGTCCAAATGCTTCTGGCAGACTTGGTGCAGTGACTACTTCCCTGGGGAGACTGTTCCAGTGCTCCACCACTCACTGGGTGAAGAACCTCTTCGTAATATCCAATCTAAACCTCTCCTGGCACATCTTCCTGCCATTCCCTCAGGTCCTATCATAGGTCAAAAGACAGAATAGCACCTGTTTCACCTCCTTCCCTTGTGAGAAGGCAGTAAACGGCTACAAGATCCCCTCTCAGTCTCCTCTTGTCCAGGCTGAACAGACCAAGTGACTTCAGCTCTTCCTCATAGAGCTTCCCCTCTAGACCCTTCACCAGCTTTTTGACCCACCTCTGGACACTCTCCAGTAGTTTGATATCATTTTTATACTGTGATGCCCAAAACCATACTCGAGGTGGGACCGCAATTCTACACTTATTGCATAAGTACAGAAAATTTCCTTCCAAAATCCATATCTTTCAAACAAACTCTTTTCTTTATTGATAACAAAATATTCAGAGTCTATCTAATCAGATACAGGCAAATGCTTTGCTAATAGAAGAGGTGAGGTAAAGAGATGAGGGGAAACATTTCCTCTATTTCATTTTAAAACTCAAATTTTGACAAAGGAAACCATAAGAGACCTTCTGGTGAGTGTCTTGAAGCTGACACTTCCACTGGAAGTTGCAAGGAGTGCTGAGGAATAATGGATCTTAAGTGAATTTGTTTATCAGACTTGGTCTTTTGGGAGTCAAAGTACTTTTTGTCTCTGCACATGCTTAGTTTGACAGGGCACTGGTCTATCCTAATGTCATTATCATTATTGATAATACGCATATGTGAAGCTTTGTAGGAAAGCTTTGCTTACCCAGGCATGTTACTGAGTGCAGGTCTCAGAACCCTGGAGTTTATCCTGGTTTCTGTGTCCACGTGGGAGTGCTCTGAGGGGCGACAAGCCTCCCAGAGGAAGATCCCTGCAAAGTGGTCCTAGCCCGCCTGTGATGGTGCTGAGACAGGTCCTGCATCCTCCAAGGAGATGATAAAACTGCCTCACTCCCCCTGGCTCTTCCAAGCGAGGGAACAGGGGCAATGTGCTTTCCATACTTTCCACATCCGACCTCCAGGACAGAAAGCCTCTTTAATACCCCTGCATATACCCTCTTTTATACCATGCATACTGAGCCAGAAATCTGGGCTCGGGTTAGAGACGGATTTTTTTTATCACTGACCAGCATCCTCCTGCCAAAACAGGCAGTGGAAGGCAGTTGGCACCGTGTTTCTAGGTCCCATTCCAGAGTACTTTAGCGCTCATAGGAAATTCTTTGTAACATTCCCTTTGCTCTGATATTCAATTAGCTTTCAAATGAGTGAGAAGCCTGGATGAGCTGAGATGGCCATTTTACCAAGTACTGTACTATCACAAAGAGTTCACAGACAGCTGTTTCAAAGTAATTGAAGCCATAATGTGCAGAAAAATGACTTTTCTAATGGTTGCCTTGAAGATTTATTTTTTTAATGTAATTAAAAAGTAGATTTAGAAATATGCTCGGCAACCCAAAAGATTAAATATTAATATGGTGCATAATTAATAAATGATACATCTCTTGATTACTAATGGGTTATTGACTCTAAAAGCCTAACATTATGGAGTATTAGGGCAAACAAAGGCTTTGGGGGAATATCTCTAAGTTTCCAGGATGAAGCTGCATCTTTGTACACCTCTCTCAACGCCCTCCAAAACCACCGAAAAATAGCATTAGACTGAAAGGTACGATTTCTAGAACCTCTTTTGAAAGCTGTGTTTTTACCATTTATTCCTGTCTGCAATCCCACCTTGCAGATTCTTCTGTCAAGGAAAATTCTGCCTAAAAAGGTATTTTGTCTTAGAGTAGACATTTATCGCATTGCCGTTGTTGTCATTAACTTATTCATTTCAAAAAATATTACAACACTTTGCTGAAGTCAGTTATCAGCACTAGTACCTATGCTAAATGTGCCTTTGTCATAAAGTAAAATTGAGAAAGCAGTGTAATATTAATCAAAATTCTTTATATAATTCAAATTTTCAAGACAAACATTTAGCAATTTCAAAAATTTACACTTGGTTTTGCAAGAAATTATGGTAGAATTATAGCAGCATTATCAATTCCGTATTGTAAAATTGCAGAGACTAGAAAGAGTACATAATTCTTAATCTAGTTATATTGATAGATACTTCTGCTTTGCTTGTTTCAAACATCAAACTTGCAGCAAGACAGTTACTAGTTGAGGTGTTGTGGTCTGCTGGCATTCCTTATACCCTTAAGTCTGAGGAGGTACAGGAAGATTCAATTTATCACAGAAGAGCTTGAGAATTGATAAGAATACAAGCAAGTGTTTCAACCCAGGAATTACACCCCATTTGTACTCAGGAAAAGGGGCCAGCTGAAGCTAATGCTGCTTTCCAGCTCAGCAGCCTATCTCATTTAAGAGAAAGAAACAACTGTATTTCATAACCATTAAAATATCAGTGTCCATACCCCAAAATGCCACGGCAGTGATTTGTTTGCTCGCTGAAGTCGGTTCTCAGACCAGAGAAGCAGCTTGCAGCCCACACACTTCCACAGGTTTCCTGCGCATCCTTGGGCAAGCAGACAAAATCCAGGGTGCTTTTGTGGGAGCCTGACAACACCCATGAGGGACCTGTGGGACCCAACCTCAGCGCCCTGTCCTGGGGCCACAAGGCAAATCTGGAGCTGAGTCACCCCTGTACTAATCTTGTGATTGCCACCAACTGCCCAGATACTGCTTGGCCATACTGCTGAACAGCCAGTCATTCCCCTCTTGTACTTGTGCAAACAATTACTCCTACTTTATTTTATTTTATTTGCCTCTGTCCTTAGCAAATTAACTCCTATTTTTTTTGTCATCTCATTTAATTATTCATCAAGATCACGTTCAATTTTAATCCTGACTTTTAAGTGTTCTTGCAGGCTCTCCCAGATTATCAGCTGCAAATTTAATCTCTGTTAGGGGTGATTACATACTCATGTTTGTTTGGGGTCCATTAACTTTAATTAGGTTAAGAACTTTTTTATTCATATGTAGTTTTTTCACTGTCACATCTTAACTGGCTTGAATTTGAAAACCAAAAAAAATTTTTTTTTTTTGATAATACAAAGAGTTTAAAATGGATTTTCAACACTTTACAGCAGTACACATGTGATAACACATGCATAAATAAAACAAGCACACTCACAGTCTTAGTTGGCTTTCTAAATTGTCAGGTCTTGACAAAGTATCAGAAATAAAAGTGATAATAAATTAGCTGATGTATTTTCTTTAAATATAAACTATTCTTATATAGATGTAATAGGTCTCATGAAATAGTCCAAAACAGGGAATTCATACTTTAGGTTGCATCATCTTTATGTTTCAAAGATGTTGTAGACTCCGAATGACAAATATTTATGCTCTTGTGTTAGGGACACACAGACCTAACTCTTTTTTAATGGACTGTAAAATATTATTTCCTTTCAAAACACTGTTGATTAAAAGAAACTTTTTCTGGAAGTGTTTGATGTATTACATCAAAATTCTACTCTGTACAGCAAGAATATTTATTCTTTAGTATGTATATGCAGCATTCCACCTACATATTTACAGAAAGACTTCATAAGAACCAAATCTTAGTTTTGGTAATTTTGTTTGGCTTTCATAATTTTCCCTTACAGATCCCAGAACACAGAATAAGCAAAGGACTCCTTTTTATGACTCTACTTTATACTTAGTCCTCAAATCAATGTTTCAACATTGGCTTGTCAATTTTAAAGCCAAACCCTGCTTGTGAATCTCACTGAGATCACCAGTATAAAGCCAGAATGACTCTACGAGGGATCATTTTCAGTTTTTTCTGGGTGAAATAAATATCTTGCTTAAAAGGGAATGCTACAAGACATATCAGAAGCAATTTTGATACTTCTGGGGAAAAAAAACCAATTTTGACTCTTTGATACATTTTTCTTATCTCTGCAAACCCATTTTCTCATTGTAAAAGAAACTGGCTAGTCATAGTTATTGGGCAAAATGCACCTCTAAGTTTACAGCACAAATTCAACTCCAATTTTGCTACTGTATCCTCCTTTTTATGCATACATATTTTTTTTTAATTCTGACTTATTTCTTCTTGTTTTGAGCCAAAACACTCCTATCCTTGAAGACGATGGCGGGGATGAGCAATTCCAACGTCTGCCCCAGAAGTGTTTGATCTGTTAAGTTACAGAAAATGCAGTATATTAGTAAAGCATTATATTGACTAATTGCATTTTTATCCTGAAGAACAGTTTTGAGGCAGCTGCGTTTGGAACAGCTTCTGCTTTTCTACCGTGTATGGAAAGCTCAGAGCAGTGAATTGGCTCTAACTCGCAAGCTGGCAGAAGAGGAGCATTTCCTATCTCAAGGGAGGGGTCTGACCATTCTTCTTTCTTACCATTCCCTCGGTATCCTAGCCACAAGACAACACAGCCTGTAAGACCACTGTCCTTTACCCGTTTAACAAGAGAGGAACATCACAAGGGCAGATCAGTCAAACAGCAAACACTGTGAGCAGAGAAGGGCAGGTTACATAGAAAAATGTTGCAAATATAATAATAAGGAAATAATCCCTTGAAACTCTAAATGTATACAAGAATAAAACAAAACAAGTATGTGCTGGAAATTAAATCTCCCAACTGTATTGATTGCTAATGGCCTTTTTTAAATTTCAACCTTATTTACTATGTAGAGATAAGAGCTGACTCTGAGCACTTTGTCTGATTCAGAACCTCGTATAAGAAATCTAAAGATCACTCAAATTAAGAGGAGATAGCTAACTACTCCCCTGGGTTATAGAAGAATGTTTTATTTGCCCCCATTAGAGCAAAAGAATAGCACAGAATAGGTTCAGTCCAATCAGAGATACCATTCAACAAAAAGTGGCAGCTGCTTTTATTTTTCTTAAGGAGCGTGGAAAAATACGTCTGTTTCCATTAGCACTACATTTTCCTGGGTTGGTTTTTCTGATGCTTTATTGCTGTCATTCTGCAAAATCCAGAACGATGCAGCAAAAAATCTCTTTAAAGTTAAAATAACCTTTTCTGCGTTGCTTGTTCTAAAAGATAGTGATGTACTCGTTCATATTCAAGCAAAGCAACTTTCTGGCAGAGTAAGAATGTTCTGAACTCTAAGATGTAAAATAATATTCTGAGCAAAAGAATAAAAAATATGTACTCGCTCTCTAAATAGGCTACATATTTTCTGTAAGATAAACAGAACTGAAATCATGTTAGAAGATACTGACAGAATGCTTGAATACCCAGCACTGACTGAAGGCTTTTATTAATTATATTTTAGTTTTATATTCCCGGTGTGACTTGGCATCACAAATATAATTGTCACAGACAGCAATAGAGCAAGAAGTGGCAGCTCTTTCATTATTTTGAACTTTCCCAGCAGGATTCACCACTCTGGCTTTTTTGAGCAAGTTGTGGTTTGGAGCATGCAGGCAGTATGCATTATGTACTAGCTTACATATTTCTACCTTAAATAGGTGGTGTAACTCGAAGAGACTGAGCAGACCTGTTTGCAAAATATGAGTCACTCCAAACCTCAGCACGAAACCTCAAACCAAGCTCTATACTTTAAGATCAGATTTGGTTCAGAAAAGTACTTCTGTCTTCTATCTCTGCAGAGAATAGGGTTTATGGAGAGAGGCCAACACCTTGGTACAAGAAAAAAAAACCTTTTTTTCTTTCTACAGTCTGACAGAAGACCGCTCAAAGGGAGACTGAAAAAGAAACATAAAAATGCTCTTCCAAAAGACACCAGTTATCAGCAGTTTTCCAGTCTGTTATGAGCACAGAAGAGTCTGAAGGGCTAGAAGACAGACCTCAAAATCAAAAGATAAATATAATCAAAAATTTTACCTAAGGAGAGCTCTCTATCCTGAATCACCTGCATTTTCTAGAGCTGAAGAGGCAAGAGGTCTTGGGCAGAACCAGGTTGTGCAAACCAAACTCTCCTTCCCAAAGTGCATCTACCAACTTGTCCAGGCAACAGCAGCAGGGATGCTCACCGCAGCATCGTGTAGCTTTTCAGCAAAGGCAAGTGCAGGAGTGGCACGGGCATTGAGAAGAGCCTACAGGCCCTGCCCCTGACAACTCTGGTGCAGGGCAAAGGTACTAGCCACGATGACTGAAGCTGGTTCAAAACATGTGGAAGTCACTGAGAGCCTTTTCATTGCCTTAAATGGGCTGGGAAGATCAGGCTTGCTCCGTTTTTACTTTCATGTCTGGAAATATCTTCAAGCATGTTCTGAAGCAGACAGAATGCTTTATGAATCTGGGTCACAAAATGCTTTGCAATCAAAATCAACACTCTTATACTTAGGTGTCTTGGTTATTGCAGAGGAAGTGCCAGTATCAGATCTTTCCAGTGCACTACAGAAATCTGCCTAGGTAATTCAACAAAGGCTAATTCCTATTCTTTTCTAAAAATAATCTCATAATTAAGTATTTTCCACCATATTGAGAGTTTCAAGACAAGTAGAATACAATCCAATAGGATTGTGAAATAAAAGCAGCAAAAATGCAGATTTGTCCAAGTTCCTTAAAGTTCTGTTCCATTCTATTTTTTCAGTATTTTTAATCTGATACATTGCAGAGCATGGTACCTGGTATCCAATTGTATCAGTTTACTTCCTGTTCCTAGAGACAGACTTATTCACAAAGCAAGGAAGGGAAAAAGAAGGAATAAAAGAATAATTTTTATAGTATTTCCAGATTTTATGGAAATATTTAATGAAAGTCTGAAAGAAAATTAAGCTCTTTCTTTTGTATTTAACACACATACTCAAGCAGAGCCCATACCAATGGCTATAAATATCTGATTGTACTCAAAGAAGGCAAAAGTACATTTTGATGAGAGATCATTAGAAAAAATCATAATTTTATGCTCTATCACAAATGCAGTGCTTTCCTCCACGCCTTTAGCTGGTAGAGCAGGTTTCAGGAAGATGGCAAACTAAATTGTCTGCTGCAGGATAGGTCCATAGGAAAGAAATTACTCCTTTCAAAGTGGCTAGCAGGATTGCATTATCATTTCTCAAGTGCCTCCCAATTTTGTAGATCCTGGAACAGCTATTAGATGTTTCAACCTAGAAGACTCAAAGTGTTGTGTAATTTCCCTGCAGACACAAAGTGGACTCTGGTCAGAGTGTGCAGAGATCGGGCAGTCAGGTCTATGCATGCGACCACAACACGCCTGCTCCAGCTCACTCACTGCATGTGCTTTATTAATTTTCACCACTTAAAGGAATCTAATAAAAGAAAAAAACAATTAATCGAGGAGGTAGAATCCTGCAAAACTTTAGTTTGAAGCAGGAATGGCATCGCAACCTGTATTGGTAATGCCAGAAAGAGACTGAGGAAGATTCATATGGTCAAGCAACAATGATCACCAGGCACAGGGGAATGCACTGCCGCACACACATTTCTTCAGTCACTCCTGACTGCCAGCAAATCTTTGTTACCTCTCTGGGCAAGCATAGGGACAGTGATGCTCCTCCTGTAAAACAGCATGAGTAGCCACCCTGCATGTAAGGAGACAGGGCTCAGTTTTCAGATCAGACAAGAAGCATTTTATTGAGAATATCCAGGACTTAGTCTCCAGCATTTAAAGAGGCAGTATTTATGACAGAAGTATCCTGCCATTCATACCAGAAAACATCTTGAAACATTTTGCTTGTGAGAGAACAGATGCAGCCCACCTTCAAACCTGAACTACCTTCCCAAACACACACACACTCAGAGTGCTGCAATATTTTCTCAGACCAAAGGAAACAGTCCATTTGACCTTTCTTTTTAATTGCTAAGAAAGCTCTCTTCATTTCTTTTCTTCCCAAACCAATCAGCAAACTAGAAAAGTATTTGTTCTTGATACAGCTCAACCATGTTTTTCATTCCCACGTGTGCTCAGCCCTGTCATATGGAGCTTCTCTCCACAAGACAAAGGAGTGCGTACCAAGAAGCAACATTTCCAGGGTCCCAGAGACACAGGGAAAGATGTTTCCCTGCTTGCATGTTTGCATTATGATGCAACTCCACAGCAGCTGATCACACCATACCTTCCCATGCCTGAGTCATTTCTTAGACTTCAGTTTAAGAGTTCTGTTTTTTACCAGCAGTACACTGAATGGGCTTTCTTGCAGTTTTTTTACTTGTCAAAGTTTCAGCAATACTGGTACAGTCCAGCCCTGCACTGCCAGGCACCATTTGTGCCCTTCTCCCCTCACCCAGGTCGCATCAAGCAGTCCTCTGTGCCATCATATCTGACCAACAAAATCCTCAAAGATACTTTCAAGGGCATGGACTAAGCCAAGACAGAGCCAGTTAAGGGCGTTCTGAACCTTATACACAATTTCATTTATAGCTGAGCATCCCTGACATGTATATGAAGCCACCTTACTGACTGAAAGGAATGAGCACACCATTTAAGTGACCTCAGTAGGAACTGGCTGCAATGCAGAGGCTTAATTCTGCTCTTAAGTTTTATGAGATCAGTTGTGCTCGATACCCTTTCAGCAAGTGTCAGCGTTTGTTGCCGACTCTGTCTTGCTCTGGAATGAAGAAGGGAGAAGCATTTACAAGGATTTTTACTCTCCTTGTTAATCACAGAATGACACCAAAAGGCCAACAGAAGAAATGCAGGCAGGGAATGTGCGCTAAGCTCCTTTGGAAAGGCAGCATCGAGTCAGAGGAGATCTGCTTCGGTGTGTCTCTGCAGTCTTGTCTTGCTTTGCCCCACACGGCTCTGTCCACTGCAGCAGGGAAACGTGCACAGGTCCTTGTGAAGGGATAGTTGTGGTGAAGCCTTCCTCAGTGACTCCTTAAAGTTTGAATCAAAGCAACCTGAGTCTCAGAAAATGTATAGTTTTAGCATTTTCAGATGTATAATAATCCAAACAGAGCTGTTTCAGTGAACTGGAAACTGGTGTGACAGCAGCAAAGAAGAAAAGAGGTACAAGACATTGTGAAAGGTATAAACCTCTTTCAGAAAACCAGAAGACCTCAAATCGCTTTTTCAACATACTATTAAAAAAAAAATAAATCCCCATATTTATAAGGGAAAAAAATACAAATGATATTGGTAGAAAATGACCAAGAAAATATTTTGCAGGCTACACAAACAAAAGCCTGAAGATTCCAAGCTATTTCAGACTCCATAACCTGAAAAAATATTAAGTTACTCAAATCCCACTCATCCCAGAAGTTGATCCTGGCAGCCACCATCCTGAGGTGGCTGCAGAGTTTGGGGTCTCTTGCAGGCTCCCCAGATCTGAAGAAACAGCTATAAAAGGGGATGTGTCTGTGACAAGACTGAGCAAATTTATTTTGGAGGTGGTTTGCTGCCATGTCATTAAAAAGCAGCACAGCATCAGGGATGAAGAAAGAAGGCCCAGTGTCTCAGAGTCCCCTCCATTGACTTCTTTCACTTGCCAGTAAACCATCACAGCCCTGAGGGACAAGTCCAACAGAACATTAGGGATTCTGCTAACAAAATGCTATCATAGACTAACCCACTCAACTAAACTTATAACTTTCCTGTATGTCTACGAGTTACCACACATGATACACATATGTATTAACTCTCAGAGTTTATCTCGCTTTATTTAAAGCATCCTGGTTTTCCCTAGAACACAGAGGTTTCACCAAGACATTTTGAACTACAAATTAAAAATGTGTCAAACGTAACATCTAAATATTCTTTCCTGTTATATGGCATAAAGTCTCCTCAGAAACTTGTGTCTAAACACTCATGCTGAACTTCTCTGAGACAGATGAAGCCCTCAAATCAAAGAATGTGAAAGGGAGAAAGTATTGTTAGTTAGCACATATGTTGATATGTGGCAGCTCAGTCACTTTAAGGGGCTGTTCTCTTGCCTGAGCCCTGCTTTTAGTAGGTATGTGTTTTCCAGAGGTATTGTCTTAGATGCAAGCGAGCAATGAAGCAAGTAATTTTTTTTAACTGGAATATTGTAGGTTATGATATTTAGAGGCTCTATATAGAAAGAAACATAATATGTTGGCAGGATATGGCATAGATGAAAGTTAGGCAGTCAGCTACACAGAGAAATATTTAAAAGAAAATTAAAGAAAGGCAAAGATGGAAAACAGGAGAAAATTAAGCAAGATTTAATTATATGGTATATATTCTTTTCATTCCTGCAGCATAAGTTAAATCCTTTGTCTTTTAGTGATTTCTGAAATTCCTAGATTCTTCGTTCCTCAGCTCACAGAAGCGATACCTTTGATCGCCCCGGGATGCTGCTGTAAGCTTGAGGTTTCTCAGCTAGAGCACAGCTATATCAGAGGAGAATAAACCTGGTGCAAACACATGGTTTCTCTCACAGCAATGCTGTGAAACAGCTCGAAAGAGACTCCTCAGTCTCAGACAATGCAGTCTCTGCTCTGCGTGATGCAAGCTTTTGCCCAGAGCCATCCCAGAGCACTTGGTCAAAACAAACCATGTCAAACCGTAGCTAGAAAACTGCTTACTTTTTCTATTATAGTGGTGGTATTCAAAAGCTACCCAATTGGTAA
This sequence comes from Tapera naevia, assembly GCA_033556795.1. NCBI lineage: Eukaryota > Metazoa > Chordata > Aves > Cuculiformes > Neomorphidae > Tapera > Tapera naevia. Next base: position 2,037,665 of record JAUMJJ010000118.1, read on the forward strand.
AGGTAGCTTGGAACAGTATAGGGAATAGGTTGATATCCTACAATACTAAGGAGCAAGCTTAAGTGAGGAGGGGAGAGAAAGGGAGGAGAATTAACAGCAGTTTGAACACTGTCAAGATGAGGCAGCTTTCAATGCAAAAGGGACTAAAGGTTAAGGTCTTTTCTTGATTCACTGTTACTTGATGCCTACAGGAAATTAAACGACAGAAGATCAGGTCAAAAAGCATTAATAAAAGCAACAAAATTCAGAAGTTTGGAAAAAATGTTATAATACTTTAATGTCATTTTCCCTGTTTCAATGGTGTTTAGGCAAGTGTGTCATGTTGTCTACCACACAGTATGGGCTGCAATACATAGTGTGAACCATTGATTTCAGCGCTGTCACTGAATATTCCCAGATTGGCTTGTTCCAAGTCATAGTGGAATATTACTCACATACAGTCCTCATGCAGTTTAATCCAAACAATACAGTGCATAGACATTCCACCATCTGTTAGGAATTGTGGCAACTCTGTAGGGCACAGCTGATAGTGTTTGAAGTAGAGATCCTTTGGTTTGGGCAAGGAGCTGTGGTGAGCAGTTTGCTGCCTTTGGTGGAAAATAAATGCTAAGTTGCTGAAACAAAGGAGAGAATGATTTTCCTTGTATAGGCGTTTTAGCTAACAGCTTTATATTGGCAAAAAGCATGTTGCATGGCCTAACTCACAGCAGAAATCTTATGAATTAGGTAACCAGTCTGAAATCGCACAAATTAGGTTGTTAATCTTAAAAATACTTGGGTGTGTGGACAAGAAAGTTTTCATCAAGGTATTTTTATTGAAGGTTATTGGAGCAACGTGGTCGCCTTTTACTTTTGGTGTTCTTTGCAGTCATAGGTTGGAAACAGATGATCTTTAAGGTCTCTTCCCACCCAAACCATTCTATGATTCTATGATATGGGAAGCCCCTGGTCTTGCTCTTCTGTTGATCTGTTCTATGGCTGGGTTTTGGACGTGTAAAAAGGCATGGATATTATTCTTCATGTAAGCCCTATCACCTCTTTCCCACCACTTGAAAGAAAGCTGAAAGTCTATATAATCGTAAAGGCATGCCCTTAATGGAAATCTTTGACATGAACAGTGCAATGGAAACACTCAAACGGCTTGAAATGTCCAAGAGAAAGAAAAGCTTAAAAACTAGGCAAAAACAACACTCAAGTGTATTATATGACAATTAATCATAAGCTTGATTCAGTTATAAAGTATATCCAGCAAAAAGCTATTTGAGACAGAGTGTATGTTCTGCAATACTCAACAATAAATCAAGATTACTTACTTGAGGTGCTTTGTTACAAAGCAGTCCTAATTCTTTCATGAATTAATGACTTTAAAAATCCTGCTGAAGATTAAATAGCTGACTTTAATTTCATTAAGAGAAAAAAGACATCATCTCCTGCATCCAATATTTTTTCAGCTTTGTACAAGCCCCACTCTGTACTTAGTTATTGGGTCAAAAGCTGATGAGACAAAGTCTTCAAAAGTACTTCGGTTTCAGGGAGTGCTATTTCCTGAAGTATTTAAAAGACTTGGTCTATTACCCTTACTGTATTAATCTTCACATCAGTAGAGAGCCCACTGACTTCCCAAGAGTTTGGGAACTCAGCTGTGCAGATCAGCATCAGTGGTAACAGTCTAAAACTATATTAATGCACATCATCTCTCCATCCTCTGTCCTTATCTGTACAGGTGACAAAGACCAGATGCTCAGGTCTCTTTTGGGTTCGGACTTTTATTTGAACTGGGGTTCTGGGCACCCAGTGTTATCTGGGCTTCCCACAAAACAAGAAAAAATGCAAAGCTTTGCAGAAGACGCAGCTGCTGTCTGTGTTGCGCAGACAGCTTGGATTCTAAGTCCAAGTACTGTGGCCAAAGTCATGCTGTGAAAAGAAGTTTGCCCCTGCAGAGTACCGTGGGTGAGCAGACTGCGCTGACCCTGGCCATGCTGCACTACAGCTATGCTGGAGCTGACAACTTCATCAGCAATGGCTCAGGGACGTCGATCTAATGGGACCACATACTCCAAATCTTCCTCACCCACAGTATAAACCCAGAACTGGACACAAAATTATGTCCACATTGGTCACGTACATCTTAATCTTCTGACATGTATTGCTCACACTGTTCCCAAGATCTGAAGGATTTGGATATACAAGCTTCCTAGTAAAGCAAATATTGATACAGAGATACATCTGATGCACAGCAAGAAACAGATAATATGTTTAAAAGTGAAAAACAAAACTGGTATATAAATTTACAGTTCCTTCAGAAAGCATTCTCTGTTTTCTTAAGGTATATGAGAAATTATGTACTCAGCTATCCTGAAATAATGAAAAGCTCATCAATTAGCTGTCACTATAGTGTTATGGTTTAATTATGTTCTAAAAATATATTGAACTGGGTATCAAAGGAAGATTATATTGCTGAGATGTGTTATTATTTTAACAACAAACCTATGTCTGTTGAGTAGGAGGGAATGCATGAAAACATGACCTGAGCACAGTTTTACATGAGTACAGCTGATATGAATCTAAATCTGCTATACTACAGCATTGTCTGTACTTTTCAATGAGGGAAATATGTTCAAAAATGAAGAACAAAAGAAACCATACCTGGAAAGTCATTGTTTCCACATGGTCCACCTGTAGATCTCTGACAGCATTAATATAGGCATAAAAATTATGTTAATTAGTTATGAGGTCTTTCTTAATAAATATTACATTTCAAAACATGTTTTTGAAGACAGAAAAGGGGGTGCATGGCAAAAAACCTGGAAGTCAGTCAAAACACATGGGCTTGGAGCTACAATTAGCGTAACACCTCTGTGTTCCATGAACCTACATAAATTTATAATAGCAATGTATCTTGCACATCAATAGCCTGCATGAAGAAAAATGTAGTAAATTATCTCTATATAAGAACTGTTAATCGCATCCCATGACTTTTTTCCTCCTTATTTTTAATAACCCTCTGCAAATTTGGAAATTTATTAGATCTTCCACTACTGTTCAAAGAGACCTCTTTTGCTGGCTGAATTAGTAGTTTCAATAGCATTTACGACACCAACAATAGACAGATTGTAAATCCAGCTTTCAGTGATTCTGATCACAAATATGAAAGCGTCTATGAAAATAAGCAAAGATGCTTCTTTAGATGTATGTACACACGAATACACACACACATTCAGACAACATATGATTTCAAAATTCCTTAAAATATTTGTTAAAAATATTTTATAACATTCCCCAGCTAAGTCTTTTGCTGATAGGTACACCTCTCAGGAGCTGCTTTTGAAACATTTGAATATTACTGCACTTAATTCAGAAGTACGCCGATTCCACACTAAAAGACAACTCCTATCCCGAAATATTGAAGGCACCTATCTGTACCAAAGCCAAATGATATCCAGCTGACATGCTTTCCAGCATACTGGAGTATCTGCAGTTGAAATCTTAGGAGGAAGCTCAAATAAGTAAATAAACAAGATTTTATCCTATCAAAGTTAAAATTGTTCATCCTGCTCTCAAAGCAAGATGTCATGGAAAGGTTCCCTCAAGTGGAATGAGGGTGTGGAGGAAAGTTGATTCAACAAAAAGAAGAGCTGAATACAAGAGATTTAAAAGATTATATCAGGGACCTATTCATTTGAAGTTAATCTGCCATGGCTGTTGAAAGAGCAATTTTCCCTTTGCTTCTCACCATGACAAAGGAGGATGGAGAAACAATAGAAAAAGAGAAAATCTACCAGGACTGAAACTCTGTCCCTTAACTTGGCTGCAACACTGAGACTAAAGTCTGCCTCATAAATTTTGCAGGATTAAGCAGAGACAAAGTAAAAACGCAGTTTCAGAAGGAAGGAATGAGTCAAGGATCCACAACACCCTGGGGAATTTGGTTGCCCTTCTCAAGAGGAATCTAAACTGTTTCCACCACCCTTCGTAAAATGTCCGATCAAAATCGTACACAGTAAGATGCAAGACATCTAAAATCCCTGAGTTTGCCAACAAAAGACTTGTCATCAAGTCATAAAGATGCTGAAAGAGTGAATGACCTCCATGTCACAAGTCTGGAATCAATGAGATAGCCTGAGGTCTCTTGCAGAGCCAGTGAGTATGCTGGAGGGAAGTACTGCCCAAGCAGGAGCAGTACTCCATAGTGCACCAAGAGGCAACTACAGCAGATCAAATGACACCAATGTCATCATCTTCTCCTGGTACCATACCTGCTGGAGCAGAGGATCCAACACCTGTTTGAGCCTGTGTCTCTGCCAAGAGCTCGTGTTCTCATGTGTTCCTTGGAGAGCTGTCACGAGAGAAGCTCTTCTACGTTCTGATTTATGGTTTCCCTCCTTATTACTATTACAAGAGGATTTGTTTTTTCCCTCCATATTACTAATACAAGGAAGGGGTATATCACAGCATGCAGCTCCACATCTCCTGCATCCTGAGGGCCTGAGGGTGGAAACCGCAGCCAAGGCTCAGACCATTGACCTGTTCCATCTCCAAACTAAAGCAAAGATAAACCATCTAGTGTGGTACTGTCTTTGCCATGCTCGTTGGCCAAACAGATAGTGTCATTGCAGAGATATCAACCAGCACTTCCCACGAGGCATGCTGATGCCTTAAAATCTGTGAACAGACCCTGTTTCTCACCGTAACTTGAAAACTTGCTGCATGTCCATGATGATGTGGACCTGCAGTGTGAATTGGAGTTCAATGACTGGGCAGGTGACTTGCACATGAGTAACACAGCCAGTGCACATGCACCTCATAAAGTAACTCTCACAAAGAAGGTGACAATTGAAGGATTGACACACAGATGAATAACAAATTCCTTCAAAACTAAGCCCTATCTAACCTACTAAGTAGATCAGAGCAGAAATATGAAAACCGACATTTAGGAAGCAGAAAATGTCATTCTATAGCAGAGAAAGTTTAACCTCAGCAATGAAAGAAAGTTAACCTCAGTAAAGAAAGTGAGGTTATGGGGCATACACTGCCCCACGTAAAACAGGCCATGCAAAGCATTGCCTTAAAGTTTGCATACATTGATTAGGCAAAACATGTGTCCAGTATTGAGCACTTGGGCATAGGTATGCTCACAATTTGAACATGTGTGAAAACAAACACTAGGAATAGAGTCCTTTACTCCTATCCAGCAGAATCTCAAAACACACTTTGAACAGCTGCTGTGAACAATTTTTGTGAATCGGTCTCCCCTATAAAGGCTCAAGTGTAATGTTTCCAAGACTGGACTCTTCTGTCCTGCACATAGTCATACAGAGAGTCATGCAAAGTAGATTTAGGACTAGGTTTAGTTTCTAATCAAAAATGTTGTCACACACAATACGTAATAGTGTTTCACTTTCTGATCATTTTTCGTGAATGATAGCTGTAACCTGAAGACTGAGGGGTAGAGGGGTACTGAGGCAAGTGCAAGGAAAGTTTGAAAAGTGCCTAGAAAACTGGCGAGGATTTTTGCCCCAGATTTTTACCTAATTACCATTTTTATCTATCTAGGATGTATTTATTCGGGCATTATGTTTTTCTGTGTGCTAGCCCAAGATGTTTTTAAGTTGTTATTACTTCTTGTTGTTCCTCCTTCTTGTCTTTCCATCTTCTTGTTAAGCTATCACTCTGTGTTACCTGACTAAAATGAAGGGTACAACCCCAAAATACTTCATCTTCCTGTCCTTCAAATAAAAATCCTGTGAACACTGAGAATTAGCAGCTCGCCTTCTCTCATCTCACTACTTTGTTCTTAGAGGTTAGTGTGGGGTTCTGGGCTTTTTTCTTCGGAGGTATTCCTAATAATTGCTACAAAGTTCTCCCACTAACAGGGCTGGATTTAAAAGCAGAAATGGTTGGAAAAGCACCACAGCAGAACCTGAGGCACTGTTGTCACCTGTGTGAAATGCTTTTGCATCAGATCAAGTGTAAGGAACCAGAAGACATCACGGATTTGTTGCATGAGACAAGTGTCAGCCCTGAACACACAAAAGCTTGCTCTCTACCACCTCCTCTGTGCTGGAATGGTTGTGGTTGGGAGCTGTTTACATATATTAAGTTTGCAATCAGCCGTATGTAAAATACCACCAGATTGTGGTCAGTGGTTGTATGCAGACTTTGTCATTTTGCTTACTGACCACATGTTCCCATTGATCAATTCTAAATTGGATTATTGTTAGGTTTAAAAGCGCCTCAACAGCAGAAAGTGGTGGTAGTGGCTGGCAAAGCAGAGATGGATAACAGAATAAAGAGGGAAAGTGACAAGATTTCAGACTGAATTGATCACTGTCAGCAAGTTAGTGGTCAGCTGTCTGACCTTTGGTGCCCAAAGCAAACATCAGAATAATGTTTAGACAAACACATTTGATTTTTGAGGTAATGGGTATGTCAACTAAATGACAAACCTTAGAAAGGTCAAAGGGATATCCATTTTTCAGACTTTTTTCAAGCATTAATCGTTCATTTGGGGAACAGTGTCTTTCTAAGCTAGAGAGAGAGAACTTCACTTTTAGGGAGAGAGGGGTGGGCACTGAAATTATTTAACTACAGCCACCAACCCCATCAAACCCAGCCTGTCACCAACTCCTGCCATTCGCATCTACATTTTGCTGCATGTGGACCTACCCTAAGTGCAGCGGAGTGGGATTTCAAGTCCAGCAAAGCTTTAACACTCCCACTGTTCCTCATAGCAAGTGTGGGAAAGGCAGCTGTGCTGCCCACCTGAGTGAGACCTGTGCCTTTCCTAATGGCACTGGGAGATGGCTACAACATATCGGAGCTTGGCACCACTCAGCCACCCAACCAGACTTTCCCAGTGCCTGTTGCACCACTCCCTGCAGGATGTTAGGGTCTTTTAGCACGTATCTTCTGTACAGTGAGGAGTGTGAAATGAAAAATACTTTGACATGATTAGAAGAGGTTAATAAATAACGAAGCCCAAAGGGACTGGCGTATCTTTGTGATTTCACAGTCCAAGATGTGGTATCTGTTGCCACAGAAGGGACAGTAAAGGGAAAGACACAGAAATACTGATGATAAACTAGGAAAAATGAACAAAAATGCTAATGCAAACAACAAAAAATCCTTTAAAATTTACCGTTACTGGCTCTGACTCTCAGACTGCTGTTTAAACAGTCTCTGCTTACCTTTGTCTTTTTTTTCTAGATTATTTTTTTGACAAGGTGTGAACGGGCCACATGTTCTTAAAGAAAAGATCATCAGGGTCTTTTTTACGGTGTGTGTATATTAGAACCACTTGGGGAACAAATGGTGTTTTCTTATTCTTACATAATTTCTTCACACACACACAGCCCCCAAAAAACATTTTCAATTCCAATGCCATACTAAGAAAAAGAAGTACTCTGGGACTGGGAATAAGAAGCAAGAAAGGGAAAGCCACTATGAATAAAGATCAAGAGAAAGTTTTCCTAACCCTACCATAAATCCCTTCTGTCCTGTTCTCTCTTCACTTTTTGATCATGCATGAAAAGTGCATTATCCGTTAAACACCAGAGAAGGATCAGCAGCAGCTACCGCCTTACTTCAAGCTCTGTGCCTGGTTCCACTCTTTAACTCCCTGCTCTCAAGATTCACTCAGTGGCACAGTAAAATGCGAGAAGGTTCCCGAACTGCAAATTCGTTCTTTCAAAGTTCAGCTCCACCTATTTGGATGACAGCTCATGACCATGCAGGCAATTCTCTTCACATGAGAGTTATTCTGCTATGCATACAAATTTACTATGTAATATGTTTAATATTACTCTTCAAACAGGTAGGGTAATTAAAAGCAAATTTTATCTAGAAAGTGAGGGAACATTTGACATAACCTAACAATACCCAAAATAACGGTTTATCTTCAGACATATAATTTGCAAATGAGAAGGAATTTTTTTCATTTCATATTCTATATGCCTTGACTTTTATGTCTCTGTCCTAACTGCTGTAGCTGAGAAAGATTCATAGTAGAATTCATTGAAAGTCAGAAAGTTTGTTTGCAAGAAGACTTCCATGAAAAACAGAAGCATTGCAAGATGGAAATATTTTTTTCTCAGAAAATTGTAATTTGACAATGCAGTTATTTTAAAGGTTATACAAGCTAATTTCTCACAATCTTGGCATATCCATTTTGATAATTATGAAATCTCACCTTCTTTGAAGCATTATTCTCAATAAAATCTGTTTTGGCAAAACTTTCCTATCAGTGTTTTGCACACAGTAATAGCTGGAAAGACAAAGAGTGTGGAGAATAAGGAGTTTCCTCATTATTACTCCTTCAGTCAATTCTCTGTATATTCCTGGGACTTCTCTAAGTTTCAGCATGTGAATATTGTACAATGGACAAGCTCAGACTGAGGGAAAGGAGATGATAGAAACACCCAGTGTGAAATTCAGTGATAAGGTGCAACGTTATCTCACATACACCTATATTTACAATCACGTGTTGATGTCTACTGCAAGTATATATGGTGACCCCATGGTAACCCACAATGGGAATTTCAAAATAATTTTGTCCATTAAGGGACTATGTCAGCAGAACAAGTAGAAGACACAGCTTACTAGATCTGAATTTTCCAGATAGTTTTCCAAATTTCAGTTTCCTTAAAACCAGAGGGACCTTGGTGGTGTAATTGTAGAACAACACCAAATTCAGATGATTACAGCCTAGGCCCTCCCTCCAAGCCCACCTCATCTTCAGCCTGGTTAAGCGCTGAAGTGAGAGTTGCAATTTTTGCTAGCAATTTGAGGCCCATGGGGAAGGAGTTCCTCAAGCCCTAGTGCTGCCACCAGCACTTCATGGGAGCCTCATGTTCTTGATCTTTCCATCATGGAGTCTTGGTCACTGAGCTGCCTGGCCCTGTACCTGCAAGCATCTTCCTTTGCCTAATGCTGGATCTGCATTTGACTACAAATGCTAGAACATCTCTCTAGAAAAAAAATATTCCATAAGTATCCCAATATGGTTTCTCAAATCTTCTGTAGGCAGATTACGCAAATCTTTTAATTTTTCAACTAGATATCATAAGTGGATGACTTCAGAAAGCATAACAGAGAACACACATTCTCCATACTTTGTACATCCTAAAGGCTATAGGTAGATAAGAAACATTGAAAGCCTTACAATAATGGCACAAATTTTAACATAGTGAGACATGATAACAGTTGAAGCCTGAGTGTGGGACTCCTCTTGATTCATCCAACATGCACACACAAGTTCTGTGATAGCTATGTACCAGGCCCTTGAGTTTCTTTGTGGTCATGTGGCAGGGGCCAGGAAACATTCTAGTTCACCAGCTTCCCTGTGGGTTGGCATTATATTACAATTAACAAAGTGATCCTTATTTGAGGTTTCCCGTAAGCCTACAGCGGTAATTAATGTCCTGGGCCTGCGCACACTTGTTGGTAACTTAAATATTGAGGGGTTTAACAGATGTAACTAAGCAGTCTGTGAAACTTACCCTTGCCAAACTAAAACACAGGAGGCTCTGTCTAAACATCGAGAAACACTTTTTTACTCTGAAGGTGACTGAGAACTGGCACAGGTTACCCAGAGAGGTTGTGGAGTCTCCTTCCTTGGGGATATTCAAAACATTTCTGGACATAGTTCTGGGAAATTGGCTCTAGGTAGCCCTGCTTGAGCAGAGCAGCTGGACCAGGTGGCCTCCATATACCTCTTCCAAACTCTGATTCTGTATCTATAACATCAGTGAACTCTGATCAAGGCTAGAAACCACTCAAACTTTCTATCTATTCAGCTGCAGTGTTTTAGTAAGTGTCTACAACCTGGCTTTTGCTGCACAGTACTGTTATGGAAACAATTGACTCCACCGTGGCCAAGTGTCACTTTCATCACTACACATGAACCGTCATCAGGACCACCGCAAGCCTAGCTGCCAGCACCCCAAAACACCTCCAAATGTGAAGCTCCAAAGAGCAGTTTGATGCTATTTGAAGTCAAACTGGCACTCTGATTTTTTCAGGCCAGATTTGGCTAATTCTTGTCCTGTACACCAGCTTTTGAAAAGGTCCTTGCAAATACACAGGTTTTGTATCAATTATCATTACTCGTATAGTAGCTGGTATGTAGCAAAAGTACAGCATAATATGAGAAAAAATATTGATTTCAAGAAAGTTAATATTATTAAAAGGTAGTTGTATTAATCGCTTCCTTGAATTTTAGCTGGTGGTTTTCCTTTTAGTAAATCAATGAAACTAATAGTCTTGTTATAGCAGGAGCACTTGTTAGACTATTTTTTTACTCCTGCACTTTCAAGTTATGTTAAGAGCAAAAGAGCCAAAAGCTATAAAGTTATTGAGTGGGACTTAGAGGACTTGAATGACTGGAGGCATTATGTTCATTGTCATTTCATCACTTTATCTGGGAAAGAAAAATTTTAATTAAACAGATCTTGAATTGTGTCTGTTTTCTGTTTGCATCAACTAAAAAAATACAAACCCAGCAGCATTTCAGGCAAAAACTCATTATCCCAATTTACTTCAGTGATGTTAAAACAGATTTGGAAAGGACTCAAGTGTCCCTCAAAAGAGTCAAGCTTACACAAATGTACTTCTACAAATGTCTGGCATATGGAGAAGCAAATACCTAATACTTCACTTTATAAATCCACTTTTCTATCTCAACAATTGCTTGAATTCTTCTTCACAATTCTTTCTGCGTACATAGGAACAGCTCATTTCATCTTCTTACAAATGTATCCATGCATAACTGACAAGACCAAAACCAGGTACATTTTCAGCTGAAAATCAAAATCTCCAGGTTTAGCAATAGGACAAGCAACTCTATGGCACTGTCAAAAGAATCACAGCATCACAGGTTGACCTGAGTTGGTAGGGACCCACAGGGAACAACAAGTCCAACTCCTGTCCTTGCACAGGACAACCCCAACATTCACACCATGTGTCTGAGGGCATTATCCAAATTCTTCTTAAATATTGTCAAGCTTGGTGCCATGACTACTTCCCTGGGGAGCTGTTCCAGTGCTCCACCACCTGCTGGCTGAATAACCTCTATCTAATATCCAATGGAAACTTCCCCAGCATGTCTTCCAGCTGTTCCCTTGGGTCTTATCATAAGTAAAGAGATCAGTGCCTGCTCCCCCTCTTTCCCTTGTCAGGAAGCAGTAAAAAGCTATGAGGTCCCCTCCTCAGACTCCTCCAGGCTGAACAGACCAAGTGACTTCAGCCACCTCTCATACAATTTCCCCTCTAGACCCTTCACCATCTTTGTGTCTCTCCTCTGGACACTCTCCAGTAGCCTGATGTCCTTTTTATATTGCGACAGCAAAAACTGCTCCCAGTGCTCCAGGTGGGGCCTCACCAGTACAGAGTAGATCAGGACAGTCAACTCCCTTGACTGGCTGGCAATGCTGTGCTTGATGCACCCCAGGACACAGTTGGCCCTCTTGGATGCCTGGGCACACTGCTGGCTCATGTTCAACTTGCCATCGACCAGAACTCCCAGGTCCCTCTCTGCAGGGCTGCTCTCCAACCTCTTACTCCCCAGTCTTTGTGTATATCCAGAAGCACATAATGACCAATTTTTATCTTAATGTTAACACAGAACTTGTCTCTCTAGCTGGAAATATATTAGCCTCATCTTTGCATCTAGGTTTTCCTGTGCCTGTTTTTTAGCCAAAATATTTATAAAGGCAGAAGATAAAACACATGCTAAAAGTAATTTTCACTGGAACCTGGGGCCTACATGGGGCCTCGGTCAGGAATGTGATCAAAAAACTTCCCAAACTGATCAAGCCCATGGACTACTATCCCCTAGAAGTTTTCCAAATAGGAAATAACAAAAAATCTTCTAAAAACCTTATGGCTATTAAAAAGGACTTTAAAGCTCTAGGGCAAATGGTTAAGGACTCAGGAGCACAGGTGGTCTTCTCCTCTGTCATGGGGAATGATGAGAGAATGAACCAAGAATTAAATAAATGGCTGAGAACATGGTGCAAAGAACAAAACTTTGGGTTCATCGGTAATGGGTTGGCATGCATGCCAGGCCTGCTGGCAGGTGATGGGGTGCACCTTTCTCCTCAGGCCAAAAGGGCTCTCTCAAAGAAGCTTGTAGGGCTAATGAAGAGGGCTTTAAACTAGATTGGAAGTGGGTGGGGAACGTCTGCCATGCCAATAGAATTAAATATGGGGCCAACACCCCAGGACCCGAGGGGCACAACAGCCTTGGATCCCCAGCTAGACAGACAGCAAAAGAGGGGGTGACAACAGCTCATCTGAAGTGCATTTACAGTAATGCACACAGAATGGGAAACAAACAGGACGAGCTTGAAGCTATGGCAAGCAGGACAATTATGATATAATTGCCATCACAGAAACATGGTGAGACAACTCACATGGCTGGAGCACTACCATGGATGGCTATAAGCTATTTAGATGAGACAGACTGGGAGAGAGAGGTGGTGGGATTGCTCTTTATGTCAAAGAGTGTTTTGACTGCATGGAACTCAGTAATAGCGATGATAAGGTAGAGTGTTTATGGGTTAAGCTCTGTGGTTTAAGTGGTAACCCAGATATTGTGGTGGGAGTTTGCTATGGGCCACCTAACCAGGATGAAGAGATTGATGAGCTCTTCTATAAACACCTAGGAGAAGTCTCAATATCACGTCCCATCATTCTCATGGGGGATTTCAACCTCCCAGATGTCTGCTGGAGGTACAACACAACAGAAAGGAAGCAATCTAGAAGGTTCATAGAGTGCATGGATGATAACTTCCTAATACAACTGGTAAGTGAACTGACTAGAGAGGGTGCCCAGCTGGATCTGCTGTTTGTGAATAAGGCAGGCCTCGTGGGAGAGGTGGCGGTTGGAGGACGCCTGGGGCACAGTGATCATGAGATGATACAATTCTCCCTTCTTGGGGCAGTGAGGAGAGTGGTCAGCAGAACTGCCACCCTGGACTTTCAAAGGGCAGCCTTTGAACTCTTCAGAAGGCTGCTTGATAAAGTTCACTGGGAGGTGGCTCTAAAGGACAAAGGGATGCAAGAGGGATGGATGCTCCTCAAGAAGGAAATTCTGGCAGCACAAGAGCAAGCCATCCCCGTATGCCGTAAAACAAGTTGGTGGGGAAGAAAACTGGGATGATTGAATGGGGAACTTCGTAGCGATCTCAGGAAAAAGAAGAAAGTTTACAAGCTTTAGAAGAGGGGGCAGGCATCCCAGGAGGACTACAAGGGTGAAGTGAGATCGTGTAGGGAAAAAATCAGAAGGGCTAAAGCCCAACTAGAACTTCAACTGGCCGCTTCGATCAAAGACAATAAAAAGAACGTCTTTAAATATATCAGCAGCAACAGGAGGACAAAGGAGACTCTCCCTCCTTTGGTGGGTGCAGAAGGGACAGTAGCAATGAGGGATGAGGACAAAGCAGATGTGCTTAATGCCTTCTTTGCATCAGTCTTTAACCCAAGGAGAAATGCCCTAGGGATACTCAGCCCTGTCAACCAGAAGATAATGGGAGTGAAGTTCCAGCTGTTTGGGAGAACTTGGTTAGAGACCTGTTTGGCCAATTAGACATACACAAATCCATGGGACCAGATGGGATCCATCTGAGAGTATTAAGGGAACTGACAGAGGTCCTTGTCAAACCCCTTTCCCTTATCTACCAGCAGTCCTGACTGACTGGGGAAGTGCCGCTCAACTGGAAGCCGGCAAACGTAACTCCCGTTTACAAGAAGGGTCAGAGGGAGGATCCAGGGAACTACAGGCCCGTCCGCTTGACCTCGGTACCAGGGAAGGTCATGGAGCAGATTGTCTTGAGTGCTATCACACAGCACGCATGCGACAACCGGGTGATCAGGCCCAGTCAACATGGGTTTATGAAAGGCAGGTCCTGCCAGACCAATCTAATCTCCTTCTATGACAAGGTTGCCCAGTTAATGGACAAGGGAAAGGCTGTGGATGTGGTGTACCTGGACTTCAGTAAAGTCTTTGACACCATTTCTCACAGTATTCTGGTTGAGAAACTGTCTGCCATTGGCCTGGACAGGCACACCCTCTCCTGGGTTAAAAACTGGCTGGATGGCCGGGCCCAGAGGGTGGTGGTAAACGGAGTTAAATCCAGCTGGAAACTGGTCATGAGCTGTGTTCTCCAGGGTTCAGTGATGGGTCCAGTCTTATTTAACATCTTTATCAATAATCTCGATGAAGGCATTGAGTGTACCCTTAGCAAGTTTGAGGATGACACCAAGCTGGGTGCAAGTGTGGATCTGCTTGAAGGAAGGGAGGCTCTGCAGAGAGATCTGGACCGGCTGGATCGATGGGCTGAGACCAACGAGATAAGGTTCAACAAGGCCAAGGGCAGAGTCCTCCCTTAGGTCACAACAACCCCATGCAGCGTTACAGGCCTGGGGAAGAGTGGCTGGAGAGCTGCCTGGAGGAGAAAGACCTGGGAGTATTGGTTGACAGCCAGCTCAACATGAGCCAGCAGTTTTGCCCAGGTGGCCAAGAGAGCCAATGGCATCTTGGCGTGTATTAGAAACAGTGTGGCCAGCAGGACCAGGTTTGATGATTGTGTCCCTGTACTCAGCACTGGTGAGGCCACACCTCGAGTACTGTATTCAGTTTTGGGCTCCTCACTACAATAAAGACATTGAGGTGCTGGAGCGTGTGCAAAGAAGGGCAACGAGGTTGGTGAGGGGGCTGGAGAATAAGCCCTACTAGGAGAGACTGAGGGAATAGGGGTTGTTTAGCTTAGAGAAGAGGAGGCTGAGGGGAGACTTCATGACTGTTTACAATTACCTGAAAGGAGGCTGTGACAGGGTGGGTGCTGCTCTCTTCTTACAAGAGACAAGCGACAGGATGAGAGGAAATGGCTGCAAGCAGCGACAGGACGAGAGGGAATGGCCGCAAGCTGCACTAGGGGAGGTTTAGACTGCACTTTAGGAAGAATTTCTTCACCGAGAGAGTGGTCAGGGGTTGGAACAGATTGCCCAGGGATGTGGTGGAGTCTCCATTCCTGGAGGTGTTTAAAAGACGGGTAGATTAATTTCTTAGGGATATGGTTTAGTAGGAAGACAGGCATGGTCGGACTCGATGATCTCAGAGGTCTCTTCCAACCTTAAGATTCTATGATTCTATGATTCTATTGTACAAATAGAGGCAACTATGGGTTCTGCCAGTCTCCTCTCATGAAACAAGTGCCATAGTTGCGAACATTTATATCACTCTGTCTTCCGGTACTTCAGGAGCAAAAGGGACTGGAACAGCTATGATTTTTCTGGTTCGCCTTCTTTTGTCATTGGAAGACCATATGGTCTGTAGGCAGAACATTATAAAGCTGATGATTGCTAAAATAAATTGGCGAAGGAGTGTACATACTGTGATGTCTACAGAGCACTGTGGCTGAAATGTGAACTAATACAAATCATGGAGGAGCTTCCCAAAGGCATAAATGGATGTTAGCTGCCTAGGCCCAGTGAAAGGGCTGTGTCCCTTGCGGCTTTTGCTTGTCAGTGAAACCACAGTATCCTCCTGCTTTTTCTTCATAACACTTCAGCTCTTAACTCTGCCTGATCTCTCTAAACCTGTCACTGCAATTATCTGCCATCAGCTATATACTATCAACAGGAAATAATTGTGTTCCATCTGACAAGAGGAGCATTACAATAACATAATTTGGAGCCAGATGAGGCTTGACAATAGCCCATCTCCCCTGCTTTTGAAAATCAAAGGTGTAAATCACAAAACCACTTCCCTTGTACAGGTTTCTTTCACACACACTTACACTGAAAACTGGTCAGTTATTTTCGTAGAATAAGAAGGTAATAACTGGCTCCTGACCTGAATCATCAATAATTAATTTTAAAAAAATGTTCAAAAAACCTTCTTAAAAAAACCTACTTCCTGCAGTGCAAATGAAAGTATTTCAAGATCCAGTAATCACCTACAAATGAAGTTATAGGAAAGATGAGAAGGGAAATATCCTTGTAGTACACTGTTTTTTTATGACCAACTAATAGAAATATCTTAAAAGGAACCTAGCATGTAAATTCACAGCAATCAAGTCTGTAAAAATTATACTCTACATTATCGTTCATCTACAGGAAAGGCAGCAAGAAGGACCAGGGAACTGCAGATCTGTGAGATTGACGTTGCTATCAGGAAAGATTATGGATCAGTATACCTTGAGGGCATTCACCAGGCATGTGCAGGACAGCCAGTTGACCATGCCCAACCAGCGTGGCTTCATGAAGGGTAGGACCTGTTTGACCAACCTGTTCTCCTTCTATGACCAGGTGACCCACCTAGTGGATGAGGGAAAGGCTGAGGATGTTACCTCATCTTTTGTAAAGCTCTTGACACAGTCTCCCACAGCATTCTCCTAGAGAATGGCAGCTTATGGCTTAGACAGGTATACTCTTCACTGGGTAAAAAAATGTTTGTACAGCAAGCCCAGATAGTTGTGGTGAGTGGAGCTAAAGCCAGTTGGTGGCTGGTCTCAAGTGTCGTTCCCCAGGTCTCAGTTTTGGGGCCAGTCTTATTTAATATCTCTATCTGTGATCTGGACAAAGGGTTCAAGTGCTCCCTCGGTAAGTTTGCAGATGACACCAAATTGGGCAGCAGTGTTGATCTGCTTGTGGGAGCAAGACTCTGCAGAGGCATCTGGACAGGCTGGATGGATGTGCCCAGGTAAATTAATTGAGGTTCAATAAGGCCAAGTGTCTGACCCTGCACTTCTGTAACAATTACCCCATGCAACGCTACAGGCCTGGGGAAGAGTGGCTGGAAAGCTGCCTGGCAGAAAAGGGTCTGGGGGTGCTGTTTGACAGTGAACGTAAGCCAACAGTATGTTTAAGTGGCCAGGAAGGTCAAGAGCATTCTGGCTTGTATCAGAGATGGTGCAGCCAGCAGGACCAGGGAAGTGATTGTGCCCCTGTTCTCAGCACTGGCGAGACCACACATTGAATACTGTGTTCAGTTTTGGGCCCCTCACTACAAGAAAGACATTGCAGTGTTGGAGCAAGTCCAGAGGAGGGCAACAAAGCTGGTGAAGGGTATGGAGAAGAAGTCTTATGAGGATCAGTTGAGAGAACTGGGGTTGTTTAGTCTGGAGAAGAAGAGGTTGAGGGTAGACCTTATTGCTCTCTACAACTACTGAAAGGAGGTTTGTAGCCAGGTTTGTGTTGTTCTCTTCTCCCAAATAACTAGTGATAGGATCAAAGGAAATGGACTCAAGTTGCACCAGGGTTTAGATAGGATATTAGAAAAATTTCTCTAATGAAAGAGGGGTGAAGCATTGGAACAGACTGCCTGGGGAAGTGGTGAAGTCTCCATCCCTAGAGGTGTTCAAAAAACATCTAGATGTGTCACTTCAGGACATGGTTTAGTAGGCATGGTGGTGTTTGGCTGAGGTTTGAACCTGATGATTTTAGAGGTCTTTTTCAAACTTAATGATTGTATGATTGTACATCCAAACTGTTTTTCTTTAGGATTTACTGGCACAGGAGGTGGTGTAACCAAGGCCAGTGTGTGACAGCCTGGGAGAGAAGGGCTCCAGGTATGCAGGGATTTCACAGCTATGCAACTTCTTTGGCTGCTGTGTGGTTAACCACAGCTGAAGTGGTGGCAGGATCAGGCCTGGGGCCAGGGGCAGGCTGCCCCAGCCCCGCTGCCCAGATGCCCATCAGAGGAGACCAAAGTCTTGTCTGGGATGGGAACTCACAGCCAGCTGAGGTGGGATGTTTCTTTTTTTCAAGTAAATACATCGAAAACACAAAATATTATTTTCAACCTGACTGTGGGTAGCTTCATTGCTATCTCATGCCTGGATCCAATAAACCAGTAATCCCCTCCCCCATCATCCCCTCATCCCCAAGTAATTAATTCCTTATGTCCTGTGATCATCAAGAGACATGATAGCCTTTGAAAATAAAGATTTAGCAATATTAATAATGCTCAATTGCCCAGTCTCAAAAAGGCTGCAGCTAGAGCTGGTTGAAATATTTTCAACAAATGTCATTTCATTAAAATATGTTGTTTATCAAAGCAGAAATATTCTGTGGAGACATTGGTTTTGACAAAGATTTCTGAAGTCCAGTGTTTCTGGCTAGAAGCAGAGGGAGACCTGTACGAATCTGAAAATAGTAAATTTTAACACTATTTCAAGTCAGGAAAATATTCTAAAAGTTTTGTTTTCATTCCAGTGTGGAATAAAAACATTTCCAGAACTTTAAAGGTTTCATGACACTAAATTTTTATTCTCTTGCCAGCTCCAGAAAAAATTCTCTTCAGGCTAGCTGATTCTGAATTAAATGTCTGTATTTCATAGGTGCTCATGCTCTTCTCTATGTGTGCATGTGTGTATGAAGCCAATTTACACAGTTTATGCTTTTGTTTGTTTGGGCAGCTGCTTTCTGTAGACATTTATTATGGTCTTGCTGTGGATCAGCTACAAAAGACAGATCGAAGGAAAAACAATATTCCCTCCCAGGAGCGGGTAAGAAACAGAGGTCATTTAAGGCTTCACCCTTCCCACTTCTCGCTGCTTCTCTTCTCTGTTGCTGTACTTACAATTAATACTTCGCCTGAGCTTGGGTCTCCCAAAAGGCCATTTGAGGTCTTTTGCTACCTATGATTTGATCACTGTGTGAGGTAGGGGTTTTTTTTAATTACTTTTCTCAAAATGCTATGATGGCTGAATTGATACAGGCAACTAGGCACAGACTGTGTCATTATCTTTTTAATATTGAACATTACAAGCTGATGGGTAATCATAGCTATTTCTCCATTATGGTCTGCTGATTCCATTGTTTGCAAAGTTCAATGTACTTAAGAACAACTAAAAAGCCATTCTGCAACATGAGTATGCTGTACCTGCAAAAGAAAACCACATAGTTTCAAAAGGATCATTGTTTAGGAAAGTTCGTAAAGTCTGTTATTCCTCATAAGTCATGCTGAATTCAAAGCTTAAATATTTTCCCTGGAAAAGGACACTATTACATTTTGTAATATTTGGAAGGGACCTTAAAGACCACCTAGTTCCAAACCCTCTGCCATGGGCAGGGACACCTCCCACTAGATCAGGCTGCTTGAGACCCCATCTAACCTGGCCTTGAACACTTCCAGGAAGGAGGAATCTGCAAGTTCCTTGGGCAAACATGGTAGTTAACATTCTCCTAAGAAAAGAAAGTCATGAACTAGGAGAAAAAAATCATTAAGGAAATGGAAACATTTAAATGAATTTCAGGAACTTCCCTTGCTCCTGGATGCCTCTGACCTCTACTTGCCCCTTAAAAATCAGAATGATTTTAAATATGTCCTTCCATAGAATCATAGAATGGTTTGTGTTGAAAGGGCCCTCTAGTCCACCCCTCCTCCAGCGAGCATGGACGTCTTCAACTAGTTTAGTTTGCTCACAGCCTGGTCCAACATGACCTTCAGTATTCCCAGGGATAAGGCTCTGTCAATGAGCTCTGCAAGTTCCTGAGCAAAGAACCAGAGCAAAGAAAGTTCCTCCTCTGAGAAAGAGGCCCATCTGTAGCTACCAAGCCTTGTGCCATGTAGGCCATCCTATTACTGAAAACCCCAAAACTGTTGTGATGACACCAGCTACAGAGCCATGCGTTAATAGACTGGGTGCAACTGCGTCTTCCAGTGTCACTGCCAACAACTGGAAAGAGAGAGGAAAAAATAACCTGCACTCCAGATTCCCTCAAAAACAATCCCAAGGCCCTGAAGTCTCTTTTGATCATCCTTGGTCTATGCACTGCCCACATGTACGTGGAAGAACAGTAATATGTAATAGTCCAAGAGCCATATCAAGCTAGGAGGTTTCCTAGTGATGTCCTTAACTTGGGCCCCAGGGAGACAGCAGTCTTCCCTAAGATGAGGGTCTGTTCAGCATATTGGACCCTCTGTTTCCTTTAGAAGGGTTTCATCTACAACTATAACCTGTCCTTTCTTCCTCTTGGAGGTGGTCATGATACGGGGGTAGGCCTTTCTGACTTTGGCAACACCTCTGGTTTAGATCGACCGCTATCCTCATCATCCGCTGACTGGCCTTCCATGTCCAGAGCCTCATACCTATTGTACACAGGCACCTAGAAAGGTGAAATGGGCAAGTTGGATGTTCTCCTACTACCCTGAGCATGGACCTCCATTCACTCATGTCCTTTAAGCTACTGCCTCAGTCTCTGGCAGAGGGAGGATGCAGCATGGCTCCACCAATCTCTCTCTTTCTCGGCCTCCCTGATGCTCCTTAACTTTTCTACTTCCTCTGGTAGTTTTACCACAGGTTGAGCATATCATTCACTTAGTCACACTTCACACAGCTGTTCACACTACTGCCATCTATTCCAGTTAAAGGCTCTGGCAGCCTGAGAGCTGGATGACTGCATGTTTTCTGTCAGAACTCTGTCTGGGTTGCCACATACATTCTGGTGAGTGCAAAGAACAGATCTTTCTGCCAGGTAAATACCATAAGCTCCTTCTCAGAGGGAAGATCTTTGAAACACTCATGGAAACCAAAAGGGAAACAGACTGAACGGAACTGTTTCCAGCACATCCCAGAAGTCCTGACCAGCCCTTTGGACAATATTTCCACGTTAAATAAAGGCTCCGGCCTTTATTTGTAAAAGGCTCATTGTAAAAAGGCTCATTTCATCAGTACCGACAACTCCTCCTCACACTAACTCTATGATCACATACAGTATCACACCAATATGACGACTCAGAAGCACATTAGCAGTGGTAAGCCAGAGCAACTCAGAAGCGTTTCTACTCACTGGGCCAGCAAGTGTGGGAACTAGTTCCTGTGAGCTCTGTGCTCAATGGAGATGCTTCAGATGGCTACAGAGAGCGCAGGAATCCCTCTGACATGACTGAACCCTTTTCACTCCAAACCAGACTTATGTTTCAAACAACTGATCCTTGTAGGATAACTCACTAAACACACAAAGCTGTACCTTTGCTAGTTTTCTGAGATGTTAAGAGTCAGGCTTGAATTCTAACCCAGTTGTGGACACTAACCCTGAACTGTGAGGAGCTCCTGGGTCTCACCCTGGCAACTCAAGTCCTACATGAACAAAAATTTTATCTGAAACAAAGTTACATACTTCTTTCTTCCTTTTATCCTTCTACTTATTCCCTAAGGATTTCAATGACTTAGCTGTTCTTCCAAAAAAGTATCTGCTGCCATTTCGTAGGTCTGGGAAAGGAAAAGTTACTCTTGATATTTACCAGTCCTTACAAGATCATATGGCTCTCATATTTCTTGTCTCCAGAAATAACAAAAAGTAGTCCCTGAACAGAAATCATCCAGTAGCTCCAAATCAGAAGGCTGGCTGTTAACAAGTGAAAGATGAGCCTAACTGGGTGCAGATAAACTGGGACTGCTGAGAACGAGGGGTCGTTTAATACAATATTGATGAATCTATTAATCTTCCTCATCACTGAAAACTTCTTGAAAAATCAGGTACGCCAAAAAGCAGATAGTCAGAAACCTAATGCTCAGAACATTCCATCTACAGGTCTCAAGACACTTCAAAACCCTTTTTCTTTCCACGTAAAAATAATGAAAATTAAGAATAATTATACTTAGTGTCTTTTCCACTGATAAAACACGGAAGGCAGCAAATGCCCCACATCCAGTTCACAGGACCTAGAATGAGCCAAGGGAGGGTTGGACCAATTAATTGTCCTCAATAGTTTTCCTTTGAGGAGAGAATCCCAGGAGAACTGACTCCTATAATGACTTTATGCAATTACTGAGAACAGATCATGTCCAACTCATCCATTTTCCTGGGTGTTAGTCACAGGCTTGCAAAAG
Organism: Tapera naevia; assembly: GCA_033556795.1. Lineage (NCBI taxonomy): Eukaryota > Metazoa > Chordata > Aves > Cuculiformes > Neomorphidae > Tapera > Tapera naevia. The sequence goes on from JAUMJJ010000118.1 coordinate 2,059,504, forward strand.
ACCTACATGACTAGTTCCCAGCTTTGGTGGATTCTGCAAACAGATGAGGCCTAAGATTAAAAGATACAGAAAATCCTTTTCATGCTCTGCTGTAATAAAGAGAAGACATTGCCTGTGCAAACTCTCAAGGACTCTACAGGCTGTGCATCTGTGAGGGCTGTGATCTGTACAAAACAACTAGCTTGTAAATTTCATCTTTATTAGCCCAGGTTTAATGGTCATCTGGGTTTGCCTTATTGTCCCCTGAGACAACACTGTTGGGAACAAATCCTTTAAAGCTTTATTGGTTTTGTGTTTCCATTGTTTCCTTGTCATGGGTCTGCTAGGCAAAACTTCTCTTTGACAGTTGGATGCTTCTTCCTAAAAGATTATGATTCCTCCTTGCTGGACCAGCAGGATCCATCACATCATTTCTTTTTTGTAATTGCTTTGGGCCAATTTCTTCTAAAAGAATTAAAAATGCAAATCTAATATCATAATTGTGTAATATGATAAGCTTGGCAGCTCGATCAATACTACCTCCCACTGTCAATAATACAGCTCCAATGCACGTTTGTCAGACTTGACCAATCTCACTTTATCACTGGCACTGTAGTCCTTCCACATCTATAAGATATGACATTTTCTTAGTAGATTCCTATCAATCAGATCTAATTTTTGCATCATAGAAATTCATTTTGTTGTCTTGCTGCCTGGCGGCACAGGGATTGCTCCTTGAGCCAGGCGTCAGAGGTTTGCAGGCTTAGGCTTCCTCAGGCTCCTGTGTTACAGTCTCACTGAGGACTGGGGCTGACAATAGCACACTTGGGTGTCTTCATTTTCTAGCCACAAATGACATCCATTTAGCAGCAAAGGACATAGCTGGTAACCACTGTGGAGAGGGAAATCTGTGAATCGATAAGAAAATGCCCGTTGGTGCTTGTACTTTTGGGTGTATCTCTAAATAAAGGACATTCTAATATGAGATAACTATTCAGCCTCTCCTGAGCCTATAAAACCCTTTCCAAACAGTACTTTGTTACTTAATAACACCTCCACAGTAGAGTGTTTCTGAATATGTCAAAAGAGCTTCCGATCCAAATTGGAGGTAAGCCAGAAAAGGCAGTAATTATATAATGTTAACACAGACATTGTTTCTTCCTACTCAGCAACAACTATAACAACTTAAAGCAAAAGTACAGTTTGCATTCTTCCAGTGCCCACACCCAGCCTCAACAAACCTACCTCCTTCTTCTTGGACTTGCTTTAAAATGCTACATCTAGGAAAGGTCCTTTTTTAAAAAAAAAAAAAAGTCAGTTTTAAAAAGGTTCCTTTAAAATGTTGCATTGAATTTCCTTTCATGGTAATACTTTAATGTCCCTCCAGCTTTGCTGACCTCTGTAGAATTATCCTTGACCTGTCCTGAGAAGTAAAAACAGGTCTGCTGGTTGTAATCCACATGAAATAGCATATTCTAATAACTTTAAGCAAAAAAGCCAGTGTCAGCACTTAAGTAACCAACTCATGAGGTGGACATGCTTGTAAGGTTTATGCTTTGGTTTTGGAAAATAGTTATTTTCTGTTGCATCATTATAATAAACCTGACGGACATGACCTAATGTCATATAAGTGGTGTGTGTGCAACAGCAGGGCAGAGAAATCCAATCACCCATCGTTTTTCTGAGAGCATGAGGATTGCACATAAAATTGTAAGTGAAGAGCTCAGCTCAGGGCATAAACATTTCAATGCATAAGCACAGCCCCTGGGCAAGGAAGGAAAAAAAGAGACTGAAGCACAGACAACTGCATCCTGGAGGTCAGGAAGTATAGGGATGAAGAGAAAGCTGCCAAAATCCAGGTTTATTTAAACTTCGTGAAGCAAAGGAGAACATCAAAACCTGCTTAAGTTATATGAATAAATGAAGAGTGAAAGGTAGTGAGAAGAAGGGCCAATTGCATGTTGAGAATGGATTAAGGATTAGAAGTAATGTAGATAAACAAAAAATATTAAAAGAACAATTTACCTCACATTCAGTAAGGATCATTGAATACCAAAAATTGGAAAATGAAGGATAGCTAATGAGAAAGATTGTGTAAGAGAAGAAATGGCCATTCTTTGAGATGAAGGCAAGATACAAAGACGTTCTTAGTGGAGATATTGGAATGTCCATCCCAGAATGCAGGGGCAGGTGAAACTGCAGGCAGTTGGACATCGTTAGGAAGGATTTTTTATAAACCTGTCAAATCAGTGATCATAGAAAATCTTCAGAGATCAAGAAATGCATCACTTCAAAGGTTTTCCTCCATCTAACTGAAGCAACTCTCAGATCATTAGTCTGACTTGAATACCATGGAGTTTTAGAACACATTTTGAAGAAAAGAATAACTAAAGTGCTGAAAAGCAATAGGAAATGTTATTAAAACAACATGTTATTTAAAAAGATAATAATTCCAGACTAAATTAATACCTTTAAAATAATGCGATGACTGATTTATTCAGTTTTAAGTCAATGGATTCTACTAGATCTATTCATATTTCAGTAAAATATGTGCTTTGGTGCTGTGAGGAAAGTTTTTAGGTAATAGGAGGAGGTAAAGATTATTAGAGAACCTTAAGAAACTACTTAAAGAAAGATGACAATGAACTCTGCTGAAAGACGAATGTTTGGGCGGCCGAGAAGTTACCAGCGCTATAATAACAACCCAGCTTGGAAAAATAGTCTCTGTTATTCAATGACTGGTGTGTAATATAGTGAGTGTGCTAGTAACACAAAGGTAGGAGGGTTTAGAACAGCTTCCAAGGTAAGCTATTATTTTTTTATAATAACTGGGTTAGGATGAAATTTAGTAATCAGTTTTAAGAACTAAATCAAAATTAATATTAATAAGGACCAACAACAAGAAATTCTGCTAAGAATTTGGAACTTATTGATTAGAAAAGATAGAAAGTGAGAGATCTTTATACATTAGCTATTTAACTGTGAATTATCCAGCTAATGTGCCCTGTGCTCTGCAGTCTCCTTTTTTAGGCTCAGCAATAGCATAGCACTTCTTGTTAATTTGCTGCCTAAAACAACATAAGCGTAGAGAGGTACACAAGGGCTGGTTTTCTTTTCCTGTACCTCTGCAAGCGGAAACAGAGTGTGACAATGTCAAAATTCATCAAGACCATCATATCTTTCCACAAGGCTACACATAGGTCATACTATTAATGTACCTATGTTAAAAATGTCTTTTCACAGTGGGAAAGCACCACATGGACTAATATACTTATGCTATTCATTTTCTAGCAGACCACAGTCATGGTCAGTTAGCTGCAGATGAGCCTTGAATTTACCAGGCTAAATAGAAGACTTATGAGCTAAGGAAACTAAGACAATGAAACACGGTAAATGAAGCAAAGCTTCTGGGTTATACTGGCCCTATTATGATATTGCTGCAACAGCCACATCAGCACAATGGTTCTAAGTATCACAGCCATGATGACAATGAAAAATAGTGCTCACGGTCACTCAAAGGTCATTGAAGGTGTATGTGCCTTTTTAACCTGTAACTTTAAAGTTTGAATATCTATAGCAAGAGTGGGGTTTTCCCCCTATAAATCTCAATATGGATCTGAACAGCTACGTTTCAGAGAAGTCTACGTACAACAGTTACTAAAAATGTTTTGCTGCATTTCCCGTGTTCTCCCTTGTGTTGCGCAATCGCTCTACTTTGTTCTACTGGTTTGAAAGCCAAAGACCTAAATTTTTAAAGTCATTATGTAAAACAGTCGCAACCTCTTTAAGACAAGACTTTTGGAACAGCTTTTGTAAGTTCATCCATGAATGTTTGCCTTCGGTCTCCTTCACTTGTAAATATCTCTTCTATAGAAGAGCATTACTGACCCTGAGAGCATTGATTTTCATATGTATGATTGCTAGTGAAATATTAAACCCTATTGATTTGAAATTCAGGATCAGATGTATGCTAGATACTCTGCATATTTTGGGGATGGACAGCTTCATTTATCAGCTCTTCCAATTGCAAAATAATCAGAACTCCATCATGTTCCTCTTTTGAGATGTAGATGTTCCCGTCAAATTACAGCATCCACAATCTTAAAAAGTCTTCTGTGCATTATGTTTACTATTTGGTCAATTTATCCTCCCTATGAAGTTTTTTTGTTCATTTCTCAGAAAATACACTACAACAAAGAGATCCATCTGTTCATCCACTGAAATTTCGTGTTGTTCTCTTTTCTTAACCCATGGAAGAAGTAATAGGAGCATGATGGAGACTTCCATGATTGAAAGAAAGAACAAGGAAATTATCACAAGCATTTCAAACCAAGATGAGGAGGCTGAGAGCTGCCTTTCAAGACATGTCAGAACTTAAGTTCAGAGATGGTGGTGAAACTTATGTAAAACTTGTTACAAAACTACTCTGTGAAAAGGAGATACAAAACACCATGAAGGTACTTACTGTGGGGGAACTGAAGGGAGGCCTGACTAGGTTGTCCTTTGGAAACTCAGAAATACAGAGAAACATTGAGAAAAGTACACATGGTTCATAGCTTCCACACCAAGAAAAACATGTTGGCATTCACTTGTCTTTACCTCTTTGGCTTAATACTCAAGGAAGGGAGACCCTGAGCTGCTCAGACCAAGTAAAGTTTTGTTGATTATTTCCATGGGTACAGATTTTAATCTTTAGGGATAAATACAGGAATATTGAAGACTTTGCCCAATTTATTAACTTTGTCCTATGAAAACATGCAATAAAATAACTGTTGCCATTCTGCCTCACAACAGTCATGGGAGATCTGTGATGAAAGACTCTTGCCCGTGAAAAAGCAAAATTTTAAACAGTTTTTTGGATCCTATGAAGTGATAGTCCAAGGCAAAGCCATATATCATGTGGAAGGGATAGATGTAAGTCTCATATCTTCACTTCTCCCTGGGCATCCTAACTCTGATCGTATTAGGTACAGTGTTTTTTTTCTAGAGATAAGGTTTTAACAGAGTGCTTCCTCCTGAGCCCTGGGGCATAAGTGCTTACACTTTGGGAAGTCAGCACATCAGTGGGTAAGGAATGTTTGCTCTGCCAAACCTGGAAGTTGTGGACACAGAGAAAAGGCAAGATGGGGAGAGATGGAAGAGATGAGAGGAATCTGTGATGGACAGTGATAATAAACACAGGGGGAAAGAATAAAAACAGAGGAGGCAGTCTGTAAAAAAGAAGACCTTCAACATAGATTTTATTCCTGTAAAGGAAGCTATTTTCAACTTTGGATGGGCTTTTCGGTGTGGAGAAGAATGGGTTTTTTATCACCATGTATAAGAGCAACTGCAGGATTCATGGTGTTTAGAAATATTTTCGTTTAAAATTAACTGTTCTCTAGTCCCTTCAAATGAAAGTTGATTTTCTTAAATTCACACATACAGATTCATATGCTCCAAGTAGACAGGGATTTACAAACCAAAGAGGAGTCTGTTCTAGACCTCTGAACTCTGTGGAACTTTCTTCTAGTCAAAGACAAGAGCAATTCACCAATTAGTAAACCTCTTAGACAATGTGCTTTCAAATTTCACAGTGGTTATGTGAATAATTTAGAATTTGAAAAACTTTATCTATAAATCAGCTGCAATGCAAGCTGTTGTCATTGGTAAATACATATCTGCAGACATCTAAAACATTTCCTGAGAAGTTTTTCTTTGATGTGCTATACAGGTACACAAATAACACCTCAAAAAGAGAATTAATTCTAATAATGATACACCACTTTACGCTCCTTCTTACTTATGCACGCTTCCAATAAGCGTATAAGGGTATAAAAGTGATTTAGGAATAATATTCCTAACAGTTAGGACCAGACATTGTAAGCCTCTTACAAGAATTAATCAGTAAATGAGCCAAACCTAGACTTAATGAATTAATAAACGAGCCAAATTTTTATTCCAAATTTAGGCTTTGATTTTCTGGGGAGACTAATGCTAAACCCCCTCTTATTAGTTCCCTCTATATATTGAATATCCACGTGGTGCTCACAGTTCTATTGCTTTCCTGATTTACGTCACTTTTTTGAAAAAATTATTTCACTAGGAAAACAACATGACTCAATCCATCTCATTCACAATTTTTTGTTTTTCCCCCAATAGTAAAATCCTGGTACCACTTTTCACAAAAAAAACCCTTCCTTTCCTGGTATCACTTTTCACAAAAAAAAACCCTTCCTTTCCTTCTTGCTCTGTTTATGTGTTTGCTTGTGGTTTTACTGGTAAGGTGTAACTCATAGTGCTATGAAGTACTCCTTGCCTCTCCACGACTGAGGTGAAAAAAAAAATTTGCATTACGTCCACATTTTTTTTTCTATAGCCTCTCTTTCCCCATCAAATACTCTCTGAGCAGTGGTTCTGAACATCAAGCACCTAAAGTCTAGCTGGTCAGTCTGAGTGTCTAACACACATTTTCAGTCTTAAGTGAATCTAATAACTGTTTCTGTAACATACTGCCTGAAAGCTGAGTAATTAAGTCCATGAATGTACACTTTATCACAAAAGAACTCCCTTTTCACATTGAGTAGTACCAACAGATAATCAGAAAGTTTTTAGCTCCTGTGTAGAAGATGAACCTATTAAGAGATCTCGGGCTGAATAACAGATCGCTTTTAAAAATTGAGGCAAATATAATAGCTTTGCAAGCTGAACGGTGTTGTGTTTCCACATGTGGTTAAAGGCACCCTCAGGAGCAAGGTCAGCATAGGAGGTCCTCAGGAATGCTGAGGTGGAATTGTACCCCTACAAACCTCCACACAGGTGGAAACCAAGGGGGTACAAACTCCTTTCCACAAGGTCTCTGTGCCGTCAGCCATGTGTTCTCAAAAAATGCTGCGGTTTACAGCCATCGACTATTGTATTGAATTAATATCATTCAAATTCTGTTAAACATTTATCTTAATGCCTGCCCATCCATATCTCATTAAACAAGCAAAGGTAGAAGTGTCAGGTTCCTGAATCTGCCAGTAATGATGTCAGTACCACTTCAGGAATTTAAAGCCAATACTTTTGTCTGGTAAAAATGCCATATATTCAGAGTCTAGACTTGTAAAGAAGAAAGCAATCCTCATATTACTATGACAGAAGAGTTTCTTGCCTAGTAGAAGGAAATATGGGAATACATACTTAAATTTGTGGCTTCAGATACATGTATTTGATGTTAAAACATTCTTCTCATTGGTGTTTTCCACTATAGAAGACTTCATAGTGGAAACAGTCAGAAAAACTCTCTAATTTTGTCATTAAGACCTTTCACCTTTCCAGCTGGTTAGATTCCATGTGAACACAACTAGGTACCTAAGGATACAGAAGGATACAGAGTCCCATTTGTGAAGGACTATAGGTTTATAGGATTATAGAAGTCACTGTGCAAGTGAAGGGGAATTGAGCAGGGATTACCTAATGTGCAGCAGTAGTACAGGGCCCCTGGCACTGCGTGCTCCACATTAGTAACACCAGTTACTGCAGCTGAGGACTGCATGGACAGGCCAGCTCAGACCTGGTGAGGCTGGGCTTGCAGAGTGAGAGGCCCAAGCTAGTGGCTGTCTGCAGGCACAGTTGCTGTCATGAACACTATCCATATGCAAGTTTCTGGATGAGAACTTACTGTTCTGTGTGGGAGGTCTAATTCAAAGCGTTATAGCTTTACCAATGAAAACAACTTCTGTTCTCTAGAGACATGGCTGCTATACACCATTCAAAGACTGTGTAGAGAAACTATGGCTCCTAAGCAGCCTAAGTAAAGAAAACCAGTGCAGAATCCAGCCACCAGTTCTACGGGAAATAAATCTGTTGACAGAAGCACTGAGCACTGTGGGGATCTGATAGAGCTTTCCTTTAACTGACTGTCAGCTAGAAACCTCCTGATGGCTTTGTCTTAGTGTAGAGGCAGTGGAGACAATACATCATTCAATATGTCATTTTGGTGTTTGGCTTTTTAAAATATTAATGAACAGTCTAGGCTTTCCTTTTGCTGACCACTGAAAACAGCCCCATTCCCGTGAGTAAACCAAGGCTGACTCTTTAAGCCTGTGATTGAAATTCGGTCAAACCTCGGGGTGAATGGAAATCATTTGTTGCTTGACAGTGACATGTGGTGGCTCATTCTTGTTTGCAAGAGAGCTCAGGGAATCTGTGTCTATTCATTGTCATCAGTTGAGGATTCAGTATCGATGGTTACCCAAAACTCTGTGGCTTTGAAGAGAGAAGGCTACACTGCAGCCACAGATTTGGCTGGGACAATGTCTGAGTCTGAACAAGAAGCACTTTGTTGATTTCTCTCCAACAAACCCTGAACAGAATTGGGCAACCTCAGCTGGTTGGGCTGGAATCAGGGAGGTGTGGCCAAGATGATTCAAAATGATGCGAGGATAGATATGCCACGAAAGCGCTGCCCTGACTATCCACTCTTTCTGATGTCCTTCCATAAGCATCTGCTACCAGTCACTCTCAAAAACAAATATCAAGCTAAGATGAACTCTTGCTCTAACTCGCTATGACTGTGATGCTATTCTGGGAAGAAAAATCAGACTTACACAGAGGGAGGTGGGAATTGATCTCGCTGAAAAGGATTGTTACGTAGAGCAGAGAGCAACGATTTTTTGCATGGTCCTTTCCAACCATCACTGTCAAGCCAACACACTATGAAAAGTCGAGAGGATGATGCCAGGGAGAAGATCAGTTGGGAGCAATAGCAGTTTACACGTATCTGTTTCAGTTTGTAAGCTGCCTGTTAGATTATATTTTGGTTTTTGTATCTTCTGTTATCAAGCAGCACAAAGTTTGACACGCACAGTGGCGTGCCCTTCCAAAAAAATCTGCAGATTACATTTATTTCTTAAGGCCCCTGAATGGGCAACTTACTTTCTTCATGGAACTGTTTTACTCCTGCTACACATAACACTCAACTTTTTACTCCAGAGTTGCTCACTCAGCTTTCTTTTCCAGCATCCTCATCAGACCCTACCTAGGCAAGCTGTACAGCCACAGAGGGACAAAAAGCAATTCCTGACTCAATTAATTTCAAATGGTATCCTGTCATGAGAGAGAAAGATAGAAAAAGCAAACAGGGCAAATAACAGTAAGTAAAGTGTTGGTGAAACAATTAATAGAGTAGCAACATATGTTGCAATCTTAGCATAACACCAATAGTCTTCTTAAAAACAATTGTTTCATTTCCTGTAACTGTGATGTAAAATCTCAGAAAAATGCCAAAATGAAGAGTTTTCATGAGAAAAACTTGATTGTGTTACAACTTTTCCTCATTTAATGATAATTGCCTTGCAAGATCTTTCTGTAGAAAATGAGTTTCCTACTGGAAAGCCTATGAGACTTACCAGAACTGAGTCTGTTAAGAAAACCCACATAGTCCTTTTCTCTTTCATAAATGTCTTTTCTGAGTTAAAAAATGTAAATAAATAAATAGTGAGAGCTCCCCATTTACAGCTGAGACAGCATTTTCGACCTTGAGTCCATAGAGGTTAACCTGCTCTGATTAACTTTTCCATGTTATTCCATTAAATAAAAACAGTTTTGACACCCAGAGACTAAGACATCCTAGAGATAATACAATAACCTTATCCAATCATTCCAAATTGAATTGCAATAATTCATTTAGGCGACCATACATATTTGTTATGTGTAATATGAAACATTCCAAAATGAAATCAATAGAAATGTTTCTTGTTAATGAAGATATACTGTGCTGTTACGTGTGGGGTTTGGACTCCGTATCGCAGAAATCTTATTTGTATCCTAAATCCCAGGGTATCATACTAGTTACAGATGATGAAAGCATTATTTTAGAATTATGTGGCTGGACAGCTGGAAAATTTTGCTCCATGACTTGTTCATTAAAAATGGAAGTCCAAAGCACCTAACGTCACTAGGACTTTGGCTGTTCTCTTCAATAGGTTTTACCTTAAGATTTTTTGGGATTGTTATTGGATCCCCAATAAAATTTATACAACGACCCTGGGTGCTCTTTGACAGTTACAGTAGAAGGTTACCCATTCTAAAAGGAATATTTAAAAAAATAAAGCTTACAAATATCTTTGATGCTGATTAATGCCTATGAAAGACAAACACAGCATTATGTGTGTGAATCCCTTCCTTCTCGTCCACATGCTGCTTTGCAAAACTCTGATGGAGCAAAATCAGATCAAAAAGGTCTCTGTCTCTCTCTCTCACTAAATTGTTTCCAATATTCCTGACTCTTATAAAAGCCATAGAAAGAGATAAAAACAACTCTTTCTGCTGTGAACTCTCACTGCCTGCTTCTCTACATGCACAAGCTTACCTCGATGTGCAGAAAAGATCACTGTCACTTTGCATTTACCTTTAAAGGATGGGAGTCAAACTACTCTTTGTGTATAGACAGTGCAGAGCAGATTGAAGACTCTGAAGACGCCAGCTTCAGGCTCAACTATGCCAATCCAGAGCTGGGCCACAGTTGTTAAAATCAGCATGAACTAAGTCTGAGATTATTACCCAGCAAGCCCCCCTTGGCAAGTTTCCTGCATTGCTGTGTCTTGGCTATATGCCAGACAAACTAGCATTTTATGCAGCTAGATATCTTCTAGCACCCGACTTATTCCTTTTCAAACTACATGGAATATCACTATGTTGTACGATGGACGTGTCCGGTGTCTTTGGCATAACCTATTTCTGCTCATCTGGTCTTTGCCAAAAAATCCAGAGGACTTTTCCTTTGGAACAAAAACCCCAAAATACTGTGGACACAGTAGAGTACTTAATGGCACATATTGCAAGCTCTTATCCATTTTCGTAATAGAAACATGGGATATCTCCATAGTCATTATATATATTTAAACAGCATCAAATTTAGCATAAATTTGCTGAAGAAAGCTCTTTAAAGCCCTAAGCAGAAACTTGGAGTAAGTTCAGCTAAGACGACACTGGAAGGAAAGCTGAGGCACAGATTGTAACTTAGCAGTAGGCAGTTTAAATTGTACAGAAGAGCTCTTTCAATGTAATGGAGAGCTATGGACGCAGTGATTAAAGGAGGTTGAACTCTTCGACCTAGAAAATCAAATTGGTGACAACTCAGTGTGTTAAGCTACATTAAAATTTATGACATTGAAGAAGAGGATCAATGTATGTGTGCACGCATGTGTGTATATGTGTACAGAGCCTGGATTAAGAGCCTTCTGGAACAGGGAAAGCAATCAAGATTTTCAACCAGCTGAAGAAGCAAAGGTTCCACATTCGTTTACTGACCCCAGAATGATGCAAAGGTCTCTTTGAGAAGAATAGGGAAATAGACACAATGTCTTGATAAAGAAAAGTGTAAATGGTCATTAGAAGAAAATATCTGAAGAAGTTTCACAAAGTAGCCACAATGTTTTTTCTCACTCAGGCAAATGACCCCATGACAGCAGTAACCTCTGGCTAGGGAGCAGGGCGCTGTAAACTCAAACACTTTTGCCACTGTTCAAGAGTTAAGTAGGGTTTTGCGCAGTGCAAAACAAACTTACTGTGGAGCTGAAAACTTATGATGAAAAGCAGTGCACTATAGCACACTTCCTTAAAGCAGGTTCTTTTTAATTTCACTAATGATTTCTGAAATAAAGGGTTGTTGTCAAGGTGAAATCATCTCTTAGAACAAGAAACACAAACCATATAGGTTGCTAATAGCAGTCCTTTTTACTTTGAAATGGACATTAAAACCAATTTATTTTCAAGTGGTTTTGCCTTTAGCTTCTGTTTTCATATCTTCCAGCCCAAATTAACAGTTTTATTTCTGTTTAGAATCAATTCCATGTTATTTCTGATGAAAATAAAGAAACTCTCATTACCCTTCTGTCTACCTTTAGCTCTTCCTCCCCTACTCCAGCCAGGACAGCAGCTAAACTGGGCAGTTGTTACTCCAGTCCCCTCACTGGGAAAGGGAAAAGGGAAATCAGAGAGAGAGGCTTGTGGTTGGAAACTAAAACTGTAACAATTTTAATGAAACAAAAATAATAAAAAGAAAGTAATAATATTAATAATAGAATAATAAATTATATGCAAACATATATAAAACCAAGTCAAACTTCCCCAATGGGCTTCACCACTGAAGCTGCAGGGCAGGTGCAGCAAATGTCCCAGACTGGAGTCAGTTACAGGTGTGAGTGGACTCAGAAACTTTTTTCAGGAACTGGATCAGGATGAGAGGCAGACAGACTGATGAGGTCCTCACTGAACATCAACCATCAAAGAAGAGAGCTTGAAACTCATGATCCCTAAGCTTTATACTGAGTATGACGGATATAGAATGGAATACTTCATTGGCCAGTTTTGGGTCACCTGTCCTTGTCTGGTCTTGCAGGTTCAATCCCGTTTTTCGACCTTTGACTTATGGCATTCCACCAACTGGAAGACTGATATACAAAGGAATAGCTATAAGCAACGGCCTCTCTACGTACCATTGTCCCTTTATCTTGGCGATAAACATCAGGCTTATCACTTCTAAAGGCAGGCAATGTCTGAAAACTGTTGGCAACTTCCAAAAACTTGTTACTTGGAAGAGATAACTAAAAATTTAGAGGATTGTTCTGCTTTAGCACAAACCAGAACACCTATGTCACTTGCATTTTCCAGGGGAAGCAAAAGCAAAAGTAAAACACAAGGAATTACTCTTCCTTGTGCCAGTTTGATAGTACTCTAAAACTACTTCTCCTTAGCTCTGTTTCGTAAATAAATACAAAAAAAAAAAAAAACAAAAAACTAATAAAAAGCAGACACAAACCCAAATCAAAACAAGAAGAAACATAACTGCTCTGGAGTTACATGTCACAGAAATGATTTCATATAATCAAAGGGCTGCTTCGCCCTCATCTTTAGTAACACAGATGTGTGCTGAAATTACTAAGTGTCCTTAATTACCACTCTTGCTACCACTGTCAAGGCATATATGTAAAACACAGCTACAGTCCCAGTCAGACACAGTGTCTACCTGCAGAATTTATATATATTTTGTTCATTGTTGAAAAGTAAAGAACTTCAAGAACCTTTGTTCAGTTCCAGGATACCTCTCTCTCAAAAAAAAAAGGAAGAATTTTATTGAAAGCTGAGATATTAACTGTAGTTTTAAGGGAGAGACTCGAAAGAATTATTGTGCATCCCATGAAATAATTACATGACAATGTTAACCCCACAGTGGCAAAGCAAAATGTTGTTATTGCCTTGACTGCAAGATGATACTTGTGTTAGAGGTGGGCTCCTTGCTTCTGGGAGCAGTTATGACCTTACAGCAGAAACAGGCTTTGTAAATCTACCGGTGTGACTTGCTGCTCTTTTACACTCAGTCCCCATGTACATCCACTTCCATGGCCAGAAGATGGGGTACATATGCTTTTACATTTTTATGTTTTCAAATTCAGGCTCTTATATAAGTCTTCTGCGAGAACCAGTCAGTACTAACTCAGCAAGAGTGATTCTGATAGCAGAGTTGATGTGTTTAACATCAATAAATTAAGAATTTAAGCTGCTGTGACTGAATATGCTCACATCTAAATGGCACCTTTGCAGTGCTGAATGATTCCTTCATAATGATGAATGAAAATTCAATAAGAATTTCAGAGCCAGAAAGGGAAAAAGACTGTGTATCAGTGCAGTATTGACATGCAGCTGGCCTTCTGCTCTATGTGCATCCCAGTCACATGCGGACTAGGATGAAAGCTGTGGCAGGTATTGGAAAGGTTGAATCAAGGCACAGCCTGGCAGTGTATGGTTGATGAGGGAATGTGGTAGTTTGTTACGGGTACTCATATAGAAAGATGACTCTACTTTCCAAGCAGATTTGAACTAAATCTAGAATGGAGAGTACTTGAGCCACTTTTAGGTGGTAATACGGGTCTGCATTTTTCTAGATAAATACATTCATCTCCTCTTGCACAAACGCTACAGGATGGTAACTGTGCTGAGATTACGTGTAGAAAAGGTAGAGTTCCTGATGTAAAAGAAATGCTTGAACTTTACTCTCTAACTCCTGCTCATTTCCACAGGAAATGTCAACTCTCATAACACTTAATGAAGAACATAAAGATGAAGACCTGTCCTCACACCAGCTTTTATAACTCTAGCCATTAGAACATTGTTCCCAAGCCTCACAGTAATAATACTGAATAAGTGTTCACAATATTAAGCTCATGAATCAATATGGAGGAATAGATCATACAAAAGACCTCTTCTATTGTGTCTTCAGCCTCCTCATAACGGTTGTTTAGTTCTCTTCCACACAGAAAGATTTTCCTTTCAAAATGATTATACTTCGTCTCAATTCTGCTCAGACATTGTCCTCTCCCTATTAGTAACATGTTTCTAACTTAGTGTGTACTGGTGAAACTAGTTCTTGTCCACTGTTTCCCATACCTCTCCCTCTCTGATTTTTCTGCACAACTGTAAGACAAACTTTGGACTTCTAATCTCCACTTAATTTCTCCCCCTATTTCACCCACATGCAAAAGCGGATTGGAACGGTCAAATTAGATACTTCACACTTCTTTCACCTTTGACTCTGATGGTCTGTTTTGCTCTGGTTGTGCCTAAGAACACAACTGGCGCCTGGACACCAGCCCCCGGCCCAGCCGGGGAGCGGGAGGTGCCCGCAGCCTCACGCAGCCGTCCCGGCTGGGAACTGTCCACCGGGAGACCGGTGCTGAAGGAGCCGGGAAACACGCACCAGCCCGCCCTCCTCTGCCACCAACCCATGCTCAAGCTTGAAGAGAGCTCCTCTCCAAAACGTTGCCTGTAAGCAGGAGTAGGCTCTTCCTCCAGAATACAAAGGTTAGAAAAGGTTCTTTCCTTTAGTGCTTTACTAAACTATCAGAAACTCGTCTTCTCACAAAAAAATGGGGAAAAACTTACCCTTACAATTCAGCCTCCTGTTTTTATGGGGCTTTTTTAATCTAAACATCTGGTTTAGCCCCTTGTTATCACTCTACATGTCCTTAGTTTGTTGGGGAATTTTTTAGGAACTCAGATGCGACTTGTCATCATGTTATTGCATAACAACTCTTTACATAGAGTGAGTTTCTACAAAGAAAATGTGAATTAAAATGTTTGTTCTTCTTTGTTTGTGTTTGGCACAACATTCTGTTCTGCCCAAATAAACAGCCTTTTCATCTTTCTTTCTCTGTTAGTCTTATTTTTTTATTCTACATTCAGATCTTTATTTAAGGAAAAAATATTGGATTCTTCCATCAGCAACTCTTTTTGACCTCTGAAATATGTATGAACTGGGACATTCTGATGAATTAACAAAATTATTTTCAGCTCTGGCATTTTAACTATTTCATATTGTTGTTATTATATGGAATAAAATCTCTCCCTTTCTCCTCCATAACTTTCCATTGCCAAATAACCTACACAAAGCTTAACTAGTGTTCCTATTTCATGGCTGAGATCTAAAGATCCAATGAAGAGACAACTCTTCTGCCCAGTACATTATTCATCTTTACAAGTACTGTCTTGCCAGCATCAAAGATATACCATTTAGTTTATATTTGAGTTGTTATCTGCTTCTGGCACTGATATGAAGTCCTGCAATGCATCGTTGTTTAAATATTAAGGTCCTACCTAGCACTGTATTGTAAATGTTAAAGCTCATACGTATCAGAATGGCCAAGCTGGACCATGCTATTACTTTTGTACCCTGTTCAGCCACCTGACAGATGATTAGGTGGTGTTTCTTACGATAATGGCTGTTCCTCTGCTCAAGTAGACTAGCATAGGCAGCAAGGTAAGTCATACAGAAGATATATCACAGCAACTACACACTACCTGCACCTTTCTTCTGTTATCCTTTTAGATTTTTTTTCCGCCAGTTGATTTGCATTATGGCCAAATATTAAGTCAAGATTTAGAAACATTAGAATCAAAGCATTATGTTCTTGCCTGACTAACCCTTCTTCCCATGTGATTTCATTCCTTTGAGTTTTATTTCGCGAAGTCTACTGCTGGTGTTTTTGGTGATGCTGTTCTTCAACCACATGACTCTCAAGTAGAAAAGGTGGGCAGAAATAACTTTCTCCACAGAATTTATCGGTAATGCATACAAGTTCAGCTACATCAGCCTCCAATACTTTTGCTCTCCAGCATGTTTCTTTTCCCTATTGAGATTTTCAGGGCAGTCATTTCACATGGGAACAATCTGTGTTGAATGTGTTGGGGTCATTGCTGGAAAATAAAGTACAGTGCAGGCGATTAATAAGGACCTTAGGAGTCTGTTTTACTTATGCAGGAGAGGAAGATCCGCTTGATAAATTATCCTACATATGAATTCCATAAATACTGTTCTTTTAAATTTCTAAGAGTCTTTGAAAGGCAAAATATTTTCTATGGATCCTACTTTCAATGTAGGTAAATATTCTACTTTAAATCCACCTATTTTCAACGCTGGTATCATTCTTATTTTAGCCATATTGTACAAGCCAAAAATTGGAGGTTCTATATGGGGGGATGGAAAGATCTTAAGAAAGGATGGCATTGTTCCTAAAAGAAGACATTCTAAAAAGGATGAGAAGACTTCAAGAGAAATCTGAAAGGGAAGGCAATATGAAGTATCTTTGATCAATCCTCCTGAAATTTTGAACTGCACCGGAACAGTAAAGAAGTTCCTACATGTAGTTCTTCCTCTCATTTTTCGGGCCAGTAGTTTCAGTGCCTGAATTGTTCCAAGCTCTTTGGTAGGTCTTCACATAATCTACTAGAATATTAAATTCTTCCTTCATTCACTGTATATACAAGTCCAGGAGGTTTAATAGTCAAGATCCAGCTATTCTAAATGAATTGCAGGAAGGTTCTGCATTTGATGGCAGATGGAAAGAGTCGCTTGTTTGACTGATGAAGTACATTCTTATTACATAATGTCAACTAAAACTACACAGCTGGTTAATCATCAATGCAGGTCTAGTTTACAAATGAAATTAAGAGATATTTCCAACTTAAGAAAACTTCAATGCCCAGAAATAATTACGACCAGGAAAAATGCATGAACAACTATTTTGGAGAGGTATTTCTTCACATTGGAATCCTGGAAGTTCAGGAATTTGTTTAACTTTCACCCACAGAAGCAAAGTCTGTTCCAACAGAAAAGTCACGCTTTACAGTAGATAGTAAAAGGAAGGAGAGTTTTAACCAAAATACATATAAGATTACCTATAATATTTCATCATATGATTCAAAATATGATTCTGTAATCCTGCCTTCAGGGTTCCTATCAGTGTCATGAGGAACCTTGTGGGAGATGTGAACAAAAATTAAGGCTTGAAGAATTTGCATAAGGCTAGTCCTATCTTTGTGTCTATGGCTGATAGGTGCACAAGTAACAGAGCCTTTGGATAACTCACAGAAAAATGAATGTTGTCTGGACAAAAGGAAGATCAAGAACATAACTTTATCTTGGATGGGTGAAGTTCTTCTAATAGAATCTACATGAGTTGCTTTATTCAGGATTCTGCTTCAAGGCAGATTCAAGACCAGAATAGGTAAAACACTGGAAGCGGGAGGAAAGAGATCTATACCCTACTACGTGCCTCTAACCACATAGTAATAACAGAGATAATAGTCTCTAAACAGTGTGGCAGATGTCTCTTCAGTCAGCACTTTGCTCCAAATGAGCCATTTTTTCTAAGATTTGCATCTTTTTTTTTTCTTAAAACCGAGTCTTCCTCACAGTAATTATTTCCATGAGTCACAACAGGTTACTTCAGTTAGGATGCACGGGAATGGTTCAAGGAAACACCAGAGAAGGTTTAGACTGGACATTAGGAAGCATATCTTCACTCAGAGGGTGTTCAAAGAGTGAAACAGACTTCCTAGAGAGGTGGTCAATGACCCAAGCCTGGCATTGCTTAAGAGGCATTAGGACTATAATCTTAAAAACATACTTTAACTTTTCATCAGCCCCGGAGTGAACAGGCAGTTGGACCAGATGATCCATGTAGGTTCCTTCCAATTGAAATATTCTATTCAGTATGCTAGGTAAGTACACATTTTTCTGATCTGCAAAGCTCATAAGTAGCTTGTTCTCCTTAGGTATTTTTACTCAACCCATGATGACAAGGTTCTGGCATCCCTCAGGCTAGTTCCAATGCTTCTAACATGCAGTGCACAGGTTCTAGGCAAGAGCTACTTGTTCAGGTCTCTTTTAGCGGGTTTCTTAGCAGAAGGCTGTATCATAACTGTAACGAGTTCATAATCCCTTCTTCACTTATCACAGTCATGCAAGTATGAGCATGATCTAAAATAAATATTATACAGACAAATAAGAACATACGCCTGCCACTGCCACCGGGGCACACATTTGAGGTAATTAAAACAAAAATATGTTAACTTAATTGCATGACAATTTATAAATCTAATAGATGTGCATCTTCACTTGCAGCAGACTTGAGTTACCTTGTGTCCTGAGGAAAAGCTAAGCCTTAACACTTATGTTGTGGTTGGAGGACTATAATACTGGGATTTTATTAACAAGATTTATAGGAGTATTCAGTGACTGCCATAGTAATGGTTGTTATCAATCTGTAACCATAGAAATATTTTCTGCATTTTATTATTAATGTCAAATTTCTTCTTAAATCCCAAAGCTGAGCTTAACGTTTGCAAAGCAGGAAGCCTAATTTAGCGAGAAGTCATGACTGTAATATTATAACACTAACTCTTCTTTGTCCTGAACCCTACTAACAAATTAAATTTCAAAATGCCAAATTCTGATATTTTGTTACACAGCTTAATGAGTGCCTGCCTCAACAAGCCCAACCAATTTCCAGTGGAAAAATTTAATATTTCAAAAGAGAAACATTCACATGAGTCAGCTTCCTGTTGATTGTACAATCCATGGTATTTGTTGTGTTCTGCCATCGTGATGTTCATGAGCAGAGAACGGAAGTGCAGCACAGCACAAACTTGCCACCATATGGCCCAAAACTGGTGCTAGTAGTGAGCAATGTGTCAGCAGTGGTCCTGACACAGCTTCCTTAGAGAACACCATTCTTTCGGTTGCCATTAACACTGTATTTTGCCCTGTCACATTGATCATCCTATTTTCAGAGTTACATTGTTGTCATACTTACATTGTCCACTTATTTGTTGAAGAATTTTATTCGTATTTGGGAAGTATTTGTGAACTGGAAAACATTTAAAGAGCTTATTGCTATGTCTACTAATAGTGATTTATATTGTACTTAATCTTATATGTGTTAAAACAATGGAATTTATAATTTTTTTATGACATGCTATAAACATAAAGTCTAGCTATATTCCACACAAATTGTGAGTGCAGCTGGGTAAACTTTTTTCATCAAAAAAATGTGTACATTTGTCAGATCTTCCCATGTTTGCCTCTTCTTACTTACTGTCTCACACATAGCTGGTTACTAAGTTATGATGCCTTAGAAAGCAGCTATGCTTTATTTACTATATCTTTACCTGCCTCTTTCTTCTCTTAGGGTCTGTCACCACAGCAAAAATGCTGAAAGTAGCGACAAGTACACTATCAATAAGCATAATAATAATTGATTTCTGAAAGATGAAAAATGTGAAATTAGTGGCAACTTCCCTCAAGAGTGTTGTCTAATTAATTTAATATTCATCTTAGCCTTTCTAAGTCATTCTAATACTGCTTATTCTGCTCAGTAAGCCTTTGTGATGTGTCTGTGGACCAAGACCCAAAAGAAAGTGAATTATTATTGCATAATCCACTGTTTTCTAAACTGGAATCATCTTCTACTTAAAGAAAAAATGAAGGCTCATGGAGATGCAGAAAGTTGTGAGTTTATCCAGAAGAAAAAAATGCCTGTGTCTGACGGGAGCAGTAGTACACAGCATTGTCCCTTCTGGTAGCTGCCACTGCTGTTCCTAAAGAACTATCTAAAAGCACGAGCTGGCCTCAAAGAGCATGTAAGACTTGACAGTGAGAGGTGAATTTAGACTAGAATATAGGCAAAGTCGTCTTACCAAGATGGTCAGGGTGACTGACAGACTGGTAAACAAGATCAGATTTAGAGACCTCAGCTTTATAAGATTGCTAAATGAAGTTTGCGCAGTCCTGTAGTTGTCCAAAAACTTCAGGAAGAAGCAAAAAAGGTGTACGTTAATGAGCAATGTTCACACAAAAATAGATAGTGTGAACTAGCAAAGGTTGTGTTTCAGCGAACAATCTCAGGAAGGTTTCTACATGTCACAACAGTATTAGTAGGAGAGCAAAGATATGACCGGTTCCACTAACATGAAATGTGATGCAATTGTCTGAGATAGGTGGGAATGGGATAGTCAGGCAGAATCAGCATCTGTGCAGGGAAACAACTCAAAAATTTTCCATTGCTTGATGATCCTGTGAAATCAAGAAATCACTACACAGCATTATTCTGAGACAGAGAAGTTTTCTTAGCAGCCTATTGAAGCCATTAGTGATTCAGACACCGCTAGAACAGTTCATTATTGAGAGAGACAGCATTTATATTGTTTAGGCAATGGCATCCTTTATCAGTCCTTAATAATATCTAAATTGAGCTCTCCTTAGCGGGCTTCCTCTCTGCAGAAAGTAAGAAGAAACCCTGCACTACAGGAACCGTAGTTAACTGCCTGATTCTTTGCACCCAGTGTGGTTTCAGAGAGGAAACAAAGAGCATTTAGAGTGACTGAATCGCATCAGACCTTCCAGACATCCTCATTAAGCTGTTATAATTAGGGTTGTGTTGTTTTCTTCATTTTCTCTCAACAGTGTTATCTGGCAAAGATTGATGCCTTTAGCCCTCTAATAAATTAATTATTAATGTAGGAGTTAATAATTCATGTTAATTGGTACTATGAGCTACTTTCTCCAACAAATGTGAGCAAAGGTCAAAACTTGTTAACAGCAGAGGTGAATTCTATTTTTAAGTTTTCTTTTCCATAATGTATTTGCAAAATCAAGCTATAGCTTGCAAAAGTTAACTCTGTTTCAAAAGACAAGCATATACTGATGGTCTCTTCACTTGGTTTCAAAGTACCATTAACTGGACATTTGCACTGCTTCTGTCATATCCAGATACCCAGAGAATTTAGAATTAACCACCTTGGATCAGTAGAAAGTATATCACAGCACAAGCCAGAGCAGGGAGTGATCAACTAAAAAAAAAAGTAGACTGAGAAGATGTCAGTTACTGAAGCATCAGGATGTTATTTTATTACCGTCTGGTAAGTGCATAATAGCACTAAGTACACATGTTGACTTTCCTGAAAGAGAAGAACCTGTTCAATCAGTGTTGTAATTGGGACATTTACCTTAGAGGAATATCAAATAATTCTCTAATTATTCTTTGCTACTCAGATAAGACAGATTCACCACTCACTCATTGTGTGAGAGGCAATGCTTTGATCACTGTCCTCTTAAATGTAGCACAATTTCATGTGAGTGTCAGTCCCAGCCCCGTGTCCTTCATCTGGAATGTTAGAGCTGGAATCTGCTTTTAATTTGATAGGATATTTGAACAAGGCCATGTGTTGTCGCATGTGTGTAGCAACCAAACTTTTTCCCATGTAAAGAATAAATCCACAGTCTTTCTTCAACAACCAACAGGAAATAATGGTTTTGTTTGTGTTTTGTTTATAAAACAGAGATTTGAAAAAGCAAAGTGAAGTAAGATATGTGTGGACTCTGGGAACTGCTTAAAAGGAACCAAAAAATATACTTTTAATAAAAATAATCAGCTTTTCCTAATGGTTGTAATAATCTATTGTAAGTAACTTATATAACACAAGGCTTTCACTGTACTCATTAGAACTTGGCAACTCATTTTTCAGTGTTTAAACATGAGAATGAGATGGGACTTCATCCAACATCCACTGTCATCAGTGGGAGTTCTTCCACTGACTTCTGTGGGCACTGGATCCGGCCCCTACTCAGCAGGACATTTTCTTTCTGGGAAGAAAAAGCAATCTCTTTGGAAAGGTTTTCCTTTGTGACAGGGCCAACACAGTTATTTACTCTTCTCATTGTTTTGCAAACTCAAGCTGATGTTTTATAAAGAGAATAAAGTACAGCTCAGAGAAAAAAAAATATAGTTTTATAACATTTTGTTCTATTAACAGGAAGCATTAAAAATACTGATGGAAAACATCTCATGTCATCTGACTCATGACAAATTTTTCACTATAAGCATATACTGTTTCCATAACATAACGGAAGTACAATTAAGACACATTGGGGGAGAAAAAACAAGTACATGTAGTTATTTCATCGATGCTATTATATAATTAAAAATATGCAAAAAGTGGACAGATGTGAAACCGCTGTTACGCAAAGTGATGCTGAACAAACAAAGACTCTCATTTTTTCCAACAGCAAATGCAGAGCTTGTTGTACTGGCATGAAAATGCAAAATGAGACTGCTGAGTTTAGCACTGAGTAACAAGGATTCATCCTTGCATCTAGCAAATGACAGGGAGAATCTTTGTAACTAAGCGCAATTAACAGCTATTCAGTATGTTGCTTGGGAAAGACACTGAAGAAAAGTTCCTGGCAGTACGGTATTAATCCTTTGATTTACAGCAGGAGTTTGTTTTTCTCGCTCTGTTCTTGAAGCAATTTAGTTTGACTTCCCTCATAACCCCAGCTATTCCTGGGTACTGCTGGTGCGGTAACTACAGACCTCTTCTTTTGCAAAATCTGCTTAGAAATTAAAAAGACTTTTCAGATAAGATGATACATCCTGTCCAAAGTCTCACCAACTGCAGCAGGAAAAAGTACTCAAGGTTCCAACCTTGGATGGCCTTTCTTTTTGTGCTGCTATATGGAAGTTGCCCAGATTGCACCCAGGAATGTGACAATGCAATGAAATAGACTTTTCTCTCTCTAAAGTCCACTGGTATCTCAGCTGTCCTTATACTGCAATAAACTTAGACTAGAAACTTCCTTCTTCTAGTATACTGCGTGTACCCTGCCCATGGATTGTCTTGATTTTGGTTTGCTTTTTCAGGTGGTATATTGATGACAAATGACTGTACTTCCATGGGATAATTTAATGCGGCTTTCTGCAGCAGGCTTGTTTTACAAGGCCTTCCACTCACACCACCCACTTGCAGTAGTCACTTGCAGAGAAATTTCACCTTGCCCTCCTACTTTATACCCTGCACTGCTGGGACAATCTTTCTGGACCTGGGGACAGAGTTGGAGTTGTTTTGTACTTGCCTGTTGTGCAGAACTATCACTTGAGTTGGCTGTCTACATGGACTGGGGGCAACCACAGAGAAGAGGAGGGAAGATGAAACCTAGCCAGCACTGAACTCAGGATGAATCCATGACCTTATTGATCTGACATGTAAGTAGGCCTACAATAGCTAGGATGTTTTAGCCTTCCTTGTAGCAACATGGAAGATCAAAACGAAGCTGGCTCGTGGAGTGTGCCAAGTTTTGCCTTGCTGTAAGAACACTTCATAAAGCCTTTTCTTCTACTCCGGAATAAACCACAGGAGAGAGAAGCCACTGTTGCTTCTCCTATTCCATCACTGCCTGGCTTGGCCTTTCACTTTTGCCAAAGGTTTTCCTTCCTGCTCTAAAGAGTTTCTCATCTACATACATGCTCATGTTTTCTGGGAACGGGATTTGCCCTTTGTTTTTGTGATTACCCTTAAAACAAGCAAACACTCACTCATGTTGCATATTGCAATCATTTCCAGAAAAATGTTTCAGCAGGTATGCCTTTTTTTTTTGCTTTTTAATATGAACTCAAAACAAAACTGTTCCTGCATACAGATCCTATGAAAGTCAAGAAAAGTTTCACTTAAAGGTTAACTTAAAGTGAAAGATTGGCACTGAAAGCAAGCATATACTTATATTTTATATTACACTATTCACGATTAAACACCTTTAGATTATGATACAAAATTCTTTCCACCATTCTACCCTTTTTCTTCTATCCTTTTATGTGCTGGCTGTGCCAAGCCTGTACAGAGTGCTATTTATTAACTATTTAATTTATATCCATTTAAACAGCACTGCAGAGGTGTGAACAGTGAAATCTGGTTCAAACAAAGATGTTATTGGCAAGTTAATAGACAGTTTAATTATACCAGGCACCAGTCTACAAGGATAAGAGCAAGAACTAGTTCTTGGCTGGGGGTGACGTCTCATTTCTTTCTCTACCTCAGGGCCCATGCTAACGTGCCATGCTGCTGTAGTACAATTACAGAATGGAGACTACCACGCGTACAAAAAACCCCAAGTATAACAAAACTCCAAGCAAAATGAAACTCCATGTGCTGATGTCTTACCTTGACTCACACCCAGTTCTACATAAAAATAATTTTCCTTTCTTCTTCCACACTAAGAAAAGAAGAATTTCAAGTTGAAAAATGAAAAACTCAAAAGAAAAAAATCCTGCAAATACTTACTAGTAAGTGTGCACACGTGTGGGATGCTACAAACACAATTCTCTTTGTAGACCTGGGATGTGAATCAGTGAGGCTATTCATGGTCGAGATACCACAGTAAGTGTTTGCAGGACCCATGCCTCTGTGTCTTCTCTTCTCCATTATCAGTTCCCCAGGCCCATAAGTGTTACTAATGCACAGCAAAATGTAGCTCAGAGGGTGTTTAGTTGGGAAGATGAGTAGTTTCTTGTTTTCTACCCACATGGAAGGAAAAGGGACAGAGCTAAAAGGCTAACGTAACAGCCTGCTTTTGGCGTCGGCTGTTGCTAATTTTCTTTGGCGTGCTTTGACTACCTGTCTGAAAGGCTGCTGCAGTGCAGGAAGGAAATTTTTCAACAGATTAAACTATTATTGTTTCCTGTGTGGCTGTCTTCGCTGTATATGAAAAAAAAAAAAAAGAAAGCTTTAAGGGCACTTGAAAAGAGATTTGTCTGAATAGCAAAGTTGTTGTGATTCATCCCCTGCCTCCCTCCTCAAAGAGTCGGGATTTGGCCAATTTCCTCAGGAAAGTGGTTGATTAGGGCCCATGGATTTATCCACAGCCTACATATGAGATGTCATAAAGGTGATTAATGGTGAACCCTCCATCATAGGAAGCTCAGAGTTTAGAAAAGCTATTTTCAAGGGCATGGAAAGAAAATAAGTCATTTGTATTTTTGCCAAAAATGCTTCAATGTTTAAATGCCTCTTTGTGCTCCTGGCAATTAATGCTGCTGCCTATCAGAGCCTGATGTATTTTCTGATTTTACAAGTTTGTTTGAAAAATTGATTCAATGTGTTTCAGTGTTTATGTAAGACGATATTGTGGAATTAAAATAAAATGTTTCCACAAGACCTGCTTTTATTGCTAACCTTGAATCTAAGCATGATGTTGGAAGCTTTTTTATGCCCCTTCCCAAGAAAAAGTTCACCTGGGTTTTCCCCAGAAGGCAGTGCTGTTATAGTTCGACTTGATGAGTGCTTTGGGAGATAATTACCTGCCCTGACAAAGAAAACCTGCACTGAGCCTTTGAGAATTCACTAGAAGTTCCAAAACATGAGATTTGTCTTATGTTTCTGTCTGACACACGCTTTTCTTTTTCCAATCCTTCATCCCACTGATTTCAAGCATGTACAAAGACTTAACTCCCTCTTTTTGGATTTGGTTGGGATTTTTATGTGCTGCCTCAATCGTCTGTGTAAGCATCTAGGGCGGTGTTTGTAAGTGTGAGACATTGCAGGAAGTTCTATTAATCTCCTGTAGCATCAAGTAGAGCAGAACATCAGGAAGGTGGGGAGCTCAATTCCATCACATACATTTGACAGACCTGTATCCATCCCTGCTGTAAGAACTTGCTCCATTAAACAAAGCAAAACACGTGAAAAAGAAAGCACAGTCCTGACCCAGTCTTAGGATCCTCGCTACAGGACTGAGTTCAGGCAAAGCAAACCCACTGCAGGTCTTTCATCTTTGTGTAGGACTGAAGAAGTCTCTGAGAAACAAGACACCTGCAAGCAATTCTTGCTGACTAGGATGATCTATAACAGCAGAACCAGCTTTCTATTGTAAAAAAATTCTCTGTAGATTAAAATTCTAACAAAGGCATTCAGACAAATCCCCCAGGAGAGCCTGGTTGTGGCATTAACAGAGATAACAGACCGAGGCAGGTGAGAAGACAGCATCCCCAGTCCTTCCTTGGGGAAATATGTTTAGTGCTCTTTCCTGGCATCTGCTGACAGCAAAACAGCTTTTCCTCACACGATGAAGTAAACACTTTATGCCAGGAATAGGATGGAGGAAACCAAACACATCTGGGCATTGTCCAACATTATGCAACATCTGTAAACAGTAACTAACTTTGGGAGAAAAAAAGGAGGACTCCTGATAAACTGGTTCCCCAGCTGTACTTTTTGGTGACCCAGTTTCCTCCTCTTGAATGCTTCAATGTTTTGTCCCTAGCCCCCCATTCTCTTCTCTTCACACTTCTTTTTTTTCGTAGCTGCCTCCATTACCAGTAGCGACTTTTCACTCTTATCATTCCAGTCCTTGCACCCATTCCCTCCTCCTCTCAAAACACCCTAACCAGCATCTAAGTCTTTTCCTCTTATCATCTCTCAGGCTTTTGTAACTCCACCTTATCTCCTCATCTGACTTCCTGATTCTCTGCTGTTTTCCAGGTCCTCCTGCCATCTCACAGCCAGGATGGGGCAACCTGCACTTCCAGCATCAGCAGAAATAATGCACAACTCAGGCCAGTACCTCTGCACTTGACACAACTACTATGTTTTTACGTGTTAACTTGCCCTTGTGTCATTGTGGTGAGTGCTGGCATGCTTTTAATGCAGTTATTTTTTTACTAGAATTATCAAGGAGTCATTCACAACTAATTGCCGTTACAAATTACTATTTGAGGTAACAATTTTCAAAGTAACAAGAAAAAGGGTTTATTCTTTCCTCAGACACATTTCTCTTATTTTCCCAGTCTGTTGAAAAATGTTGACTTTTAAGAGAAAACGCCCGAAAAATTACTACTGGACAACACATGTTCTGGTATCACCAGGGTGATATTCCTTTCAACATGTTTTATAATCCTTTTGCACACACCCAATGTGCATTGGGTGGTCAGCAAAGCTGCATTTCCAATTCTTCAATTATTTTAACACTCAGAAATTGTGAGCCAGGCTGGAAAGATCACGAAGGGCCTTGCTTTGATTTGGTTGTTTAAAAATATGTCAGTGCTTCGCTTGGCTCTTCACCCTTTCTCCTGCAAATGTGCAATGCTAGAATGCTACTGCCTTCATAATGACAGCAGGAATGGCTGCCACAAGACAGGTTGTGCACTAATGAGTGTGAGTGGAGTTGATATAGAGAGTTGGTGGCAACTAAGCGCGAAAGGTACTTTTCAGAGGGTGTGCCACTTAACAAAGAAGGTCTTACTGGAGGCAGAGAGAAGGTATCAGCAGAGCTGCTCTCTCTCAAAAAAGTGTGTGATGTAAATGACAGCATATGTTCTCAGGGCTTTGTAATACTTGCCCTTTAAGAAGGTCTGTGGCCTTTCAGCAGCTCCAACACAACTCAGATTTTCTGGCTGAGATTTCAAGACTGAACTTCAATGTGAGGTAATAAAAAAAAAAAAAATTAAGGCTACTACAGAGACTCTATTTAGAGCTTCCTGGTAGCAGGCAAGCAGGGATGAAGTTATTTATCTTGACCAAGGATTTCCTTAGTTGTACATGAAAAACATTTGTTTTGCCAAAGCTGGCTAGCAGTCACACAAAGAGTGGCACTCAGGAGGCAAGGATCACCAGGGCGTTGCAGGCAGTGCTGTGTGCCCGGACAGGAGGAGTATCTGCTGTCTTCAAACCAGGGCACTTGACATCTGACAACAGTGATGACGCTGAGCCGAGAGAGGGAAAATGTTATGTAGTTAATATTTTCCTGTAGCAAAATATCATCACCACCCACCCATTAGGCAAATAAAGATCATAACAGAAGAGGCACAAGCAAACCGGATTACCAGCCCTTGCTGTTTGCACTAAGGGTTGTGACTAGAGTACAAATGGGAAGCTGTTTTCCCAACCCACAGACATTTTTTGGAGGCAAAAAAAAGCCCATACTGGGAAAAGTGTTCTCCATCAAAATAGCCAGAAGGTCGTCACTCATGGCACTTACTTAGGATGTGAGGAATGCAAGTTTTATTGCTTGCTCCTTGTTCTCCTGAATCACAACTGATCCTGAAACACTGCTACAGAGACAGTTTGTGCCCTGGGAAATAGCAAAGTACTTCAGAAAAAATTGCATCCATAGAACTTGAAAGAAGATGCATACCATTCACTTCAGCCAAGATCCTGAAATGAGGGGCCACTCTGATGTGCCTAGCTTCAGATTGAACCAGAGAGTCTAGCCTGAACCTCAGTAACATTTCTCGTCATAATGCGTTCTTGAAGTCAATTTATTATCTCTAAAATGAAAGTTTCTTTGAAACCTTTCACACCAACTTGTATTCTGCTTCTAGATGCATTCACAAGGATAAATTTCCTTGCACATGGTTTCACTGGAACTACAATAAGATTTGAGGCCCAGTCCTACGAACAAAGGGAGTTTTTCCATTGTTTACTGGGTAATCTGATTTGGGCTGAGTGATCAAAATAGCAGAACTGAGCATGCAGTTATATGTGAAAATACAGAAATAGCTATATTTAGCTTTTTCAGGATAACCTACTGACTGCTTTCAGCACATGGAAAAATCTCCACAACTCAGCACTCACGTAATAAATCCACTCTTTTTAATATATTAGTAGGAATTCTATAAATGCATAGCAGATGTTATGACCCTGTAGAAGACTCAAGTCTGAACCAGCTAGAAGAGAGTTGCCAGTGGTAAACTATTCTTGCTGCATAGAACATGCAAAATTTGCTACTATTCAGAAATTCTGCAAGTAGATCCTCACTAGAGAAAACAGAAAGCAGAAACTGTGCTCCATTCAGGAGTAACACACCAGACCATACTGAAGGAGTTCTGAAATCAATCATATTTTATTTTCTTGAATTTCATGTTTATGAACAGAAAATGTGGCCAGTTATCCCAAAACTAGTTCTATCTCTCTCTGGCATTCTCAATTCACAGCTAAATAAAGAGCACTCCAGCAATGCATTGTCAAAAGAAGATTTTGGCTGAAGTGGTATCAGCCTTATTCAAGAATATTATAGAATTATTCAGACCAAAGAAGCAGATGAAAGCCACCTTTTTTCTGATAAGAGGCATAAGGAAATGATTAGAAGAAAAATACAAAGAAAGATCATGTCAAATGCATCAGCCATCTCTTCTTCATCATCCAATTGAATTTTATAGTCAACAGGTACTGTGAGATGTTACTGAAAAGAAGATTTCATTTGAATTACATTTTTCAGACACTTTCTTGATATTTGCCACTGGTTGCATCCACGTGTTGCTAGAAAAAAAAAGAGACTCACCAACAAGAGAAGAGGAGTAGTATAAGCAAAATTGTATTGTCCTGTTTCACCCCAGTCCAGGACAAGTGAGAAGAGAGTGGGATTTGTCTTATATTGCAGTATTGGTGAATTGTGTACGGCGTATAACAGTACAAGACATCTTTAAAGTAACTGGAATAACATGAAGTTCCCACTGAGAATGCCATCTTTTAGTACAAATAAGGCAGTAACAGAATCTCTGCTTGCACTACCATGAGAAGAAAATGAGGAAAGACATAAGCAAGACATTTCTTAGAACATATGATGAGTAGGCTAAGAAAGGCAGGATGTGGTGTGATATGTTGGTTGATATGTTGTGTTATCAGTTGGTCTCATTCAGAGAGTAGTGGTCAACAACTTGATGTCCAGATCGATAAGTGGTGTCCCTCAGGGGTCCATACTGGGACAAGTGCTGCTTAGTATTTTCATTGGTGATATAGGCAGTGAGATCAAGTACACCCGCAGCAAGTTTGCAGGCAACACCAAGCTGAGTCCAGTAGTGGTCACACCAGAAGGATGGGATGTCATCCAGAGGGACATGGACAAGCTGAAGAAGCGGGCCTATGTAAACCTCATGAGGTTCAACAAGAGAAGTGCGAAGTCCTACACCTGGGTTGGGGTAACTCATGGTTTCAGTATAGGATGGGGGATGATGTGATTGAGAGCAGCTCTGTGGAGAAGGACTTGGGGGTGCTGGTTGAAGAGAAGCTTGACATGAGCTGGTAGTGTGCTTTCACAGCCCAGAAGGCCAACTGTATCCTGGGCTGCATCAAAAAAATTGTTGTCAGCAGGGCAAGGGAGGGGATTCTGCCCCTCTAGTCCGCTCTCGTGAGACCCTATCTGGAGTATTGTGTCAACTTCTGGAATCCCCAACGCAAGATGGATATGGAGGTGTTGGAATGCGTCTAGAGGAGGGCCGCAAAGATGATCAGAGGGCTGGATCACCTCAGCTGTGAGGACAGCCTGAGAGAGTTGGGCCTGTTCAGTTTGGAGAAGAGAAGGCTCTGGAGAGACTTTATAGCAGCCTTCCAGTAACTGAAGGGCTATAGGAAAGCTGGGGAGGGACTTTTTTTAAGGGCATGTGGTGATAGGATGAGGGAGAATGGCTTTAATTTGGAAGGAAAAGATTTAGATTACACATGAAGAATAAATTCTTCTCGGTGAGGGTAGCGAGACAGTGGAACAAGTTGCCCAGCAAAGCTGTGGATGTCCCCTCACTGGAAATGTTCAAGTTCAGGTTCAATGGGGCCTTGAGCAGCCTGATATGGTGGGAGATGTCCCTTCCCATGGCAGAGGGATTGGAACTGGATGGGCCTTAAGGTCTCTTCTGACCCAGACAATTCTATGATTGTGGGATATGTGATTGATGTTATGGTGCAATGTGCTGTGTTGCAATGCAAGTTCAGTTTTCACTGGTCTAAAGATTGTGCAGAACCAACACGAAGACAAGATCCTCCACCATCTTTGCACAGAACAGCCGAGGCAACCCTTATTAGGAAGCTGGAGCTGTTTCACTATCATGTCAAAGCGTGTTATTTTGCAGATAGTTTGCTGATCCTTAGTGATTAAAGGGGAAGAAGCAGTCCAACATTTACCTATTTCTTTCCATGCTAGGAAATGCTGGGGCCATCTTTCAGGAACACCTACATAATTTGCAGCAGGACCTCTGAGTTTGACAAGTAGATGGTCTCCAGCTTAAATTGCCCTTATATTTGCTGGTCTTCATGGCCTTCCTTGCCAGTCTCATAGATGATCATTTTCTCCTCTGCTTAGCTCTCCGAGATTTCTGTCCCTTCTCCCTCATTCTCTCCCTTTATTTCAATCTGCGTAACTATACCTGTGACTTACAGTATACCCTGTGTCAATTTCCGGTTTGCTCTACTCCATTTGCATGACATTTACTTTCCTTTTCCTTCTTTCCTCACTTTGCCTTCCTCACCTGTGGGCTCTGCTCACTAGATTGTGACAGATCGTGCAGGGGGAGACTGGAGCTGCTGCCATTTCTCTGTCCTTTACTCCTTCATAAGCAATATGGATAGCTAAACAAAATGAATCATCCTAGATTCATTTAGATAGATTGATAGATAACAAGATGTAAAAATAGTATTAGTCGTGTATTTTAATTCTACAAACTATTTCTAACATAATAAATGCATAATCATTTTTGTAGATTAAGTATCTCATGGTAGACTACACTGATAGGAAGGCTTTATCAGCATTCATTTCAAATACCATCTTTTCTCACTCAGGACAACCCACAGAAGATTGGTTGACCATCCATACCTCCTTTCAAGAGCATATTTGGTCCTTTATAAGGCAGAAGGGTAGATAAACAGAGCATGTAGTTAAATCAACACTGCTTTAAACTGTTCTTTCTTTAGAAGGACTCCTATGGCTTTGCTAAATCCATCGATTGTTTCCCAATTAGGCATACACTACATTTCATTCTTGACTTAGTTTCATGAGAGTGATTGTTCTTTCAGAAACATATAAAGCAAGATTCCAAAAACAAGTTTATTTTATTAAGCTCAGTTATTAAATTTTCTCTGACATTTGCTGTTCATATTTGCTGGTAAGCATTTATACATTAATATTTTTTGAGTTCATGTGGAGTTTAAGAATATGAATTTCTTATCGGTGAAAAGTACTGTGTTCATTGGCGGAAGCGAAGTATATGAAGAATTAACAGTTATCAAATTCCAGAGGGAAAACAATTTCTGTTAGAGTTTTTTGCCAACTGTCATTCTTCCATCTGCAGACATGTATTTCCTTTTGTTGGCCGTCAGCTGCAGGCAGTTTCCTAACATTCATTTCCTTAACACACAACGTATTCACACAAGCCTTAGATCCTAGGTCCCAGTTCTCTTCCTACAGTAGTCAAAAAGAATATTTTCATTTATTTCAGTGGAAGTGGGGTTGGAAACCTCACCACAGAGAGATGTTTCAGCGCTCTTCTTACCACTTATACGTAGATATGCATGGGATCAAGCGCACTTTTGGACAATACCAGGTTTGGCATTCGTTGCTGGGAATGACTTATTAGACATTAGACTACTTAACCAATCAGTAGCCACCTCAATATTCCAAATACAGGACTCTTTGTTCAAATATTCTTTTCTTTTTGTCTTTATAATTTTTCTCTTTCAACAAAAAGGCAAGATTTTCCACAAAAATAAAAGACAGCTGATTTCCATTAAAGACTTTCCATTAAAAAAAATATTTAATCATAAAAAAAAAAGTTTTCCATAAAAATTAGTTGAATGGAAAAAATTCTTTACCAGCCCAAATATTTTGCCATCTTAAATAGCTACTGTTTGAATTATTCTTCTGGGGATATCCCGTATAGACTTAACTGTTTCTTTCTCATATGAGTTTATCACGGATATTTCCGAGGTAATCAAATCTCTAATCGTGAACAGAGAAAGACTACCTCGAATGAACTAGAGCTCATGTTGAGAGCTGACACTCTTGTTACTCTAACCCTTTGTGAAGCTTCAGCAGCATTCAAGATGTTCAGTGGAAACCAGTTTATCTCTTCAATATAGGACACTGAAGTAACAAAGCTGTTGATGCATGTTCTCAGCTTAGCCATGTCTCTCATCTCTTCCTGTCCTCCTTCACATTCCTAATTCACAGACTACTATGCATTTTCTATCTTCTTTTCCCAAATAATCTTTTTTTCCAAAGTTAGAAAGTAAGATGTTATTAGAATTTGGCAAACATTAAAATTGACGAAATTTACTGAGCAGCACTACATAGAGAGAGACACACAGATTGATAAACTATTTTTCTCTGTCATTCAAATGAGAAATAACCATACATCTTTCGTGCCACTGTATGATTATTGCAAGGAAATGCTGACTTTTAAGCAATAACTGTTCTTTATTTCTGGACTGTGCTATAAACTTTGGTAATGAACTGTCAGACTCCATAATAGCATGCAAAGCCTTTATGGAAATGGAATAGTAAGTAGCTGTCACACAACCCATGTGCTGGACATGCTGAAGAGAAATGGTGTTAAAGAATGAGAATAAAGCTATAGACATCCAAAACTGGTGAGTTTTTCCTCTGTGCTGTGCAAAAGATTTTAAGGAGATGCAGAGACAAGTTTCTCAACAGTTGGTCAGAAAAGCAGTGGATTCCCACCTCTTACTTGCTCTAGCAAAGAAGCTAGTACATTTATTATGTAAGAGCATGGACAGAAACAAATACTATACAGAGTTGCTAAAAAAAAATATTGAGATGAGTTGAGAAAGAGCATGCTGAAAACTGTCTCTAGCTTATATTACCCTATTTAATTTTTGGTTTATCCTTCTACTTCAATACAGTAGCCTTTCCTTCTTGCCCAAATGAGAAACTCAGCCACAACAAAGAAAAAAAAAAATAGAACTACCTCCTGCCTGATCCTGCAAGATATTCTTCCTGTAAAACACTATCTGTACAGCTAAACTTTGTTTCAGGATCATCCCGTAAAGTTTACATTAAAGAAGGAAGGGGTTCAAGAACTCAAAGCAATAACAAGGTTCTCCTTCCTTTGACGTACAAGTGACACAGGTACCCCAACAGACCTTATTGGAATCATTCAGGCAAACAAGGAGACTCTTCAAGGGATCCAGTAACACAGGAATAGTTGGGCTTTTGAGACATAGTTGGTCTTTTAAAGAACGAGTTCACTTAAGCAGATTCACTTACATGTGTAAGTGTTACATAGACTAGACTGAATGTTTGAATTATTTAATCAAGACTGCTTTGGACATTTTATGACAAATTTTAGTACATGTACCTTACCATGCTTAATGTGTAATCTAAACAAATGAGCTGAAAAATCATATATACAGTTGCCTGTGTATCATACATGGTATCCACTGGTAAAAAGAAATCTTTCACAAAGCCAGTATTTCGCAAAACTACACCAACGTTAACCATTATATAGATGGCAGCTTCAGCATTCTCTACTTCAGTGTGCCAACAAATGAGCTTCTACTGTTAAAAAAAAGGCATCTTTAAGCCAGTTTGTTTTCCCAAGTAAGTGTTTTTCTCGTGCCTAGAACTGTACTGGCAGAATAACTTGAGTTTTCCAGATAAACTGAAAAAAATATATAAGGATGCAATTCTACAGTCTTCTTCCCAAGGTTTTTAGCTTTACGTCTTTATTAAATAACAAAGCAACAGCTTCACTAGGTAAAATCAGTCAGATACAATTCCATAAAAAAAGTTTAAGAAAACCACAGAAAAAAATGGCTGTTTTTCACCGAGCATGAATGGTTGCAAGACATGCTGAAACATCATCCACTACTTTAATGAAAATGCTGAGGCATACCTAAAGCAATTACTAGATAATTGCCCTTTTTTTTTGACTCAGACTTCTCATTTAAGTACTGGATTGTCTACAGCTGAGTGTAGCATATCACAAACTGCTTTTATCATTTGACTTAGGCCATCTGCAATACAGACAGTCCTCAGTCTATATAAAATAAAAAAACAGTTTTAAAAGATCTAGTCTATCACAAAAAATATATAGTATGAAATTTTAATCAATAAGATCTTGAGGATTTTTTACAATATTGCCAGTATAATAATTTTTGCAAATATGATATTCAAAGAAAAGTAGGCGCAGCAAGAACAGCTAGAGCAAGAATCTGTGGGACAGAGGTGTCAGTGGAGGACCTTCAAACTGAATCTATCCAGAACCATACAACTCAGTAACCTGTATCCAACAGTGGTCAGTAGCAAGAGGTAATGAAACAAGGAGACGCAAATACGGGCAGATATACAGCACACTTCAAATACACTCCCAGTCATGTACTGTTTAGGAACTTTGCAAATTAAACATAAATTTTGTGTATCATGACTTAAAAAAACTCATACTCCTGAAGTTGACAATATGCACAAAAGGTGTTAAATCTGGACCTCTACGAGTAGTGAGATAAAGGTTAAAGTGTTCAGAAAGTAATCTGACTGAAAAATATTGAGAGTTTCAAGGACAGCAATAAAACCAAATGACGGGGTATTGAAGACTGCTGTGACAAGAGGCATAATAAAAAGTGAAGAGGAAGTTAAAATATTATGGGGGTGTGATTAGAAAAAAAGGAAATTGCCTTGTGGAAATACATCTGAAACGAGCATGAATTTACAACATAGAGAAGATTAAAGAGAACTGAGGATCAATCAGGCAATAAGAAAACATCACACTGCCCTTCAAATTGAGGAGAGTTTGCCAGTGCCTATGATTTTAAATATCTGTAGGTCATGTGTGTGTCTTCCATCTCCCATTAATACCAGTATATATCTTCCACCATTCCTATGATTTATCTGTATCTTTTCTTCTGCCATTGTGTCACTAAGATTTATCTTACTCACTACTATTGCAGTGAAACTTATCCAAGAAGAATAGCTACAATTAATGCAGGATGTAATACGCTTTTATTTCTACTTCCTGGGCACAAGAACGACAAGTCAAACTAGCAAATGTTATCCTCAGTGGAGTGCACATATGTTTATGGGCCAATGTAAAGCCAAAACACTGTCTTCTATGTCTCAGGGGCAGGATACAATAGGCACATTTCCCTGTAAAAACTAGAGGCTTATAAACACGGAGAAGAGAATAAAGTGAAAGACAGAACCATGTGACATATGTTTCTATTGAAAGTTGATTAAGTAAAAGTCAGTATGAGACTTCAGCGAAAAAAGAAAATGTACATAAGCAAAGTCTCTTGTCACAATATCACACACAATGAAGGGTAAACTCTATACAAGAAACAAATGAATACTTGACTGCAGACATCCCAAAACACTGTTCTAGAAATTGGATTAAAATTGTAGCTGCTGAGAAAATACAAACTCCTGGCATCTAAAAGTAGCTTTCTCCTTTAGCCTAGAGTCTACTGGATAGTTACCTAAATATTCCAGCAGGCAATTCTGACATGTCTTTGCTTAAATGTGGTTATATAAAGTAATACAAAAATAAGTTTTGGCTTTGCTGCAAATGTGCATAATGGAAAGACAAACATTATTAAAAAGACCATCATTTTTAGTGATTAAAATAATCCACACAAAAAAAAAATCTTCTGTAACTTTCCAAGTTCCCATTTATCATAGTTTTGCAAAAAGAAGCCACAGTAATTTCATTTTTCTTGACTTCTATTAAAAAGATCAATACATATGATTCCAAAGAGTCTCGGCTCATGAAAAGATGGAGCTAGTCTGTAATCACATCTGAAAGTATTGGTTGTCATTAGCAGTAAGATTGATCTGTAAAGACAGTCAGCCCAGAGTGAAAGTACTTAAAAATTTCCATTGGGCTATTGCTGAACAACACTGCCCAGCAACCTTTCACCTTGCAGATAATTAAATACAGATAACGAATTACCGTATTAGAAGGAAGAATTGCACTGGGGATATTCAATAGATGCCCACTTTAGTAAAGCAGTTCCAAATCTCTGAATAATTATTTTGTTTTGTGCATAAAATATAATGAGCTCTGACAGTATAAAGTCATTTTTCAACGTGCATTTAAATCTGACTTGTCAAATAAGA
The DNA here is from genome assembly GCA_033556795.1 of Tapera naevia. Classification (NCBI taxonomy): domain Eukaryota; kingdom Metazoa; phylum Chordata; class Aves; order Cuculiformes; family Neomorphidae; genus Tapera; species Tapera naevia. The sequence goes on from JAUMJJ010000118.1 coordinate 2,096,447, forward strand.
TATTAATAAGTCACCTGAAGTACAAGATTTGCTAATGGCCTTGCAGTATGAACATTGCAAGTCCTCTTACCATTTCGGCTGCAAGAGGAATTCCAGCCTTACCAAAACTCATTGGTTTTGATGAGGATGAAGAATCTCCCTTCTATATGACCTACCAGCCTACAACTGGCCCTACCACACCATAGGAAGCCTACGCACCCCCTGGTCTTCCTAGTCCATGAGAAATCTTGGAGAACAATGGAAAGAAAAGAGTCTCTGGAGTTCAGAGGGGAAAAGGGATAGTCAGACAGTCATTTCCAAATAGATCTGTGAGACATATTTGTATCTGTACTGTCTCCAAGAAACTGCTCAAAACCAGTAGGTATCTACTTTTGATCTTCAATTCTCACCATGCTCACAGTAGTGTGACTTTGGATCATTCAAGAGTTTGGTTGGGAAGGACCTCTTGGATGCCATCTGGCCCAACACTTCTACCTGTGTCATGGTCAGCTTTAAACATGAATGAGGTTGCTCTTGTTTCATCTGTGCTTTGAAAACTTCCAAGCAGGAGGATTTCACAGACTTCCTGGGTACCTCTGACAACATCCAACCACTCTTATGGTGAAACTGCTTTCCTTATCTCCAGTCACAAGTTCCCTTGCTTCAGATTGTCTGTTTTCTACCCATCAGCCCACGTCCTGGCACAGCTTCAATTTTTACCCATGCCCTTGCTAGCTATGTCCCTCTGCAGCTCAGTAAAAGTGAGAGGACAGATTCACGTCTCCAAAAAAACCTCCATCCATCCCAGTAAGGTTGGATTTTATCAATTGTTACTGGCTCCAATGCAGAAAACAAGAATTTTTCCTTTCTAAAATGTGGTAAAATTAGATCTTGTTGTATTGTTTTGATTCTACCAAAAGTTCATCTCAAATCTATGACAGGAGTGCATAGCTTCAGACAGCATTTTCTAACCTTCCGTTATCTCTAAATACCATCACAACAGCACAGAGAAAATAAATACAGTCTTGATTCAAAAGCTAGTTAAAGTAGACATGTATCAGCAAATACTTACCTCTCATGCCATTTGCAAAAGCCAGGCATTTAAAAGTAAAGAAATGAACAGATGAGGACATTGTTCATTTTATATTGGCCAGCAGGTAAGTGTAAAAAGCTCAGACAGTTCAAATAGTGCCAAATGCAGCTGATCTTCCACCATCTACCCACCCACATGAGCCACCCAGGAAGTATGAAGAGCTTGTTTCCACAAACAGTGTTACAGCAATGCTCTTCAGCCATATCCTGCTCCTAACATAACCACAGGCTATAGCTGTAATTTATTAAATCCTAACATGTCCTCTGCACTCTGGCAGTAACAGTTGACACGGTGACCTTGTCCCCCGGGCTTTCAGAGTTCAGCTTCACCATGGCCAGAATTCAGGCTTGTTCCCATTTTACTGAGGTTTACTTAGCGAAATCCTGCCTCTTTTGATTTCAGTGAGCTCAGTAATTCATCCACTATTGAGACTGGTTCAAAGAATTTGCTACCGAAAAAAATAAAAAAGCCTTGGCTCTTACCTGTGGAATGTTTCTCTATTGCTTTATCCTTAGTTTGGTATCATAATGCTTTTCTTTAGAAAACAAACAACTGTGTTTATTAACTAGCACAGGAACTTCATAAGAACAAAAAACCAGTCTATAATTAGAATAGGTGTAGCAAAACAAAAAAAAATGGAATGCAAGATGGAGTCTTACTGAAATTAGGTTTGCATGTGGCCATATCAATCTATGTCACTAATGTGTTTATAGCTGACTGTTGTGTTTCAGGATAGTTTTATTATATGATTTTGGTTTGACATTTCTTGATGAAATATTTCGTAGCTAGAGTCAGAGTGAAGGTCCTTGTATTGTGATGAAATGTTCACTTCTCCATAGTTGATAAGATTGATAATCGTGTTTATCATGTGGGTAGTGTGAGATTAATGATCTTCTAAATTATTCATTTCCTTGCTCTTGAGTGCTTGAGTTTTGTAAGTTATATGATGGAGTGAGAATGTTATGTTGCTTAACAATCTTAACTGGCTTTTCAAACAAGGAAAATGTGTGGGATTTAAATTGTGTCTTAAAATCCTTTGTGCAAATAATGCAATAGTTAGTTATCTTACCAAGCTATTTCTTTTCAGTCACACATAGCAGTACAGAAAGTACTAATTTCTCTTTTGGAGATGGTCTTCTTCAACACTGATCTGTATGGAACTTTTTCCTTATCTTACAGGAAAACTGGCCACAAAACCAGGAAGAGGATAAAAGGATCTTTCACAAAACTCTATTGCATGTTCCACCTCAGCAGCTACTTGTTCTCCATCTTAAGTGTAAAGTACAAGGACAGCCTGGGTTAGTCCTACTACTTCAAAAATGTGTCTTTACCTCTTAGGTCAAGGGACACTTTAAATAGTTTACAGATTTAGATAAGGTTTTTTAGTCTTCCTAAGCTACCAAGATCCAAAAGAAGACAACAAACTCTAACAGATATAATTCATAACTTTGCCCATTTGAAAGTTACCAGTTCTAATCCAGAAGAAACCAACACCGTTAAAGTCCTGCTTTTATACAAGTATCATTTTTGTCAGTGTATGTAGAAAACAAACTCAGAAGCAGGCAGCAGACTGTACACAGTACTAGCACAAGCATGGTTTATGTTTAATAAGCTGCAAGAAACAGAAGTGCTCTGAATTGTTCACAGTGAGGTGTGCAGGCGGGGGAGTGAGGGGAGAAAACAGTCTTTTACAACACACCGAATATCATACCAATTTCTTTCCTAAACAACATAAACATTCATGGGCAGTTTTAAAATGAATTGACATACATTTCACTTTGTTTATTTGTCTGAGAGGGCGAAACTTGTACTATGCCACCAGGGTCTTGGAACAAGGGCTGTTGTGGGTAATCCCTTTGTTAATTTGGATGTAGATGTGCATTCCTCAGTCAAAGTCCAGGCGATGGCCAAAGGGAAAATTGTACTGAAAACATTTTTCTTTTCCTAAAGCAAGCTCAGGGAGGAACACTTATTTAATAAAATGGAAAATCAATATAATTTTAATTTTAAGAAGTCAGAGCCAATGCCAAGCTGTCCTTTAAGGATGCTTGATAAGAATTCATGACCATTTTTTTTCCTTTGGTAAGAAAAATAAAATTAAAGCCAGCATTGATTTAATGATTCTCCTCCAAGTTTGTTTAGAGCCTGAAAGTTTTGTTCATCACTGTTACATCAGTATCTTCGTTTTACTTCTGAAAACCTGCTTGATCATCATGTATTTACCGTTTAAAAATTGAGATTTTGAATTCATTTATGCAGAAAGGAAAGAACGCAGCAAAATTACTGTGGAACTATGCATACTGTGGGTTGGAATATTTTCGACAGCTTAGGCATTCCAGTAAAAAGTAATGTTTAAGATACGAGTAAGTTATAACACACTTAATTCTATTCTTGAAAGGTGCTGCTCTCAGACTAGAAAAATCCAGAAAGCAGTACAGAAGAATAAATTTCATTAAGACTCTCTAGTTCATTTAGCAGTTCCTCACATTTCCATAATAGGTGTCTGAAAACCTTCTTTCCTGCAGGACTTTTTAGTGTCAAGGCTGATAGAAATATCTTGATTGTTAGTCATGGGCTCATATATACCCCATTAATCCTAATGTAGAAAGAACCAGGTATACAGAGGTTTGCCCAAGTTATGTGGATGGTGTTCAATCAAGGATGAACCACTTTCTTGGCATCAACCCAGCATCTATTTAGAGAAGGTCTACTGAAGGCATCAGAGCTGGAGCTGGAACATAAATAGCTCTTCCCTCCCTAGAAACCTGCGGATTAAGTCTTTGTTGCAGTTGCTATTGATATAAATAGCAAATGTGTTTACATGACTTGGTGCACAAAATCAGATACTGTGATTTCAAGTGCCTTGTGGGGAATGTATAGTGAGGACGCCAAAGAATTTTGGCCTTCTGAATGGAAATGCTCTTAAATCTCTGGGACTTTAGCCTGGATAGGATGATGGCTCTCACGGGTGAGGGAGAACCAATGCATTTGCTAGTGCAGAACTCTGAGTCACAAATGACCTCCCAGAGTGCTTTTGAGGCTTTCCCATTTTTATGATCTGAAGGAAAGCTGTGGCTGACTCTCTTGCTTAGTGCAAGAGTCATTTTTTAACAACATCAAAATCAACAAAGCTGTTCTTTCATTGTTGCTGGTATTGAACCACTCAGTGGGAGTTGTCGCACCCCAATAAAATCAACATTAGTCCCTAACATAACAACGCATCAAAGAAGTCAAGAATGACCTTCAAAACCACACACAGATTTCAGAATCAGAAAGAGACACTATGAGACACATTTGATGGTGATAATAAATGAAATCCATGGAAGATATATATTTAGTAAAATCACATTGTATTGCTATCCAAATCCAGTGTTTTAAAAATAAATAAATAGGTGGACCAATGTGCATTTACTGAAAATTAGATTTCTGGATAGAAAGTATGAATCTAGACTAGATCTTTAAATAATGTGTGTGTTTGTATGTATAAATCATGATGTAATCTCTCTAACACAGCTGAGGGCATAGCCAGCTCTGTCAATTGTTTATTTTCCTCTGCAGAGGGCCTGTCTACTTTATTAGGCCACAGAGTTTCGAAGACTAGTGAAGCAGCCCTCCCAGTCTTAGCTTGCCTTTCAAGTAGTGCCAAGGTCAGGCTGCCTTTGCTGCAGACTAGGTTGACCTGTGGAAATCCCAAAACTCTTCTCAGGATTTGGAGCAGACTGTTCCCAAGCCCAGCAACCAAAGGAACTGATGAAGCCATAATATACATGATGTCAAAACTAGCTGCTTTTTGTGTGCAGCATTTTTAACATGTGTTGAGGTTTAATTGTGTAAGGGATTTTTTTAAATGTGACATGGATAACATGAATAGTTTTCTTTTTACATGTTGATGAAAGAAGACAAGAGGAATATGCTTTAAGTACCTCTAACTGCTTTTTTCTCTGGAGTGCCAAATTAAGGGTTGCCCGTCTTCTGATAGACTCCTTTTCAGGAAGGAAGTTTGATTAGTTTCCAAGGGTTTATGTGTGTGAGAGAGTAGCTTATCTACCAATCCTTGATATATGTTACTTATATTCACTTGAATCTGGAGGGAAGTTAGTTAGAGACCTAAAAGGAACTTATCTCCTGCTGATATTCCCTAAAAAGTGGCAGACTGCTGACTTTATAACAGTGAGGATAGCAAGAGCAACAGGATTGGTATAAAAGTAAGGAAGCAAAGCCATAATTCATCCCCTTCCAGTCCCATCACCACAATTAACAAAGGAATGAGAACAGGAATGTGTCCTAAGCATTATGAAAACAAGATGATTTTGTGACCAGCATGCTGACATGAGCATTTCTCTGCTGAATCAATTATGGAATGCTAGCTATTGTGCCCAGTATTTTTGCCGAGGTGATGGGACATATATCAAAGCAAAAATTTTCCAGAAGTTGTGTGTTAGAAATTATATGCTGAACTGAGTCCTTACTCTACCTGCTATGCAAATATTAACCTTCACTCCTTACTGAGAAAGGCAGCACCCTTTTCCTCCAAAGGAGTACTCATACACGTACAGGCTATTCTTGTAATTAGTGTGTCTAAGATAAGTTATAACAGCACCGTCAAAAGCCAGAAGGCTTCCTGAAGGAAATATTCATGCCTGGAGTTATTTTTTTTCTATATTAAAAGGATTTCCTTTATGTATAGGGTTTTAAATAATGTTGATATGGGGCAATAACTGAGAGCTACAGATGGGCCTGGACACAGAATGAACACGCACATATGTGTACTCACTGTACTTTGGCTCTAGGCTCTAGGATGTCTACTGGGCTTATATATCAGTTGACTTTGAAATTCGTGAAAGCAGGCAGATTTTTGCAGCCCTTAATGTGATATAATAGCATGGATTTTAAGGCTGTCAGCCCTTTTGATGCAATTTAATACAAACTGGTTAAAAGGAGCAATAGGAAATCTATGTGAGCAGTTTCTTGCTGTCAGCTTCAATTTGCCTTGACAGCTCATGATACAGGCACCCTGTACTGCTATTGAGCACTTTTGTCCATCTCTGAAAAGGGTTGATTTGAAAGTGCATGCTCTCTGGTCGCTCCCCTGGTAAGCTGCTGGTAAAGCTATCCAGTTCTCCAGCAAATGGGGAGAGCAAAATACCTGCAAGAGAGAAGAGTTGGGCTGCAGCCAGCAAACATCTCACAGTTATCAGTGTAAGTGGTTTCACGGGTATCAGTGCTTGCAGACCCATGCCTTGCCTATGTGCAGGGATGATAAGAACTAGAGAGGGCTCTGTAAACACATTTTATCCTTCACATTGTGCAAGGTACTGTACCTAGGTCGAGGCAATCCCAAGAACAATCACAGGCTGGACAGAGAATGGATTCAGAGTGGCCCTAAAGAGAAAGACTTGGGGGTGCTGCTGGATGAGAAGAACTCAACGTGAGCCAGCAGTGTGAGCTTGCAAGCCAACTGCATCTTGGGCTGCATCAAAAGAAGCATGACCAACAGGTGAGGGAGACGATTCTCTCCCTTACTTTCCTTTCATGAGACCTCATCTTGAGTACTGCATTCAGTTCTGGAGTCATCAGCACAGGAAGGACATGAATCTATTCGAGTGAGTGCAGAGGAGGGCCACAAAGATGACCAGAGGGCTGGAGAACTGCCTCTGTAAGGGCAAGCCGAGAGAGTTGAGTTTGTTTAGCCTAGAAAAGAGAAGGCTCCAGAGAGACTTTATAGGAGCCTACCAGTACTGGTAAAGCTGGAGAGGGTCTCTTTATCAGGGAGTTCAGTGATAGGATGAGGGGTAATGTTTTTAAGCTGTAAAGGGAGAGATTTAGGTTAGGTATTATGAAGAAACTTTCTACTGTGAGAGTAGTGAGGAACTGGAAGAGGTTCCCCAGAGAAGTTGTGGATGCCTCGTCCCTGGAGACGTTCAAGGCCAGGTTGGATGAAGCTTTGAGCAACCTGATATAGTGGAAGGTGTCCCTGTCCATGGCAGAAGGGTTGGAACTGGATCATCTTTAAGGTCCCCTCTAGCCCAAACCATTCTATCATTCTGTAATTCTATTGTGCCTCTTTTCACCCTGTTTCATCTCTTTTCCTTTACATCTAAGAGAGTTTTAAAAATTTGTGGATCTAGTCTATAGACAGTCTAGTATAAGGGTCAGAGATTATTTATGACTAACAGGTCAATTTATCCTTTCTTTCATGAATACAAATGAATTAATTCCCTATAGTGTTACAATAATAATTTTTCCATAAGTGCAGAACACAGTGCACATCATTCACTTTCCTTGCTTAAGGGGCACTATAATGCCATACTGCTCTTTCTCCATTAGTTACAGTCTGATACATTTAACTTTAAGATCAGTCTTTGGCACACTGTATAAATAACAATACATTTATGCAATTGAACGCCTATGCAATAATTCAATCAAGGGAGTTCTACTGCTGGTCATAAATTACTTAAGTTGTTTGACTCTCTGCTTAAGACATCACCAAAGGTCCTTGATTGAATTACAGCCTTAGATTTGCCTGTGCATCTTCTATCATTCAGTGTTACCTATGTGTATGATGAAACACCTGATATGATGAACTGCTACCAAAACAAACTCTATTGTCATCTGGGTGAAATTTGATGACACTGGTATCAAGAAAAGTTTTACCTTGGACTTTCATGAGACCAGACCTGCAGGCCTTATGCCTTTAATAGTACCTTTGTGTTAATAGCTGTGATTGTCCTATGATACACCATTCATAAAGACAGGTAATAACTTCCACTAGGTCAAATAATTTTGAAAAAAAGAAAAGATAAGTTTGTGGACATAGAAGCTTTTATTTAGGTCAGACAAAGACTCAGAGAGCAACGCAACGAGTTCAAATAGGGAGAAACAGCTTTGAGTATAACCGAAATGCTGCAGCTTGGGAGGAAAGCTCCCGACCTCAAACCAGCAGAGGAGCAGCACATCAGGAGGATGACAGCAACAACTCTACTGAACACATGAGGGGTAGCATCTTAGAATATTAGTTTTAATTTCCAAATTTCTGCCTTTTGAGAGCATTGTTGAGGTCTTCTGTAAGGATCAGGACTGAAGCAACTGTATACAGAAAATATGTTCTTGGAAGCTGTTTCTGTCTTTTTTCAATTTTCTGTACATGTTCTGTAACGGAGTGACCATTCGGTTTCAACAATGTCTTCTCCATGGGAATAATTGATGTATATGGCAAAATACATTATATTCAGGTACTTGTGAAAGAAACATAAATTTAGGTATGTCAGATAAATTAATTTTGACTTTTTTTCTGTAGAAAGTCAGTTGTAAACTTGGATGACCTGTGTGAGTTAAATGCATTATTCACTCATGAATCACTACCGTTTCAGAGAAGTCCTGCTGTCCCAAGGCCTCATCACCAACACAGAGGGTGGAAATGGTTCTGACAAGTATCCAGCACTCAAATGGCCTTATTGATATAGATTTCCATTAGCAGTCCCATACACATTCCAATCCCAATTCCCAGAGCAGGAGCATGTCAGGACAAGCCATGGTCTGGCCAGGAAAAAGAAGGAAAGAACTAGGTTTTCCCTCCCAAAAGCGTGTGGATTGCATAGAGATCTCCCAAGCCTGAGAGCAATAACATAGACATCTCAAAATGTAGGTTTGGACAGAAAACTTATATGGCCCCTAGGAGTTCATATTCCAGTCCCTCAGACAGATTTGGTACATATTTCAATGCTTACTGCCAAATATAGATGAACAAAATCAGCTACTCCTATTGCACGTGTGAAACAGCCTGTGGCTCAAGGCAGACAAACACTTTGTGACCATTGCTGGTGTAAGCAGCTCTGAGCCATGAGCAGATTATTTTTCCATTTTACCATTGGAAAGCATCATACCCTCTCAGGTTCTTCCTGTAAAGCAGATAGGGATGTTACAGAAAAGTGCCTGCACTTTTAAGGCAGGTTGCTGTGCAGATGATACAACTGGGCAACTGCAGTGGCCTCAGTGTCATTGCAGCAGGATCCCTCCCCAGTGGCAGGGATGCACAGCCATCAGATGCTGCCAAATACTCTCTTAAGAGATCAGAGGAGAAAGTCTGTTAGATGAAAGGAGTGGAAAAGTTGTGGTAGAGCTAGCTTTTCTTTAGCCATGAGGGAGGACGCTGAAAGCCTCTCCCAATACTGACGCGTACCACAAACAGCACAGGCGTTAGCAGGGAAATCCTGTCCCCAACAACTGAATCGTGAACACAAACAACAGCAAAATAACCCTGTGAATGTGAATAATTCTGCTCAGATCTTTTCTCTAGCTGTGCAGTGCATAAATCACAGCAGATTACACAGTTTCTTACACTAGTATCAGTAGATCTAAAGATAAGAGTAAGGAACTTCTCAGGGTCTGACATACAGTATCTTCAAGTATGTCATAATATTTCTTTTTTAGAGGAAATTCAGCAGAAAAGTAGTAATACAGTGGTATTTTTTTAAGTCCATGATCTTCATAGAAACCACATAACAGAAAATGGAATATTGTGAGCAGCCCACATAATTACTCATGATAGATAACTGTATTAAAAATTAAACATAAATTATTGGAGGCATTACAGTGTTGGCACAAGATGAAAAAGGTGCTTCGTATTACTGAGAGGTTTAGCTAACTGCCTGAAAGTTTGGCTCAATAGAAAAGAGACTAGCCTGGATAAATGGAAAGCATTTATTGTTTGAAATATGGATTTTAATATAGCACAGCACAACCCCAAAATATCAGTCCTTTTCAGTATGGTTAAAGTAAGATGGATCTTGTAGATTAAAGGTGCTCTTTGGCAGTGAGAAGAAGGAGAATTAGAAAAGGAGTCTCCTTGGAGCCCCTCCATGTCTTTGGAGAAGGATTCTTCACCTTTTTTATAGGGGTCCCCAGAGTCCTACCCAGATGTTTTACATTGATCACTGGGGCATGCTGACGGCCTTGGCATGTGAACGACCATTCTGCTCTTGAGGACACCCAAGTGTCAGATGAAGCAGGGAAAGTCCTGTGTTTGAAGAAAACAAAGCTCACTTGAACTGGCCAGGCAGATGTATAGCTTCCACAGTTTGGATGAGGATCCTGGAAGGAGTGCAACTTTTCCCATGTTTTTATACAGTTCTGTCACTCATCTAGAAAATCTTGGAGCCTTACATCAGATCTCCAAGGTCAACTATATTTTACAAAGGTCTAATTACTTTCTGTATTTGGTATTGTAGTTTTTAGCAGTGCATACATCTATATTTTCTCTTTTAGTAAATATTTGATTTCTTTCCATAATGTTTTGTAGGTTTTAGACATTCATAAGAGTTCGACCTCCTAGAATTTCACTTCCATCTCTATCATCAGTGACCAACTTACAATTTAAGAAGTAGCTGAAAGCTGCAAATTCCTGCACACTCCTCAGATTAAGTCTGGCTTCTGAAAAAAAAATGTGACTCTAATAATATTGATGGTCAGCTTTGAAACTGTACTGCTGAATCGTTCATTGAATTTGGTAAAGATGAGCAGATTAATTTCTGTGCTAAAATCTCTGCTTGACAGGGATTACTGAGCAGGATTTAGATGAAGTTACTGAGAGAGGGAAAGTTGTAATGAACGTTACATTCAAAAACAATTAACTTCAGTGTTTGAGTGGTCCCATTGTTTCCAAGTCTTTCAAGGACCAGAGAATTTAAAATGTTTGTAAATCTGAAAATGTCCTTGTGATTTTTCATTTTTAAAAAATCACCAGGAAATAAGGATCAAGTAACAGTTAATATTCAGTCTTTGATATTCTTCTGGTATAAAAATTTATTATGCAAAATGGAGGGGAGAGAACACAAGAATGCAATTATTCCAAAATCTGCTGGTATTTTCTTAACTTCCTCAGGTAAGATCTATCTTTTTTTTGTTCCTGGTTTGCACACATCCTTGCCCAGTTTTCCAGAACAAAGGTAGGTAGGGACTATGGTGTTGATAACTTCTCTAAAGTAGATAACTAAATAATTTTCCACTTGTCTGCAGGACAAAACCAGCAGGTTGTGGCTCCAAGCTATTAGGTGGTGGTTGTTGTTGTTCTTGTTGTTGTTAAGATTTTATAAATAAGAGAGATTATGTAGAAAAAGAAGTTTTGTGTTCACAGACTGTCCAAATACAGAGACTAGGACTGTGGAGCTACATTTTCCTCCACAAACACCCTTTTTTATCTCTCCTAATTCTAGCAGTCAGATTCTTTGAATGCATGATACCTTGCCACAGACCACAGGCTCTGCTGCTTGGCTTTGCTCTACAATTTCACTCCCCCAGCTTGTTACCATTGGCCTACGTCATCATCAGCACCGTCGATGTAATCAAAGAGCACGTTGGTTGTCATACGTGAATCAGCCAAGGAGCTGAATGTGCTGTTTATTTGAATGCATAAACATTTTTCTACTAAGCTGGGACAATGTACCAGACACGTCATTTGCTCCTTATCTTCTGTTACTCATGCAAGTAATTCAGATATTTTCAGAGAAAAAAATTAAGATGTCAGACCATATGTCTCATCTTTCAGAGAAAAACCTTTCCGAGATGAAAAGCCTTTCCGAGAGAGCAGCCCTGAGAAACTTTGTTTTGAGATGTGCATTCTCTGTAGAGGAACCAATGATGGTCATGATGGACCCATGGAAAATTTGTTATGATATTACCACAAGAAAAACTCCTTCTTCAGCAGATGGTGCAAGCCTGAGATAGTAGGATCTCCTTCAGAAATTCCAGATGGGTCTTACTCACTCAATAAGCTCTAGTCAAAAAACACTCTGCACCCAGCTGTGGGTTTCATGACTCGAAGTTGCGTTTGCCAAGGCCGATTCTTAGGCTAAGGAGTTCCACCTGGTGGGGTGGGAACACAGCCAAAACCAGCCGAAAGCAAAAGGGATTTCCTCCAGCTGGTGTCAGATGGAGGGTCCAAAGGAGGTTCACTCCAAGCTCTCCTAGTTTATAAATGAAACTAAAAGCACAATATATTATCTGGAAGGCTAAAGATACCTTTTAAGCCACACCATGCTTCTTCCCATGACAAAGATTTTGATTCTCATCTACTGTGCTACTGGAGATACATAAGGCTGTAGAGAGTTTATCCGTTTCCAATGGTTCTCAGGCAAGAGTTTACCGACCCTTACTATGTGGCACTGATTTCTGTTCCTTTGACTAATTAGCACACATTTGTCTAATCACCATGCTCTAAAAATATGTGAAAAATAATAAAAATATAACTGTGCCTCTCTTTTTAGGAGACACTAACTGTGGGTCATTCAAGTAAGGATCTTAACCTTTTCCCAACACCTGGTGCTAGCACAGGGCAATGAGGAAATGGTGTAAATGCCCTCTTCTCTCCATCTTATTCCATTAATTCAGCTTTTGTCTTAGACTAGAGCAAGTCCAAAGCTGCTGTGATTTGCAGCATTGGTTCTCGAGACTCCTCTGAGCCTCGTCACTGTGGCCAGGAGAAGGAGACTGACCCGTCTGTGCCTCTCCCCACTGCATCTGCTGCCTTCCTCCTGCAAGTCATCCTGAGGTTACTCTCCGCTCCCTGTAAAGTATCCCCAGCATCAGAAGAGCAGAAGAGTGAGAATGTGTCTCACACCCTGAATCTCAGTGAAGAAGAATTTGAGGGCCCCTTTGCAACCATGTTACCGCACAATTGTGCTGTATCTGTCCCATACCTTTAGGAAGAAATTGTTAGCCATTGTGAAACAGACTTAATAAAACCCCTCTACTGTCAATGTTATGCAATGAGCATTTGAGGTTGAGTTTGAGATTTTTTCTCCCTTTTCTGTCTTCTCAAGTGGGGTGCGTGATGCAAAATGATAAGGTGGAATGTCTATAGCTAATCACACAATACATTTCCACATCAGCTCAGGACCCGGACAGAACAAAAAGGAAAGCAAAGCAAGGAGTGAGAGTTGCATGAAAAATGGTGAGGTCGTTAAAAATTTATAGGGGAGGGGATCCAAATGCCGTAATGAGGCATCACACAAAGACAATGGACTACTTAGCACTAAAACCCTTTCTATGTGCTATCTGGTTACCATCTTATCAACCTGACACTCATTACTGTCTGATAATAATAACTAATCAGCTGTTCTGCCTTCCTTTATTTTCCTTCAGAAAATACCTTCCTCAGTGTGCAGTCCCTCTCCACAACAATATGGCTCACTAAATAATGCATAGCATTGGAGCCCTGTCATTCAGCCCTGATGTCACTTCCTGACAAGGTGATGTTTAGTGCTCAGGACACTCAGGCCCATATGTGCTGCTCCCATCACAAACCTCAAAAGAAAATCCCATCATCAGAGGCAATCACCACCTCCTGTTATCACAGGTCAGTCGAAGTTCTGGGCAGCATCCAAGTTAGTGTTGATAAGTGCTTCTTGCAGTGGTAATGAGCCTACATGGAAGAACAAGACCCATGAGTTCAGCCCAGTGGCTGGAGAAATTCTTGGGATCCAGTGGACAGAGTGAACATAAGCAAACTACATAAACCACACGTTTTTCATTAAAATCAGTATTTCTAAACCAGGGCAAGAGAATGCCATCTGGCTGAGAATACACTTATATACACTCAAAGTGTGAGATTCTGTGTGGGTCTTTCAACATATGTCAGTAATGGTTTCCAGCTATAAAAAGAACTTGACTGTTTTGTTTATTTTGTGGTCAAAGCTTTGAACTGCTACACTGGGACGTGGGATTCAGGGCTCCCTACTCAGAATGGCCACAGACTTCCCATGTGTTTAAAACAAGTCATTCCTTCTCTCTTTCATTTCCCCATCCACAAAATGGTAGTGATAAGGGCTGTATAAATAATTGGCTTTTAACTAAGAAGCAACACGTAAAGCTAAGAGAGAAGTAAGACTCTCCAGCTTAAATTTTCCCTGAAATTTCTAAAACCTCACTTTCTTGCTGTAAAGAAAATCATAAAAATCAACTGCACTTTGTTTTTGGAGGTTTTAGTTGCATTTGATATTATGCCTCTTTCAAATTAACCATAGACAAGCTTTGAAGTGAAAAACTACTTCAGAACAAAAATTACAAGCAGTTTCACCATCAAAAGCAGAATTATGGGACTTTTTGTCTGAAGACATTGTAATAATGTGATATGGATGTACATACAGTTTTAGTGGATTTAATTCAACATTTTTTTCCAAATATTACTCTGTTGAAATAAAGCCATGCAACTCAATGCTCCTTTTCTAGTCTATTTAGACTGTGGGTTCTTCAGGGGAAAAAAACCTAAGCCATACTGTAATTAATATTAAAGCTATCTAGATATATAGATATCAAGTGGACTTCTAAGCACTGTTTTATTATCGAACAAAGTATAAAACAAAACTGTACAAAGGTTCAAATCCAACTCAAGATTCTTGTAGGCAGCAATACAATCTTTTATGAAGACTTTCAATGTAGCCAAGCATAGCTCATCAACTTTCAGCAAGGTCCGAATACATGGAAACAGCTGTTTAAAAAAAGCCAGTAACCACTGAAAAGAATTGTCAGATGTTTGTTCTTGCCAGATGCTGGATATTCCTAGGGGACTGGAGTAAAGGGTGATAGGACTTCATGATCTCTTTTAGGGCAAATAATTTCAGGAACAACAGTGCCTTAAAGCATGAAACTAGCGCTTGCTGACTAGGCAATGACCTCCATGCATAGCCTCAAAAGTTGCACAGAGGAAATGAGATAATATGCACAAATATATGTGCTTCTAGTTTAAGCCTGAGGATGTGGTTTCATCAGCTTCTTCTCTTCCAAATGGAGAAGGGTGCGTTTTGTATCATCCCAAATATTACCACAGACAGATTGCCAGAAATTATGCTGGAGCATTCAAAACACATTGAGTCACTCTGGGACATTCTTTCCCTTGAAATCTGAGGAAGCTCACCATCTCTCATTTCTGATGTGCCTCTGCTCCAGTTTCACCACCTCTGAAGGGGAAGTAAAAGCAGGAGGCTGTGAGGATTAATTCTTCTATATGGTAAAAACACGGCACAAATATTAAGTGGTATCGAAGTGCAAGTGTGACAGTATCATTATTTCCTAGACAGTATTTCCAGAAATAATGTTGTGCAGGGAGGCTATTAAGCATATTCCTTTACTACTACAGTGTAGTAGGCAATTTGACAATGATGCAAATATTCCCGGCTAATTGCTTGGTCTTGCACAGTAACAGACAGCAGAGTGGGATTCATTGAGAATGCTGTCGAGATTCCCTTTGCACTCAATGAAGCTCTATTTTTTTAAGGCACAGTTCATTTTACCTTACAATTCATCTAGTTTAAGCATCAGTGCCAGAGAAAGACGAATAGCACCCTGACAGGGCTCCTTTCTCCTTACTGGCTACAAAGGGACTCTTATGGAAGTTACTAAAGTATGCATGTTTACATTCTTGACTCCTGCAAGAAGTTTGAATCCTACCCTACCCAAATCCTACTCACTCACTAAAGTGGTTTCCGAATAATAACCCTATTTCCTAACCCACAAACACAATGACTGTATCAAATGAGAAAAAACGCCCTTTAAAAAAACTGAGGCTTGTATTTGAGAATCAACCCTTCTAGTTTCATAGCTCAATTATTTGCATAATAGATGAAGCCTTGAAAATATCTAAATCATAATACAGATCAAAAGGCTATTACTTCTATAACTGGTATTTGACTATAAAGATACACCTGACAAGAAAACACAACAAAATCCATCAGCAATATGGTCAGCTGGCTCTCTTTCCAAACACCACTTGAATTCAGAAGTAGACATTAAAGCACTGAGACATTTTTGTTTCATTCGGCTTATCTGGTCAAATATTTCCCTGCCAAAATCCAATGATCAGCCTATGAATAGGACTAGATAGTGGTATGCCCCTCACCCTCCCAACTAGGACCTCATGAAAATGGCATTTTGCCACATATGAGCAGCGGAGCCAAATCTGGCACCTCTGGCCTAAGAATAGCCTTTGCCATATGGATTCTGCATGCACCTCGAAGACAAGAAATACAAATTCACCTATTTTACTGACATTCCTATAACAGTTCTAACATGGGCTGAATCCACAGGCAGTCAAGATTGTTTTCACAGAATTAATCCTCATGAGTGCAGGAGGACCTTTCTCTCAAACTCATGACTCAACAAGAACCCCTGTAATTCTACAGATGTAAAGACTCGTCTGTCCATTGGTAAAATATTCATCTCCAGGAAAATGAAAATCTTCCCTGTTTCTGGTTAGGATTAGCAAAATGCACTTTGGAAATGTTTACATCTCGTGGTCACTACTTTAGCATACTGTATATCAGTAGCAATGTTTTCTCAGCTGGATAAAAAGAAAACAACTTTACAGACATTCAAGCTGTTCATATCACCAAGGATTAGCCGATAATTATTGACTATGATACATAGACACTCATGCAATGCATATTGATGTCATTCCCTCATCTTCAGAGCAGGAGCACTGTTTTAAACAAAGTCAGAGCTTAATTCTAGGCATGCGGCATCGTCCAGAGGCATTCCTTAGCAAGGGAGACACATGTGTCTACACCACAGAGTAAAAGACAGCCCGGGAAGGAGCTGGAGTGCCAGAGCTATCCTAGCCCACATTACTTAAATATTACCTCCTTCTCTGGCTCTCCTTTGAACCATCACAGCAAACTCTTTCAAAGCCAAAGCTGCTGTCAAAGGATGGTCAGACCTCAGCAATGTGAATGCAGCCAATCCACCTGACTTGGCCTCAGAACCAGGGACTTGCAGAAAAGACAGTAGCTGGTGAGCTCTTTAGCAAACCTGAGTGGCAACAAAGCAATGAGCAAAGAATTATGTAATAAAAATCACGTTGATATTTTTCCATCCTCTCCTCCCCATCTGAATGTCAGATCTAAGTTTAATTTAGGCATATGAACAAATGCAGAGGACTGCAGAAGTGCTTCCTCTTTTATAGGCAACAGGGAGATCTGTGAGCTGTTCCACCATTCCCTATGTCCCACTCAGGAAACTGGTCTTATTTTGCAACAGGGACAGAGAAAACCACATACTTTAAGATCCTTCCTAAACTGTAATCCCTGTGCCTCCATCTACCCTAGATGAAATAAATCAGGATTAGTAATCATGACTGGGAAGTCACTTGATTTCCCAGACATGTGACAAGAGAAAAGTAGAACAGGACAAGCGCCAGTAAAAGAGACCTTCATGAAGGTATTCAGTTCAGCTCACACGGGGTTTGGATTCACTGATGATAAATATTTTAGCAGGGGTCTTCGTAGGCAGGCAAATATTTCCCAAACACAACAGCTGAGAAAGAACCGCAAAGACCTTTTTTAGAGCAAATTTCAAATCCTTATGTGAGAAGAACATGATTCCGGTCTTGGTTGGTCAATGAAGAATGAGATATCAATAGGGTGTAATGTGAAAAGAAAGCACGTAATCCTCTATGATGGAATATCTCAAGTTGGAAGGGAGCCATAAGGATTATTGAGTCTAGCTCCTATTTTCATGAGATTATTTTTGAGCAATGTACAACCTAAAAACAAATTATTGGACAAAATATCTACAAGCAATGGACAGATTTAAGAAAAGTCTTGATCAGTTTGCAGGTGTTTCATAAACCAAAACAACAGCTATGGACAGATGATAAAGTCTGGTGTCTGAAGTGTGCAAGGCAATGGCTAGGGAAGGGGTATATCAGAGCTGCATAAAAAATAGAAACTGACTGTCTCTAGGTCCTGCTGAGAAGTGGTGATAGCGCCCATGTAAAAGAAGCAATTATGCGAGTGGCAGTAACTCCCTCTTCATTTTTTTTTCCCTGTATCTGAAGTGCCTTGATAAAGGCATCCTGAGGACAGGCTCCAAGTCAGGCATAAGATGAGGCCACATCAGTATCCCATTTTAAACATCCAACATCCAGCCAGCAGGCAGACCAGGAGCTTTCCATGGGTCTGAAAACTGATGTGACAATGGGTGAAAGCACAGAGTACCCCAGATATGGTTTCTCAGTCCTAATCATTGGGCAATGGAAAGGTACCCACGCTAGTTGAGGGACTTGACCTTTTGACAGGGAAGAAAGAGTTAATAGAAGCTTGGAAGGAAAGTTGAGCAACAAGCAAAAGGAAGTAGAGCAAAGACTCTGGAGACCTAAAAACATAGAGGAGTACATCCAATCCTGGATACACAATGAGTCTTGGAGAAGGAAATCTTGGGCCATAAAGATCCCTGCTGAAGGATCTATCCATCACAAAATGGACTGTTCAGCCAAGTAGATATTAAGTCTGAGACATTTCTTATATCTTTATCTTTTTATGCCAAAAATCTCAGCTATTTAGGAAAACATGTTTTTGTAGAATTTTCAGTCATTTCCTTTGAAAAACTGTTGATGTTTTCTTAAAATCCAGAAGTTCTAAAATATTTCCCCCAAAATCTTTATTTTTACTGTTATAGGCTTGCCTCACACAGATCCATTTGTGAACATATTTTGCAAATTAAAACATTTAGCAGGATGTAGCTGACAAATGTTAAACACTTAAATCCCTCCAAAGTGACTTTGCACTCATTCTTTTACTTAGAAGCCATGCCAGGTTGAGGTGAAAAGCGTTGCTTTTTTTTGCTGTGATTGATTAGTTATGTTGTATGTAACAATTCTCTGTGACTTCATAAAAAGTTCCAGGTTGGGGAGTTAATCCATTCTCTTCGAGAAATCATAATCAGGGTTAAGGCTGCTGAAGCACACGGCCTCTCTCACAAATGCAGACTACAGAGATGAAGGCCACAATAAAGTAAGATGCTCATATCTCCAGTTTCACACATTTCAAGAGTGTTCTTCTTCCTGGCTTGATCCGTGCCAGGTCACATGACACATACTTTTCAGCTAGAGGGCAGAGACCCTGTGGGTCACCTCATTGCATTTTCTTGTTCATATTTGGCATAGTCTGCTGATTTAAAAGGGAACCAGAGAGGTTCCTCTCTATATCACTATGCACAAAGGTTTTTCTAGATCATCTTATCACCAGTAGAGTACCAGACTGTCAAATTAGGACCACAGAAAACACTTTTCTGTCAAGGTCAATAAAATGCCTTTTATTTTCTGAATCATCCTTCCTTGCCTTAATTTCCTGTCTCTTTAAGAATACAGCCTGTTTTGTTTTCTTTTCAGTGAACAGAGGAAGGGAGTGGGAATAGAAGAAGGGAATTAATTTCTATTTACTAGCTTTGATTTGATGATGTTTCCACATTTAATGTGATCAAAAATTTCTTCCTCCCTGAGGCAGAGGCTGCAAGGAAAACTGCCTTATTTGGGGAAATGCAAAGCAAGAAAATTAAAAAAAAATACTTTCCTTGGCCAACCACTATAGGAAAAATTATAGATAATGAAACATCAATGTACGGAAAAAAAATGAAGTTCCATTTCTTTACGTGTAGAAACGTTAGAAAAAATATGCAAGTGGTAAACATTTTCTATAAAACACAGTGGGAGAAATTGCTTGAGAAATGGCTGGTGCCAAGTAGTTCTCAATGCGCCAGCAGGGTCCTGGCAGCAGCCCTTAAAAAATGCAGTGCATGTTTGTGTGCATTCAACACCCCCTTTGGGAGACCCTCTTTTTTCAGACTGCTCTGTGGTCTTTGTTCTGCACCCAATACATACCACCAATGCAATATCTGCTTCTTATCTACAGTAGAGTGATTACTTATGTCTGCATAGGTAACTCCTTCCTGTGGAAAATGAGTAGAGAGCATTATGAGAGACTCTCAGCACCTTTGGAAGGAGCCAGGAGTGTGGCAATAAAGATGACCACACAAAAAGGTGAATCCTCTGTGGCAGAAACAACGTAACTCAAGGAAAAAATAAGGCAGAAATGTGTACAGACAGACTAAAGTCAGGACCAACATCAAGACAACAAATGCAAAGCTCAGTTGTCCGTAGACATCTCCCAAGAGGGTATCTGCAAAGTCAAGACATGAGAATACAGCTGACATGAGATCAAATCTTATGCGGTGTGGGTGCTAACAAAACCTATGTGGTGGAGTGCTCAGAAAAGGTAGTTTTGACAGGTATGCTTTAAAAAAAGCTGTGTCTTTAATCCAGTGCTATCTAGTGCTGTTGACCACATGCTCCTTAATTTCTACTGCTCAAAGGGATGCCTTTCCAGGAAAAGTGGGGTTTTTTTCAGCTCTGTGTATGATTTGTATTTTCTCACATTCAGAAACAGAAACATATAAAGGTACTCTTCCTATCCCACTTAGCCTAATTTCTGATGCTCTGACTGAGGAATAAACCAGGCTGGTCCTGGATGTCACAAGTAATGTTCTTATATCGTTTTATTCACTGAAATGAACACACAGAGACTGCGGGTGAGCTATAATGACTCCCAGCATCTTGTAGAGACCCCTTTGGAAATGCCCTTCAAGGGTTGTATGAAATGGGAAGGAGGGGGATATTGCCTTAAATCTGACCACTTTTTGACAAGCTGATTCCTATGCTTAACAGAAGCTTGGTAAGTGAAAGAACCATTACCTCAAGTGGTAAGGGCAGCTGAAATTGATCTATTATGAATGCTACAAATTTGAACGGTTGTGCTAAATGCTATTAAAATGTATGGAACCT
Organism: Tapera naevia; assembly: GCA_033556795.1. Taxonomy (NCBI): domain Eukaryota; kingdom Metazoa; phylum Chordata; class Aves; order Cuculiformes; family Neomorphidae; genus Tapera; species Tapera naevia. The sequence continues at coordinate 2,117,125 of JAUMJJ010000118.1, forward strand.
TTTGTCTTCAATTATTAAATGGAGTAATTTATGAAACCTGATCTCAGTAACCTCACTGTCCTACTGGCCATCCCTGATGAAAGGAAGAATAAGTATAGAGAACAGAATTATTGATCTTTTCTTGAAAGAGGAAAGAAGAGGATCAGGCCTGTTAACCCTTTGCTGCAGGAGAAAGTGGTTTATTCGTGGTTTCTTTTCCCCCCAGAGGTCATGTCCTTCTTTCATTTCTGGGGTCAAGTTTCAGTCTGACAAGTGGTAATTGATTCCGCTGCTGGTTAGGATGAGGGTAAGTGGGAGATGAAGTTTCAGTGAAAACAAATAGCACTTCACAGGTCTGACCTTTCCTCTTTAAGCTTTTGTTGTGGTTTACTTGTGATGTGCAGCTTAAAGACTCTAAAACAGTGGTATCTATCTCATGAAGTTTCAGATAGTCTCTCCCAAGCTTTAGGCCTAGAATTAAAGCTGGCTTTTGTCTTTGTGTCTTCTGGCAACCTGTCCTAGAAAGTGAAGGTTTTTTATCTTCTTTCCCATGACTTTGTGTAAGACATGAGAATGTGGTCTAGCAGTAGCCATGACATTTTGTCAGTAGGCTGAGATTCACAGCTTAGGGTTTCAGTGTTCAGCAGTGTTGTTATGAGACAAAACATGTATTAAAATATAAAGGCAGCCACTCTTTCCTGAATCAAATCCTCCAAGGAGGTGGCAAATCTTTTCTTGCTGCAATACTCTCCTACCAACAGGGCAGACAAATTACTTCTTGTAAACATACCTACTTATGCTGTCTTGTGTACTTCATTTACTCTGTCATTTAAGCCAACTCTGAAGAAGTTTCCTGTTGCTCAGTATACACTTTTGCAACATACACTCATCTTGTCAAAGATCCCTGCTGGAATGTAGCACTGAATTGCAGGACAGTGATTTCAGCTACACCCGGTTAACGAGAAACACACTAATTCAAAAAGCATCTTGACTTGCTTGTGAATCTTTATCCTGTGTATAGCAGAAAGGAAAATAGCCTCAAGGGCTCTGTTCAAATGCTTCTAGTTAGGGATAATATTTCTCAAAAGTAAACCTCTTTATTTACAAGCAAGTTGTTATTGCTAAAGTTGGCCTTTATTTTAAGGTGTTCTCAGAAAAGTGCACACAGCTCACATCTTAGCAGAAGGAACCAAAATGTTGCAACCCATACATTTTGCCAACAGTAACAACATATTTGCAAGGGGAAAGGTTTACTGATCTTTTTTCCGCTGTTCTCTCAAGTGTCCTGAATTTCCCAGAGGAACCTAACTGTCCTTCTCCACCACCTACAACTCTCTCTTCTTTCCGAGAGCAGCTGCCAATCCCAGCAGCACCAGCTCCTCCTTCGGCAGGACTGCAACCTGCTCGGCATTCCTCAGTGCTGCTGCCAGCCCTCAGCACTCTCACCTAGTGACACAAGGAGCTAGACCCAGTTAAAATAAATCTAGGACCATCTGCACATCAGGCTTCCCAGTCCCTCAGATATGCACCCAGCCCTCCTTGGAAATCACAGCACTGTCATGAACATGCCTGTTGAGTGGGATCAAAGCCACGTGGGAAGAGGTGGTGAGGAATGCACCATGTAAAAACATTTTCAGGGAGCCAACTTGTGGGTAAGCCTTTCCTTTCAAGCAGGAATGCAAAATGTCAAAGTCAGAGTGCCAATGACAGAAGGGGCAGAGACTGCTGGACCCGCCACAGAGCAGTGGTACAGCAGGAGCAGCAGAAGCTGAGGGGGTCCATGGAAGCACCCAGGATCCCCTGTGCTCCTGCTGGCCAGCTGTGGTGGTTGTTGTTCCCCGTGGTTTTGCACCATCAGCCTCACTAGCCCAGTCCTTGCCATGCAGGGCCACACATCTCTAAGTCCCTCCAATGCCCCAAGAGGTAGACATCCTTACAAGCTTGATTTCTCTGTGGCAGCTTTCAGTGTGCTTCAAGAGTCCACCTGAGGAACTTCCCAAAGGAGCTTCAATATGTTGAATACTTGTTTTGGGGTCCATATTGACACTTCTCTCCTAGCTAAGGGCAAAAAATATTCAGTACTTCTGTTTTCAAGGATTTCTGCTCTTTTCCCATTAATACTTTTAATTTGCTGTACATGATAAGCCTCAGACCCATGGTCACCTGGCCCCTCTTTTATAAGACCAAATTAGAGAATAATGAATACTCTTATGCCAGATACTGGCTGCCTGCACAATAATCTGCTGTGAAGCAAACCCAGACTTATTAAATATTGGTATCGTTACTTCTTTTGCTATATGGAAGGAAAATATGCCTCAGCCACGAGTGCCACGGATTGTATATGCAACAACCTCTACTTCTCACCCAAAAAAGACCCCCTTCGCAACTGTGCTGTCCTACTAGGAACAAAACTGCACTTTGGAGCAAGATCCCAGGTAGCTGTCCCTGCCTGAGCACAGCAGTCTTGAAGGAGGGCAGGGAACAATGATGCTAAAAATGAGACTGACCACAAAGCTCCCATGCAGGGTGTGTGAAGCAGTAGGGGAGAAGCAGCTGCAGTAGGCTGTGCGTCCTTCCAGCCATGCAGCGAAACCAAGGAGCAGGGCACATCTGCTGGGGGTGCTGATCCTAGGTTTGGCCCAGAAAATTCATATTACAATATGATTTGAACCGATTGGCAGGAGCAATTGGAAGAAGAAACAGGAAGATTGTGAGGCTCTTCACATGTTAAAGTACCCATCATCAATTAAAGTAAAAGAAAGTAAATCTCTGTCCTTTGATATGGACAAAAACATTCATAAAAACTGGAATGTTTCTGAATTGCGCAACTGGGTTAATAAATTTTATTTAAAAGGTCTGTTTTTGAAATGTATTGGAGAAAGCATATCAACACATGCAGATACAGTAAAATGCATAAGATAAGGTAAAATGACAAGGATGTTCAATCACAAGGTGATCCAAATTGTGCACCCAGATGTGCTCAGCATCTTTTAGGCTAATATAATCTGTGACACTGTCTGTATCAAACCAAAGCTGTTATATCTGAAGGAAAGCGAACCAAATAATATTGTGAAAGAAATTGTTAGAATTGCTTATTTCAAATCCTGATCTATTTTAGCACAGACAGGGCTAAAGCTAACCCAGGAAATATTTAAACCTTTGCTATAGCAGCCATGTATACCACGAGATATACATATATTCTTAAACAAGCAGCAACAACATTTCCATCCTGATAAAAGGGAAATTTAATTGTCTTGCTAAGAAAAATAATAAACAGATGTAATAGAAAACATTTCTGAAAAGGATATTCATGTTACAAAATCCTTGAGTAATCATAAAGTAATGCAGCTTTGAAAGGAAACACTTTGATTGACTTTTTACTCCTCTCAGTAGTCAGATGTTTGGAAATAACCAAGATGTTTAAAAAATATTTCCTGTTGTGCACATAAAAACAGATTGTAAATTCAGGAACTATTCTAATCAGTCCTGATTCTTAATAATTACTTTTTTAAAAAACTCAGGTGAACCACCTGTGTTTCACGTGTAACAACTCCATGAACTAAGATGGAGATACTTCAGATTTTCAGAGATGAGGAGCCTAAGAGAGAATTCATTGAATACTTTGGGTATTATGAGTGCTATTTTTTTTTACTTCCATGTTATATCCGCATTGAAAATAGTGGAGCTATGTCAGTGTTTATGTTCAGCAACACAGTGTCAGATCTTTGCAACAGACATTCTAAAGTAATGGGGTACATATATTAATAAGTTTTTTATATATCTATAAACTGGGGTTTTTTTCCCCACTTGCCTTATAAATAAAGGAAAAAAAATTCTCTGTCATCTCAGCATACCAAATAGGAAACAAAGTGACGTCTCTGGTGGTGTCCCATGAATTACCTTGGCTTTACATCAGTACCATTATGAGGAAAATTCTTGAGGAACAAGGAAGTGCAGACAAGCAGAGAATAATAAGGGCAGGCATTCATATGTTCTCTGTTTAGTCTTAGTATTGTCTGTTAGCACCCTTCAAATTTAAGCAAAAGGATCAAAAGTTATGTTGCGTGCAGTATGTTTTGTTGTAGCTGAGGAACTTCCAGCCAATTAGAACTGTGTCAGGCTGAGAAAATGTAGCATTATTGTCTGAGCATGAAATCGTCTATATCGTCAAGACAGCTTTAAAAAAGGCTATTGAGCTACCTTATCCCAACCCACTGACTGTATAAACGATTAAAATTAATTAACATACCATACTCCCTTTTTTAACTATATCTATCAATATACTAAGAAATAGCAGCAACAACATTTCCAAACAAGTTCGCCTGAGCTTCCAGGGAGAAATGCAAGAAAATAGATTGTCAGGTGTTTTCTTATAGTTATTTGCACAGGTGTACCCAGGGTGGGAAGGATTTTGTTGGTGACACCATACCCTGACATTTGTGACCAAGTTAAGGTGTTCACCTGTGGAAATAATATCCCTGAGTCACATCCCACTCAGCCTTTGGATCTACTTGGGTGACATGAAGGGCATGCCGCTAGCTGCCATGCAAGCACTCCTACTCCTGCTTCCATGTCTGATAATTTATCTTCTTTCCTGAGCCATGGAAAACAGAAGAACAATAGTGAGGGGTCTTCAGGTTACGTTTCTGACACCCATCACATGTCTCCTTGCCCTCACATGGACCCTGATGGCTAGGAGCAGGCCCTGCCCAAGCTCTGCCGTAGTCAGTGTGAGACAGGAACAAGCAATCTGTCATAGCCATTCTTACCAATTTTAAGATGCCTTTCATTGCCAAGGTAAAGAAATGGAAAGCTGCAGCTGTGTTGAATGGTTTTAAATGTACCTCCTAGGAGAACAACAATTAATACTCTTAAAGTAAAAATTAAAAGATCATTCATCATCGTCAAAATTCAAGCACAACTTGCAGGTTTACACTCATACCCATTTTTTTTCCTGTTTACATAAGACCCTGTTTTTAACAGCCTCCCTATTTCTGATGTTGGTCAAAAATCCTGGATTTACAGGGATCAGTGTTGGGTCCGGTTCTGTTTAACATCTTCATCGATGATTTAGATGAGGGGATTGAGTCCATCATAAATAAATTTGCAGATGACACCAAGCTGGGAGGGAGTGTCGACCTGCCGGAGGGCAGGAGGGCTCTTCAGAGGGATCTGGATAGGTTGGAGAGATGGGCTGAGTCCAACGGGATGAAGTTCAACAAGGCCAAGTGCCGGGTCCTGCACTTTGGCCACAACAACCCCATGCAGCACTACAGGCTGGGGACAGAGTGGCTGGAGAGCAGTCAGGTGGAAAGAGACCTGGGGGTACTGATTGACAGGAGGCTAAACATGAGCCAGCAGTGTGCCCAGGTGCCAAGAAGGCCAATGGCATCCTGACCTGTATCAAGAATGATGTGGCCAGCAGGGTAAGGGAAGTGATTCTTCCCCTGTACTCTGTGCTAGTGAGGCTACACCTTGAGTATTGTGTTCAGTTCTGGACCCCTCAGTTCAAGAAAGGTATTGAGGTGCTGGAGCAGGTCCAGAGATCAACAAAACTGGTGAAGGGACTTGAGCATAAATCCTATGAAGAGAGGCTGAGGGAGCTGGGGCTGTTTAGCCTGGAGAAGAGAAGGCTCAGGGGTGACCTCATCGCTCTCTACAACTATCTGAAAGGAGGATGTAGACAGGTGGGGGTTGGACTCTTCTCCCAGGCAGCCAGCAACAGATCAAGAGGGCATGAGCTTAGACTCTGCCAGGGAAGATTTAGACTGGCTAGCAGAAAAGAGTTCTTCACAGAACGAGTAACCAGGCATTGGAATGGCCTGCCCAGAGAGGTGGTGGATTCACCATCCCTGGAGGTTTTTTAAATAATACTGGATGTGGCACTTAGTGCCATGATCTAGTAATCATGAGGATATTGGACAAAGGGTTGGACTTGATGATCTTGGAGGTCTCTTCCAACCCAGATAATTCTATGATTCTATGAAACTAAAAGTTCTTCCCCTCACCTTTGGTGGGTCTTTCTTCTCATGTCATGCCTTAAAATTTTATTTGAAATCTGGAAGTCTGGAAGAGGGAAGTTGGTGGGAATTGCAAGTCTGGCAAACGCTTGTCTCCATAAAGGCTTCACAGGTGAGACATTCAGAGCCAAGTGTTTCCTGCTTCACCATGCAGCCAAGGAATGTGTGACAAGGGAGCAAGGGAAAAGCCATTTCTGTGTAGGACATCTAGTAGTGGACTTAATGTACCCTCATGTACCTTCTTCCAAAGCTGTCACTATGCAGCTAAATGGAATATCTCCTGCTTCTGAGCCTTTCAGTCCTCCTCATAAATACCTAGCCAGCCCAGAATTGACATGTAAAAATGCTCATGTCAAATGACTGGGAAGAGAGCCTGAAACAACTTCTGTGCAATATGATCTACCTCTTATACATGGGTGGCCTAGGACAATGCCTTTCTCTGACAGAAGGCTGTGGAAAAAGGTATTGTAAAAACTGATATCTGAAACCATCTGAGTGGAAGAAAGCAGCTCTCACTAGGTAGAGTATAAGCCAGATGACAAAAACATTCAGGTTTTACGTAGCTAATGAAATAAGAGGCCAGAACTCTAGTGATGAGTAATTCTAATGTTTTGTGTGGAACTGTTCTGGGAGAAGAAAACTTTCAGCTGAGTATTTTCCTAAGAGCTATTGCATTCAGAGCAAATCTGAACCTTATTTGCATATTTAAATGGAAGCTGAATTCTTTCAAAAATCAGGATCAACTCATGGGATTATGAGATCTATGTAATAAACAGTTTTATAGAGAGACACAGCCTTCTTCATATTTCATGTAGCATAAATCACACTGCATGAGTCCTAAAGACAGAAAACTCTAACGATACTGTAGTAACAGAAGTAATGAGATTTGGGGGTTTTGCACTCGAGAGAAGAGCATAAGTTGCTGCATTATGACTGGCAGAACAACAAAGAGAAATAGACTGTTATCTACATTTGAATCATTTATTCTTGGGTAGGGAAAGTAAAAACATTGGAGAGCCTAAAGGGTTCCTGGCAACTTATTACAAGTATTTAGAATAGAACCATCTTGTCCTTCTACACTCCAGCAACAGTTAGTTGTGAGATGAAGTATCTTTAAAAGAAGCAGAACTATGCAGAAAGTAAAGTATAATTCAGTGGTCTTAAACCAAATTCACATGTATAGATGCTTACATTTGGTGACAGCCCATTTGGGAAGCAGGCATTTTCCTATTTCTAAACATCTTTAATGCTTTGACTTTTGTTCTAGTTCTGGGTATTGCATCAACTCCCATAGGGAAGGAGCTGTCCTTTTTATATCCTTCTTAGATGTTTATTCAGCATCTAATACCTCAGAACAGGGTATTGTCAATGACCAACTCGGGTCTGACAAAACAAACTCTGCTAATAACATTTGCCCATCTGTTGCTAGGGTCCAAGACACATGATGCTGCCCACTGGGAACTTGGTGTTTCTTACTCTTTCCCAGACAGCAAGAAATCCAGTTTCAGGCTCTTAGTGCTGCTCCCAGGAATGAAGGTAGCAGTTCCTACAGATTTACTGTCAAAAGATTTGGTAAAATGTTACCCACTGAGTCAATCTTGATAAGATCACACAGCAAAACACAGAATACATAGAGGAGTCTGCCACTTGAAGTGCCAGTTTATTTGTAATGCACTAGTTTCACTCATAAAGACGTTTTTATCTTTTCCATATCCAACATTAACCAAGTGAACAAAGTTCAGGGACCATGTTTTAAATAATGCAAAAGAAAAAAAGTAGCAACCCACCTGGCAAAGGGTGTAGACTGTTTTACTGTATGCAAAAAGGGTGACAAGAAGCACCACTATAAGTTTGCTCTTGCAATTCAGCTTTCCAGAAATTCTTCCAGAAACAAACTCTGGGTTTAATATATAACACATATATCCATATCAATCTATTTGTCTACAACTCAGTACACATATTATTATAGTACAATATATTTTATTAAAAATAAATAGGTGATATGGCGTATAAAATTCTTACTTAACTACAACTTCCTGTAGAAAAACAGCTTCGTGGTTAGGAGACACTTCCCTAAATTACATAACAAAATTAGTTCTCTCAAGCTGAGTTACCATTTTATCAGTAGTTTAGCTAACAATGAATTTAATGCTAAAATTGTAGATCAGTGTGTTCTCACCCAAACTGGACTGGAAACCTTCAATTTGCAGAAACAAAAGGGAATATATTCAAACACTTTCAAAGCGATGAAGAACATTAATCTAAATCAATAGCTAGATTTCATTTTTAAAGGTTACTTATGATTGAAAGCAATTCTTAAGATGTCATGAATCATGTCACTAATATGTGCACATACTTTTCCAGGATGTAAATAGCTCTACCTTTATCTTCCCATACGGCAGCAATTTTGGAGCAAAACCATTGATAGGTGAAAATAAAGGCTTTATTCCTCCCTCTCCCACTCTGCCTGCAGCATCGCCACCGACAAAAGTAATGCTTTTTGTAAAGACAACTCTAAATACTACACACATTAAGTATCTTTCATGGGCTTTGTATCTCAGGATTTCCCATTTTGCACAAGCGACTGAAAAACTTAACTTGTACGTGAATGGGAATTCACATAGCAACTTTACCATGAAATATCTCTCCCCCTCTCTGTTTTTAGAACATTGGGCCCCAGGGATAGATACAGTACAAATGTTTCTCGGTTTTTACATACTTGTTCTAAGAAAACTGTGCTGTACCCTAAAAAATATCATATGAAAACATATCTGCTGATCTACTTCAGCGTGAAATTGCTGCTTGCATAAACCCAGGAATGCTATGAAGCAGCAGTAACAAATATTTTTGAGAATAAAATATCAGTTCAATCAACATGTAACAATATCTGGTGACATGAAACCCCACAGTTTTCAGACTATCATGCATAACTAGGTTGTTCTTCCCACCAATCATACAGCATGTTTAGGTAAAAAAAAAGACTTTTAGGTGTTCCAATTTTTAAAAGTTCATGTTGACAGACTTATCTGGGACATCAATAAAAGTACGAATATTCAATGTTTTCTAAACTTATGCCATGCAACTGGGGCTAAGGCCATCTAATTGCAGTGTCGAACCTATACACATCAAATGCAAGTTGAGAAAGGAATACACAGAGTTAGCAGTGCTAGAAACAGTACATTTTCTGTTACAGAGAAAAATGGTCATCCCAGTACTGTTATATTAAACTTCCTTCAAAATATTTTATATTCCATGAAAAACAATACCATCAAAACAACTTTAAAACGTTTTTCAATCCTTGTATTTTTCTAAAAAGAATAAAAACTACCATAGCATGACATACAAATTAATAATGAGAATTTTGAGACAGCATTAAAATAACTATTGAATTAATAAATACTGTGACTGTGCTGGTCACTGAAACCTAATGAAGGAAAGAAAAGGAAGAGGAAAGGAAGAGGAAAGGAAGAGGAAAGGAAAGGAAAGGAAAGGAAAGGAAAGGAAAGGAAAGGAAAGGAAAGGAAAGGAAAGGAAAGGAAAGGAAAGGAAAGGAAAGGAAAGGAAAGGAAAGGAAAGGAAAGGAAAGGAAAGGAAAGGAAAGGAAAGGAAAGGAAAGGAAAGGAAAGGAAAGGAAAGGAAAGGAAAGGAAAGGAAAGGAAAGGAAAGGAAAGGAAAGGAAAGGAAAAGGAAAGGAAAGGAAAGGAAAGGAAAGGAAAGGAAAGGAAAGGAAAGGAAAGGAAAGGAAAGGAAAGGAAAGGAAAGGAAAGGACTGGCATTATCTCAAGGAGATTGAGAAACAAAGCCTGTGAAATATGTTAACACCAGCATTGCATTGTGTAAGGATGTAAGGAATAATGCTAATCGGCTTTACAAACAGCCTGCTTTTCTTTATGTCATATCTGAGTAGGAGATCTGTGCATCAGGGACACCAAGAGTCTTCCTGTAAATCATGCTAATTTCACAGGATTCTGACTTGTCCTTACTTTAATCAAAGAACTAATATTGGGTGGTGACCAGTAAGTCTTAGAATTACAGAATCACATTAGCAGATGATAAACAACAGTAGATCATACACTCAAATTACGAGCAAACAGGCCAAATTTCTAACAACGGTTGTCTCTGGAGAAACATCAACACAAACTCAGTTTCAAAATCTGAACTTCACTTTTCAAAATGTATTTTTCTAGATTATTTCTCATCTCTAGTATTTCACTTTGTGCTTTACCTTTAAGAAACAGGTGTGCGTTTTCTGTATTTTTCCAGTGACCCTTTCCTCGATGTAGACTACCACACAAACATCGAAACAACCAGAAAAATAAGGAGAATAAATGAGCAATAGATCACTAACAGGAGCAGTAGTAGACCTCTGGGATGGATTTTGAACAAGGAGAATATAAGGAGCTATAGAAATATATGGGAGTTTTATGGAAAATCTTCTAGATGATGGCCAGGCAGAAGGAGCAGAGAGCAAGATTGTGGTTCCATCACTCCACTTGTTGCTGGCAGTCTGGCAGGAGCAAGGGGAGGAATGATAAGTCAGATTGTAGGCGCAAACAGAGATAAAGCTGTGCTGGTTTTTGAAAGTGAGTACAACATCTTGAGCAGATAAATGATTTCTCCAATGCATGGTTTCATCTAAACGTATCATTCCTGCGAAGGCTGATAAAGAGGATAATGCATCAATCCAACCACCTTGCAACGGAAACAATAGAGGATTTGACATAATCCAAATTCCAGACTTGGCAGCTATTGATATCTCTGGTTTCAGACAACTCTAGGGCATGCTAAATATTTCAGAGATAGGTCAGAAAGTTCCACTTTTCTGGTATATAAATCACTTGAAAGGAGGTGAAAAGAATGAAGATATGTTGACTATAATAAAGCCTTCATGATTTACACATCCTGTAATTCTGACTCACCAACTTTTTTTTCTATTTTTATTTTCATAGCTGTAAACATCAGCAGATTGTAAGGTCTGATTCTCTATTACCTTACTTTTACTGGTTATAGCACAATACCATCATCACATTCCATTTTCCTTTTATAATGCTCATTTACAAGCAATTGGAGAAATAAGAATTCTTTTAAAAAAATTGCCCCGCTTTCAGTCTCACAACTAAAGCTGCAGAAAAAACAGTGTGGGACAGCCAGAGTGACAGTGCAAACCCAGCTCTTGAGAGGGTTGATATCACACATGCAAGTGGAAGTGACTGCCATCCACCATACTCCTTAGGAATGTAGCAGAGATCACACTTCTCTCTTTTTTAAAGTGGCTCAGTGGTTAATGATCAGCAAAACCCACACGTGACCAGAATCATCAAAGTTGGAAAGACTTTGCAGAAGAGCTGCTATATTTTTTTTTTCCTGACTAGTTTAGCCATTTTCTAGGGAAAAACTGTGAATCCTTCTATCGCTTTAATGGGGGTTGACTCACGCATCACTAACTTTGAGAAGTCATCTACTAAAATGTTAGCCAAAGAATTATGTCTTCAGCCAGGTCCTTCATTGCTAGCCCAACAACATATTTGTTGACTGCAATTGATACAAGATCCTGAGAAGTTCAGAAACTCAATACATTTCAATAAATTTATGATACTCAGTTCCTTTAGGGTCCTTTGAACATCTCAGATGCAAGGTTTGGAGTCTTACCATTTAACTTTACAAGTCATATTTTGAGCAGAGGAAATAATAAAGTATCATTCTTATAGATATGTCCTCTCCATACCTATAGCTCCCTGTAATTTATCATTGTATTCACTGTCTGTCTTCCTTGATTTCACTCCTTCTGCAACATCTATAACTTCCCTCCGTGCCAGCCGACCTTAGGTTCATCTGCTCTCTCTAAAATGTAATTAATGGCTGCCAACAACATGCCAGGGGCCACAGCCTGAACCAAGCTGGCTGGGAAGCTGGCAATCCAAACAGGGTATAACCACAGAGTTTGTGCTGTGGCCCTCCTCTCAGTGGGAGCATCAAAACAGATCTATCTACTCCACCCAACCTTCAATTTTCTCAAGTATCTATCTACAGAAGATCTTTTGAGATGTGAACATTCTCCATAAAATCAGGTGAAACTGTTCCAGTTTTAAGGCAGTGTTGTAGCTTAAGCAAAACCAGTATATGCAGACAGACAGCATGGCTCCAGGAGCTGTCCTTGAGAAAGTAAGCCAGAAAATAGAAGTAAAGCAACAAATCCTCATTACTGAGGTTTTTTACACTTAGCTAATCCCATCAGAACACCTTTTGCAGCCTCAAGTTAGTATTAAATACAGAAGACCATATTTTCCTATGTTTCTAAACGCTAACTTGAAAACTCATATTTGTTATAATTGCAATAATTTCCTTCAATTGAAAATACTTGCCTAAAGCCCAGTAACTTTAATCCTCTCATGTGCCTATTTTGCTCTACTCTATGTAGCCTTTTGAGTCAAACTTTGTAACCAAGGTAGCAGAACATGCAAAGCATTTTGTTTCATGTCTAACGCCTGACACTCATAGCCTGTATTCATTCCTATCAGTCCTACACAGAAAAGATTTACACCTGTTGCAATGTTTTATTGGGGTTAATATCAGCACACCTTAAATTTCAGTTAGAGAAGGAACATCAGAAATTACTGGAGTAAAAGACAGTGAAGTCTAGGATCATTCTCAGTTCTTGCAGGGATTTGTCCTGAAGTCTCAAAGGAGCCTCTGAAAAAAAACGTAAATCACAGGTGACAGAAAAGTCTCCATCTTCCCAAAGAGCTTCATAGCTGTTTGCCTCCCAGAAGCTTAAATGAATATTTAGAAAACCTGTATCCAGGTTAGTGAGTGCCCTGAACATAAAGACCAAAGCATTAAATTTGGAGTTCCTCTTGGAAACCTCCTACAAGGTTTCTACCTCATGGGAAGAAGAAATGAAATAGGAAATCAAGAACACTCCTACACTAATAAAGGTCAAGTCGTTTTGGCCAAAGGAACCTGCAAACTGTTCATCAGCTCATTTTCTCCATCAGGAAGGCACCAACTTTCATGTTGCCTGGATTCAGTTCAAAGAGTTATTCTTCAGCTATTCTTTTTTAAAAAGGTGAAGGCTCAAAACTTTCACTACCACTACTTTAGTTTCTTATGTAAATGAAAGGAAGGCTGGAGATCTCTTAGACATAGTTTCTCCTGTGAGACTTTTTATTGACAATGGTCCAGAGATGCTTTGAAGGCCCTGTTTATTCCTGCATGGCAAAAGTTTCAACACACAGGCATGACCCAGTAGTATAAGAAAGTGGAAGAGCAAGTTGCAGAAGATTTCAAAACAAGTTCATGTCTGATTTAAATTATGAATTCTGTGGAAGAGTACACCTTGGCTTTATTTTGTACAAAAATTGTGTACAGTTTCTCCATACCAAGTACACTATTTCAGCCCTTATCATGGGAGATACACCACTGGTTTGCCTCAGACTTTTCAAAGAACTTCTTTCTCCAAATGAAGAAAAACATTTGTTTTAATTTTGTTTCACAGGGGAATAAAAATCCTGCCCTGCAACTCTAGGAGGAATCCAAGTTTAGAGAGAAATGCATTCCAACTGGCTAATCTAACAAGACAGACCTAGCTAGAGGGCATATTCTTTACTGAAGGAGACATTTTTCTCTTTCTCCTGAAGTAATACTTTCAATTGTCAAGCAATTCTTTTTTTACTTCAGTATTGTAAGAAAAATCTCAAGTCATGTTTCCTTATGTGTGTTCAAAGGGTAACTTATCCCCAGGACAACTTTAGACTTCAAATCACAAGAGTGGAGTGAACTGACTTTAGTGGAAAATCTGCATTTAGCCTAGTACTTCATGCAAAGCTATTCTTCTCCACAGCCTACCCTTTCCTCTAAAACAATTTGCGGTAGAGTACAAGTGAAACAAGTATGTTTCGCTCCATAACAGAGAGTTCCAGCTGCATGAAATGGCCCCTGTGCTGAGCAGCCTACACAGCAGAGCTAAGAGGGTTTAGCTTTAGCTACCTCCTTGTTATTGTAGAATCTGCCAGAACTGTGGGTACCATCTCACATCACAGCAGTAGCTCCAAGAGCTCCATTCCACCTTTAGACAAAGCATCAGAAAACAGAAAGGTTACATAAATAACAGTGGAAATCCTCCTGAACACACCCAGGGCAAGACATGAGCAGACAAGAGGAGCAAGAGAAGGTTTGGGCAGCATCCCATTCCCTCCTGTAGGGCTGAAACTGATGCCAGCAAAGCATGTACCAGGCACGTGTGTTGTGGATACCCATGGTAAAGCAGTCAAGCTGAACAGCTAATGGCAGGCATGGATAGGAGATGTTTATTGCCTTTGAATTAAGAGACACAGAGGTTTATTTCATATGGGTCAGAAAGAGTTCCTGACTCCCTAGTGACTCACAGCTTATCTGCACTCTTGGGGGTGACCACAAGGTTGCCATCATTGATATCTTTTCATGTTATGCTCTAAACCTCAGTTTCTTTCTTTTTACACATGTTATGAAAGTTCACTTGGTTACATCCATCAAAAGTCTTTAAAACACAGAATTAGGCCACATTGAAATAAATGTAAGTTCTTAAAATCATGTCGATTTACTCATGTGGTGTACAAATGTTGAAAGGTAAGGATGAAATGCAGCACTCTCAGACTTCAAGCTGAGAAAAGCCATGTGTAATAACTCACCTGTGAGCACTCTGCACATGGATAGTGAGATCAGCAGAGGAGGCATTATTTTGACAAAAAAGCATACAAACCTACCAATCACGTCAGCGGACAGAGCTGCATCCTGGAAACATCACAGCACTGCAAGGCTACAGAATGCTCATGTGCCAAACACCACTCTGCTCTATGGAACATCAGCCTCGCAGGCTGCACAGCTTCCACATGTCCATTTTTTGTCTCCTTCTCTGAACAAAAGTATATTCGCCTGACCCCCTGCATCAGCTTTGCCCTTCAGCCAGTTGTTGTTTCAAGGACATGCAGGCAGGATTTCCACATCCCTGTTTACCCCTCCTCAAGCTGTCTTGTCTTCTTGTCTCTCTTTGGATGTTTGGAGTATCTTTGGCTTTGTTCCTCTTCTGACCACACAGTGTTTTGCAAAGCTCCTTAACCTCTCACAACTTCAGAATAAATCAAATCTCTTCCTTAAAATGCCATATTTATGAGTACAGATCTCAGGGGTAAAAGCAGAGGGGAGTGAATGTTTCCCAAGGGCTCAGGAGAGGCAGAAGAGTAGCTGGCCTGTTCCCAAGACACGCCCACATCTCCTACACTATCTCCCTTCATAAAAGAGGCAGCCCCCTGCAAGAGGAGCTCATGCAAGGCCCATCAATGGCTGTCACATCACAGTATAAAAAGGTGCATCCTCACTCAGGGAGAGAAGAATGTGACATTAAGAGTGCCATCTCCTCTCTGGAAGCAAGGCAAATAGGTAGGACATCATTTTACCAAAACCACCTTGTAATATGAAAGCAAATGCCCTGAAACAAAAATGCCCTGATCATTGCAGTGCACAGGCTCCTGACAGGTACCTGTGAGCTGGAAACCTACAAAGGTATCTGAAGAGTATCTTCACCAGTCCTTTGCTTCTGTTTACCTGCCAACATAGCCAAGTTGTCATAATGGCCAGCACCTGAGAATACCAAAGAAAAGAGGTGGGAGACCTGGGGAGCCCAGAGAAGAACAGACAGTCTTTAGCCATCTGTCTCTTTTGTCTTTTCACACAGTGCTCTTTCACTTCTCCAGCACACTTTATAAAGAAAGGAAATGCTCTTCTGCAAGCGACATTTCCCACAGTTGTCTTTAATTGCTCCTACCCTCTGGATAAGAGTGTTTGTTTTTATTCTTAACCCCTTGAAGTTGTGCCTAAAATCTCAGCCCCAAATTGCCCAATCAAGCAAAATGCAAGCAGATGAAATCCATGCAAATAAGGCTATTCTTGTTCTGTTATTATTTGGGTTGTTACCACACCCCATAGTACACTTTGCCATTAGCAGTGTTGGGAAAATATCTTTTTAGCAGACACTTGTGGGCCTGGTGTTATTTGTTTTGTTCCTAAATGGCGTAAATATGTAAGAAAGAAAGGTAGATTGACAGGTAAGAATCTGATTATATCTCTGCATGACTCCAATAATGTTTAAAATATTTAGATTTATATACAAAAGGAAAACATCTGCTATCATTAAAGATTAATTAAAAAATACAACTAACAGGAAAAAAAAAGACACTCTTGGGTGATAGAGAAAATCTTGCTTGTTCTCAGGATGTTCCCTGAAAACTTCCTGACACTGCCCTGGCAGGTGAGTAGGCAGCCCCCTGACATTTAAAGTCCAAATACAGGAATCATGTGTGCACATACTACTCTTGGTTTCCCTGCAGGAATTACTCTTCTTATATGATCTAGCAGAAAACTATTTGTTCTTGCAGTACCTCTGTCATCTACTCTCCTGGGGTACATAAAGGAAAGGAAAGAAATACAATACAATGGTGAAAAGCAGTTTACTTTAAGCCCTCTAACATTAAATCCAACTTTTATAACTGAATATTCTTCCGCCTCTTCACACATTTTCATCTGCTGCTGTCAGCTGTTTTGCAATTGCAAAGAAATTAAATTCCCAACACTGCCACTCTCTCCTCTGCCCCTTTTCTGAGCCTTAATTGAGAGCAGGGCAGGACTGGACTCACGATTTCAGTGTCTGAGTAATGTCAATGGGAGAAGCATACTCCTACTTTCAAGGAAATAATAGGAAATTCTTGCTAATACATCTTGCTGATGAAGGTTGAAATCCCTACTACTGTTAGAGCACATCTGTCCACAGTAAAATGCCATTGACAACAAAGCTCTTTTAGTGCCTCTTTTCCATAATGACAAGGTGAGTACTGTGAAAGGCAGCAGAGAATCAGGCTGATTTCATCAGGGCATCGGTACAAGCGAAACAAAATGCTGTAAAATAGAAGGCAATATAAACTTTTCCAAGCCTTTTTCACTTTTTATTCTTTGCAGCAAGCCTCACTCAGGGACACCTTTGACACGAAGACACCAGGTGTTGTGTAAATGCATGGGCAAAAGTTCTGCTTGCATCTGCAGCAAGAGAGATAAGGAGCCAGGAAGCCATGCAGAGGTGCTGAAGGAGTCCAACATAAGGTACCTCAGCAGGCCAACTGCTGAGCAGGATGCAATGGCAGCTACATCTGCCTTCCCAGTCCAACACTACTTACCCTGGTGGAGCAGGACACACACGTAGGAGTCCCCTGTTTGCACCTGCTGAGTTCTTGTGGAAGTTATACTGGTGTTCAACAAAAAAGTGTCTTCAAGGAAGCCATGAATGGTAAATAATTTGCCTGGAGTGAGAAGCCACAGTGATGTGGCTTTCCAAGCAACAAAGTCTTCAGGTTTTAAAGGCCTGATATTCATCTACCTTTCTTCTCACACAGTGGACACATCTTGAATCATCTCAGTAGCTCAAAGTTATCATTTAAGTGTCATGATCATAGCCAAGATCAAGAGGAAGGAAAATTAAACAGTTACAAATTAGACACAGATGTGAGCTGAGACAGATCTATGCTCAATAAAAAAATGCACATCTTAGGTTAGCAACCAGTTAAGATGCTGGCTAGACAGAATAAATTTCCTGATAGGATTGCACATTTTTTTAAAGAGCTTCTAAATCATGGCACTGTTTTATGAAAACTGCATGTCTTTATAGAAAAATGACTCTTTTTTATACAAAGTGACTGCTTATTTCATCAATGTTTTAATTATAAAGGCCTACACTTGGCCTTACAAAACATCTATTCAAATACTAATGACTCAGCTTTTTAGGACTTCCCTGCTTGTCTGAGAACAAGGTTTACAATACGAATGTCTAGTTAATGAAATGCCATTTTCTGCATGTCACTGATATTTGTGCTCTGTAAGAAGCAGGGAAATAGCACCAGTCCTTTTCCTTTATTCTTGGAAACACAGAAAGACAATTGCAGTGTTTCATTAGTAGATTACAGTGACAGATTCTGTTTTGATCAAGCACTACTTTTTATGCACATGCTTCTGTGACCAGAAAATTTAGCACAGCATTTTCTAAGTTAGCATATTGTTTTCCCTGAAGTAGTAAGACCCTTATTAGATTGAATTGGAAACCGTGCTTCTGGGGGCTCACTATCTTCGTTCCTCTGTTTTCACACTGCCAAATCCATTGGGAGGCATAACAAAGGTGCTATAATATCGCAGCAACGTCTTATTAGCATGTGATTTATCAGACTCCATGAAAACTTGAACTTAATTACAAAAAAGGATCAATCACCTAAATAAGGATGATTCACAACTGGAGCCCAAATGCAGAAATGGACAAAGAAGAATTTTAGCTGTTCCTGGCTTAGACAAGGAAAAATCCCATCACAAGTTTTTTCTTATAGGTGAGAAGGATTGTGTTTGGGGGTTGGGACAGAGGTGTGGCTGTACATCACTCTTTGAACACGATAAATTCCTACTATCACCATAGCTCTGTAACAGCAGGCTCCACAGCTTCACCCCATGCTACTGCAGTGGGATATTTTTGTTGACTGTAAGCCTTCCATCTGCTAGTTTTATTTGTGTACCCTTCCCTCTTCCTTCCTTTTGTATCAGAAGAGACAGCAGCCTTGTTAATTCTCTTTCCAGGATTTCATTATCTTTTCCAGTCCATGGTGCCAATTTTCCTCTTCTATTAAATATTTTTATATTCGTCCTGTTTAAAACTTTCTCCTCTTATGCCTCATGTTTTCAGTTGGAGGAAGAACCTAAAGGTGCCAATAACACTGAAACCAACATCAAATATTTCTGGAAGGCAAAATGTTCTCAAACTCTTTTTCCTCTAGAAGCTTCTCTCAATATTTCAGTTCTCAGAAGGGTAAAAGGCAGATGTTAATGTATCCTGGTGTAAAAAATATAGAGCAAAACCCGACCCAATGAAGCGTTATTAGCGCACATAGACATGCCTGGGCAGATCCAGTACTAATCTGTATTGGGAAGGAGGCTGACTATGCTGTGAGCAGATCTGGGCCTTTGGTGTGCCTAGGGTGAGGGGATGTAAAGGATGTAGGATTTGTGTTAAATGCCACAGAAGAATCAAAGTAAAGCAACTGCAACTGATTTACAGTGAGACAAGACCTGCAATGTGGAACCATCAAATTTTCATGCAGTTAACATGGATGTCATGGAGGACACATGATACAGCCCCTGAACTGGGCTCCTAATAGCTCCCTTTCCTTCCCAGGGTCCACACATGTAGAATCATAGAGTCGCAGAATCACTTGGCTGGAAAAGACCTTTGAGATCATCAGGTCAAATCATATCTCTCCGCTACTAAACCATATCCCTAAGTGCTTCATCTACCTGTCTTTTGAATACTCAACAACTTCTCTCGGCAGCTGTGCCAGTGACTGACAAACCTTTCAGCGAAAAAATTTTTCCTGATGTCTAATCTGAACCTCTCCTGTTGCAACTGGAGGCCATTTCCTCTCATCCTATCACCTGTCACTTGGGAGAAGAGACCAGCACCCACCTCACTACAACCTGCTTTCAAGTGGCTGTAGACAGTGATGAGGTCTCCCTTCAACCTCCTCTTCTCCAAGACAGACAACCCATGTTCTCTCAGCCACCTCTCACAGGGCTTGTTCTCCAGCCCCTTTATCAGCCTTATTGCCCTTCTCTGGACGTGCTCCAAAACCTCAATGTCCTTCTTATACTGAGGGCACCAAAACTGAACACAGCACTTGAGGTGCAGCCTCGCACATGCCAAGTACCGGGGCACAATCACTTCCCTGGTCCTGCTCACCATGCTGGCCAAGATGCCATTGGCCTTCTTGGCCACCTGGGCACACTGCTGGCTCACATTCAGCTGGCTGTCAACCAACAACCCCAGGTCCTTCTCCTCCAGGCAGCTCTCCAGCCAGTCTTCCCCAGGCCTGTAATGCTGCATGGAATGGGATTGTTGTGTCCCAGGTGCAGGACTTGGTATTTGGTCTTGTTAAACCTCATCCTATTGGTCCCAACCCATCGATCCAACCTGTCCAGATCCCTCTGCAGAGCCTTCCTTCCTTTAAGCGGATCAACACTGCCATCCACCTTGGGTTCATCTGCAAACTTACTAAGAGTGCACTCGATCCCTTCATCCAGATCATTGATAAATATGTTGAAAAGACTGGACCCAGCACTGAACCCTGGAGAACACCACTCGTGACTGGCTTCCAACTGGATTGAACTCCATTCATCACAACTCTTTAGGCCGGCCATCCAGCCAGTTTTTACCCAGCAGAGGGTGTGCCTGTCCAGGCCAATGGCGGCCAGCTTCTCAAGCAGAATGCTGTGAGAAATGGTGTCAAAGCCTTTACTGAAGTCAAGGTATACCACATCCACAGCCTTTCCCTTGTCCATTAAACGGACAAACTTGTCATAGAAGGAGATCAGGTTAGTTTGCAGGACCCGCCTTTCATAAATCCGTGTTGACTCTGCCTGGTTCCGAAGGTCATCAATTAAGCAGTAGTTCCTACATACTCAACAGCAGCACAGCAGTCTTTGGGTTTACTTACTTTTTTTCTAATGAACAAAAGCATAAGGACAAGGAGTTAACTGCATCCATCTCCTGAAACTCATCCACTGCTGAATTGGGTTGTCATTGGCCAAAATGATGAAAAAATCTGCCGATGAGGGGTTGTAATAATAAACAGACCAAAAAAATGTACTATCCTCTTCAAAGTTTGGTTTTCACTGCAACCAAACCAAATGATGTTGTGAGATGCTACACTGCAGTAGTTGAAGAAAAGTAAAAACCAAGAAATGTCAGCTCAGATTTAAAGCCTTGGCTCTGCTGCTGGATTGACAGCCGGTGCTTTTCAGCCCATGATCTAGTGTGAGGATTTGCTAAAGGCAGAATATCCATTAGAAATCTAGCTGGTTAGTTAAAAAAAGTCACGTATTTAACTTCTTTTATCTCTCTCAACTGATTTTGAGCCTTCCTGTCAACACTGCATTTCCCTGAGTTTTGTTTTTCTCATTTATTTAAACATCCCCTATCATTACTACTGAAAGTTAGGTACCGAAGAAGATAAACCAACTAGCTGATCAATAGTCAGTGCAAAGAGTAAAACAGACCCTGAAAAACATCTGCCACACATATAAACCAAATAAATTGAAAAACTGAAAGCACTCTGTTTCAGTACTCATATATACTGCATATAAAAGAGTGTGAAAAAAGTCAGCAGAGCACAGGTTAAATGGGTTATACTTTATATTATACACTGATTTTAAAATATAGAGCTATATCTCCGGAGTTGCTGGTGTTCATTCAGGAGAAGAGAAAGTGCTCACAGGCAAGGGTTTAAAAGGGAAAGAGTCTCTCAAATGTGCAAGATATTGGGAGACAAATCTGTGTGGATACTCTCCTAGACAGTGTGCTTAGTTTGGTGAGTGGTTTGGTTTTATAGTTCTCTCAGTATGTGCTGGAGGAGCCATTAACCAACTCATAATTTGCTGGCAAGTTACCTGTAACGTATATAATGAATATGCCCACATGACTAAAAGCATTGAATGAATAAGGACCCATCCTTTCAGGTTATTTGCAGAGTTTATTTGCTGTGTGAAGCTTGTTGCATTCATTTTCTTCTCTGGACCAAATACTGCCTTCAAGTTCTTAAATGACAAGACTTAAATTGTAAGACAAATGCTGCTGATGGAGCCGCTAGACACAAACACTGCTTTGGCATCCTCATAGAATGAGAATAAACAACTATAAAACCCACTGGACTATCATGTGAGCAGAAACCTCATGGGAAAAGTTAAAAAGAATGCATTTTTTCCGAGGCTGTTCTCCTTCTAGTAGCTAAACAATGTGCACTTAAATCTGCCAACGTTTTCTGTGTTTCCATCAGCTTGTCTCCCATTGTTCATTATCCAATATCATTCAGCCTTATAACATCTGAATAAAACCAGGGCAGCAGGCATGACAGTTTGTTACT
Organism: Tapera naevia; assembly: GCA_033556795.1. Classification (NCBI taxonomy): domain Eukaryota; kingdom Metazoa; phylum Chordata; class Aves; order Cuculiformes; family Neomorphidae; genus Tapera; species Tapera naevia. The sequence continues at coordinate 2,139,098 of JAUMJJ010000118.1, forward strand.
GCTGGTGATTAACTGCCTGGTCCCCGTCACCCCCAGGGAAAGCGGAGATTGAGCTCAGGGGAGTTTCTCTAATTAATTTAAACCCTATAGGTTTAAGATATGCTTCTCCAACTGCCATCATTTTGAAACACATTGCTATGAGCCAAGGGCACAGAGCTGGGAGCCGTGGGTTGATGTGGGTATTCACTTAAAATTTGGTTTGAGCCTTCTCATATTTTACTACAAAGGATTTCTCTGGGGGCTTTCTGACACTATCATTGATCCTCTTCATGCCTCCAGCTCTCTGGGGATGATACTTAGCCTGGGAAATAGAGCCAGAGAAGTACTTCAGCACCACATATTAGCCCTCAAAATAAGGCTAGGATAGCCCTGAGTTAACATGCAGACTGGTGATGGCCCTCTGCACTACATGGTGTAACCTCCTCTTCCCCCAACATTTTCATTAGTGTTAATCTCTCACAGTGATATTTATACACCTACACCAAGCAAAGAATATGTCCCATGGTATTTGGGACGTAAATGATATTTAGCAATTTCCTTTAGGATTAAAACCAAAGGAACTGATTTTTTACTGCCCATGATAGAGCTTTCACTATAAAAGAAACCTTCAGACCTGCAGCATATGCCTCTTTGCCTGCTGCTGGGATCATACTGATGCTAAATATTGCTCCTGACAAAAACGAGGTATTTGTAGCCTGACCAAGCAAGGAGTGAATTAGTGCCCCAAATCCATGAGTTACTTCTCCCTCATCAGACCATCTCATTCTGGCAGACATGAAAAGAGAGCTCCTTGGTTCTAGCTGTCTGGAGGCTGCCCAGTGGGTTCCAGGAGAGAGCCACAGAGGGAAGGAGTATCCTTGGACTTGGACAGGATACTAAAAGTGCCCAGGTGCAGTCTTATGGGACAGCCTCTCCCTTCCACTGCCCGCTTGGAGACTCCTACAGGCACTCTCTGCACCCCTGCCTATTGCCCCTGCCCCAGGCAATGTGCAGAGTGGAGCCCATCCTCTTCATGACTTGAATCAGTCCAGGGTTAAAAGCCTGTTTAAAGTCTGATTCACATCTTTGTGCTCTACAGGGGTCTAAGGGGACCTCCAAAGCATAACTGTGAGATAAGCATGCAGAACCATCACAGCAGCTGGGCAAAGAAGGGTAAAGTTTGTTAGGTTTGTTAATTATGGAAGTTTTGCAGCTCAGTGCTTCATATTGAACAAATTGCCAGTTTGGATCTGCACAATTACTGTCTGGATTGACAAATACCTCTTTAATTGGGAAAGCTTGCGTGAGATGAACTTTTAAATCACAGCATTTCCACACAATACAGTGTGAAATTTCTTTCCTTTTTTTTTTAAAGAACTTGATTTAAGATATATTGCTATCTTATTTTTAAGTGGAGTCAGAATGGCTGTACCATAGCTTAATATTGCCAGTATTTGGTGCCAACACTTTGATCCATACACATGAACTGGATATAGACATAAGAGCTTACTAAACAAACTGGACAGAGTCCCAGTGGGAACACTCAAAAATGTATTAATCAAAGTCAAGCGGCAGAGCAAATTGAACCAGTTCATTAATTATGAAAATTCTCTCACGAAGTGACATGTTGTTAACTGTGTAGACACTTAACACATTTGAATCTGTAGGCTGCTCTCCATACATGCGAAATGTAGTTACAAATGGAATTTTCCTTTTTTCCTTCACTTTCTTTGAATTCTTTTAAAAACAGAAACCTAGCACAATAGAAACATCAAGTGGGCATAGCTGCACACAGCATACTTATTGAAAGAAAGCAGTTTTGTGAAAGTGGGTGCATCAAAGAGTCAGGAGGTCAAAGAAAAAATGTTATGGTCAGCAATTTTGGGAAGCATATCCTTGAACAGAAGAGCAGACAACCTATCAGCTGTGCTGTAGGAAACAGTAAGCTTCTACAAGCAGGTGATTGCACTGGTCTTCTACCAGCGCCACCTATGCAAGCAACTGAGTTCTTCCTCCCCAGACTGAGAGGCAGGGAAACATGAGGTCTGGGAATGTGGGCAGGGCACAGCAACTGGGCTTCCAAGCATTAAGACAGGCAGAGAGAGCAAAGTGTAAAATTCTGAAATTTTCCTGGGTCTTCTCCTTGAATCCCCATCCTCCTATCTGTCTTGGAAAGGATCAGGCAGAACCAGATGGGGAGCACCAGGAGGAGTCATCAGGTATTTGGGGATCCTGGGCAGAGGAGAAACTAGAAACCTGCTGGCACAGTAGTGTAAAGGAGTGGAATGACTCCTCAGGGTGCCCCCTCCACCTGCACTACTGAGCCCCGTGGTCCGGCAGCAGGCATGACCCTAGGCCAGGCTGAAAAACGGCAAAACATTTTGTTTCAATATTTCAACATGAGAATATGTAAGAATGAAAGAAAAGCACTAGCTGCCATGCCTTGGCATTTTTTATGGAAAGACTCAGCCTCACTTCAACTAATTTCAGCCTTCCAGAAGCTAGTGGGCCAGCCATTTGGGCTTCCTCTATAGTCAACAGACACAGGCATGTGCCCAGGTGAGTTCATACTCCCGATCTTAATCACCTCTCCTTGGATGGGATGAATCATGTTTGTTAGAGCCGGAGAGGCTGAACTCCTGGCTTAGATTAAGCCCTGAACCTTGAGACAGCCAAAGTGTGGCTGGAGGATTTCCACTCACAGTGAATATACACTGTATGAAAAATACGACCAGTTTTGACACAAAACATTCAAGTACATTTAAGCAAAACATGTGGGCATTTTAACTGGTTTGTCTTTGTTTCTATATTTAATCCAAAATTACTTAAATAAATGCTCTACTCCACACTTCCAAAATTTTTAAGATTGTTCTGTATTTTTTTTCCTGAAATTGTATGTCTTCATCCCCAATTTAAAAATAAGTTTAAAATTAATAATTGAATGCTTTGGGTGAAATAAAAGTTTCTTTTGCACCTGTTGATTAATTATTAATCCCTTAAGATATCACTTGTATTCAACCTGTTGATATGGGAAGAATCTCAAGAAAAGAACATAGATCAGCAATTTAAAAACCCATACCTGTTTATCATATATGAGTCCAATGGTATGGGTGTTTGCCATTTGAAAGACTAAGCTTTGATTAAACTTTAACTAAGATTTAAGCTTTGTCTAAGATTTAAGGAGCACTGTTGTGTTAAGAAGCACTATTCAGAGTACTGAACAGTAACCCCACAGGTATCTGCTTACTTAAAGGCAGAGAACAATGATCATCCTTTTGCCTTTCCTAAGGAACAGTCAGATGAAAGATGGCAGCTGGCCCATCCTCCTTACATAACCCACTAGCCCAAAATCTTCCTGATATCCAAACAACTGTGATATTCCTGCAAATTTGTTTTCTAAGATAATAGCAATCAGCAATTAAAGAGACTTTTCGGTACATTTAGTTTATATGTATTTAAATATAACTGCTTTTATCCAGCAGTACTGGGAAACAGTCACATAATAGGAATATTAAACTTTTCTTTTACTTGGGAAGCCACTGAGGAGAAAGGTCTCAGGAGGAGTAACTGACTCACCAGCAGCCTGAGGGAAGGCAAGAGGTCCCCTGGCTGCATTGCAGAGCCAGAGTTAGGTCGTGCCTGTTGTTCCTCATGGGCCATGCTTAGGTCCTAAGTGACAAGGGATGTTTGCCTAAATGTGTGCCTCTACAGGGAAAATAACATTTCCCAAAACATCTGAAGCATTAAAAAAGAAATTCAAGTCTTGGGCCATGGGGTAATCTACTTTGCTCAGTAGAGTCTATTAATATGGGAGAACACAGCTTCATGAGGAAAGTGGGGGCTATTTTGTTGATAACATTTGCATACTGAGTGAAATTAACTGTTTAAGTTGCTATAAGCAGTAATGTTCTCTTCTTACACCTGTAAAGTCCTATAGTTAAATCAGTCAAAACAACTACTAACATAGATACATAGCAACATCTAGTGACTGGATCAGGCTAATGCAGGAAAATACTAGGAATGAATTACACAAACATGCCTGAGTCTAAGACTGAGGGTAAGCTAAAGCACTGGGTTTATGCTCTCATTTCATCAAGGTTTAATTCTTACTAAAAATCATTCCGTACTGCATAAAATGCACTAGTTTAAAGTAGCCATTTTCTTTAATCAACATTCAGATTTTGAGAGAAAATTCTCTCTTAAAACGAAGAGGTTTGCCAAATCCCACACAACCAAAAAGGTCAAAAAAGGAATGTGAAATTATTGGAAATTATTGCTGCCTTTATAAAAAAATCTCTGTATCAAACTCTGCTTTTAAGCAGCAGAGCTGGTGTAGAACTATTGAGATCTCCATGATACGGACGGAGAATTACGATGTATCTGTATTTAGGGATTCACAATTTAATATATAACCTATTAAAACACAGGCAATAAGATGTTTTAAGCAATATGTTTAACAGATGGTTGCTACTCTGACTCTCTGCATGGGCATTCAAGTTATATGCAAGCAGCAGAACTCTTTTCTTTCATTTTTTTTACTTTTTAAGTATTGTTTTTATTTGATGGAAAATGTAAATGGAAGAAGAAAACCACCTTCTGCTTTTTTTTTTAACCAGTTCTACTGACCAGCTGTTTCCCATTTTAACTTTATCAAAGACCCAAATATGTGAAATTCCTTGGGTAAACAAATCACCAGCAAAAAGACAGAGTTGCAAATTTGTGCCTTTATATGTCAGCAATTTCAGATACAAATCTCTGGGGCCTAATTCTGAATTTTTTATACATCCTCAAACCTAAGACCATGTCAACGTTCAAAAATTAGTCCCAACTAATATTGGATAAAAATTTAAATCAAAATATTCCTTCTTGGACACCATCCCACATATACAATTCTTAGCTCAGAATAAAACTAATCGTGTTTGGGATGAATTAGCAGTTTTCAGATTACAACAGCCTTTTGAGAATGGCTCTCCCAGAGGCAGCAAGTCTCTTAACACTTCCCTCTGGGTTATACACATTTCTATGCTTCTTCCCAAGCCTCCACATCAGGTGCAAATACCCACAGGTTCAACTTCTTACCTGTGCTTAGAAATTGCATGGCTTGTCAGATGGCTTTTCCACTGCCTTTTTTTTCTGCAAAATCAGTCCCAAAATGCAGGGTAGGAAGAACATGGAGTGACTCAAAAGGAACGACAGGCACAGGCACACTATGAGGATCCTGGGAGATTTGGGAGTTTGAGTAAATTAGAAATGGGGGTTCAAGTCAAACGTCTCTTTTCTGTACAAAGACACTAAAAGACTAGCTGATTTCTCCAACGTATAATCATGGCAATGCTCCTGGTTGCAGCTGACTTTGGAAGAGTTTTGTATTTACATAGGGGAGGAATGATACGAACAGCAAGGACAGGTTGAATGAGGCAACTTGATCTAGAGGAAGATGTCACATGGCAGAGGGTTGGAACTAGATGGTCTTTAAGATCACTTTCAACACAAACTATTTTATGATTTTACGACTCTCTGTCAGCCGGAAGGAGCAGAGGTACTTGTCTGTGTGGCAAATACACACAGGAGTTGCCTAGGGGTAGCAATATCAGCACTAAAATCTCAGGTGGCACCAACATCATCAGCAAAGAACATCTCATGAGCAAAATCATGCAGGTCTGCACCCACTGGAACCCTGCACCCCACCAATAGCAGAGGAAGTGGACATGATGACAGAGGACAGGCTAGGGATACAAGCCCTTTGACACTCTTACCTAAAAGGCAATGCAAGACAAAGGAGAGAAAGGAAAGGGCCATTTTAAAATAAATTCTCTGGCCTCGCTTCAGGAAAATCTTGAAAATATGACCCTAAAATAGTGTAGCTACAGAAATCTGGACAAAGGAGTCCAAAATGTTTAGACCATGGTATTTTTTATTACTCTACAGAAAGGAAAACAAAAACATTCAACAGTAACATTCCTGATATCACAAGACACAAGACTGCTGTCCCAGTGGGGTACAGGAGACACCTTTCTTCCTTCCCTTTATGAGCCATCTGCAGTCCAGCCCCAAGCTTCCAAAATACTCCCAAATGACTTGCTCAGCCACAGGGAAGATGCCCTCAAGAGCTAAGCAACCCGTATATTGCTACACAAATTATCTTCTTCTCCTGAGTTTCTCCACAGTTTTGTCATTAGAAATGTGTCTTGTTTATTCATGTCATCTCTTTCTTCATCTAGGTGTAAAAAATGCCAGCAGTCTGAGGTCAGTTTGTCAGTGCTATATGAATGAGTCGAGGTCAAAAACAACTCACAGTAGAGTTGTTTTTCCACTGGAAATTCTTAAGCTGAGGTATTGTCTTGGCAAGGCATAAAAACTATTTAGGGTCTGTTTCAAAGATATCACCCTCCATCGACTGTGGGTGAAGCACTGATTTTCCCAAATGCTATATACCTTCCAGTAGGTGAATAGCCAGACTATCACTTGTTTCACGGGTAGTTTTTTCTTTCCCAGTCACATGGGGCAACTCATTAAATAATTACTGATCTTTTTAATGAATGAAATTAAACAGAAAGTTCCCATGAAAATCGTTTGACTATTTAAATTAATTTCCTGTGATCTTTTGAACACATATTCTCATAAATAATTTTACTGGCAAAAATGCTCACCAAGACAGCAACTCTCCAGTTAACACTGCACGATACATCAGAAAGCAAATTTGCATCCATAGTCAAGTGCACCTGCCCAAGGAATTTGTCACTAAGATGCAGACAGAGGATGCAGGAGTTCAGCTACACAGCCATACTTGGTCAAATTAGATACAGCTCTAGGTTTGGAGCCTGCTCACTTGATCCTGGAGGGACAACATGCATTTCTGCCTGCAATCTGTTACTGAGGGACCAGGTCACCTTTTGCACACACAGCCCTTCACACCACAGCAGGAGTCCCATCCTATATATCATCATCGACCTCCACCTGCCTCACGAGGAGCAGCCTGCGGTAAGGGCAGCACAGGACTGCTGCCCTTGTGACACCACCCAAGCTTCTAATTGCCTCAAAGCACTTGCAGAAGTGGCCACCAACCCTACCTGGGGCCATTCTCCACAACAGAAGGGATCACAATGAAGATCTGGAGGAGTGGGTTGCTGTGAGATGACAGGGCTTTGACAGCACACTGATGTGCACCAAAGCTTTCCACGTTACTTCCAAGTGCCTTCTCACAGCTGTACAAGTCCTTTCATGTACACTCTCTGCTTGGGTATCCTAACTCATACTACAGCCTTGATGTCCCACCTTGAAAGAGTTTCCTAGAGGTTCCTTCTCCACATATTTGTACAATTGATGAGGAACCCAAATCCCCTCAGACTCCAGAAGTTTCAAAATACATGAAGGAAGTTATTGTGAGGCATTTTTGTTATGATTTTGCCCACAGATTACTCAAAACCAAAGGTTGACTAGTCTGCCAGAAAAGATGAAACTCCAGTTTAGAAGAATGGGGAGATTCCCCTGGGTAGTTCACTATAAAAAGCAGGCTTAAAAAATATAATGAAATGAAAACTTAAGGTAAAAAAAGTGTCTGAGATCTATGACATTACCACGCATATGAGACAAAATTTCTCCATTGATCTACCTATTCATAATATATTTGCCACAAAATGATATAATCCAACCATGTACAAAAGAAAAAAAAAATGAGTTAATCATTGTAATTCTGGGGGGCAGGAAGACTTTTGTCTTCTCAAATTCTCCCAGACAGATGCTTATAACATGAGGATATTCACAAACCTCCTTGCAAATGCCGTGCTGCATCCACATGTGCCAATTCTCATTCATTCAAAGACTTCAGAAGTAAGACTTAGTACATATGAGTGCAGCTGACGTCTTTGATTGAGGATATTGTTATTACTGAATGCAGTTCTGTCACATTTGCTCATCTGAGTGCAACCTCTGAGGAGTTATCTGCACACAAGCTGCTTTGGAGAGTGTGCAGCACAGACCTTTCCTTTTTGATATTACATGTGTTTGTTCTCTTGAAAGGCTTTTAGCCCTGAGGTAAGGTTTAGACAACAATGTAGCAGCCTTAAAAGACATCATAAAAAACTATACTCAACTGTCATCTTCAGAAGAAAGAGGACTCCTTTGGTTTTCAAGGGTGTTGTGTTGTTTTCCACACTAGGACTACTGCTGCCTACAGCAGATGCAAAATAACCATTTCAGCAAACAAAGTTCTTCTAGAAAATCCACTGCTGGAATGTCATTGTGATAGTCTCTTTTTAACCAATCACAAATCTAATTTGTAGTTTGTCTAAAAGACAGGAAAAAAAATGTGTCAACCAAGGCACTTTGAAGTGAAATACCAAAATGGAGAGCATAGCATCACCAGCCTAGGCATCAAAACCAATTCAAATCCAGTCTGGAAATCAAAACCAATTTGTGTAATTACCTGTTCCCATTGCTCTAGATAGAGCCCCCACCATACCAGCCAGCGTGCAGTTGTATCTCAGCAGTCGCCTGGAGAATATTTTCTCCCTAAGACAGAAATACCCTGCAAGTTAGAATCATAGAATCATAGAATCATCTGGTTGGAAAAGACCTCTGAGATCATCGAGTCCAACCGTATCTGTCCCCTTACTAAACCATGTCCTTAAGAAACTCATCTACCCACCTTTTAAACACCTCCAGGGATGGCAACTCAACCATCTCCCTGGACAGCTGTGCCAGTATCTGACAAACCTTTCAGCGAAGAAATTTTTCTTGATGTCTAATCCAAAACTCCCCGGAGCAACTTGTGGCCATTTCCTCTCATCCTATCACCTGTCATTTGAGAGAAGAGACCAGCACCCACCTCACTACAACCTACTTTCAAGTGGCTGTAGACAGTGATGAGGTCTCCCTTCAACCTCCTCTTCTCCAAGACAGACAACCCATGTTCTCTCAGCCACCTCTCACAGGGCTTGTTCTCCAGCCCCTTCATCAGCCTTATTGCCCTTCTCTGGACGTGCTCCAAAACCTCAATGTCCTTCTTATACTGAGGGCACCAAAACTGAACACAGCACTTGAGGTGCAGCCTCGCACATGCCAAGTACCGGGGCACAATCACTTCCCTGGTCCGGCTCACCATGCTGGCCAAGATGCCATTGGCCTTCTTGGCCACCTGGGCACACTGCTGGCTCACATTCAGCTGGCTGTCAACCAACAACCCCAGGTCCTTCTCCTCCAGGCAGCTCTCCAGCCAGTCTTCCCCAGGCCTGTAATGCTGCATGGAATGGGATTGTTGTGTCCCAGGTGCAGGACTTGGTATTTGGTCTTGTTAAACCTCATCCTATTGGTCTCAACCCATCGATCCAACCTGTCCAGATCCCTCTGCAGAGCCTTCCTTCCTTTAAGCAGATCAACACTGCCATCCACCTTGGGTTCATCTGCAAACTTACTAAGAGTGCACTCGATCCCTTCATCCAGATCATTGATAAATATTGAACAGGACTGGATCCAGCACTGAACCCTGGAGAACACCACTCGTGACTGGCTTCCAACTGGATTGAACTCCATTCGCCACCACCCTCTGGGCCCGGCCATTCAGCCAGTTTTTTACCCAGCAGAGGATGTGTCTGTCCACGACAACAGCAGCCATTTTCTCAACCAGAATACTGTGAGAAACGGTATCAAAGGCTTTACAAAAGTCCACACACACAGCTTTTCCCTCATCCACTAAACAGGTAACCTTGTTATAGAAGGAGATCAGGTTGGTCTGGCAGGACCTGCCTTTCATAAACCCATGCTGACTGGGTCTTATCACCTGGCTGTCATGCACAGGCTGTATGAGAGCACTCAAGATGATCTGCTCCATGACCTTCCCTGGCACTGAGGTCAGACTGACAGGCCTGTAGTTTCCAACTACAAGAACAAGGGCAAGAACATAGCAGTATTCTTTGTTCTTGAGTACTATATATCAAAGTCATTCAGATGACTATTATTTCCCTTAACACAGCAGAGATGCATTGCAAAGCCTTCTCCAGACAGTGTTAGTGCTGCAAAAGGTATGGTTTTACAAGCAATTTTTACACTGACAGTAGCGCAGTCAACCACAGCCCTTGTATGTCTGCAAAAACAGTCTCAGGGTTTGGTGTGTATGAAATATTGATGTGAAATGGCTCCACCAACTATTTGTACACTAGACCCAACAGTTAGCGCAAGAGGAAATGTACTCTTTTAATTCCATGAAGTGCCAAAAAATGATGTTCTAGATTCAATTAGTGATAAGTGTGATTAATGCCCAGGTTTGATGCAGATGTTTGTAAAGAAGATATTAAGCTCCTCTTTGGAACCAGGCAACTAAAAAAGTGAGAACACTCATTATTGTTTAAAGCATTGGTATAGAGCTAGTCCTGAGTAGAGACTATCTGACTTAAAGGCATTTGGTTTTGATGCAGAAAAGGAAAGGTTAGGCTACAAATCACTGGATCTGACTTTTCTTTTGCTCTTTTGCTAGGAATTTCAAGGAAGCAATAGCAGAAAAAAACAGAAAGCTAAGAAAGCTAACAAAGGAGGCAGCAAGGAAGCACCAAGCAGAGGAACTGTGGTAGTACAGCACTGAGAAAAGACTGAGTCAATTTTTAAGGCAAGTACTGTCAGAAAACTCTTGAATCTGTTGCAAAGATGCTACTTTTGCTTTATCCAAAGACACAAGACATTGATTCAAGTCTAAGTTCCTAATGGAAAACACCTGTTGGGGCCCAAATTACTTCCCAAATGTTTGAGTCCTAAAAGGGGATTACAGGATGTTCTCACCAACATTTGGGAGCTGCTCCAGAGCAGCATTTTTCAGAAAACATTGCTCTGAGCATTGTAACAAAGAGACAGACCTAAACTAGATGACAAAGTTAGAAAGCTTTTCTCATTTGGATCCTCTTGGTGCTGTCATTGGGGACTGACACGCTCTAAATAGGCTCTAAATGAGCTCAGCAGCAACTCAGCCCATAATGTTCAAGTTATTACAGCACTGCGGTTACAGTTTGACATGTCATTGACAAGAGTTGCAATGAAAGATATGTTTCATTTCATTCTTTCCTCACCAAAGAGAAAGGGAAATCCATTGTGCAAAAATCACTGGTTCTTCCTCAAAGTTGAGAAGTTGAGCCATTTTTGGAACAATTGATCAGACAGCCTAGACTGCTGCTAAATCCTTTCAGCCTATAACAGGATAAAGAATTGCTTGTTAATGTTGCCATATTTTACGGCTAATTATGCTGTTAAATGTGTTCTACTGTGAAACTACTGGGGGGGGGGGGGGGGGACGCGGGGGAAGAGAACGTCCTTGAATAGGTTGGGTTGGAAGGATCTTGGCAGCTTCCAGCCCAACCTGTTGCTTAGAAATCAAGCTGAACAGTTAAAACAGTATGATATTCTTTGCTCAGTATAGAGCCTAATGATTGCTAAAGAGTAGCAATCAGCAAAAAAAAGATGACAATGAGTCAAACCTGCATAGCTCTGCAATTAAATACATGGAAATATATGTGGAGAAGTACCAAGCTACGCTAGGTTAGCACAGGCACAGAGCAGTACAGAATACCCACTGAATTTTCCAATTGCTAAAAACCATTCCCAGAAGGGCTGGCTGGGTTTTCTTTTTAATTTGCAAACATTGATCAAGAAAAAAAATAAAGCCCCATTGAACTCAAATCCATCTTTCAAGAAAGTGCTTCATTCAGATATCAATGCCTGGCTTCTACACATTCTAGGGAAACATGAAGTACGTATCCCAAAGAGCCACTCTCAGCTTTGTAGAGAACCAGGATCATGAAAAGGATTTTACTGTTGACTTCTTTATGGTTTAACATGAGAAAACAAATGTGAACCTGAATGCTTGAGAAAAGTCATATATATCTATATTGAGCAGAGGGCAAAGAAACACAGCACAACCGTTTTCAACCAAAAGCTCAAGCATGTGTTGGAAGTAATAAACAAAACAAAGTCTCAAGCATTGCCTCTTGGTGAGGGGAACATGGTATTAATACCAATGCAGACACTTATGCCAATATGTGCACACAATGACACCAGAAACTTAGAAGTTTTGGAAAGAAGCACCCTGACTTTCCCAGGTTAGTTAGTCAGTGCTGCCATTGTTACCAAAAGGAAAACCTGAAATCCATTTTATCTTGCATCATAGTAGATAAATTGCATTATTTATAAGACAACGGAAAACAGATGATACATCTAAAATCACAGGACAGGAAAGTGACCTTGGGCTTTGATCAAAGCCCACTCAAAGAAATAAGACAACGATCTATTTAGTCCTTCGCAATTGTACATGGCTGAAATCAGTGGGATGCTTGGATCTAACTTAAGAAATGCAGGTTATGCTGCATACAGTGAATTTATCTGAATATGCACTGCAATGAAGGCATTTGTAGACTATTTTGAAGAAAAAATTCTCCACTGACTTTTTTTAACTGTATAGTGTGATCCTTTGTAGAATTATCTTTCAAATTGCATTTTCAAGAAGATATACAAATATGAGTAAACACGCCAGGTGAAGTAACAAAAAAGGAAATAAAAAATAGGAAAAAAATAGATTAGCAGTTTACCATCTATACTGACACAGGAATGGAAATTACTTGGGGTTAACAATGAAAATGATTATACTTTAAAAAAACGCATTATTTTATCAGCCCCATAAGGATCTCTAGCACAGATAGTAACTAGACAAAAGTAAACTTTTACTACCATATAGAGTTGTGAACTTGAGGACTTGGTCATAATACACTGGCTAGAGTTGACAGCCTTCTGGATCACACACTACCTGATATTACCCGTCTTCCAACACGTGAAGACATTAATTTGCTCCTTGCTGTGTAGGTGCACACCTACCTATTTGTGTGAAGATATATGGATTATGATACAAGGCCTGCTGAAATTTGTAGGAAGGCTCTTCTTCTTCCCAGCAGAGCTTTGGATCAGTCTGTAGCTGACAGGAATTTAGACTGCATTAATATTACACATTAGTGTAGTTAAGATTCGTATATTTCTACAATCCCCTGAAATACATTTGTCGAATCATGTCTTTTCTATGACACCACTGTTTTTTTTGTTGTTGTTGTTTTGTTTTATTGCTGATGAGTTTTTCTTCTATAAGACTCAAACTAATTAACTTTCATGCTGGTAACAAAAACTCAGAGGCAGAGGCACCCCATTATATCATGCTGTCCTAACAGACCTGGCAACCCCCAAACAGTACGCACAGAAGGAAACTTAATAAGTGCCTCTGCATCCTTTCTTTTTTCCCTAAGAAGAAAATATCAATCTAGCCTTGCAAGACACGGGTGTTTAATTTTTACAGAAATCTTATTTTAATGAAATGGTAAAGCTGCTGTTATTGGTCACATGAACATGAAAAGACTGACGTCTGAACAGAATTGTATATTTTGATTTTAAAAACAGGGTTAAAGTTAGTTTTCCATTATAATAATTCTTGGCACAAAGTACTCCAAACATCATACAAATACATTTTCTTTCCTTTATTTCTTTCATTTAGTAAAGCATCTAAACAAGATTTCATCATGCATGCATAGGGTAAACACAACTGTAAGATAACACGTAGGAAATTGTCTCTGTTAAATTGTAATCTCTTGAGCTTTGCTCTATATTCGGGCTGCCATTAGAGAGACTAAAATATACCTTTTCTGTGCTTTATTTTAAACATTCAGAACATAGAGCCATGTAAAAGATAAAATTTACTGTATCAAAACAAATGCCTTGTGGTTTTGGAGCGAACAAAAGTCTCTGTATATGCTGTCACTGATACACTGAGTCCAGTTTGGAAGTATCCCAGATGTTTATTTCAACCAACATAAGCCTTCTTAATTCAAAGGAACATCTACAGTTCATTTATTATTTAGATTTTTACTTCTATGTTTTGACGGGGTTGCAAGATCAGAGCTTAGCTGTACATTGAGACATGGATGATACTGGCTATAGTCACAAATACAAGCAAAGCAGCAAGCAAGAACAGTGCTTTGACGTCGTGGCGGAGCCCCAGCCCATGCGATTCTGCAAAGGTGGCTCCATGAGTTCACAAGATCAGCTATCCTTGTGTCTGCCCTCAGACCCCTTAGCATCACAGCCTCTCTTCAAGCCACCTGGGAGGAGGCTCTGCCCTGTGGACAGACTGGGACAACACTGGCCTTCAAGCATGGGGTATGCACATTGTCCAATGTGCATTTTTCTGGGCTACCACTAAGGGAAAACAACTGTGCACAAACCTGGAAAGAGTTCACGTGTGTTCCTTTTTTTCAACAAAATCATCTGGCTTCACCAGTGCATTCAGTGTTATCAGAATGGTGTTCCTTTGTCTCAACTCACAGGTGCGGCTGCCCTTCCATTTGGGAGCTGCGCTTGGATGCCCATGTGTTCTCATAGGTTGTTTCAGACTCTCCGGGTTCCCCAGGATCCTTCCTCCCTTCACAGGTCCTCCCAGTTCCCCTTCTAATGGTGTTGGCAAGGCAGGCACAATGCATGTCCACAACACCAGCAGAGCCACACATTCCAGGTACTTTCTGTAGGGGGATGTACAGCAGCAAGGTGCCTGACTGCTAAAGCAGGCAGACCTTGAAGATGCTAAGTCCACACTACCATGAGGATGTGAGGGAAAACTGTAAAGGAACTTCAAGAATGGAAGGAAAACTGGCAGACAGAAAACGTAAAAGAGCAAAGAAGACTTTGAGAATCCATGGGTAAGGATAGATTGAATTATGAGGACACAAATATTACGAAGATCAGAGAATGGCAAGAAAAGATTAGATGCACATATGCAGGAAATGTCGCACACTGCTTATGCAGTGATGAATGTCTAAGATGTCCTCGTTGCACAGGCTTCCCAGGGAGGAAATATGCATACACCAGATGCAGCATCCATTATTATCAAGTGGTACAATCCAGAACAGCCACCTGAACAAAGACTCAAACAAAATAGAAAATAAGGTTTACAAAGTACTCTCTCGTAAGAATAGGGAGTGTTATAAACAGCCAGGCTTGAGACAGCTAATGCTAATAAATTCTGGAAAATGGTTTAAATCGTCATCATATAACAAATGGAAGTGTAGAGGCTGATGTGACACCCATAACTCCACACCAGCCATCCAATATTCCCCATAGCAGTTCCCAAAACACAACAGAAAGAAACAAAGCCTGAAAGGAGGAAGACTTTGTTAACACATGGTGAGAGAGGGGACCAAGAGACAGTCTTTAGAGAGATTTGGTTTAAGCTCAGAGGGGTATCTTTTAAAAAGGGTCACAGACCATACACTGCATTGTAGCAAGAGATTTGAGTTGACAAACTGCCCCTGATCATGCCTGAGTTGAGCAATTCCCAAACCATTCTTTTCCAGCACTACGTACAGGCACCATAGCCCATAATCCAGAGTTTTTCTAAAACCCCTGTTTAAAAAGTGAAGTAAAACAAGGTATTTAAAGGTCTTTCTTCCGCAGAGAAGAAATTTGTCCATTTTGCACCTTGTATTCATTGTTACCAAAAAATAAAACAATAAATATTTACACAGCAGCAATGGTTAGTGAACCACATCCAGCAGAATAAGGTTCAGCCGGGAGCATGCTGGTAGATCTGCATCCTGCTTCCCTGCCAGACTTGAGAAACACCTGGAAAATTATGTTTTATTAAACTTCCTTTAAAATCAAAACCTGTCTTTTTTTTTTAATGCCAGTCAAGTCCGGGAAGAAGGATTTCACAAACTAAGATATTGCAGGATTAGGGTCAGACATCTGGCAGAATAACTTAATTGATGTTTTTCTTTTGAGCCTCAGTTTAAAGCAGCTGGTTCTGGCCTTGAGGTCAATGTCCTAAAATATAGCCACTCTGTGTATTCAAAACATAAAGCTCTCCACCTCTTATGTGATACATTGAGGAGGATGTTGAGTGAGAGGAATCTCAGAAGGCTTGATTTTATTTTTTCAGTGGTAAAAGTATGAAGCATTTTTGTCGTAACTGTTAATTCTCATTGCGCTTCTGTGTTCTTATTCTGAGGTTTTGCTAACAACAATGATAAATAGTAAATAATTATTTGCTCTTGAAATATTTCAAAAATATAACTGACACATTTAAAATCTGCATGCTTAGCAGGTCATTAATTACTTCATTTAAGAGCTGACAGGTCTCATGTCATGCTATATGCTGTTTTTCAAGCTGTCACACCCACACTCTGCCTAAAAGCTGTTGACTATAAGCGTCATCATTTATAATGCAAAAAGGGTATCATTGATTATGTCTTGATTATTCATCATAATGCTTTCTTCTATGTGTACTCAATCACTGTGGTTTCTTGGAATATGCAAACCTTTCAGGCAAATCTTTCTACAGAACAATCCCAATAGCGCTCTGAACTGACACCAGCTGGGTAAATACAGCTTGGGACTTTGGGAACAATGCAGCAGCACAAACCCCACCTACAGATGAAGAAAGCCAGCTTTGGAGAGGGGGGTGCTCAGGAAGGAAGGACATGTGGGTTTTGCAGAGCTGAGGGCCGACCTCCACTGCCGAAGTAACACATGCCCCCGGCCCAGGTTTGCCATGATGTCTTCAGGACGACAGTGGCAAACACAGCCCTCTTCGCACAGGTGGTTGCTGAAGTTAGTCCAAGAAGAGCAAAAGTATTAGAAAAACATGACAGTGAGGTCAGCCAATGATATCCACTGAAAGTTGATGGTGCAGCAAAGTCCACACACATTTGACCTCCAAAGAAAAGGGAACATCCATCAACAACTGTCTCAAAAAACACAGTTTCCCTTCTGAGGACTCCTGGAAGGTTTCTTTTACAGAGGAAGTTTACCAGGATGAGTATTTCCAGTAGTCACAGAGACGTATGCCGAAAGATGAAGATGAACAAGCATGTTCTAGAGATTTACCAACCAAGATAAATAGAAATGTTTAAGTACAAACACCTGACCTCTAATTAATCAATAAATTAAACCTACCCAGTGTATTTTTAACAATGATTTTTTTTAAATCACAGTTCTGTGGAGCTAGAACAGTTTATTGCTATGTTGTTGGGATTTAATTCCACTAGCGAGTGTAACAGTGATCAACACCTTTCTAGAATCCCATGGAGATACTGAAGTCCAGGATAGTGTTGCTGCTGGCACTGAGCAAGTACAGATGCAATGCACTGGAGCACCTGCATTCCCCGCTGTGCCCCATGTCAAGAAGACAGGACTCTCCAGAGGCTGGAGCCCCTGGACAGCATCACAGACCATGTTGGGCTCACACGTATCCCAGAGCAGCAAGCACTGGAGCAAAGTGAGAAGAATTAGATTTACTGTGTCAGAAGCTCAAGCTTTGCTTCTGCAAATGTGTTTTCAAAAGAAAGCTCAAATGTTAAAATATTTATCAGTTAGAGAAGAGCCCTGCAGTCCTGAATGCTTTCAGCCTTAGGGAAAGGAGCCTGAGGAGCCAGTTTTTCCTTATCTAAAAAATGGAGCAAGAGCATCTTTAAGCACTGGTGCAGGCAATGCTTCAGTTGTCGGAGATGAAATTATCCCCAGAGGAACTATATTTCTCCTGTTTAAAAAAACCTCAATTTTCACATCCATATGCGTGAAGATCTGCTTATTTGGCAAATGCATAACAAAGTTATTTTAAAGTCAGAACATCATCTTGTGGGAATACCACTATGGGGTGCCAGTCAGAGCAGGAGGGAAAGGTGTGCCTTTTCATTACTTATGATCTGGGCACCAAGTATCTTCAGCTCTGTCCTCTCCTAAACTTACTAGCCACAGCAATCTGGTGAGAGGGAGGTACAGCCCTAGTGTGACAGGACCTGGAGACCTGAAGCTGTGGGCACAGGAGGGGGAAGACACCTGCCTCTGCAGATCTTTTGTAGAGCTACAGGCACCCAGACCATGGATGGAACCTCTGCTCTAAGTGTAGGAGGCAAGGAGGGAGGGGTTCTTAGAGGTTTGTCACTTCCGTCAGGCCCAAAAATGCAAGACCTTGCAGGGCAGTACAAGGAAATGTACATAATTTAAAAATGCCCTGAAACATCTTCCTTATCATAATTTTAAAATGTTCTGAAACATCTGCTGCATCTTTACCTAAAGTAATCAAATGGCATATTTCAAATTATCTTCCTGTTCTTTATTTGTCCTAAAGTAGCCAACAAACACTTTTTTGCTGAACTATGAGGGCTAAAAGAATTTGCTGGTGGGCTTGTCAAAATTAAGCTGCAAACAGTTTTCTTCTTCAATATCTTATAAATATTTTGAGCTGTTTAACACATTAGACAGCTCTACAGCAAAACTCCAGACCTGGTCACTCAGGGGTGAACTTGAACAGAAAAAGATGTAACAATCTTAAAAATAGTCCATGGCTCAATTCTTTAAGAAAAAATGCAATTGATAATTTCTTCTCCAAACACCTGGACTATCAATGGTGTGTCTGAAAGCCAGATTTTTCTGTTAGGTAAAGTTTTCCCAAGACCACCCTGTAGATCACTTCACTTAATGTTAATGAACTTTTATTTAAAATAGAGCAAAAATGAGAATTTCCTTTTTGTATAAAACCTATGTACAGGAAGAAATATGCATCCACTATACATATATGTCTTTCTTATGTGTAATTCTACAGTCCTCGGAAGACAGGATAACGGAGTTACCCAGATTTAGAGAGGAAAACTGAGAAACACAAATATTAAAAGTCCAAGTCCATGGAAGAGAATATTAAGAAGTCTGCAAAACATGCAGGCAAAAAACTCACCACCTTTAAACACTGAAGTTACTCAAGCAGTGTCAATGTTAAGATTAAAATGGAGAATAGCATTACAGTCCATAATGGCAGAAAAAGTAACACCGATAACATTATCTGTAAAGTTAATTAATGCACAATTGTTCCTTGGAAGCCTATTTCTTTTGTTCCAAATCAGATTGTTTGCCAAGCAAACACCAATAGATGTGTGAACCACCTACAGCAAATGTCCATACAATGAAAGCTTCATAAGTAAGTGGTGATATTTGCTCAGGTATTATTTTCAGCCACCTGCGCTGAGTTTACAAAGCGGGCGGACAGCCATCCTATCTTTTGTATTTCCAGCTTTCGTTGCTGAGCTACGACAACTCATTCTGAACACTGAAAACAAACCTGACTGGTTTCTTCCTCTGCCTGAATCTCAGGACTTCCAGAAAGAAATCCCGTACCTGAACCACACAAGGAAACTGTTCTCCTTTGAACTCTTTTACGTGCCCAGGCAGAAGCTGTCTTGGAATCCACACCAGTAGATTGTGGTTTAGGGGATGTTTTCCTGCACATCGAATGAATATGAGAAATGGTCCGAACAGCAACATTGAACCTTCAGTAAGTTTCCTCTGACCACATCTTCCTGAGGCCTTAAGGCCAGCTTACTAATAAGGCAACATGGCTGTGCTATTCCCACACATGAAGAATTAAGGAAATGTTTGCGACAGATTCGGGTGCCACTCTTACTACAGAAAACCATGACAGTCTTTTTTTAAAGGTCATCTTCAGTGTGTTTTTGCAGCATACATTTCATTACAGGAAGGTAATACCTAACCTAAGTCCAGGAAAGGGTGGCATAGGAGTCAACGACCAACAATGCTGGAGACTTCAGTTCAGCAGAGGAGCCAAGTTTTTATTCCACAGTGACTTGAAGAAACTTTTAATGTAAGTGTAAGAGCAAAGGAGAAAAGAAAGCTGGAAACTGTGCAAAGAACATAGATGGATACAGTTGCCATGGCTGATAGGAAACAGGACTGTTCTAAGAGAAAATAAAGAGAAGAGTAAGACAGCTGTGCAGAAAGACACTCAGATTAAATCTTTATGGAAGAGATCGGAGAAGAATTTGCAGAAGGTTTGCTATTTTCCACGGGTCTCTATCTCTTCAGCTTTTCAAAAGCGAATATGTCAATAAAGTTTTTAATAAGGCTAGATATTCCTTAGCCTGTTGTCACTTGAACCCAGGAGGATATAAATGGAATATCTGACCTGCCTCAGATGCAGAAGTATCTTAGTAAAAGATACTTGGAGAGCTTAAACTGCGTACTCCAGCAGCTCAATAGCTACATAACAGTGTCACGCTGCCCAGCAAAGGTACCAGACACATGAAGAAACTCAGTGATGGCCCAGAGTAAGGGCACATATTGACCAGTTAATAGTCAATATGCAAGACCAGTTTACTTACAGTACAAGATTCAAAGGCTAGTGCATATCACAATTCTGGCTGTCCAGAGCGTGGGCTGAGGCCTGAGCTGTGGTGCTATATATACATTTGTTGACATGGTCATTTTTCTGTAAAGAAGTACAGGATTCCCTTTTCTGTCTGCCTTCTGAACAACACAACAGTAGCCATATTTTGCAAAGTGGATCTCTTGTAAACTACAAGCATCACCTAAAGCATTAAGTGGTTCTTTTCCTGCAGTTGTTCTTTTGAACAGAGGAAAAATGCCCTAGGTTGAAAACAAACCTTAAAGATTATTTTTTCAAAATGGATTTACAGATAAACTTCAGAGACATATTAAGCACTGTAGATTGAAACTGTTAAACAATTTCAGATGTAGCCTGTGCTGCTGGGTGCCTATAATGCCAAGAAACTTCAGAGCGCTTCACAGTAACAGTATGTCTACACAGAAGACTCAGTCCTTTAACCTGAGTAGTAGTTTTTGGCATAAATGAAAAATGAATTCAAGACACAATACGATTTCTTTCCCATAATTGCAAAAGATCACCAAGTTAAAAATGTCCAGGTGCTGACCCTGTACCATGGTTTAATAGAAAATATACTACAGGGCTCTTTATGGACTTCATATGGATTTCGGTTTTTAAAGTGTCCTCAAGTCTTTCTCTTGGACTAGGACCCAAACATGCTCACATGCTCAGTACTGCACAACCTTAGCACACAAAATCTTCCCTTGCTCCAAAATATTTACAGCTGAAGTACAGCCCAAGAGACATGCAGGCAAGAAACACAAGGAAACAAGTCAATTATTCGAAAGTAGCAAGACAAAGAGCAATAACAAGGTGGCTTGGCAGGTATAGGCATCTCATCTTGTGTATAATCTAATTTGCAGTTGACAGACGAAGAACTATTAAAGCCAGGGTAAGGTACTCAAGTTGTTCCTGAATATCTCTAGGGCTTTTTTTTTATTATTTGTGCCTGGGGATTTTGAGCTGTCCCCCTATCAATATGCAGATTATAAACTGAATGACAGGCAAAATGATGCTATTGTACATTCACAGCGATTCTGTTGTTGAGCTGACAGCTAGACACCTCTACAGAGATTGCCAAGGGGTAGCCAAGGTTTTTGTATGGATAGAATGTAGTGACCTAGATCAGAGACGTACACCTCAGACTCATCAGTGCCAAGATTAATGTTATTTATACAAGTGAGATTATATTTTAAGAAGATGTAGAAGATTATTTCACAGACTCCAGAATTATTTGAAGGGTAAGAATCTAATGTTCAAAGTGAGCAAAACTATAAAAAAATGGCTTATAGAGGTATACCCAGCTCAAAGAGAACTTGAGCAGAGCAGCAGTAGCTTCCTTTCTTAACCCTGTCTCATATTTGCCCCATGATCTGTTTAAGCTAATTCTTTAAGCTAATGTTTTATATTGCAGCAGGTACAGACTATTTATGACGAAGGCTGTGTTTGTTTTGGGAAGTGCTGTGGTAAATGTCTTGTTTAACATTACAATACCAAAAAATAAAAGTTCACTGGCCTTTTAAGTGAATAGCACTGTTGCCAAAATACAGCTAATGTCTCAGCATAGCACTCACCCTTGGTCCTGACCATCTTCTCTGCCACTTGCTGCCGTTTTCCTCAGCACTGGGATGTACAACTCTCCACCGCTGCATTAGGAAGGAGGAGGTTATTGACATGTCCTGTGAGCATAGGATAAAGTGAGCACTTTATCAGCCAAGGCAACAGCTCTTCCAGGTGCAGCACCTGATAGCACAGAATATGAGCAATCCTTCGTTGCAGAAAACCACAATTTGTCGTCAGAGATCTTATCACAAAGGAGTTGTTTGCTCTTCAGAGTGGAAGTTATATTCAAATATTCCAGAGGCCTGTTGCCCACAAACCTTGAAAAAAAGGAAAAGAGATGGAAACCTCAACACAGGAAGAGGAATACTTGCCAGAATGTTTTTTTCTCATTCAGATGCACATGTTCAGTGTGATGCTCTGGCAGCATCGAACAGTGGGTGAGCCACATGACTGGCTGCTTCTGCTTCAAGGGCTAAGAATTATTTTTTTTAGTTCAGGTTAAATTTTAAGGTCTCAAGGTCAGTGCTACCCTCAAAAAAGGAAAGCACAGCATCTACCGTGAAAAGCACAGCATCTTTAGTCACAAAAAGAATGGCCTCTGCAGAAAATGGCAACACAGCCCTTGCAGATGCTAAGAAATCTAGTTACTATCCACACAACCTATGTCTTAGGGTCTGTTGCATCTATCCAACCCATAACTGTTGCATCATGCATGAAGCATAAGAGGTGATTCGTTCAGGAGACTAGCAGATCCAAAACATCCTACATGTAAGCAGACCTAAGACAAATGAAAGGGTCGTAGTGAATGGGGTTACATCGGACTGGTGACCAGTCACTAGTGGGAGTCCACAGAGATCCATCTTAGGGCCAGTACTCTTTAATGTCTTCATAAATTACCTGGATGCAAGACTTGAAAGTTTAATAAGTTTGTGGATGATGTGAAATTGAAATGAGCTGTTGACTCTTGAGGGCAGAGAGGCCGCAGTATAAGAAGGGTATGAAGCTACTGGAGAATGTCCATAGGAGAGACACAAAGTTGGTGAAGTGTTTAGAGGGGAAGCCATATGAGGAACTGCTAAAATTAATTGGTCAGCCTGGAGAAAAGGAGTCTGAAGGCAGACCTCATCCTAGTCTACAGCTTCATAGAATCATAAAATCTTCCAGTTGGAAAAGACCTCTGAGATCATTGAGTCCAACCGCACCCATCATCCGCTAAACCATGTCCCTTAAAAACTCATCTATCCTTTTTTCAAATACCTCCAGGGATGGTGACTGAACCACCTCCCTGGGCAACCTGTTCCAGTGCCTGACCACCCTTTCAGTAAAGAAATTCTTCCTAATACCAAGTCTGAACCCCCCCTGGCACAACTTATGGCCATTTCCCCCTGTCCATAAGCTTCCTCACAACGAAAGGAAGAGGAGCAGGCACTGATCTCTTCTATCTAGCGACCAATGATAGGACCCAAGGAAACAGCAGGAAGGTGTGCAAGGGGAGGTTTAGTTCGGATAGGAAAAGGTTCTTTTGCTCAGAGGGTTGTAGAGCGCTAGAACAGGCTCCCCAGGGAAGTAGCCATGACACCAAGCCTGACAATATTCAAGAAGCATCGGGACTACACTTTCAGTCATATAGTGTGAATTTCAGTGCTATCCTATGCAGGGGCAGGAGTTGGACTTGATAATCCTTGTGGGTCCCTTCCAACTCAGGACATTCTATGAAACTGCAGTATACTCTGTTTTACTGGACAGGGATCTGTCTCTTACCATTTAATGGTATCAAGTCAGAACACAGTAAAATGTCATTTGTTCCATTGAGCTACAAAATTTCATCCAGGTATCTGCTGTGCTAGCAGGCTGCAGAAACATAACTGCACTGTGGACAAGCACAGAGGACTGAGCAGCCCTCAGCTGACAGGAGAACCTAGCAAGTGCCCAAGTCCTAAGGACTTCACGTTAAAATATATCGTAGAACGAAGATGGCTTGGCGATGCAAGAAACTTTCAGGTGGTTGTTTTGTGATTCAGGCAGACCTCTAGGTGTGTGCAACATAGGAATGAAATGCAACCATCCTCATCTGGTATATTTTAACACTGCTCAGACTGCACAAGGCAGTATGAGGTCCAAGGTAGTTCTGACCAAAATGCAGTAGTGAGTGTCAGTACAACTTATGGCAAGTACATTGATACTGCCGTCAAAAGTTGAGTCTATACTTTCTTGTAGACATAACCAAGATAACTGTCAGGTTATCATCTGAAAACTGACCAGCATCTTAGACCAGTTCTGTAGGCTGCTTCCCTGCACTCCTGTTTGCAGGAGCTGTCATAACACGTATTTCATGTCCTGGCTCCTTGATACAGTCCTCTATAAACCAGTCAGAAGTGTAATTAAAAGAATACTATTAAAGTGAAAATGCTGTAAAATAGACATTTCTATGGCTCCGTAGATATGTTAGAAGAATAAGCCATGATATCACCTTTGCTTTAGGCTCTCAAAGGTGCCCAAGGCCATCAGGTACTCAACACAGGTTGATGTTCTTTGGGCACACCTCGCACATCTTTGAAAACCCCAGTTGTTGTGCTTTTCCAAGCATGCGTCCCCCCTGGAAGTGTGACAGTTATAAGAAAGGCACTGGCTTTATACCTCTTGCTCTCTCCAAGTGCAGGCTTGTAGTTCCTTTACACTGCTCAGTAAGAGCCAAGTGCCACACTACAGTAAGCTACTTTCATTAATTACTTTGGCAGTCTGTACACATTGCAAAGTGTATCAGCGCCGAGGTTTTCGTGGTAAGCTGGGAGAGGAGTTAACAGCATGCTACTAGCACTATCTAACCTCAGTTGTTTTATCCCAACATGGCTGTGGTTTGGTCTTCAAACAAGCTGAAATATAAGCAAATACTGATGTGACCCCTCTTGCATCATGGATATTTCATGAAAGCAAACAGCACCATGTGATGTGATTCATACCTCACTGCTGAATACTCAATGCAGTAATCACTTCACTAGAACAGGTGTTGAAAGTGCTTTTATTCTTCCCCAAAAAAACCCAACAAATATGAAAAACTGTGAGGGAATCCCATGCAGAGATTGCTGGGGGTAGAGATG
The DNA here is from genome assembly GCA_033556795.1 of Tapera naevia. NCBI lineage: Eukaryota > Metazoa > Chordata > Aves > Cuculiformes > Neomorphidae > Tapera > Tapera naevia. The sequence goes on from JAUMJJ010000118.1 coordinate 2,163,941, forward strand.
GAGCCTCTGCTCTCCCTACAGCCAAAATAACATCCAGAGGGTCCCGCACTGTTTTTCTCCAGCTCTCACGAGCAGGTAACCAGACGAAAAAACAAATAAAGGGTACATAGGTGTAGGCCTAAGAGAAGTCAGCTCTCCTGATTCCTGTTCCCTTTTAACAAGGGCACTCTATCTTCCTCCTCACTAGCACCTCAGAGTTACATTTCCATAATTGTTCATGTGGTTTCTTCTTAAAATAATGCATGGACTACACAGACAGGAGAATCTTATTAAAACAAACCATCTCATTGCAAAGGAATCCTGGAAAAAGCAAGAAAAAAAGCAAAAAACATCATTCATGTCATTAGTAGAATCACACAAGTCAAAAACTAAATACAATTGTGCATATTTTTCAGCTCCCTTGAGACCTGACATTTAAATCTCATATATAGTTCCTTTAAGTCTTAGAAGAGCTTCTTAAAAATATGCTTGTCTGCAGCTAAGTGACGAATCATCAATCCAAGCCATACAGACCAAGAATATTAAAGTAACTATTCTTAGGTGTTAACTATTATAAATAATTTTAAATTAAGGAATGAAAATTTGTGTTAAAGAGAGACACTGAGCCAAAGTTACTAATACAATTTTTTAAACTTGCATTTAGGTCACAAAACATTTGGAGTAGAACTATAATACAGAATTAAAACACCATTTTGTCTTGCAATGGACTTTCAGGATCCTAAGGTCCTGAAACACCACGGAAATCCACTGAACAGATCGTATTTCTCCTTTAAACATCATAGGATTTTAAATTTTGTGCAGTTTAAGAAGGACTAGGACATTGCTACAGTGCCAGTACTTTTCCCTTAAAAGTTTATCCTGACTAAACGAAATTTGTAACCCAGAAAGGGTTTGCCAAAGAAAGCTTCTTTAAATTTAAATTATAAAAATATTGAGCAATTCTTATGTCTGTTCTTAAGTCACAAAGTTGGACATCTTAAGTAGACACAGGAGACTTGTACATGTTAATAAGCACAATTGTCTAAATACAAGGGTACACACCATGAGTTTCCAAACTGCAATCCCATCACCTCCTAACATGTGGGTTCTACACTGCATTTTTGTTCCTTGGGAAGCAACTGCAGATAAATGCAAATTCTTTCTTTTTTTTTTTTCAACTTTCTCAAATTTATTACAGTATCACAGTATTAGTCCATCATTCTGGGAAGGCTTAGTATCATTTCCTTTCATTCTGCCATGAATAATTAGGTTTGTTAGTCAGAGTTCTCTATCAAGTTAATCCTCTGCGAAATCAGAAACAAGTTATTTTACTGCTCTCGACCAGCATGCTCCTCAAGGACTATGCCAGTCCAGCTCCATCGACATCTTTCAGAAATTAGCTGTGATGAACCAGCTGTATGGAACGCTGCATTATTGAAAAATATAATGGTATGTTCATGTTTTCATCTGCTTTGTGTAAGAGTTTAGCACACAAATTATCCATTCAGGAAGCAGAAATCGCCTCCAGTGCCCACTTTGTGCCTTACAGGTATATTACGCACCTTCTACGAATATATTACACACCTTTTTCTATGAAGTTGTAAGAGAGTGAGTAGGAGAATATTGGTGAGGCTACCATATAGCAGCTTCTGAACATAAAAACACAGAAAGAAACAGCAATTCTCTATGAGAACTAAGATAATTTGTCCCAGTGTCCAGTCTCTGGCAGCAGCCAGGACTGATGCTCAAGGGAAAAGCATAAGAGAGAGAACAAGTCTGATTGTCTTGTTCCAGTTTGCAACCAGACCATCGGCTCTGTCCTTGTCTTGACCCTTTTGGAAACCATTTCTCCTTTTGGCCTTCAGGACATCTTACAGCAAGAAGCTCAATAAACCAATTGCGCACTTCTGTGAAAATATTTTCCCTTTTATTTTTTGCTTTATAATCCCAGTAGGCACCCCCTACTGCTTGTGTTTTGAGAAAGAATATTTAATCTTTCCCTATCTGCCTTCCCCATACTATTCAGGATTTTATAGCCTCTTATCATAACCCCTTCCTATCCCATTTGTCTGTTTCTTAAAACTTAAGAAAATTGGGGTGTTTAAAGTTTCTGCAGGGATCACTTCAGTCTCTGCTCTTCTCTTCACCTTTACTAGTTTTGCTGTATTCAACAAGTGATAATCAGAGAGGTGTGTTATATTATTTACTTTATATTGCATTATATTACACTATACTATGCTCTATTACTCCTATCTAAAAGAAAGTATACCACTGAGTTATACAGAGGCAGAAGAATGCTCTGCTCATTCTCTGTCCCCTTCCCAGTCATCTCTAGTAGCCTATTTGCTTTTTTGGCTGCTGCTGAACTCTGAAGCAGTATTTTCATATACCACAACCCAACACAGTCACAAGGCGAGACCAGTATCCTGAAGGCAGTCAAATCCCCAATTTAAATATTCCATTGACTTCAAAGTGTCTCAGCTCCAGAACAAACGTGCACTGGAGCGAATCTGTTCCTGCAGCAAGGGCTAAAATATGGCCTCTGCATCTCTTAGCTCTTATTAAAATAGCTTATAAGCAGAAGAGTGCCTGTTTTGCATAGAATTGAAATTAACCCCACAGAGTTTGACCTCTTAGCCAGTTCTAGTAGGCAAAAATTCAGCAAGAAAGACTCTGATTCATTTACTTACATTTAAAAGGTCAGGAGCAGTGCACATTTAGCAGATACAAACTCTTTTTGTTCATTCTGACCATAAACAAACTGTTCTACAGAAGGAGGAAGCACTTCCTGTCTCCACTTTTTTTTGTTCCTGTAGATCTGCATGGTTCATGAACACAGAAATGATACTGCAGAGGATAGACATACATTGTCTGGGAGGGGCACCGAGATGAATAATTCAATCAATAAAATACTTCAGTCTAAGTTCTGTTGTGTGCATTGTGATAAGGAGATGAACATTTGGAAATATACCCTAAAGTAATCTTAAAATTCAAATTCACATACTTGATAAAAATTATATTTTAGCTATTGAAACATATTAATAATTACTAAAGCAAGTAAAAATAAGCATTTGTATAATTTCTAAGTTCTAAATCATTATGTAAAACAGAGCAACTGACTTTAAGACAAATCAACTTCTAAAGACTGCCTCAAATCAAAGAATCCTTGATCTTGGTTGGAACAAAAATGTGCTTTCAAAAATAACAAAGCAATTAATCCCAACCCAGGTTACAGGTTTTATTTAAAAAAAAAAATCAACATACCCCATTGGCTGGCACCTGGGGAAAGTTACAAAGCAAACTCTGATACTGTGCTACCCAAAAGCAGCCCATCATTCTGCAGAATGCTTCTGCTGTGAAAAAGCGTGCCGTGTACTCAAGAGTGATCATTCGTATGAAAAACAAGACTAACACTCCTGAAAACCTAATGATTATTGCATATCATCTTCTCTTTCCCACATGCATAGCAACCACATCTGTATCTTCCTCAGTATGGAGAATTAATCCGTGCTTTGTGTCACCTGTTTTCAGCAAAGTGAGTCTTTCTTTCTCTCTCTCTTTCTTTCTTCTTTCCTTCCTTCTTTCCTCCTTTCCCTCTTTTTTCCCTCTTTCTTTCCCTCTTTCTTTCTCTCTTTCTTTCTTCCTTTCTTTCTTCTTTTCTTTCTTCCTTTCTTTTCTCCATTCTTCCCACTTTTGACACACTAAGGTGCACTTTTCAGCACTTCCAGCTTCATTAGCACAATGCAGTTTCTAAGTCATTATCTAGAGAAGGATCTAGAGAAGATTACCGAATCCAGACTGATTTGAAACACTCCAGAATCTTCAGGTTTTAGATCCAAGACCCTTATGTAGACCCCAGGATCCATCACAGCTGTGCTCTTCTGCTTCTGAAGGATGCTTTAACATCTCTGTGGTTCTACATGGTTCCTCACACCTCTCATTGAACACACAATTGCCCATGACGTAAGAACTTTCTAAGCGATATAAGGCAGAGCTATTCTGCTGGGTCTGGCATCATGCCCTCTCATTCTGCAGAAAACCTTTTACTGGCACTTTATTGTAAAAGACTGATCATTTCTCATGTACATCACTGAGTCTTCAGCTCCATATTTCAACAGAGGAGAGAAAAATGAAGGGTTCTTTGTGCATGTATTGTCCTGCTGATTGGTGACAAAAATAAAGGAACACATTCCTGAATACTCTCACACAAGATTTACAAGAAGACAACAGTAACTGCCTGAGGATGATAATTAAACAAGGCCCACAAAACTTTTGGGGATAGAAGACTGTCACAGCTTGTCTTTAATTTTGCTCACAATCTTGCATAGTTTTGTTAACTAATTGTGCTATTGATTTAGAAATATCTGATGTGGCATTAATTTGGGAACTGTGGAAAATTGACAATCACCAGATCCACAGCAGATGTGGCTGAACAGCTCAAGTCACAGGCTGAAAAAAAAAGTATCTCTTAATGAATTCTGCCCAACAAGAGTGGGAGCACATCCCTACACACAGGAAACAGTGACCTTTCATGGCAGACGAATGAGAAAAACACAAAGTAATAACACTGCACCAAAACCAAATTATTTCAGAGACAGCAAATTAACAAAACCTCATTTCCTATGGGTCTGCGTCTGCTATTCCCAGCAGCTGGTGCCCCCACTGGGCTGGCGGAATGGTCCTGCTGGGTTTGGAGCAGATTGGGTCCCTGTGTGCAGGACTTTGCGGGGCAGCGCAAGGGAAAGCAAGGCAGCAGCACCCCAGGAAGCAAATGGAAGCAGCATGGCTGGAGAGTGGCACCTCCTCACACCACAAGCCCCCAGCAGCTTTCCTAATGCTTTGAGGAGCAGCCACAACCTCGGTTAGCACCTTCAGTCCCCTCTCCCAACCTATGAGGTGACTCTGCCCGCTTGCGGCCCACTGCACTCCCTACAGATATCTCAAGAGGGGCTGCTGTCAGTCCCCAGGCACCTGATTTAGCTAAATAGGTCTTTAGTTGAAACCACACAAGCTTTATTTGACCTCCCATGGCCAACAGTTCCACAATAAGTCAGTGAAAATCCTGCAGTCCTTCATGGAGGGAACATAACCCATTTCTGGTATAAAATAAAACAAACACAGTATGGTTTGCAAATATTCTGCCATTTCTCTCCCATGGGATTACGCTACGTTTTGAAGCATGTATTGACATCTAAAAGAAAATTGTCTGTATATGCACCTGTGTTTGTGTATATACCATGCATACACCCCCATCCCACTATGAGCACAAAGCATCATCCATATAAAAAATAACATTTTGTTTAACTGTAGCAAACCAAGCCACATAGCACAGCTTTCTTGCAGGAGATAGCCAGGATTTTATTATTTCATTATTTTCTGATGATACATTCGAGATGCTACAGAGTACCTCAGACCTGCCCACAACCTCTGCTTGTTGCAGATCTCAAAGCCTCCATTTGTGGAATCCAACTTCTAGCTCGCATGGAAAAAATCATTCTTTCCTTCTTCTGAGTATTGTAAAGAAGATTGGAGTTTGGTACAGCTGGAAATCAGAAGGCAAGTAAAACAAAATAAAAAATCAGCACAGCTATTTTTCATATAAAGCACATATATTTTTCATATATGTCAGGCTTAGGGAACAGCAAAGGTGGTCTCTGAATAAATTTTCAGCAATTTTGTCTTTTCTAGAAAGACATCAAAACAGTGCTGATTTTCTCTGGTCCAGCAACTAGTAGAAGATGGCAGAAGAGAAGAGCCTTGTCTGTCACACAGACCTTGATGGAAGAGGCAGATCCTCATCACAGGAAGAAAGGAGAAAACACCCCCCATGAGCTGCCAGGGCACAGAGGAGTTTCCCTCACTGGGACAGAAGAGGTAGAAAGCAAACCACTGGAGCAGCATCCCATGGAAATTGGAAATCCACATGCTCACTTGTCTCCTTTTTTTTTTTTTTTTGTTTGAGAACACTATGGTACCAGCAAGTCATTACTGTGCTTCAGGTGGCTGGAAGAGGTCCCATTTACTGGGGAGAACTGCTGGGCTTTCCACTGGTGCTGAGGGAGCTCAGGCACCATTTTTGGATTTCAGACCCATGGCCATGGTATTAGGGACTTCTCCAGATGCCAAGCAGCAGGCCTGCAATCAGTAACAACATGCTTACCTCTGGGACAGGTGGACACTTTGCACATCTGATCTGTGTTGCCAACCTGTAAGTATACTGCAGAACTAGCTATCGCCAACACCAGAGGCAAAAGAACCCCGCAACGGGAATTTGGTCATGTAAAGAACCAAAGTTAAAATGATTAAAAAATGGGAAACAGTTACACTTTACATGTTAGTAGGTATTAAAATGCTGAGAAACCCAGCAGTGACATTTTTAAGCAGTGTTTGAGATTTACTACTCGCCCACTACTGTGTACTCCATCCTCTGATATTGGGCTTTAGTTGGCACTAGGAACACCTCAGCTCTGCTGACTTGAACCACAATGTTAATGTAACATGCTAGATGGCCTTTTTCTTACTGCCCAAAAAGCGCAGCGACAGAGGTGACAAGAGCAATAACACATTTATACAATTGCATCGGGGAAAGCTGATTTATTGAAAGGCAGTCTTTGAGAGAGACGTTATTTAGAAAGAAGACATCAGGAGAAATACACGTCTAAATACAAACGCAGATGAAACGCAATAGCCACAGTTATCATTCAGAGGATCTGAACCTTGCCAACAAACAAAACCACAATAAATGGCTAATAAAAACAAATCTCTGTAAAGCATAAAAAAAAGTACATTACCATTATGTTGTGGTTAATTCTCAGACAATACTGCAAAATGAGAGCAAAGTGTTACTTCCTGTCATTTAAAGGAAAAGAAACCCAAACACGAAGAATACTTCAGCCTAAGGAATGCAGACATACATCACATCTGTGAGAATCATAAAAAGATCAAATGTAATATTTTCTTTCAGTGCAGACAACTGCTTTGAGATTTTCCGTTCAGACAGCCTTGAAAACCGCCTCCAGCATTTCCCAATTACTACTGACAAATACCATTTGGTAGTGAGTGATGTTTTAAGTGAAATAAAACAGTGAAGAAAACTGAACACGATGAAAGGATTTTTTTTCTCCCTCTGAAGTGACTGTAAGTTATATATTCACAAGATAGGATTTACGCTTCCTGCCAGTGACAAATTCCATGTGATGTTGGGCACAGAGGTGAAGTTTGTTTGACAGTAATAGCAAAGGAAGGCAAAACTCATTTTCACATTCTTTTAAGCAGTCAGATATTTTCTAGTTATAAACAAAGGAGGAGTTGCTACTACCTCTGTTCCACATCATTCTTCATAATGTAAGTGCACTAATGGAGAGAATGATTCTCTAATATTGAAGTGGTCAGGGTGCAAAGAGGGTGTACAGTGGAGCTTTCTGTCAGTGGCACTTGATTTACATATAAGCTGAAATCTGCAACCAGTAATCACCAGAATATACCATATTACTCAAAATATTTATCAGTCATGGAAAGCTTCAAGATGGGTCAAAATAGCTCATGCTATATGACTGGAAGAAGTGTTTAAAGAATTATTTAAATAACCAACCATTAGTCCTCTTTCGACCTTTTCTCCTTTTAAACACAGGATTTTGGTCCATTTACCTCTACATTTAATACCCAAGACTGTCAAGAGTATTTACCTCAGGCCCTTGTACCATGGTATCTGCTCACCTCACCATCTCTAACTGTACACCACCAATCCGGAAGGGAGGAAGGAATCATAGCGCAGAATCCATTAAGTCCAGACCCTCAGAGGAATGCTCATCCCAGTCTCTGCCTGGCCTGGGCTCACACAGCACCACAACTGTGTTGCCTGTTGCCCCTAGGACAGCAAGTTACCAGAAATTTGCCTCTTCCTCCCAAGGGGAGTAGCATCTTTTTCTAACTAGTAGAACGCTGAGTAGCTGCAGCAGCTGTTTCCTGAATTATCCAAGTAGTGCTTACATTTTCCCTCCCACTTAACATGCAACAGTTGCACCTTGTTATTGACTTAGATTCAAATACTACTTTCATCTTGAACCAGTGGGGAAGGCAGGGGTGAAACTCCAAAGAGTGTGGGTACATTAAGAATATTCTTCGTGATGTTTCATTTTGCAGTGGTCTGTGGTTTATTTGTTTAACAATTCTCCACACCTTTTTCTTCAACAAAAACATTTTATTTTGAAATTAGGAATGCTTAACTCATTGTTTTTTCCAGCGTTGCTTCTCTGTTTTTTTAAGGTGTGGGAGGGTGGTGTTTATTCTCATCAGGAGATTCTCCGAAGGATTTTGAAAAATACATTTTAAAAGTCAATGCTGAGATATGAGCTTCCCCCTGTTTTTGATGTTACAGCTCAAAACCTCAGCAGGGATATTCCTTTACATTTCAGGAAAAGATTTCTGCCTCAGGCTCCCTGATTATTGTCAAAGAGGCATAAACCAAGGACTTACTTGCCAGCAACTGCCACAGGCATGAACCTGGTGGCTTTATTGTGCAGGTGTGGCTCTATTTATAAGGCTCAGGTGGCCAGAACATGTACAGGTGACATGTATCAGACTGTGCACAGGTGCAGGTTGATAGCCTATCACACATACATTAAGACCAGCTTGTGCAGTTCTCATTGAACATGAGAAGCCCTTGCTACACTTCTTGAAGAGGTTCTTCACCCAGCAGGTGGTGGAGCACTGGAACAGCTCCCCAGGGAAGCAGTCATGGCACCAAACCTGCCAGCATTCAAGAAGCGTTTGGACAATGCCCTCAGTCACACAGTGTGAATGTTGGGAGTATCCTACATAGGGATAGGAGTTAGACTCAATGATCCTTTTGGGTCCTTTCCAGCTCGAGTAATTCTATGATTCTATGTGGCTGGTCAGGCACGCCTCGGTCACTGTGATGCCAAAGGAGATCTCTGCCTTCTGGAAGTCCTCAAGTAAGAACAAAATTCTGTTCCTGTCCACTTGAACAACAATTCTGTAGGTAAAAATCCGAGCATACGGCAGCCTAACCATGATATTTCAGCTGTGCCAGGTGCTGTTCCTCTATGGCTTTGCCTCTGTACCTGCACTGGAAGAGGTTAAGAGCTACCTCAAGAATGAGCAGTGAAACTTCCAACAACACTGCAGGATGTTACCCCAGTCATGACTCAAGTGTAACGTGCTTTGAGAGAGCCAAGGCTGGGGATGTGCCTGCTGACAGACTGAGCAGTACCATACCTGGCCACCTCTTACCTCATCCAGCCACACTGCACAGAGGGGAATTTGAGCTCTCTCACACGCACACAGACACTCAGCATTCCCTGTGCAAGATTCAGCCCACACCCTGGTGCTTCCAGTGCAAAGGGCAGGTTGGAAGAGGAGTCTTGCTCTACAATCCTCCTACCAGGTTGTAGAAACTCCCCTGTAACAGCAAAGCAGTTTGTTCTAAAAAAAAAAAAAAAAAAAAAAATCAAGCTTGAATCCACATAAACCAATTTCTGTCAGCAAGCTTTGGACTACTGCTATGCCTAATGAAGCCCTGAGGCCAGATATCAAAGGCAAAGTGTAACACTGTTCAAGCCAAGTGGAATTAAATCAGCATAAAACAGACACAGGATGAACTGATTTTTCAGTTTTCGCTGGAAGTGACCAGGGACTGAAGCAATGTTAAGTCTCCTGAGGTTCAGACCAGGCTGATCTGCTGCACTCCTCAATGCCTGTGCCAAGCATACTCTATCTGTATCTAGAAAGGGAATGGCCGTTCCCATAGACAGAGATTTCTTTGAAGAAGCACCCATCATTGCCATTGTCTCCAACATAGTTAAGCTCAAGGTTGTGATTTTAGCCTGGACATATGAGGAAACAACTCTCTGTTGATCTCAATATGCTACTCTCCCTTTCCACTCTCGTGTATTTTCTGAGCACATTAGCCATTTTCTATCAAATATAATACAAAAGAGCAGTCTCAAATGCCACATCTAAGCTGTCTTTGTGAATGTTGTTGGCTGTATGCTCAAAGCCCAGCTCTATGACCACCCTTACTGTCTTAGCCCTGGAGCATATTCAAAAGTGTGATCATGAGAGCTCCTCATTTGAAATGTCAGAGGAAATCTGGGGCCTGCTCATTGCTTTCTGTTTCCCCCAACACACATTCCTTATCTCACTAGACAGCTCCATACATAAGAGCATTCCAGCCAGACCAACTCACATCTTCCAATTCCTATTCTGTACAGCCAGGCAACCCCACAAGTGAGTGACAGTGGGAGGCATTAGACGTCTCTATATGAGGGAGAGGCTGACAACACTGCCATATCAGACATCTGATATGAGAGATGTCCCACCTGGCAACACTGATGAATCCACAACCCATCTCCATCTGTGTATGACAGCAGGGAGGAGCGAGACATCTGGATGGGCCAGAACAACCAAAATGTTACTTCTGTCATTGTAGCTCTGGCACAAACAGCGTTCCCTTTCCCATCCTTCAGCCTAAAGCCCCTGCTCTGATAGTGCATAAATAATACCAAACCAGCGTTTCACAGCCAAGTAAACCAAATAACCCTGTTCCTGTGAAGCTCAGGCAGCACCAGGTAGCTACCACAGCATGGCACACTCAGACACTCACGTACTTACTTGCCTGACACTAGAGGTTACTGTCCAGATCGTATGTTTACCTCTCACCTTCCCACCCCCTCCCAAAAAGGCACAGAAATACCCACCCTGGCCCTCACACCACTTCTGACGGAGTAGCAGGACTGCCCAGTTATCTATATGAACTTACAGGAAGAGAAAACCAAAGAGAAGTATGTGCTCTTTATTAGCGTACAAAACATCCTCTCTCCAGCAGGACCACTCTGCCTCTCCTGTCCTAGCCCAACTTTCCCCTTACACCTCCACAGCCCAGCACACACTGCACTCCTAGCAGGCCTTCAGGAGTCTCCCATGACCTTCATAGCATTTTTCCAATCCTGAACCAGGGAGTGGCTAGCCCAGCATCTATACTTATAAAAAAACGTCCGGAGCAGCATGAGTCATGTTGGGACAGTATGGTCCCTTCTGATCTCTAGCCAACATTTTCTGCAGGCCAGCCCACCCACACCAAAGCATCTCTGTCGACACAAAGTTCCTCTCATGGGAAGGATACACAAATCCACTGGCATTTTCTTGCTGCAGAGCAGGTTGGCTTCTTACAGACAGAGATACAGGCCCTGGATGCTGGACCAGCCAGGGTGGCACAGACAGGCACGGCACCAGCCTCATGCTGAGAATGTCCCTCTGTCCTTTCCATAGTCATCATTGCCTGCCAAGGGTCAAAAGAGCCAAACTGCCACTGCTAACTCCTTCCAGAGCAGCCCCAGCAGGAGGGAGCTACCAAAATAGCCCACCCAGTGACTGTTGGATGTATCTGCAAGGAATACAGTTCTCATCTAACCATTTCTCCAGCCCAATCTGGCATCCTAATGAAAAGGCGAAGCACAGCTGGCCCTGCCAGATCTGGAACAAGCACAGGTATGTGTAAAGAGGAAAAATATTCCTAAATTAAAAGTTCACCATAAATACCTGCATCTTGCCATGCACAGTCCATTTCAGTGCTATCAAGACTTGCATGTTACAGTATGGTCCAGCACTGGCAGTAGGGGAAAGAGCTAAGGAACAGGAGGGAGGGCTTCAGGAGAAAGGAGTAGCTTTGCAAGAAACAGACACCCCTCCTATTTAAATTACAAGGTAATTGGGAATCTGAAGGGGCTCTAAGGACATGCAGTGCAGACACACACTGGCTGTTTCAGTAGCCCCTGGGAAACTGACCAAGGCAACAAGGAATGATCAAGAGTAATAAACAGACACAAGATACGAAAACAGGCCATGAAGAAATCCACAGCGAAGGACAGGGTCAAAGAACAGCTTATTAATATTAGACACTAATTAATATTTGTCCACAAAATTGCACTGCACAGAGGAATTGTTTCATTAGGAGTTCAATCAGGCATATCAAAGGACGTTATTGAGAGAACTGTGAAAAGATTAATCTGGCCCCTAATCTCTGAAGAAAAAACACAAGCAGGCAGTTCTCCATTGCATAGGGTTAAGGTAACATAACAGAGATGAGTTGAACCACTCGTTATGTCTTGGATGACAGTTTCAGGGAAGAACGATATGATTCAACTTGAAAGAGAAGCAACTCCAACAAAGTTAAAACACAACAAAACTGTGAGAAGACATTACAAAGCTTCATATTTCATTCCCAGCAGAAAGTCAACTACATTTCCAACTATCTATCTAATGCCAACCATGGTGTATCATTGAAGACAACACTTATTACTATTAAAAATATAATACAGTAAATCAGATTACAATTGCCTGTAATTTCTCTGTAGTACAGTTGCATCATCTAGTGGACAATACAGAGATTGCATTAGGTTTACACAGTTTATTTTGGGGTTCATTCAGTATCTTTGCTTTTCCACTGAATAAAGGTCATTGCAAGAGAGGTTTTGGTTAGATATTAGGAAGAGGATCTTCACCCAGGGAAACAGTCACAGCTTTAACCCTGACAACACTCAAGAAGTATTTGGACAATGCCCTCAGACACACAGTGTGAGTGTTGGGGTTGTCCTATGCAGGGATAGGAGTTGGACTCAATGATCTTTGCAGGTCCCTTTCAACTCAGGACATTCTATGATTCTATGATTAATTCCAGAATTATAGATATCCACTAAAATATTCAGTAGAATTAATTGGAAACGCATCTTTTTCTTTTCCCTCCAACTTGAAATAGACTGATGCCACCTAAGCTTTGCTACAGATAGGAATAAAACTAAATTCTTCTGGTGGAATTCAGTCGCTGAGCTGTTATTTCCTTGCTTTTTGTGCTGAAATTATAAAAATCACTAATTTCACATGGTCCAAAACCGATTGTTGCTCCAAACTGAGAAAATTTGTAAATGTTTTAACAACTTTAGTTCATATTTATTGCCTAAAGGAATCCAAAAATCTCTTTCAGAATAATTTCCCTCCATCCTAGAATTCATTGTCTTCATCTCTGTAGTCACAGATGTGCTGAGTGCAAACAAAGACTTAAAATTATGTCAGTGTGGCATTTTTGAAGTGATATTCTTCACCTTCTAGGTGGGGAGGGGCTACATACCCTGGGAGACATAATTTTTAAAAGCTCTTTCTTTGGGAATGTCATCTTTGAAATGTTTTCATAGCGTACCTAAAAGCTTTAATTATCAGGGTATGAGAGTTGATACTCCCTTATCTTGTCCTGAAACAGACAGATCTAAAGGCACTTAGCAATGACGGATGATCTCCACACATTACAGCTGAAGAAAACTGTAAACTAGAAGCCACTCTCTGCAGAAGATCAAAGAAAATCCATGCAATATTTACATAAATTGACACAGGAAAGATACTGTCAATGAGGTTTCATGTTTATCATTTTTCAGTGACTTCAGGCTGCACTAAATCAACCCCACCCTCAAAAAAAAAACAAACCACAAAAAAACACAGCCAAGCTGTGTTATTTCTGTATCATGCTCTTATCACAAGTAATAAAGATTCTCTCATTGCACTTACCCAAACCCAGTGTCTTCAGTGCAGTCAGAGAATGCACCCCTACTTTAGGTCTCTCCGAGCAACACTGCACAAGTTGGAAGAGAATTTAGCCCACTGCCATGGTCTATACTAGGTTTGTATTGTTAATGGTAAAAATCTGGGGTTCATCCTTACTATTGCTGAGATTTGTAGATACAATCTGAAAGGAAATTTGTACAAAGATGGAAATAAAGTATATCTTTCCACACTAAGACCACTGCTAAATCCTTCTTAGACTAAGAGAGAACCAGAGTCAAATGTTAAGAGCATGTCACTACAGATAAGTGATTAAGATGTTTGCAGCTCAGAGGGCCTCTAGTTAAAGTAGAGGCTGAGAGGAAGCATATTCACTCTTTGGAAACTTGATTTAGTGTTCTGTAGGTCAGCTGGAAAACACTCCCAGTACTGTTACTCACTCAGGCACCCTAACTCTTAACCCAGCTTAGGATGCTTTGTCTGCATATAGTTTAGGCTCAATTAATTTAAGTTTTTGCTGATTAGGCATATATCTATAATAGAGAAATGCTGAATCATGACCTGTGTTATGCTTGTCTATTCCTGTTAAAAATCCATTGTTATTGATGTGTGTTACAAAAGCACTTGCTCCAGTTCCATACTTTATTCAGGCAGGATTTTGCCTTTGACATTAAACACACATTGCTCTATCCAGAACACTTGCTACAGTGTTTGAGGTAAAACTGGGGTCTTACTGCTGTGCTTACATGCAATTCATACTGCCTACTGTCCTGCATGGCCAGATGCCCTTCCTGTGCTCCCTGGAAGGCGTGTAGGAGTTAGAGAAGTACAGCTCACATTCAAACCACCTGGTATAAATGTGTAGTTTATTTGCTTCAGCATTGCACTACAGACTTCTGTCAAAGTAATACCCACCTTGCAAGACACATCATACAGAAGTTAGTTCTTCTTAAAATAGCCATCTCCAGAAAAACTAAAAATAAAACAAAACCAACAAAATATACTTATCTTCTTTAACTCTGGTACACTCTCATCATAAAATTATAAAATGAGAAACACATCTGTTCTTAGACAATGAAAAAATTTTTATTAAAAAACAAGTGAAACAGTTCAACTGTAATCATCAAAACTGCAGGCAATGTACAAAGCAAGGTTTCCCCTAGCCTAGTACCTTTTCCCACAGCGTCCACCAGCACTTTAAAAGAGCAAGCACAGGTCGAGCATACCCAATATTTGCCATCAATACCCTCCCAGCCTTCAAGTACTTTGAGATCAGGGGACTACGTAAAACCAAAGTCAGTTGTCTGGATGGTAACTGCCAACAGCTCTCTTCCAGGTATATGTGCTCTGCACCCATATCAACCTTTGTATCCATATTCCTTGGTAACATCCATGGCTTTGTAACCACATTCTGTTAGTTTTGAACCTGACTTCTTCAAACTTCCTTTGAAAGCCTTTAGTTCTTGTGCTGTGAATGCTCGGTCACCATTCACCCTCTTCATGTCATCCATGACTTTTGTAGACCCTTTTTCAGACCTAATCAAAATCAACAGGCAAGAGTCACAGGCTCAGGATCTCAGCCCCACTCTCTCTGCTGTAGCCCCAGAAAGACCCTTATACAAGCTGATGAGAATTGTGGTGAGATTTGTAGAGCATGCATTCCCAAATCCAACTGTCTCATCCTAGGAAGTGCATCACACTGGAGCACGTCCAGAGAAGGACAACAAGGCTGGTGGAGGGGCTGGAGAATAAGTCCTGTGAGGAGCAGCTGAGGGAACGGGGATTGTTTAGCTTGGAGAAGAGGAGGCTGAGGGGAGACCTCATCGCTGTCTACAACTACCTGAAAAGAGGCTGTAGCGAGGTGGGTGCTGGTCTCTTCTCCCAAGTGACAGGTGATAGGACAAGAAGAAATGGCCATGAGTTGCACCAGGGGAGGTTCAGATTAGACATCAGGAAAAATTTCTTCACTGAAAGGGTGGTCAGGCATTGGAACAGGCTGCCTAGATGGTTGAGTCACCATCTGTGGAGAGACTTACTGAAACCTGGCTCATTGAGAGGATGTCTCCCATGGGACCAGATGGATTTCTAAAACTACAGGAATGTATGTGACGCTTATGCAGTGATAAAATCTGTAACCAATAAGGAGCTAAAGTTTGGTTAATGAGCTTCATACATATTACAAAACTATTTAGGTAGAACTACTGCTAATAAAGACGAAGACTTGTTAATCAAACACCATATGCGTGTCGTTAAGTCTCCCACCATCTTCGACAAATGGTGTCCTTAACAAATGGTGACCCCAACAACCATCCCTGGAGGAGTTTAAAATACAGGTAGATGAGTTTCTCAGGGATATGGTTTAGTAAGGGGATAGGTACGGTTGGACTTGATGATCTTTTCCAACCAGATGATTCTATGATCAGAATGGGAGAGACACAAGCATAAAATATGGTGCCAAGTGACTTTTAGGGATTAAAGCCACAGTGTAGGTAAATATAAAATTAAGCTAGCCCAAAGGATGTAATAAATGTGCTTCTAGCTCCAGAAAGCACTTCAGTTCCTCTCCCAACCCAGTCCTCAGCTGTGAAATGTAAAGTAACCACACACGGTCAACATCTCCATATGAACAATACAGAAAGCTTGAAAATACACAAGAGGCTCAGTGCATCAGAGTAAACAAGGCAGAAAACAACTTACTTATAAAATTTCCTAATCCTAGGAAAAGGTTATGAAGATCGTACATCAAAACCAAGAACTTTCGGGTTTGGAAACTGAGTAATGGTAAACAGTTCCCCCAGACTTTTGAATCTAAACCAAGATTACCTTCTAGGTAAGGAAAGGCCCTTCTCAGAGTTCCAGATATCAAGACATTTCCTGTCCCAAACAGACTGATGCAAAAAAAAAAAAAAAACAGGGAAAACCCTTGGAATCTTCAAATCCAAGCAAGTTTACATGATAACATTCTTGTTCACAAGGTACCAAAGAAAGTCTGGAAGTGCACTTGAGCTTGTATACTTAAGTTGCATTATTTCTTTAAATTATTTCATTAGCTAGAATGCCTTTACTGCTGTATATCATTTCATTTATTTGAAAAATAGAGAAGTCTTGTAGAAAATGAAACAATGCTTACAAATTTTACTCCTTAAAAACACAATTCTTAAAATTCTAAAAATAGTCATGAAAAAAATCTATGAAACGTGATTCCTCTCAAAACGGAAAATAATCACAACACAATTATAAATTAAGTTTATGCAGCTTAAATAAGGGTCCCACCCTGAAATGTCCTTTGAAGTAGTCTCTTCTCTAAACAACATAGCGAGCTAAAACTCCCTACTTAAGTAGAACTAATACAGAAAGGCAGTTTATGAGACAATCCCCTCCTAGACAAGATGGGAACATTTCTTAGTGCAATCACCAGAACTGAATGGAAACAGAATTAATTGCCTGGGTGGACTTCCAAACAAAAAACAGAGTTCAAAGTGATATATCCTTTCAGTTTTCATTCCCAGCAGGAATCATCAGAACAAGAACTAGTGAGTCTGGAGGGAGCTTTGAGAGTAAAGGAGGGAAATTCACAATTCCTTACATTCAAGAACACTTGGGCTGAAACTGTGAACTGAATGATTTGGAATTGGTCATAACAGGACAAGGCTGTGCTCTAGTCTGCATCTATTACTCTAGCAATGAACAGGCACTAAATGAAGTGTCAAGTCCTGGGGACATGTACAGATCTCAGGGGAAAAAGTAAAGAATCAGTACAGGGCAAACGTAAGTGGCTCTGTCCTCTTCCTCTCTGTCAAATGCCAGAGCTCCAACTATCTGCTTGACTCTAAGATCCATGCTTCAGCCACGCAGCCAGTTGTAAAGTCTAGGACTGCTGGAGCCCACAATCTTGTGGCTGCTCAAGTTACCCTAGAGGCCATTTTGCTCACAGCAGCGTGATTTGGATGAGATGTGATGAAAGCCACCTGTGCTCCCCCCAGCATTTAGGCTAATATTTTGTAGTACAAAGAACAAAACAGGATTCTGGGGCCTGTGTGACCCTGTAAAAAAATACTTTTTACATTATTCTTTCCTGCTCAGGTCCATTAAAACAGTTGAGCAATGCACATGAGCTGAAAACGAGCCACAGCTATCACAGCTCTGGATAGGTTAAGTTGTTGCCACATTCAAGTTGCAAAGAATCTCAGCTGATTTTTGTAGTATCTTCAGATCTTCCATGCGTAGTGCTTCTACCAAAGCCAGGTGGTTTTTGAGGTTCTCTCTGTTCCTTTTCAACTGGGAAATCTGAAGTTTATACAAATGGGGTGAAATCACTAAAAATTCAGGACATGAATATAAAATTTGTGTAAAGCTCCTCCATGGTAGAGATTGCATGAACTACGTCAAAATACAGTATATTCTTTTAACCTTCCACAAGAGAAACTGTAATAGTAAAAGAAAGAAAATTACCATGTGGACAGGAAGGAGAGGAAGGGAAAAAAAAAAACCTAGGAGAGGAAGGGAAATGCTAACCTCACGTCAGGCTCCCAAGTCCCTACTATCCTCAAGATGTTACTCAAGACCAGATTTACTTCATACTCTGTGCATATATACGTTTCTTTTGCAAAAGAGTGTTTTTTATAACCTTTTTCCATGATAGCTATCCAAGTTGACATTGAGTGCATACGTTGTTTGCCAAAACTCAGAAAGGAAGGAGAGATTGTTTTTCTAAGAGCACAGACCTCCCTCACAGGAAACTGGCTGATGTGGGCAGCTCATTTGGCTTGACTAGCTTTAATGAACACAGCCTTCACTTTCTGCAACAAGGCACTCGTGGCAGGTCCACAGCATTTTATGTGCCCACCTCATACAAGCCTGCTTTTTTTTTTTTTAAGAGGTAACCTCAACACATACATTGATACTGTAGGCAGAGCAAGGTTAAACACTTTTCACTTGTTTACAGGGCTTAGTAGAAGCTTTGTAATGTGATTTTTTTTTGTGATGCAGCCACAAATTTTGTGGAGCAATTTAGTGCTGTCAGTCACCAAGGAAAGAAATCACCCCAACGTAGTCAATTCCCTCTGTCACTCTGTTCTCACCCCAGGAAATTACACTGATGCAAATTTATGTTAGGAGAGAAAGGAATCTGGGCTACCTCATTCTTCCAGTCAAATTACCTGAAGAAGGACATGCTGTGTCTCCTCTATTAAAAAATGGCATATTTTTTCTGTTATATTCAGAGTCTGCTGTTCATTTCTGGTTGAAATTATGCCACCAAGCAATGTTCTCCTCCAACAAGTACTAAAACAAAAATGTTTGAACACCACACAATCATTTGCTGTGTTCCCCAACTGAATGATAAACATATGGTTATGCTTAGAATAACATCGCTAGCATAAGGCAAGTGAGATCAGCATACACAAAAAAAAAAGGCATACAGCCTTCAGATATGAGACTGGCAAGGTAAGCAAAAGAGAAGAGAGATTTAATGCTCTGGAGCAGCATTTCCAGTCCTCCACCTCTACCCTTTCAGACAAAGCCACAGCCTGCACTTAGACTGATGCTTCCTGTCTTTAGTGTTCTGCCTTACCGTCACCAACTTTAGCAGCACCAGTAAAGAGTAAAAGCTATTCACTCAAAACTTGTTAGCATGGCTTCTGCCAAACTTCACCTCACTTCACCAACACATTTCATGAACTTGAAACTACAAGGGCTTTATTTTTAGTTCTTATAACCAACTTATTCCACTCAGCAACAAATCTTCAAAGCCTAAATGGCTTCAAGAGAAAACATTTTTTTAATTATTATTACTATTACAAGCAAAGCCCAGATAACAATTCTCTATTAATGCTATTTAAGGCAAAACCGCCATTTGGAAAAAATGATCAAAACTGCGCTGACAGTCACTGAAGATAAATTTCAGCAATTTATTTTGTCCTAGAATTTCAGAAGCAGCCTGTGCAACACATGCTTGAGAGAAATCAAGCACTTAAAAGTCCCATCGAACCAACAGGAAAAATGTCTGGAGTCTGAACTTTAAAGTTATATCTCGTTCTCAAAATAGAAAGGGAAATCAATGAGTTTTTTCTAGCGTTTAATACTAGGAAGTAAAAGACCAAAGCAGCAAATAGGCAATGACTTTACATTATACGTTGTTCTTTGCCTTTCCTCTTTTCACTTCTCACCTAGAGTCAATGAGACAGACACAAGAAATTCAAATTGTCCCGGTATCTCACACACAGCCAGCAAAGGGCAAATAATGGAAAATGTCATATGCACATTGGCAAAATATTAAAAAAACACTGAAACTTACAATTCTTCTGCTCCAAGACATAACAACTTGAGGGCTGTGAGGAGTCTCCAAGATGGTCCATCCCATCCAAAGGTCAGGTTTCTAAAAAGTCAGAAGTGAAGAAATGCAAAAAAGTATGGCTCATCTTCTACAACATAATAGCTTTCTTCCTGACAAATGTCAACATGGAAAAATCTGCTTTGAGGAACCAAAGGACTCCTTGACTCCCCTTACTCTGCTGCTATTCACAGCTGGGAGACAGCCTGGACTCTGAAACCTACCTCAAGCTTTGATACTAGTGTTTAGCACTTCTACCTTCTCTTACAAATAGCAGGCAAATCAGTTTGTTAAATAAAGCAAATCATTATTTCATTCCAGATTTTGATACTAGAAGCAAATTTGACTCCCAGGAAAACTGCAAAGAAAGCTCACAAGGAAACAAAAGAATTACAGATACTTACTCTAAGAAACTGTGATCCTTCAGAATGGAAATTTTTGCATTTCTCTGCTTGTCCAATGGTGGAAAATATTTGAGGAGTGTATCTGCATAAAACCACATTTTAGCTATTTAAATAAATGGTATGCAGACAAAAAGCACAATCCTCAATTCTGAAATGACATTTCAACCATATTTTTCAAGTAGCTACAGAACAAAGACAAAAACCTGCTACATTTTGGTGAAATTGAACGTAATAAAAAATTATTTACTTTTCAAAAGCTATCAGCAAACTCCAGGATTATATCCTAATAATGGAAATCCTGACTCAAACTGAAGTTAAGAACCTCTCTCAGCAACTTCAGTTTGTGGGTATCAGGACTTAAATCCTGAAGTTATTGGTACAATTAAGAGACATACGGTTGGAAGCTTTATATACATTGCAATTTTACAAAAGGAAAAGTTCACAGTATCACAAGGTGGAAAGGACCTCTGATATCATCAAGTCCAACCTAGAACCCAACACTAACACCAACCCATCATCTAAACCATGGCCCTCAGTGCCTCATCCAGTCTCCCCTTAAAGCCCTCCAGGGTCGGCGACTCCACCACCTCCCTGGGCAGCGTATTCCAATGGCCAATCACGCTTTCAGTGAAGAACATTCTCCTAACATTTCAAAACACTTTTTAAAACTTCAGTCCTTATATCCTGTGCAGTTCAAAGTGGTTTCAAATTCCGTTCCATTTCTTACGAGATACACACAAATATTTTGATGGCACTAAAGAAAAATCATAAGGCCTTACTATGCATTGCACATATTGTGCATTATACAAGAGTGTGTGTACTTCTTCACTACCCTTTAGTCATCCCTTTTTTACTCACATCTCTTTTTGAAGACAGACAGCATTAATATGGTCAGATGCTTAACTCTCTACTATTGTACCTTTCAACATCAAGACAATCTATATATCCAACCTGATGAGACATAAACACTACTGTGAGGATTATTCATGGCAACAAATCCATATTCTAGTAGCAGCCGCTGATTATCATGAGGCCCATAGCAGATAAACACTTCTTCGTATTTTTTGCACTGTGAATTTGTCCAAATTTCATAGCTTCTTGTCTGCTCATTAAATGCAGCCTTTACCTTTGAGAAATTAAAAACATAAGGTTTTACTCTTAAAAACATAAGGCAGGAAGACAGGGTGAAAAAAGGATCAGACCTTGAATACTGAAAGCAACAGTACTGAACATTCCTCTAACACTGCAACAAAACAGATAGTCTTACAGATGTCTGAAAGGGCAATCCATTTGGATGATATTATACCAGGATTACTCTATAAATATCAAGATGAAGAAGAACATCAAAACCTTAGTCCGCAGGATGCGCCACCCACTGTGTAGATTTATTAGAGACCCCAAATCTACAAATAAAGATGGCTTCATGCAGAGTTGGCCACTCCTGTGCTCTCCCAGCTCTATGTTGGCACACAGTCCCTGACATAAGGTTGAACTGCTCAGCCCACCTTGATAAGGCTACCCTCTAGCTTCAGCCAGGAGTGAAGTAACACATGGACCATATAACTCGAGTTTTGTCTCAGGAGCTGAACCTTTCAGGAGAGCAGAGTACTTAAAAGTGGCTTTTCTCAATAGCTACCTTGGTCACAAATCTTAGCCAGCCATTGTGGGTTCTCTCTATACCTTTGCTTTCCTACATAAATTGAAACCTTTGAATTATCTTTATTCAACTACCTTGGGGTGAACAGCAAGCTCCAGGGTATACATGAGCACTAAGAATTTGTGTGTCTTCAACAGAAAACTTCCCTGCTATAACAACTCTCACTGTCTTCCAGACACTCCTAATCCATCCCATAACTGCATACTGCATTGAAACACTGCAGTCATAAGCAAAGAAATAAGATGACCTACTTTTAGTTTCTTACCTGAACGTTTGGACTGTGGTTTAGCAAATCTAAATATGGTGCCAACGCATAAACATCTGGCTCAAAAGAAAAACATTTTCTCTGTGAATGTTTCATGTATATTGTCCTGGTATTAATAGTGCACCAAGCCCACTCTAGAGCACTGTAGTTAAAAATAGTTTCTGTGTTCTCAGAAAACAAAGGCTGCAGGGAAGAGAAAAAGGCCTTTGAAGACACGTACAACTCATGGACCGCCGTTCTCTGCTCCTGAGCCTTCTTTCTTAAAGGTTCAGGAAGAAGGCTGACTACATCGTCCTCGAAACAAACAGGACAAGTGTATGTCTTGGGTAAAACATCAAGATATGGCTTCCACAGAGATTTCTCACCAGCATGCTTCTCTGCTATTAAAAATGTGCACAGTGCTATCAAAGGAGATACAGGAGGTTTCCATCTAATAGGAAAAAAAAATAAAAATACCAACATTGCAGATACACATAGGTGAGATAGGAAATGGATGCAGCAGTATTTTATCTCTCTTCTAGTTCTTTTAAATGTTATAAATAGATTCTATTTTAAACTTCTTTGTAGTTACCCTCCAAGTCCTTTTGATGATTTCAAAGGGACTTTTGACTTCATTTTATTGAAAAGCTATAAAAGCTGGTTTGTAGTAACAATTTCAGCTTCACCTCTTGGGTTGTTTTTCTGTTTTGTTTGGTGGGGGCGGGAAGGGGTAAGGATACATAACAAGTAGTCAGTGTCCAAAACAGGTCTTTGTTCTGAATTTTATATCAATCATGTTCATACAACTGCTTTGCAGCCCCATTTTATTCACTTTCTCCTATTGAAGCCTATTCACGAATTCCCAAGAAATCACTTGTAACCAGCATTCAGGTCCATCTGGCTCTAGAGGCAAGTCAGGTTCAAGCCTGTAACATCTCTCCAATTCTGCCTAGCTAAAAGAGGATGCTCTATGTTCACACCTTCCTTATCCGAGTATGAAAGTCTACAAGAAATATTCATGTAAGTTAGGCTATGCAGTTTAAAACCCTACCACCATTTAAGATGATTCACCTGCTAAGAAGCAACCCACAGGAAAGGCCAGCTTGCCCATAAAATGTCACTTTTCACTTACTTCATAATGTATTCTCCTAAGCAGCTACTAAGGACAGTGGCCGTGGTGAGTAAGCATTTCTCAGGCAATGAAACAATCAAATCCCCTGCCTTTGAGGGAGGAAAGAAAAAAAACAACACACACAAAGAATAGTAAAGGTCAAATGTAAATGACTCATGTACTACGTAGTTTCTGAAGAGAGACATATTCCCCAGAGAACACTAACGTCAAGAAGCAAACAGATGTGATACTGAACTTGATGGAAGCTGTGCAGGGAAGTCACAGTCCAGGGAAAAAGGATGATTGCAGTCAATAGGAACTGCCACCTGCAAAAAGGTAGCTGTTCACAGAAAGTGTGGTGCTCGGCTATTCACTTTCTTTGTACTGAGATATATTGCAGATTAGAGCTCACAAATACTTGAATGTCTATCAACATAGCAGTATAAGACAGGGATAATTTAGGAGAGAAGGCATACAGGAGGGATTAAGTCCATCCCTTCTGGTTTCAGTTATCCACAGAATGCCTTAAACTGAAACACAAGACTATACTAAATCTCTGTAAATGAGTACAGTAACATTTTCATCCTACAAGTTGTCAGGGTACATAGGATATCATCTCACAGATATGCCAACACCGCAAATTCTGATACTAGGCTAGAAATTACATTCAAAACAAGGACCATGAAGACTTTGCCTGGAATTTTGAGCTTCACTTGTTGCAAAAGTCATTACATCTCAAAGAACCTGAGGAGCTCTTGCATTAGAATCAACACTACTAACCTGAAGAGCTTTTGTTGTCATTAGTCCTCTTCCTGTATCTGAAGGAGAAACAAAGAGTATACTTACATGTGTGTATATATGTAAAATACAGGAGACTATGATAAGTTGCAATAAATTAACAGGCCAGCAAGGAAAAGCTCTAAAAGAGTATACATTATCTCTTACAAATCATAAAAGCTAATTACGGATTGTTCCACAGAGATACTTCATTTGTTCTCCAATTCTCTTTTTACTTTTCAGAAACCTATGAAAGACATTCCCCTGCATCCTCTGCAACACTTCCAGCTCTAGAAATTACTTACTCCTTCTTCCCAGTTTTTTCTTTAAACACGTTTCATCACCAGGTGCTGTTCTTCATTTCAGAGTTTTAACTAAACTGTTAAAACAATAAAATTTCTATTCACAATATTTTTATCTCTGATTCATACTACTCTCTCTACTCTCTTTTTAGTACTGCACGTTTCTGAAACATAATCTACTTGAAGAGTAAAAATACAAGTACGTATACCTTTACTGTAAACAATACTAAGTGAATCACATCTCTAAATTACTTAGTCTTCTGTATCACTAGAGTTGCTGAACTTGTATAGAAAAAAAAGATGAAAAAAATGTAACAAGGTTATCTTCTGATACTGGAAACAGTTAAGAGATATTACTTTAAAAATGTGCTGCTAACACTTAAAACCTTGGTTTTTACAAGGAATTTGACATAGGTGTGTATGTTTTGTAGTATACCAGGTATTTTCACACCAGAGTTCTACACAAGACTATCTTTGTATAAGAAACAGTTTATGGTACTTCAGGCCTCCATATCTACTTGTTTACATTACATGAGATTCACATGCACATGCCAGAAGTCCTTAAAGCTCTAACGGTAACTGGCTTTTTTTCCTGATGCAAACCAAATGTGTGATTCAAAATGAAAGCAGGAACCTAACATTCATAGAAAAATGAAATATGTAACTCCAAGAAATAATTAAAACATTACCCCAGAACTGTGCAGGTCTTAAATGACTGTCTTCAAATCCTCTATCCTTCAGCCACTTCTTAAGTTTAATGTATTGCAGTTTGTGACTGCAGTTGACTAAGAATAAAAAAAAAAAAGGGGGGATTAATGCTATAAAATAGCACCCTATTGGAAAACAAAGAAAATTGAAAAATTTGTGTATGGTCAGAAAAACAGTATTTTGGACATTTTAGTATAGTATAAAAGAATAGTACAAAAGGGTCCCCTCAAACTAGCTTAATAAATCATTGGCCTCTGGGCACTGGGACCTCACACAACTGTAGGAGTTACTATGGAGATTTACACATCCTTATCTAGCAGAAGGTGTCCCTGCCCATGGAAGAGGGGTTGGAATTGGATGATCTTTAAGGTCCCTTCAAACTCAAACCATTCAATTATTCTATTGGTAACTCAGCATATCCAAAGGTCAAAGAATTGAAGAATAAGGTAGTACTTCCCATTAGCTAGAAAAGTGAGCTCACAATATTTACCATGCTCTGCTAGGAATTGTAAACAAATGCTATAACATTTGCATAGAAAAAGCTAACATTTATGAATGTTATTTTCAAAGCACAAAGGTGTTTTGCAAATACACACCACCTTCACAAATAACTGGTTACTTTATTATTTAGCAGTATTTCCAGGGATAGTACCTCCATCCATGAAACTCTGCAAGTGTTTTTTTCTTCTCTTGCGACCTGTCCGGCCTCTGCTTTTCTTCATATCAAGAAACAGATTTTGCCTTATTTAGACAACCTGAATTTAAACAAAAAAAAAAAATTACTTAAAAATATTTAATGTCTCTTTCAAATACCGCATATGTCTTTTTCTCAGAAACAGGAGCACCACCTAAAAAGCTGCTTCCCTCAAGTTTAGAAAAGGCATTACAAGCAAGCCCCTAAGGGAGGACGGGTGATAGGGCTGTGGAAAGCCTCTATCTCCAACTTCCACCTAAGCCACGGCAGAGCCATAACGTCTAAAACCCCCGGTGCCGCCTGCTACATGCCCAAGCCACTCCCATCCTTCGTGATCTGGCGAACAACACCCGGAGAACCACCCGAGCAAAGAGAACCGCACTCAGGCCCCTCGCATTTTAAAGCGGTGGGGACTGAAGGCTGCAGCAGGAAATCCTGATACAAGAAGCAGTTTCTTTTACAAAAAGTAGAATATTTTGGTTTAAGCTAAAGTAGAGTTAAGCTTCATCTAAGTAACTGTATTTTTTTGAAAGTTACTCAAAATGTCCCTCTGATAGCATGTTTTCTTTATAGCATGTTTTTTCATATAGTATTTTTCCAGACACTGTTCAGGAAGAAATGATAATGCCAAGTGCTAAGTTTGATATGTGATGAACAGATGTGTCTTAGAAGAAGACTGTCTGCAGACCTTCCCTATCTTAAATGTAAGATCAGAGTTGGCTCCAAGGCTCCAAAAGATTTGCTTACTGTGAAGTTCATAATAATAACATTAAAGTGAGTCCTTGGAAAGCAACAAAACATGAAGAAGGTTTCTGGGAAAATTTATACATACGTGTGTAAAAGGAAATATATTCTGTCTCTAGCGCTTGTCTCGTTATGCATGATTGATGGAAATCATTCCCTCATGTGTCCAGCACTGGAATAAAGGACGCTGCTTTCTAAAACTCCAAAACGAGTCTTGGAATGTTTATTTACCAGCATTTTCGATATCACAGAATCATAGAAATATAAAATGGCTTGGGTTAGAAGAGACCTTAAGCTCCACACAGTTCCAACCCCCTAGACTCCTCCCACCAAACCAGGCTGCTCAAGACCCCATTAAACCTGGCCTAAAACACTTGCAGGGAGGGAGCATCCAAAGCAGCCCTGAGCAACCTGTGCCAGTGTCTCACCACCTTAAGTGTGGAGTTCTTCCAGACGTCTAATCCAAATCTCGCCCTTCCAATTTAAAGCCCTTCCCCCTCATCCTGTCGCCACTTGCTCTTCTAAAAAGCCCCTCCCCAGCTCTCCTGTAGCCCCTTCAGTTACTGGAAGGCCGCTATAAGGTCTCCCCGGAGCCTTCTCCTCTCCAGGCCAACAAGCCCAACTCTCCCAGCCTGTCCTCATCGCAGAGGTGCTCCAGCCTCTGATCATCTTCGTGTCCTCCTCTGGACCCGTTCCAACAGTTCCATATCCTCCTTACGTATCGATCCCGTCTCCCCTCCGCGACTCCCAGTTCCCTCGCGGGCTGAAACGGCAGCGGCGAAGGATGAGAGGAGGAGCGGAGAGGGCCGAGCCGGAGCCTGCCCGCTGCCCTCACCGCCGGACACCCCCCCAGCCCCTGCCGTTCCCGCCCTCCGCGCGCCGCGGGAGGCGGAGCTGCCCCGGCGCCATCTTGGGTCCGTGCGTCTGCGCCCGCGCCCCAGCGCCGCGCGACAGCCCGGGGGTGGCGGCAGCGCTCGCGCGCCCGGTTACCGAGGAGCGAGGGGAGCGGCGCTGAGGTGGGTGCGGGATCGCCAGCTGCGCCTCCGGGGCCGCCTCGCGGCGTTCGCAGCGCCTTCGGGGGGAGCAGGGAGCGCCCGCAGGAGTCGCAGAGGGGTTTGGGTTGGAAGGGACCTTAAAGACGGCGCTTGGGCGGGTTTGCTCTGCCTTTGCCTGCTTGGGAGGCAAAACCGGTCCCGAGGAGGTGGTGGTGAGGGAAATGCACCGGTTGGGCTCAATTTCTCCTTAGAAGGTTCAGAGTGGATATCGGGAACAATTTATTCCCGGCAAGGGTTGTCAGGCACTGGCAGCGCTGCCCAGGGAGGGAGTTGGGTCTCCATCCCTGGAGGCGTTTGAAAGATGAGGTGCTCAGGGGTGGTTTAGTGGTGGACGGGTGCGGTTGGACTCGATGATCTCCAAGGCCTTTTCCAACCAAACAGTTCTGTGGTTTCCAGCGAGATGGGACCTTGGTGGTGAGCCAGGAGGGCGGCTCCTGTCCCCGGGGGAGGCAGTCAGTCAGTCACTGCCTGGGCAGGCTTTTAGGAACTGGGTAAGATTTCACCCTCGCAGGATGTTGTTCATCGTCAGTTGCAAGCTCATTTGGAAGAGAAACGGCAAGTAAATCAAAAGTGAACAA
Organism: Tapera naevia; assembly: GCA_033556795.1. Classification (NCBI taxonomy): domain Eukaryota; kingdom Metazoa; phylum Chordata; class Aves; order Cuculiformes; family Neomorphidae; genus Tapera; species Tapera naevia. The sequence continues at coordinate 2,192,094 of JAUMJJ010000118.1, forward strand.
AACCAGTGTTTTTAATTTGCTTTTATGGGAGAAAAATTATCTTTTAATGTACTATATCAGGAAAAAAAGACAGCAAGCAAGCTATGACTCTAGAGCTGACTGATGTGTTAAACCGAAAAACATTGTCTGTGGTCAGTCAGTGATGCACTGTTTCCCTCTGAAAACACTGGAATTGGTTCTGCCTGATGCTTGCCTCCCCTTTTCCTGAGACTTGAGTTTTCAGTTTTTGCTGCATCACTGCTTGAACTGGACCAGTGGAATATCCTCAAGGAAAGGAAATGGTATTCCTGTAAGGTGTCTGTGCAGAAGAGCTTACTCCCATCGAAAGTTATTTTAGTAGTAAAGGTTAATCATTGACTGAGTGACTTCCCCCCCCCCCCCCCCCCAGTCACTGGTTGAGCTTTCTTCGGAACATTAACCCCAAATGAGTGTTTCTCTGTGAATACCTCATGCTACTGTAGAGTGCACACTAACTGTAACTTATTAATGTAGTTTTACAGAATTCAAAGTGGAATTCTAAGTAGGATTTTAAAGAAAAAAATGCTTCAGTCCATTTTCACATAGCTACCTTTGTCCACCTGAGTGTGAAATTTTCTTCTTTGCTCTTTGCAGTTACTGTCCCTTTGGCATACATTCAGAGAGGGCAATGTCCAGCGTGCCAGTAGCTGTGGTGACCGGGTCCAACAAAGGGATCGGACTTGCAATTGTGCAAGCTCTGTGCAAGCAGTTCCCAGGGGATGTGTACCTGACAGCCCGAGACCCCAGCCGTGGCCAGGAAGCAGTGTCAAAGCTGCAGGCAGAAGGTCTGCGTGCACTCTTCCATCAGCTGGATATCGATGACCTGCAGAGCATCAGAGCTCTCCGTGACTTCCTAAAAGAGAAATATGGAGGGCTGAATGTACTGGTTAATAATGCAGGGATCGCTTTTAAAGGTAGGAAGCAGACTGCATGTCATGGCCTTCCATGCTACACAGCTGTGTGGAGAAGGATAGTAGATGCCTCAAGGACTTTATGAAGCTGTTTATATGAGACTTTTGTACCATATAAGCACAGAAGCAAGCTGCCTACCTCCTTAACTGAGATGAGAGGGCAATGTGAAATGGCTCTTCCTTTAGCTTCTCTTGGGCTAACTGTGCGTGGAAAGATTGGTTCCCCGGAGTGTTGCATTTGCGTCACATACAGAACATGACAATACTTTAGGCACATGGTGCACCTGAGCAGAGTTCAGTTTATTGCTTTGGGGCTTGTGAGTTTCAGCAGGCCCATGGGAGCCCATCAACTGTGTGAATATCAGCCCATGACCCTTGGGGCTCTGTGTTTTTCTCACTTCTGCAAGCCTCATAATTTTTCTATGCATTACCTGCTCAAGGATTCCAGTTGATAAGAAAGAACCTTTGGCCCTGGTTGATTTTGTCATCTTTACTCATCTTTAACTTCCTCAGACCATTCAGTTACCTATAGAACAGTTAACCTAAATCTTGCTGTGCTGAGCAAGAATTTAATCCTTTCCATGCTCTAGTGGACAGAGGGGCAGGGGAAAAGAGAAAGACATAGCAGTTGTAGTGTAGAAGAGTGCATTCTCCTTGTAGGTGTTTATAAAAACAAGCTGAGAATCGTGTTAGCTCTGGGTAAAGCAACTCACAAGCATGACTACTAGTTCATTTCCCAGCCAGTACAAACTTGTTCTTTCCATGTTTTCTGGTTTGGTTTTGTTTGAGTTTCTTTGCCTGTTCCTCAGTCAGGACATGTAACTGTTGAAGGACAGGGTTGTGCTGACTCATCTGCTCACAGCATGAGTTAGGGAGGCCTGTCAGGTGGCATGGATCAAACCTCACCTGCTGCTGAAGATGGAGCTTCTCGTGTAGTGGGAATGCAGCAATGGTGTTCTGAAGTCCAGCCACTGTCAGTTTTGCGTGGTACTTTGCATGAAGATTGCTTATGTTCAAGGTCAGCTTGTTAGGAGGCAACTCAGTAAAATCTTCTGAGCTTCAGGATGTGCTTGAGACAGGGAAGTGCTAAAACCTTCCAGAAATATCCATGCTTATTATTGGTAAAGCCTGCGGGTGCTTAGATCAATATTTCATCTTCTCATAATCAGGGCCCTAGGTCAACCTACTAGTGACAGTAAGTTTCAGCAAGACTTGGCAGCAGCTGCAGCAACTGAAGTGCAGTGTGAGTTGGCTTTTGCTGACTTTGCAGCAGCTGTAGCCTCCATCAAGGTGGGTACCTGGACAGATGAAATACAAACTCCTCAAATGGCTGCAGCAAGATTTGCCAGAGCTCATTTGTGAGAGATCTTAGATCTATTATCATGGAGCCACTGTACAGATGAGTAGGTAAAATAGTGTGACCAGTGGAGTTCCTGTTACTTCCTTTGCTACATCATAGACTCTTCTTTTTGTTGTTTAGAAGTTGCTTGCAGATGTTTAGCCCGAAGTTTGTTCATGCTGACAACTTGCTATGAGTCAGCAGTAGGTCGCAGAATTGAGAAATGTGACACAGTAGCCGGTTGTAACTGTTGTTTTTTAACTATCTAGCACATAGGCTAGAGGGCTTAACCATTGTGTAAGAACTTGCTGTGATGCTTATCTCCTATTTTGGCTTTAATTCTTGCTTCTGCGATTGGTGTTTCTACCCAGGCTTGCTTCTTGCCTTGCCCGGTTTCTGCTGCCTCCCAGGAATTCATGCTTTTCCTTTCTTTATTGTAGCATTGTGTGTCATTGCTGCCTGTCAAAGATCAACTTTACCATTAAACGTAATTTATTGTTCAGTGTTTGTGCTGCACTACAGGTAGTCCAGGAAAGTCCTTAGTCCAGCAAAGACTGTTCAAGTTTTAAATGATTATGTGCCTGTGAGTTGTGTTCTGGATGAGCTTCTGTGAGAACAGTCATTGTAGTAGTGCACGTTCAATCGAGGAAGTGCGTATCTATATCAGATGTTCCAAGTAATGCATCTTGTTAGACAAATTGAGTGGGTTGAGAGTGTAGGGAAGCTTCTCTGATGCAAGGTGGGTATACAAGCATGTGTTCGGAGCTGTGTAAGGTTTTAGTGTCTTTTCTTCTCCCACTGTCCTAAGACTTGCAAGAGGTCACGGTCTGGCTTTGTTTCTCAGATTTAAATGCAAGTAAGTGATTTGCAAAACTTGATGTCATCTGTGCCCATTTCTTGGGAGTATAACCAAGTCATCCGTTCAAGCTGTTTTGCAATTAAAACACAACTATTAAATGGCCTGTTACTGCTTCATTTCTGAGTTTATGTAGGTCTGGGCTTTGGAGACAAGTGAAGACCTGCCTAACCTGTATAGGTGGCCTTCATCACTGCAGAGATAGAACCTGTAGCAAAAGAGAAGGAATGCTGTTACTTTAACTCTTATTTCACCCTTAAAGTGGAGGACACATAGCATATTGCTGAGCCAAACTGTTAGCTGATGGCACATCCTACTTTTGGTGGTGGCACGCTGTCAGTTGTCCGATGAAATCATGCCCTTAGATTGCAGTTCCATGGTCTGCTTATGCTTACCTAGTTCCCTTTCCTAGCTGCCAATTCCCACTCTTTTGCTTGTGTTAGCACAGATCTGTCAGTTCTGCATTCAAGTCCCAGCTAAGAAATCAAAAGCCAGGATATAGAAGTAGTTGTCTGCACTCCTGTTCATTGTTAGTACCAGGGTGGTAGTCTGACACTTGCATCTTCAGTTGCAGCATCCTGGATTCAAGATCTTCCCTTCTAATTTCCCCTCTGCTCCAACCTGTGGTGTGTTGGGATGATGGCAAAGTGCTGTTTTGTGCATTTAAAAGGAGAAGGCACCTCAAAATTTACTTGCATGCAGTAGTGGCAGATTCTGGCACTCAAAGCACTGAGTGTGAGTAAGTACAGGCAGGTCAGTGGGCAGGCTGGGCAACACATGCTGTGAGAGTGGTCTTTCCTTGTCTTTCATATATAGCAAAAAGGCAAAGGTTGGCAAATAACTTTCCAGAGCACTACAACTAACTCTCCTGGGCAAATGTAAAGCCTTCAGCTAACAACAGGTGAAAAAATAATTAGCTCATTTTTAATATAGTATTGCAAGCCTATGTCTTTTCACTCCTAAGAGTGTGTTGGTGATGTTGCTTTTATTACTTTATGTGTTTTCATTGATCATATGCATGTTTCTCAATCAAAAAAAAAAAAAACTAATAAATTTTAATTTGATAACTTCAATTTTTTTTTTCCTTCCCTTGCTACCACGTTGTGAAAAGTTCATGACACAACTCCATTTGCGGTCCAAGCCGAGGTTACACTGAAAACAAACTTTTTTGGGACCAGGAATGTTTGCACAGAATTGTTGCCTCTTGTGAAACCTCATGGTAAGTGTAACATAACAAGCAGAGAAAAAGTTGTGCATGAATGTAGGTCCTCATGGAACAGGAAAATCCTGTCCTGTCTCAGAAACACAGACCCCGTAACGAGAGGAGTGAACCTTCTAACAAGCTACTGGTCTATCTGTGTCTAGGTCACAGCCTTTGCTGTCTGGGTAAGTGTCTAAGGATGTAGTTAAAAATGGCACTTCAAGTTGTACATTAAGTTGTTGTGATTTGGTGATGTTTCCTTCCAGTTCCTCCTAACACTACAGAAAATGGTAAATAGAATTGACCAGGGTCAAATTTGATAGATGCATTGATAATAAAGAGGTGTTAGCAATATGCAAATAATCTGTACCTGTTGGATCATTGTCCTGCACAGGATGCACCTGTTCTCAAAACGTGGCGCACTGGAGGTGCCCTGGAATGCTGCTGCCATGTCATGGATGATTTGAAAGGAGGGGTTTTGGGTGCAATACCCACACCAAATCTAAGGGGGTTTTAAAGTACAATTCTTTTCAAGACTTGTGATCACTAGAAATTTTCGTGGATATTTGGATAAGTGCTGCTGCAAATGAAATGTAGTCTATACTAACATTTAATTATTTCTATTTTTTTAAGAGAAAAGAAATCAAGTGGATGTGAGAGAAGCTGAGAACACTTAGCCCCTAGGGAGGGAGAAAAGAATACAGTAAATTAATTCAGGGGGCTGGTAGGGGAGACAATAAACAGTGCCAAAATTGCAATTTAGCCTTCTTGCACTAAGGGTGAGGGAGGAGTGTGATTGTAAAGTCATTAATGAAACAGATGAATTTCTGTGGCTTTTCAGATTTAAATCCTTATGTTTATTCCCTAGTTCATCAAGGGAAGGAACTACCAAGAAAGATGGAAACAGTGTTAACATAATTTTGGGGAACACCAGTTAATGACTGGTTCAGCTGATTCATTCCTCTGTACTCAGGTTCTGGGAGATAAAAAGCCTGCTGCAGTTTTGCATGCTGGGATTTTTACATCTTCAGGTATTCTGTAAACAAGCTGATGGTCTCACTGCTTTAAGAACTAGTTTGGTTTTGTTGAATTGTGTGTTAGCCCAGCTTTTGAGATCCATTCTCGTGGCACTTTATTTAAGCTGTTGCAGAAGTGAGAATGCTTTCCACTGGCTTGCATTACTGAGAAAACTGCTTACTACTATGAATAAGCCTACGGATTGTAACAGACTATTTCCTGGAAATGTACGTGAAGTTTCATAGAGACTCTTGTAGGTTTACACCTAAAATTACCCTTTGTTAGGAAATTCACTAGAAACACTTGACAGGAAATGTGATCTTCCAGAAGCTCTGCTAAATAGACCATAGGAAGTATTTTACAGGTATTCATCTGAGTACTGAATATGTAACTGTAGAGTAAACCCACTCCAGTGTCTGGGCTTGTTCAGTGTATGTAAAATTACATAGTTTTCATTCTCTCTTCACAGGTAGAGTGGTGAATGTCTCTAGTATGGTAAGTAGCTCAGCTCTGAGAAGTTGCAGCCAAGAACTACAGCAGAAGTTTCGCAGCGACACAATCACTGAAGATGAGTTAGTGGAACTCATGAACAAATTTGTGGAAGATACCAAGAAAGGTGTGCACAACAAAGAGGGTTGGCCCAATACTGCATATGGGGTATCCAAAATTGGTGTCACAGTCTTGTCCAGGATTCAAGCCCGGATGTTAAATGAGAAAAGAAAAGGTGACCACATCCTTCTCAATGCCTGCTGCCCTGGATGGGTGAGAACAGACATGGCAGGTCCTAAAGCCACAAAATCACCAGAGGAAGGGGCTGAGACCCCAGTTTATTTAGCCCTTTTGCCTTCAGATGCTGATGGTCCTCATGGCCAATTTGTTAGTGAGAAAACTGTTCGCCCCTGGTGAGCTTGTGTATGTGGACCCATGCAAGTGGTAATATGACTGTGGATTGGCCTGTGCCATGGTAGGAGGCATTAGCTAGAGTAGTCTCATCCTGCCCGCAGCATCAGCAACAGGGTCCTTTATCATTAGAATGAAACCCCTCTAAGAGTAAGTCTTCACTAGGGTACACTCCCCAACAGTCTCTATTAGCCTGTACAGAGCATTGATTATGTAGCCTGAAATCTGATTTGTGGGTGTTCCAACCCAGATAATAATTTTGGTGTTGCCCTAATGCACATGTGTCTAACCTTGTTTACCTGAATTTACACCTAATTAAATCATTGCCAGCCCTTCTCCCAGTGCCCCTGAGACAGATCTCTGGCATGGAGTTGGGATGGGGAAGCAGATGCCTTAAACTTTCTCAGCACAATAGATTTCTTTCTAGGGACCATAGTTGCTTCTGGAGGTTACACGGGGTTTCTCAAAGGGGGAGGGATTGTTTTTAAAGCTGCAATCTGACCAGTTTGGGGGAGGGAGTGGTGTATAAGACCAGAAAAGAATTGCTGCTTTAAAGAAATTTCTTGTTATCAGTACAAGTGGAATTAAGTAAAAATAAAAACCGCAGTGAAATACCAATAACAGGAAAGCTTAATCAGTTGGCTTTATTAATATGTTTGTCAATAAATTATTAGTTCCTGATTTTTATTCACCCAACTGGCTTATTCTGATTCTAAAATTTATAAACTTTGAAAAAATTGGTTTATTTCTTCAGCTAAGACTATAGATTGTGTGATGTTTGGACTACAGAAAATAAACTACAGAACTGATACAGCAAACTAGTTTTTCTGACTTCCAGTTGATTTGACACCTAGAATTTTCTTTATTAAAAAACCTGGATTAAATGCTCTCCATGTTGCAGAGAAAGTTGTAAACGTTACAATATTATTACAGGATAGGACAGAAATGCATAATTATCATGGTAACAAAACCAAGTCTTCCAAGGAAGATCACAAGTGGAGGAAACAGTGATGTGCAAAGCATAAATTTTATTTCTCATTTTAAATTCTGGTTCTTGGATTTCACATGCTTAGTCTTTAAAGGTCGCCACAGCATTTCATGGTGTAGGGGTGGAGCCATGTGGCAGCAGATGCAGCCTGGGGGAAAGGCAGCGCACCTGGGACAGCCCCAGTCTGTGGGGCAGCTGGCTGATGGGGGCTGGAGTAAGGTGGGGTTTGGCCATCCTCAGGCTATAACCATACAGCTCTTTATTCACCACGTCCTGCCAGACAGCACCAAAGGAATCACAGGGGAGCTCTGGGGCCCTGCACCATCTTACCCACAGGGCAAGGTGCGTGCAGTGCTGTGCTCTGCAGGGGAAGCCTGCTGCCCTCTTCTTGCTGCAAAGAAGCTGGAAATCATTGCCTATAAAGCTGTCATTGGTAATGACAGATCAGCAATGGGCATGTTAATTCTTAATCAGGAATCTGCAAGACAATGCTGTGACTGGGTTTTACATTGGCTTCTCCCAGTAGAGTTTGTGTTGAGGGAGGCCTTGGATCAAAAGATGTTGTACTTAAATAAAATGTGTGGATTTACTAATCACTTATCAGCACAGAACAAGGGTGTGATCATTAGTTGGTCTCTTAAGGATACAGGAGCTATTGTTTTTATGAAGATGGAAGCCTTGCCAAATGAGTCATGCCCCAGAGCTCATTGAAGAACAGGATGACTGCTGCCCCAAAAGTTCCCTTGTTAATCCAGTGTCCATGAAGAAAAAAAATCTCTGTGGCCTTGAGTTTAAGGGCAACAGATCAGTTACAAAATCCCTGCATAAAGTTTTTAATAGGTTTTTTTTGTACTACCCATGGACTGCCTGCAGTGTGATATCTCCAAAAGCCACCCAGTTAATGCAGTAACTTGACTGTCATTCTGATATGCAGCAGAATGAACTGTGGTTGCTAGTTGTGCTTCTAGTTGTGTTAATGATATCTCAGCAAAATAAAACATGGCTGTTAGGATTTAGCAATAGTTTCTGCACAACTTTAAGAGGTGTAATACAGCTGTTGGAGGATCATACGTGGTTCTTTGTACTTGAAATGCTGCTTGAATCTTTAAGTTTCAAAAGTTGTGTGCCCTTCCGGTTGGCATGTACAAACTTCACAAACCAACCTTGAACTTTGACCCAGGTTTGTGCAAAGACCACACTGTGAGAGTCCTAGGTGCATTTACCTTAGCGGGGTAGTATCCATTGTTAATACAAATAAGTTGTATGTATCCACTATGCAGGCTTTTCCAGTATGAACCAAACAGATTTATGTCAACATCATGTGAAAGTTAATGTGAATGTTCATTGGCTTGTAATGCAGCCTGGCTGTCTCCAGAAGTGATTACATCAGTAAATCTATTACTTGCTCCCATCCCAAGGGCCAGGATTTAGCATGGGCAGTGCTGCCATGGTCCATATAACAAACTCATTTATAGCCTTTCCTGAAAAGTAGTCTTGAATAGTTAGTACAATAGGCATGCTTTGAATTAGTGTAACCTCTGATACAAAAAACAGCATTTAGACTTATTTTCCAAATGATTGACTAACCAGCAGATTTGGAAACACCAGAGCTAAGGAAGTGGATTGGTCTGGAGGCTGTTTAGATTTGGTGCATGTTCTGAGCAAAGCTTCCCAGCAGGCTGAACACTCCTGTGATTTCTTCCAGGAGATGCTCTTAATCCCTGTTGGCAGCTGACCTGATATTGCAGCCAATCCTTAAGCAGAAGCCAAGGTGATTCCTCTCCTTCACCTGACTGCCTGTTTCTTTGAAATTCTAGAAGTCTTGTGTAGAAATGGCAAAGGGGTTTCAATTTTAGGCAGAAATCAAAATGACATGAATATAGTTGGGTACCTGCATACAACTGGTACAAAGACAAAACTTTTTTTTAAAAAAAGACAGCAAACCTTCAGAAATGCATTTAAAAATATCCTAAGTAATATGCTATATTGTAGGACATAAATGTCATGTTACAGACATCATCAGAAATACAAGTTCTTTGCTCACTCGGGCACATATATTCAGAAGCACTCACCTTCATTTCCAAGAATGAATCTGTAATACCTTGGAAGTTACACACCCTTGAAATTTATAAATTGAAACTTCAACTGATGGCACTGCAGCTTAGGAACATAATCTGTGTTGGTGCCCGTAGTACTGAATGCATCTGCTGCCATGTATACCTACGGAAAAATGTTACATTCCAATGACTGAGTCAGTTTATTGTATGAGGAGGGAGCCCCATCTGCATTTAGTCTGCTCTGATGCCTCCCATTTCTGGTGATTTGTCTTTAAAGACAATGATGGATCTGTAATAGAGCCATAAATCACTGCAAAAGGATTTACTGTTTTGTCAGACACATTTCCCACATGTGTTACCTATTTCTCTGAGGTTACCCAGCCTTTCAGGCATCCAGGCTGACCTCAGCACTGCAGGCAGGTGCTGACTTCTCAAATGGATGGAATGTGCAGGCGCTGTGTGGGCTTGTGTGAAGGCTGCTCTGATTTTATAGTGAGGTAGCACATGCTCAAGCTACACCAGCAGCACTTCCTGGTACGGGTTCAGCTTTTGGAGATGTACAAACCTGGGGAGTGAAAGCACAGGTGGAAGGAAGCCTTCCTGCCTTCTCAGCTTGATTGCATCCTTCCAGCATGTGCATAAAGCAGCCTCATCAGCTGCCAGTGAGCATAACTTTTATTTGCTACAACAACAACATGCCAAATGATATTACTCAGATCTAGCTGGGAAGGGGAAAGGCAGGTGGTCTCAAGGAAACAAAAGAGTATATGAATGTAAAACTTAACTGGAGATCACTGCTGAAACAGTATCCATCATAATCCTAAAAGCCACACTTTCAATTCCCTCATCTTGAGAAATGGAACAGGTTGTTTTCCCTTGACCTTTTCACCTACTTTTAACTGTCAAGACTATTTTCTTAAAAAAAAATAAAAATAAAAAAAAAATAAAAGGAATAAAGAAGAAAGGAAATAAAAAGCAAAACCTAAGAACCTGAGTTTCAATAACATTTCCTAGTAGATAAATCCTTGTCTGGCAAGATCATGTCTTTTACTTGTGATTTTTTTTAGCTTTTTGTTATTATTTTCCTAGTTTCTTTTTTTGCCCTAAGCGTACTACAAATCTAGCACTTTCTTTCAAACCTTCTGTAAACAACAGCAGAGGGCTTTTGATACCGAACTTGAGCCAACTATAAATGGGACAACTGCATCCCTTTGAAAGCTGCCTCTCCAAAATTTGTCACAAGTGCTTCATGCCTGAAACCAGCTGGAATATCTTGTTCTAATTTACAGCTTTATTACCGATACTTTGTCATCCTAAACGACAAACTTTCAGAAAAAAGGGGGTCATTACAACATATACACAATAGGTTCTAAATGCAGATGGGTTTCCCTCCTCATTCAATGAACTGACTTAATCATTGGAACGTAACATGTTTGCATAGGTGCACATGGCAGCAGATGTGTTCAGTGCCACAGGCATCAACATAGCTTATCTTATTCCTGGTTTCAGTGTCCAGGCTGGAGCTCTCCCTGCTGGAGGAGGAGGCAGCAGCCCTCGCTATCCAGCCCCACACATACCTACTGATGCAAGAAGTGGTTAATATTACAAAAAGTGCTATATGTTGATTTAAGGTAAAGCACGGTCAAGTTCCATCTAAGTAATTGTATTTTTTTTTGAAAAAAAAGTAGACACACACACAGACTGTTCCTCTGATAGCGTATATTCTTAATAACATGAATTTTTCAAACACTACCTTTTCCAGACTACTGTCCGAAGGATTTCCTTCCTTATCTAAAATGCAAGGTCAGACTGAGCTAGTTCCAAAGCTCCGATCAGCAGGGATTTGGCTGTTGTGAAGTTTGTAATAACATTAAAATGAGTCCTTGGAATGTAATAGAATTTGCATAAGATTTCTGGGAAAATTTATACACACGCATGTAAGTGAGAAATTCATTCTGTCCCCAGCTCTTGTCTTGTTACACATGATAGAGGGAAATGATTCCCTCACGTGCCCATCACTGAAATAAAGGATGCTGATTTCTAAAACCCCAAAACGAGTCTTAAAATGTTTGTTTGCCGGCATTTGCGGTATCACCACGGCCGGCGGAGCGACAGCCGAGCACGGTGAGGGACTCATGCCAGGTTGCGGCTCTGCACCGCAGCCCCCGCCTGGTTTCCAGCCCGGCCGAGCCCGATGCACCCGAGAAAAGGGAGCGGCCGCCGTGGAGCGCCGGCCGCGCATGTTCCGATCCGCACCGCCAGGAGGCGCTCGGCACTCAGACCCAGCCACCGGGGCGTACCATTTCTCCACGGGGGGGTTGCGGGTAACACGTTCCGGGCTGTAGCGCTCACCGACACTGGCAGCCTTCCTTCAGGTTTTGAAAGCGGGTAAAGACGAGGAAGATCGTCACTGGGCGGGAACATTGGGAGCCCTCCTGCATGGATCTACGGGCTCACCCCCTCCCGTGTAGTGGTATCGTCCAGCTGCCCTCTGCGGCGCGGCCCTCGCAGAGCGGGAGGGGAAGGTTTTTCTGGTCCCTCCGGTTGCCATAGGGACTGCGGGTTCTCTCATCCCCCTCCCCATCCCGCGCCACGCTCGGACGCGTGGCTGACGCCGCCGCTGCCGGCCCGGCAGGTCTGCGGAGCCCTTGCCAGGTACGGGGGTGGCGAGGAGGAGGGTGGCGCGGCGGGGGGGTGCGTGGGGAGAGGGAAAAGGCGCGGGGTGCGGGGTGACACGCGGGAAAGACCCGTGGCATTGCCACCCGTGGGCATGGCCCACCGTGGCATCGCCGCTGCCGCAAGCGGGGCCGAGGGGAAGCAATGGCCATCAGGGCGAGGGAGGGGATTCTCCCCTTCTGCCCCGCTCTCGTGAGACCGCACCTGAAGTATTGTGTCCGGTTCTGGTATCCCCAACGCAAGAAGGATATGGAATTGTTGGAACGGGTCCAGAGAAGGCCACGAAGGTGATGAGAGGGCTGGAGCACCTCTGCTGCGAGGACAGGCTGAGAGAGTTGGGCTTGTTCAGCCTGGAGAGGAGAAGGCTCCGGGGAGACCTTATAGCGGCCTTCCAGTACCTGAAGGGCTGCAGGAAAATGGGGAGAGGCTTTTTACAAGGGAAAGTGTTGATAGGACGAGAGGGAACGGCTTTAAATTGGAAGGGGGAAGATTTGGATTGTACATTCAGAAGAAATTCTTCACCGTGAGGGTGGTGAGGCACTGGCACAGTGGCTGTCCCCTCCCTGGAAGTGTTCAAGGCAGTGTTGGATGGGGCCTTGAGCAGCCAGGTCTGGTGGGAGGTGTCCCTGCCCATGGCAGGGGAGTGGAACTGGATGGGCTTTAATGTCTCTTCCAACCCAAACCGTTCTGTGATTCTGTGTTCTATGAAGCTGTGGGGCTTCCCCTGCCGAGGGTGGGGTCTGAGCGGTGGAGGGCAGCGCACCCCTTCAGGGCGGGCTCTAAGAGGGGCCCCGCTCCCGCCGGGATGGGTGCCCCCCGCTCCCCGGGGGCTGCCGGGACGCAGCCGGGCTCTGGAGCTGTCAGCGGGGAGTGGGGAGGGGGTCTGAGGGGTGCCCGCTGCGGCTCCGCATCCCGGGGAGGCAGCGCCTCGTTCCTTGAGGTCAGTGGCAAAGCGCCCGGCTCGTTAACCTGTCTTAAGACAATACTGGGAGTTGATGAGTAACCATTAACGTCTCCATTGACTGAGGAAGTTTGTGATCCGGGATTTGGAAGACCTGCTTGAAGGTCGCTGGCAAGTGGCTTTTGTTTTGTTTTGGGTTTGGTTTTTTTTTATGTTTGTTTGAATGTTTTTAATCTTCCTGCATTTGTGTCTGAGGTCGAATATGGTCTGTTGATTGGCTGTATTTAGATTACTGGATTTTTTCCAGTCTTCCTGGAATCTAAAAACGTAGGAACATGAACATCAATGCACACTAAATCATTCAGTCCATTTCTGCTTTTCTGGGTAGGAATACACCTGTCTTACACCTGTCTTTTCACAGTAAAGTCCAAAGACAGTGCCTTAAGAGTTCAATAAGATAATTTTTCCCCCCAATTGAAGTTTTATTAGGTTCTGTTTTTTTTTTTTTTCCCCTGATCAGTATATTCTGTTCTACACTTGGAACCTAATTATCTTTTACTTAAATAGACCAGCTTATAATATTATGAGAATGCTTTAAGATATGATTTTCATAGAATATTTAGAACATCCTTAAGTGCTGTTGGTAATTTGATTGATTCGTGTTCTCTAAGTGGATTTCTGAGGGTATATTGCATTTACAAATGAAGAAATTAGATGTGTTCTGTCAGCAAAACAGCTACCTGATTCTAAATGATCCAGAAAAATCGCTTATTTATGAAAGTGGCAGCACTCTTGGCTTGGCAGAGAGCTGCTAGGATACAAAGCTCATGCTTTGTTCTAAGGAGTATGAATACAATCCAATAGTCCAATGATTAAGGTACTTAAATAATTGAGATGAAAAAATCCTTACCTTGCTTGTTTTGGGGCAGTGTCTGTATCAGGTTACTCTAATTTTCACTGACAGTATATTACAAGTTTGCCACTTTGTTTAGGTTTTATGGGAGGGTTGACTTTTTTAAATCCTTCTTGCAGCAAGGATAGCTGTATCCCAGATGAATGTTACACTGTGTGAGGCAGTGGGGGTTTTTTACTCTCTGCTGTGAGAAGCACTGCATGCATCCTAGTGAAAAAAAGAAAATTAAATCTTTACTGTAGCAAAGCAATCAAACCAAAGCAACCAACCAAACATGGCCCTAATAACATTGTGTGAGGATACTTTTTTTTTAGAGAGGTCAATCTATGTTGGCTGACAGAGTGGCTGTGTGCTTCTATTCAGCAATGGTTGAATCCTGTTATCAGGAAGTAAGAAAGTGGATAAATCTACCTTTAAAATTCTTTCTCTTTTGTGGGTATATCCAACATTTTTCTTTCTGAGAGTTTGCTATCAAATCTTGATGTAATTGTTGTTTATTGATGTTAATGAACGATTCAGAGTTCTTCTGCTGATTTTTTTTAAGTGCTGTGAGAGACGAGCTTCTTTAAAAGAATACAGAAGATTACTTAGATCTCTTTTTGTGTCCTAACAGTAGGAAAATGAAAGCAGGTGTCTTTTGAAAACATTACAAAATGTTTTGTTGTAGGACTGCCCTTTTTTTTCCCTGTATCAGTGATATAGCATGGATTAATCTTAGCCTGGCATTCCTAAACCTAAGCATCTCTCTAGAAGAATATTTTTATATTAGCTAGCATGAAAGTGAAGGTGTGATTTTTTCAATACATAAAATCCAGCCATACCTGTTTCCCACTGCTCTAAAACAGGTGTGTTTTGCTTTTTTTAATCTAGACCTGTTGCAGAATATGAGAAAATCAGGTCTGAATAACTTATTTTTCCTCCATAAAAACATGCAGATACTTTTTGGTGAAATCAAGGAAGATTTGAAAGCATGCTGTAACACTTCGGCACAGCACCTTAGTTTTGTGCTTCAGGATCTGCTGCTGACAAGTTGAGATAGAGTTCTGAGGGCTCCTTCTGCTGTGGGCTGAGAGGTCCTTTAATGGGATTCCTCTGGGAAGCTGAATTTTGATAGGAAATGTTTCACATTCTATGGCTACAGATAACTTTCAAAACACTACACAGGTGATAAGTTATGAAGACTCTTTACCTCTCACTGAATCCTTGTCAGGACTTTGTTCATAATGAGACTTTATATTCCTTTCCTTTGTTATTGTGTGAGAGATCCACGTGCATGGAAGGAAAAAACATGTTTCATAATTAGGAAAATGTGACTGCAAAACTTGAAAAATGGGTAGTGAGGAGCTGGAGTCATGCCTATTAACTTATTTTTAACTTTGTGTTGAAACTTGATCAGATGACCCGTTTATTATGGTCTGTCAATGTTTCTGTGTGTTTATTGTTATCTTACAGTACTTTAGGCTTGCGAGGACTTAAATGTTATTTTTATCTTTTTGTGACTGTTTTAGTTTACCAGGAAGTTTCATCTTGCTATGAAAACTGAAGATGGAACCAGAAGAACAGGAGTTACTTGGTGATTACAGATACAGAAATTATTCTTCGGTGATTGACAAAGCATTGAGAAACTTTGAATCATCGAGTGAATGGGCAGATCTTATATCTTCCCTTGGCAAACTCAATAAGGTACACTGTCAGAGAAATATTTTTTCATTTGTTTATTATCTTTGTATTGTTATTAACTTTTCCGTAACTTAAAAGTATTTAGCAAAATTGAAAGTTCACTCAAGAAAGAATATTCATTCATAAAGGAGGTGTAATGGAAGCAGCTATAGCCAGTATCTTTTATATAAATGTGAGAAATTTTGGTAAAACCAACAGAGATTTCCTTCAACTGGTATTTGTTTCCTTTATGCAACTAATTTAGTTTTTTGCATTGAAGAAGCTCTCAGGATGCTGGTTAGTCTTGAGCAGCTAAACAAGTCTTTGTATAGAGCAGGATGTCACAAATTTTAGTATATAAACTGAATCAAAATTTATATTTAAAGATCGCGTTTACTTGACCATGCTCTTCCCTTGTATTCGGGGAAATAATGGATTTGCTGGTGGTGGTGGCTTTTGTATGACCACAGAACATATGGCTGAGTATAGAAAGAAAGAAATAATGAAAGGCTTTTATGGGAAAACTCCTAGGAATTGCGTCCTCTCCTCCTGTGTTTGTCCCATTTGGTCTCTTCTAACTTAAAGCTCTTCCTGAATGTACGAGGGGCAAAAGTAGTTACACAGTCATTAAGGAAATAGGGATGGGAGGAGGCAACTCCTGCAGAATTCATAAGGAAACATCTGTTTTTACCCGATAGATGCTTCTCATGCCTTCACTGTTGTTGCTAAGCCTTAATTATACAGAGTTTTCAAAGAGGTGGAAAATCCATAGAATCATAGAATATCTCAAGCTGCAAGGGACCCATAAGGATTGTGGGTTCCAGCTCCCTGCTTCTTACAGGACTACTTAAACTAAACCATATGACCAACTTCATTGTCCAGAACTCTGTCAGGCTTGGTGCCATGACCATTTCCCTGAGGAGCCTGTCCCAGCGGCCAACCACTCTCAGTGAAGAACCTTTTCCTAATGTCAAATCTGAACTACATTCCATTTCCTCATTTACTATCTCTGGTCACCAGACAGAGGAGATCAGCACCTCCGTTCTTACATTGAAGTGCCCAAAGCTGCACACAGTACTCAAGGAGGGGCCCCACCAGTGCAGTGTAGAGTGGGACAATCCCTCCCTTGACAGGCTAGTGATGCTGTGCTTGGTGCACCCCAGGATATAATTGGCCTTTTTTGGCTGCCAGGGCACACTGTTTACTCATATTCAACCCAGATCCCCGTATCTCTTTCCATGGGGCTGCTCACCAGACTCTCATCCCCCACTTTGTATGTATAACTAGGATTCCCCTGTCCCAGGTGGAGAATCCAGCACTTGCTCTTGTTGAATTTCATATGACTGGTGATTGCCCAGCTCTGTAATCTATCCAGGACTCTGTAAGGCCTCTCTACCCTTGAGGGAGTCCACAGCTCCTTCTGGTTTGTATACTGGGCAAACTTACTTAATGTACATTCTGTTCTTGCATCTAGATCATTTATAAGGACATTAAAGAGCACTGTCCCTAAAACAGAGGCCTGGGGAACCAGTGTGATGTAACCCCCGTTCAACGTTGTAACTATAACCCTTTGAGCCCAACCCATCAGCCAATTACTCACCTAACATATTATGAACTTGTCTTGCTGTGTGCCAGGCAGTTTATCCAGAAGGATACTGTGAGAGACAATATCAAAAGATTTGCTGAAGTCCTAGAAAATCACATTTACTGGCTTCCCTTGGTTAACTCGATGAGTGACCTTGCCATAAAAAGAAATTAAGCTGGTTACACCGGACATTCCCCTTGTGAACCCATGCTGGCTATGACCAATGACTGTATTGTCTCCAGTGTTTTTCAATAACTCCCAGAATAACTGTCTCCATAATTTTCTGAGGCACTGAAGTGAGACTGACAGGCCTGTGATAATCACGATCTTACTTCTTACCCTTGTTAAAAATCGGTACAACATTTGCCAAATTGACATTTTTAAGAGCAATTGCGTTCTTTCCTATTTAGAGCAGAGAAATTGCATATTGCTCTGGCAGTAGGAGTTCTACATTTCTGCCTTCACTGTTTCATCCTTTGATGAGTCAATAAAGAAAGTCAGAGGCCTTGGGAGTGTTTCTCTCGAAGGGGAAAGTAAGAAATAACTGGGGTAAGAGATTTCTTACCTGTGGCAAGAGGTAGGCTTTGATCCTTTGTCTTGACCTAGATGAAGATGCTGAACTGATTAACACCTGTCTAAAACTCCTATTCAGGTGCAGAATTGCCAAAATACATAGCAGCATCGTAGAAACCAAACAAAAAAAAGCTTTTTGCTGTTACATCAGTCCATCTGCTGTTGTGTTTTACGGACTTAATCAGTTTAGGAGCTTAAGAATTGGTAGAGCAAATCCCATGTTCCTCTGCTTCTGTGTGTTGTATGAAAATAAGGATGATATGTCAGGGAAACCAAAAGCAAGATTGTGAAAAAAAAAAAGTCAGTAGCTATTCTTTTAACTCCTGTGGTTACTTGGTCTCTTACATCCTAATAGAAAATTGTTGAGTTCTGTTAATGTTGGGTGTGCGGGAGGGGTTGTTTCTAACCTAAGAGCCTGATTTCTTCTGCAGTCAGTTCTCTGGGTGAATGAATGAACAGGGAGTGACTGGGTGTAGGAGAGAGGACATCAACAGTATCTCAGTGATAAAAATGTTTTTAAACACTGCGCATGGTTATATTCAGGAACCTGGGTGTTAATATATGGTGTGCAACAATATCTATTATTAAGCAGATACACAAATGCTGAGAAAGGGAGAAACAAAAGAGGACGAGTAAGTTTGGGAGTTTCGGAAGTACTTTTCATGCTTGTTCTTGCGCGTATAGGTGCACTATTTTCTGAGGCTTTTGCTTTTGTACACAGGCTTCGACAATACTCTGTACTATTGAATCCCACAAGTTAACATGCAATCTTATTTCTATAGAAGCTCAGTGGCATTGCCCTTTCAATACAAGGTCTGGAGGAAGCAGCACAGGCTCTCCCTGCTTAAAAATGAGGGAAAAGGGATGGAGGGAGCTGATCCAGATCTGTCTGGCCTTGGCTGAAGCAAGGAACCTTGGAGATCTTGCTGCTGTTAGTCCTGGTGAAGAGACAACTCTGTTACTTCTTTCTATTACTATTTAGCTACCAAGGTTAAACCAAAGGCTGTTCTTTACAGTTTCTCTATGGCTTCTGTGTTTCTAACTAACATTTCACACTGACTTGTAGAACCAGGGAAGCAAGAGAGAGACCAGTTGACTTTAATTTGCATGTTCAGCCAAACTGGTCAATTTGGAGATCTAGAAAGATTAATTTTAACGTAAGGGAGATGAGCCTTATATAACTTCGGATGACTTCAGTGTGGACAGCTTCACCTAGCATCGGTTTTAGACAGTGAACAGAGTAAGGGGGTTTATTTTTTAGTTGTTATTTTGTGATTCATCTCTTGCTATTTGAAGTAAGTAAGATGAACACTGTCCTAAGATTGCATGTGCTCCTCAGTGGTTTTATAGGGAACCTGAGGAGAGTTATTACAGTTTTGCCCATGTTTTTTAGCTGACCTAGACTTCTAAGGTTAGGTAAGATGAATCTCACCTGCAGTGTTCTGAAGAGAACAGCAGGTGCCAAGTATAAGCGCGAGTGAAGGATGAAGAGAAACTTATGTTTCTAACAAAAGTTAGAGTTGGCAGAACTTACTAACTTATGCTATACCCCAAGTTTGTAAGGGGAAGATTTTTGTGATTTTAATTTGAATAGTGTGGGTGTTATGCATCATCATGGTGAAGGAGAAACAGTGGAAATTAATGTTTGTAAAAAGTTATAGAATAATATGAATGCACAGGTACAAACAGGTGGATTAAACAGGCAGTAGATACAGATGTTAATGTTTTAAAGAGAGGCTTCAGCTTTGCTCTGAAACTTACTCATATTCCACTTGTAAACATCTTTCTCTCTGTGCTTTGCTTCTGTTAAGTCTCTAGTTAGAGTAAACTGGTAGCAACTAGCTACAGTAAACTAGTTACAGTAGCTGCAGCTTAGGCTGATCCATGTTTCAAGAAACAGAACTAGTCTCTTCTCAGTAATGTTCTTGGATACAGCTTTGAGCCATGTTTTTATTGTTTTTGCAAATCTGCATGTGCTCAGCACTGTTTTGTGACGAACATTTTCAGATGCTGCATCCAGAATAGTAATCCTTTCAATTGTCTTAGTGCTAGAATGTGATTGTACTATTGCAGATTCTGCCAGCTTGTTCCAGTGTTTTCAAAGGATACAGCTCTGCAAAATCACTTTGATACTTTGATAGAGATAGGTGGTGGTTCAGCGTATGTGGGCATGTCAGTGAAACAGGTGCTTTTAACGTCATTTTCGCATAGAGAATGCTTGTCACTGTCTATGTATATTATATAAAATACAAAAACATTAATGTAGGGGAAACTTCAGGCAGTTAGGAGTCTCAAGATATTACTGAGTTAGAAAAATCCAAGTGCATATTTTGCATTAGAGCTTTTGATCCAGATTACAGGTATATATTTTCCAGAAGTTTTAAGTCTGGATGTGGTGACACAGTTTGCAAAATAAACTGCTGAGCAGTAGTAAATATTGGATTCCAAATCCTGCTTTTGTAAGGAAGCTATGAAAGGAGGTTTTCAAAAAAGTCTCTGAAGTTTATGGGTCAAAAAAAGAGAAAAAAATCTCACTGCATTTTTGTCAACTGAATGTTTAAACTACCCCGTTTATTCATTTAATCCATATATATGTAAAAGCAATGACTGATAACCATCCTCTATCTGTTCAACAAGTGTACAGGATTTTGCCATGCGTATTGGCAGAAATACCTGTATCAACTATTTTTCAACAGTTTTTAGATGTCAATATAAAATTTGCACAGAAGCTTCACTAGCAAATGTTGCCACTGAGCCTGACTGGGAGATCAGTGTCCCTTTTCTGGGCAAGGTGTTCATCTACAGTTTTGTTTACCATCAAAAAAATATATTATGACCTTTGAAAAATCAATTGTCTAGAGGGATTTATTTTATGCTTACAGCATAGTTGCCTTGCTCGGTAATGGTAGAAAAGTTTGCTCTGAAAAGGTGCTTTCAAACTACTTTTTATCTGTGGACATAACACAAGTGTGTAAATGCACAGATTATAAATCCTTGCAATATTAATTTTAGTCTGCAGTTTCAAGGTCTTTTTTTTTAATTTGACTTTCAATAGAAAATAAGTATGATTTTTTTTTTGTTTCTCTAGGCTTTTCTTGCTTCAAAACTGGAAGGTGAATATGATTTCAACCAAACACTTGTTCTGTTTGGAGGGGAGGGGCAAAGAGCACAAAAATCATTGCAGCTGCACAACGATTATTGTTTCAGTAGGAACACTTAATGTTATAATATGTCTGTTCTTGAGAGGAGAGAAAGGAATGATTCTTCTGAAATACACATTTAATGAACGTAGCCATTAATTGCACCAGTTGCTTTTATGAGAACTATGACTGCCATGGCTTTATGACAGCTTTTGGCTGCATTACAAACATAAGCACCACTTGCCTTCTGTTGAAGGCAAGCCTTGTATCTTTGAGAAGAAGGGAAGCTTTGCCTCCTTATTGCTTTATGGAACTTCACCACCACACCCGATTCACAAATGCAATGTGCAAGACTGAAGATATTTTATATATAACAGTCTTTTTTCCCTCTTTTTAAATATAACTCTATCTCCCAGTTTACAGTTTCCTCACAACAGTCTTTGAACTTCATGGTGCTATTTTTATGGAAGCTGGAGCTCTGTTTAGATTTTTTTTTTTACTTACTTGGAAAATGAATCAGTGGAAAATGGAATCACAGGCTCTCCTACTCCCCACCTTCTCCCAACCACTGTGGTCTAAAACAAGAGTTATAGTATCTCCTAGATGAGGATAGTCTTATAAATTGATGTACATGCTGCATTTTTCTGGAATTCTAGTTACATAAATGAAAATATTTACTTTATTTGCCTGGGCCTTTTATGTGTAGGCAAACTGATCTGACTGATCTGTAGTCATGCTATAAAGTAGTGCAGAATTACTTAAACTAGTAGGTGTGGAAATACAAATACTCCTCTACATGTGTGTGTCTGGTGTTTTGTTTTAAAGCAATGTATACACTCTTAGGAAGGATAGTCTTCCCTTTATAGCCCACATTCAAAGAAACTCTGAGCGTGATTATGCATTAGAAAATGTATACTGTATATTATGTATTCTCCAGTCAGTCATAAAGAGAAAGAAACTGTGAAAAATTGAAAGCTGGACATGCAGATGGACGCAAGTCATTACTTTGCACATCTCATTTTTTTCCTGACTTACTGATTAAAACCTTCATTTTGAGAGGCAGTGGTAGGCCACAAACTTCTTGGTTTTCTGGGATTGTTGATTTCTTACTGATCTGTGAAAACCAGACCCTGGGATAGTATGTTAAGCACAGGGTGCTGGCAGTTCAGGCTTCTCAAGCCAACACTTACTAGGAGTTCCAATGACTTTTAACTCTTTGCCACCATAACTGCTCATTTGGAAAGCAGTTTGAGACAAGGAGGAGACGTTGATCATGGGTGGGCTTCAGCCCATATATAGCTGAAGATGGTCAAATTAAGCTCACAAGAATAAAAAAAAAATGGTTGAATAGTAGATACCGAAACCTGTAACCAAAGCTGTTCATCTGTGGTTGTTAGTGTTGGATTCTGAATGTGGAAGCAATGCTTTGGGATGGGATCTTCATCTGCACACAGTGCCAGTGATAGCAGGCTTGCTACTGCAACACTTCACTACCTGTCACAGCTGAAATTATCGTGGCATTTCAGCAGTCTTAGATCTCACAGACAACTGATTCTTTTTTTTTCGGGAGCTCAGGATATTTATAAATCAGGCTTCTTAGCTTTGCCTGTCATCTCAGAGAAACCAGTTAAGATTTGGAAATATGTATATTTTCATTTCACTGTTAAGTCAATGAATAGTTTTAGAACCATCCCCTAATTAATGTCTTTCAACCCTTTTAAAATTCTTTGAGCCTTGTAGTTCTGGGGAAGCTGTTAAGAATCTGAGCCTTTCAGCAAAGTAGCAACCAGTCCACTTCTCTGCTGAGATGATGCAACCACAGTCTTCTAATACATTATAGTGTGGTTTAAAATCCCTTGCATCTGCTGGAAGATAGAGACAGCATTAACCAGGAACACCCACTCTTGTGAAGAGCTTTGTAGTTTGTGTCCAACTGTATATTTCTTCAACCTAAGTTTGAAAAAAAAATTACATGCTTTTGGGGATCATTTTGATGCAATGACCTGAAATCCTTTTCAGCTTAGGTGTGAGGTTCATGATAAATATCTTTGAATCTTGTTTCCTGTGCAAAGATGACTTCTGATTCTTTAGGTGAAGCTGCATAGTTGGCACACATACATGAGTGTAGTTTTGTTCTGAGTCAGTCTCACCTGTTGGAATTTGGACATATGAAGGTTTCAGAGTTAACCAGGAGAAATACTTAAAACTAAATTATCTCTGGTTATCCACTATTCAACTTCTAATATGCCTGGAGTATTTTTAACTCTTCTGGTGAAATGTTTTGCTTGGCTATCTCTAATGTTTGGTGAAGGAGAATCTTATTTGCTGGTGGAGATTTACTTCACATCCTTAGGAAATTAAATAAGCCAAGCAAGACATTTTTTAATGAGATGTCATTATTTCTGAAATGGATCAGATTGTGTAATAAACAGCAAATGTGTTCATTTTCTACATACTTGACATTTAAATTTTAACTGATAGAATGTTATTAGTATTTATTCAATAGTAAGACTGAGAGGAAGAATATTTACCACTGGCATATTTTTTGTAATTATCTTCTTTTATATATACAGAGGGTGTGGGCAAATACATACTAACCAAAATAAACAGGATGTTTCAAAGTCCAGCTTTCAAGCAGTCTACAAAGTTACTACAAGTATTAAGGTTTTTACTCTTTCATATTGAAATAATACCACTCATGTAATATACGAGTAAATCTCAAATATAAAAGGTATAAAAGATAACCTGGTTTAGTTTAATATGTGAAATAGTTCTGTATTCTTGGATTCTAGTTCTTAGTACATATTAAAATGCAGATCTTGTGCTCATAGTGGGTGAGGGAAGGAAATTAACGGGCTCTAAATGGCACCTGTACTGTACGTTTCAGAATGGTGTGACATTTCTATTTACTGTTTTTACAAACTCTCAGCCTTTTTCTTCCTTAGTAGTTTTTCTTCACTTAGTAGAAGCTTGTTACTAGCAGCTGATCTCTCAGTTTATGCAGGGCAGCAAATGGGAGAAATAATGGAATTGTAGTCTCAGAAATTCTAGCTTCTTACGCCCACCAGCTGCAAAGTCTTAAAAAAATAAGTTGCACACACCTTTGAAAGATGATGTGGTTTTCTCTCTTTCTCTTACTGCTGATGAGAGTATTCAGCATTCAAGTGAATGCCGTGATCATCTGAATTGTTTTGGTTTTTTTTTCTTGAAAATTAGTGAGGAAGGGTTAGTTCACTTCTCTGCTGCTTTTTCAAAATGCTTTTTTCAGGCAGGATAGAACCTCAAGTTTAAAACAATTACTAGCATAAGACCGAGTCTTAACCTTTAAAAGCCAAGAATTTGCCTAATACTGAAAACATCTCAAATGTAAATCTGCAGTGAAACAGATATTTGCCTTAGCAGACAGTGATCAAAGGCTAAAGTGCTATTTACTTGCAACTTGCATTTTTAATTGTCTCTGAATTAAAGAGATGTATTTAATTACCTTGCTGAAATGCATACATGGCTCAAGGAAAAGAGCAACCTTTCCAAAGAAAGGTGCTATAGTTTGGGGTATTTTTCTGAGACCTGGCCTGCCTGCAATACTTCATTAACTGTTTCCTGTCCTGAAGACCTTTTGCTTATGCATCAATACAGTGACTATAGTTAATAAGGCTTACAGCCACACAGAGTTATGAATAACTTCTAGGACATCCCATTTAATAATACCTGCGTTGACTGGAAACTTTTTTGTTTGTATTTCAGCTATATATGAAATTTTACCAAAAAAAAGTTATTTAATTGTCACATTATTCCCTGTCCTTAAAAGCTGAAATGTTCTTGTCACTTCTCTGCTTTGTCCATTGACTTCCCTTTCCAGCCTCTAAGCAAAGTGTGACCAGACTTTTCTGGATTGTTCATGACTGATTCTATATGAAAACTGAGTTTCAGAATTCTGCTGTTTCAGTGTAACAAAATGCATTTATGAGAGAAAGCTCTTGAATGCATTTAGTTCTCAGTGCGCTAGTCGGAAAACTTTGGCATACAGCCATCATATACATAATCTTTTACGTTACAGCTATTTATTCTCATCTCCTTTCTTCCACAGGCTCTGCAGAGTAACCTGAAGTATTCTCTATTGCCAAGGCGGCTGATCATCAGCAAAAGATTATCTCAGTGTTTGCATCCAGCACTGCCTAGTGGAGTGCATTTAAAGGCACTAGAAACCTATGAAATAATCTTTAAAATTATTGGGACAAAATGGCTTGCCAAGGATTTATTCTTGTACAGGTAAGCTTTTCTTTAAAATCATGTGCATTTCACAGTCTATTGTAATTAACTATTTTTTTCCTTATAATTTTTTTTTTTTTTTTTTTTTTTGAAAAGCTCTGGTCTGTTTCCTCTGCTGGCAAATGCAGCAATGTCAGTAAGGCCTGTTCTCCTTGGTTTATATGAGAAGTACTTTCTTCCTCTCCAGAAGTCCCTCCTGCCTGGTCTTCAAGCCTTTGTGATTGGACTGCTCCCTGGATTGGAAGAAGGATCAGAAATTTATGACAGGTGAGAACTAATATTAATTTAAAAACAATATACAGTATTTTGCTTTCCTAGGGAATTCTCAAGAAATTTCTGTCAGCTCTCTGTGTAGAAGGCTTGATAAGAGAGCTTCTAAGAGTGGAAGAATGGTGAGTCCCTGAAAGATGCAATGAACAGTACTAATGTAGAAAAACACTTCCCCAGTCTGTTTTCTTCTCAGGAGAAGAGGAGAAAATAGGAAAAGGAGAGTCAAAAATAGATGTGCTGAAGGAAAGGAATAAAAAAATATTTCTTAAAGCTCCTCTGAATTCCTAAATAATTAACCTGACTCCCTAAAACACTACTCTGTCGATAAATTCTATCTAAATATGGTAACACAAAGAGAGCAGTTGAATTCTTTCCAGACACTCTATACCAGATACTTACCCTCTAGTTCTGAAAACATGAGCAAGATGCAACTCTTACAAAATCTGTTGTGAAATAAAAGAAATAAAAGTATCACTCGCTCGTGGATGCTCGTGGCAGTAGTGACAATGGCATTCATTATGACAAGGTCAGGATCAGGAAGTGTGCTGAGAAGAGCAGCTCAGCACCCAATTGTGTAGTGGTTTTACTTCAGTTACCAGAACTGTTTTGTAAGACCTTTTAAGAGCTCAACCACTGTAGCTTTCATCTAAATGTTTCTTTGCTTAAAGAGTTACTAAACATTGCATTAGTAATGTACTTCCTTCTGTACTATGAATCTGGATGTCTGAATGTGTTGACTGTTCTCTCTGCCCTTTTTGAATTTTAAATACCTGAGTGAAGACTTTAAAAAAGATTGACAATGACGCTAGGCTACGTAGATTACAGTTGATAAGCGAAATACTTCTATGTCTAATGCCTCTTTTTAAAAACAAGTATTAAATTGAAGAGTCATATCAATTGCTGGAGTGGCTAAGAGTTGATTTCATATATTCACAACTTGGTGAAGTAGTATTCGGTTGCCAATTCCAGAACATCACTTCTATATCTGCTTTTTGTCGAGTAGCCTTATAAATGATGGTGTGTAGTTTTTCTCTTTCCTATAGCACTAGTTGCTGGGGGCTTGGAGGAAAAAGAGGATCCCTTAATCCAAATCTCTTGTCTATCTGAAGCCTTTTCATGGAAAACAAACATCTTGAAACTGACTAAATTTGAAGTAGTGAGTTAATGGGAATTGCAGATTAACTTCCGAGAAGTTAATCTTCCATTTTGAAAGATTTATGCTAAAATTAAGTTAATGTTATTTTCTGAAATATAAAAATTACATGAGAAAGTCTTTATTTAGTTTACTAATTGTAAGGTTCTGGTGCCTCCACTGAATGTTTTCAGAATCTTCAACATTGAGGACTAACACTAATATATCCCTTGCTGATTCTGAAAGTGGCAGAAGTACTAGTTAAGGTTGTGTTTCAACCTAGACATATTTCCTTCTTAAACGCACACATATGTATGAGTTTGCACATGCACACAAAACGGAAAAGAAAAATTGGCTGAGGGCTACTTTATAAAGACGTGGAAAATAATATCATATAGGGGAGAGTGTGTCTGTGCTGGATTTCTCCCTCTTTTCTCACTTCTGCATTCCTCCTGTGAGGTTCCAATTCTTACATTATTGTAAAACACTGGAGTACTGATAGAGTCACCAAAGCAGAGAATGTGCCTTCAGTCATAGGACCTTCAATGTGATTATAATTAAGCTAGTTTCAGTGTACCAGCCCTGTGTGCAGTAACTGACAGCATGTCATTTTATCTCATGTTTGTCTTCATTCAGTGACTTATAAATTGAGCCCATTGATTTGTAAGTACAAATATGCAGGAAATGTTCCTGTTCACCGACAAAATCGGCTTTCAGAGTCTTGCATTAACTTAAATTATTTCCAATTCAGTATTGCACACTTTTTGCCATAAATATTTTGCAATCAGACCTATTGCAGTAATTTAGTCAGAGCTTATGTTTGCAGATAATTGCTGGAGAAGTTTGCAAAGTATGCACAACAACTGTTTCAGTGACTGTACGCAGTGACAAAGGAGAGTTTTTGATTTTATACAATCAGATGCTGGCCATCGTCACATGAAAAGGGCAGTACTAATACTACAAAGATGAGGAAATCAAATAAACTGTGTCAACTACAATACTAATTCTGCATATATTTGCCTTTTTAAGGTATAAAACTTAACTAGTAAGAGTCTATCTTTCTCATGTCAAATATATTTCCATACAGAACAGATACTCTGCTTGTGAAGCTCTCCTTATTGATTGGCCAAGAAGTG
This sequence comes from Tapera naevia, assembly GCA_033556795.1. Classification (NCBI taxonomy): domain Eukaryota; kingdom Metazoa; phylum Chordata; class Aves; order Cuculiformes; family Neomorphidae; genus Tapera; species Tapera naevia. The sequence goes on from JAUMJJ010000118.1 coordinate 2,219,635, forward strand.
TTCTATGGAGCGCTCTGGGGAAGTGTCCTGGTCAGCCCATCCATCAGGCTACCTGCTTCTCTTTTTGTTGTCAGCCACATCAACAGAGAGCAGTCTGGAAAACAGCAGAAGTACATGCTTGGCACCGATTATAAGCTCACAGTGAGTTCATTACATTCCTCGTGGAAGTCTTATCTACCAAAATAACTACATGCTAGCACATTGTGGACCTTCTTTGTTTTCAGTTAGTATTACATCCTCTTAAAAATACTTTGGTGAGAGAGAAAGAGAGGCTGAAAGAACCACACAGTGAAATTGCTTAATACCGTTACTGCATGGGAGAATCTTACCTGAAATTTAGCAGAGAGTCTCGTGTACAGATTTTGGTTAGCCTGTGGAATGCGAGTCTTCAGAAGCTTCTGCAGTTTTTGGTAACTGGTACTGCATACAGCCTTAACATACTGGCTCTGTCTTTTCCTTTTCTGATTTTGCATTTAAGGTTGAAGACCAGCTTTTCTATGATATAGTATAGACAGTGTTTAATGTGGATTTCTGAAAGCATTCGCAGTTCTGGAAGACGATTCTGAAATTTAGTGCCTTTTTATTTTTTCTGTAAAATAGAAATCTTTAGAAGGTTGTAATTTATGTTAAACTTGAGTGATGGAATAACAGTAATCTAAGTTAGAGTACTTTAATATCTGCATTTTGTGAGGCTTCACGTTCTGTGTGATAGGTGGTGATTTGACACTGTGACATTCTGTATTGTTACAAAACCAAGTGTTTTGTAAGTATCAACAATCCTTTTAACAGTATTCCCCAAAAGTTTTTAAACTCATTTCAGGGACAGGAGTTGCATGGTTGAGTAATTATCCTCTTATTTTAAAAGATATTGTTCACATATAAACAAGTTTCCTTTCTGTCTTTCTTGTGATTATTAACAGTGATTGTAGTTTAGATGCTATCATGAGGTAAAACGCCATTGTGCTTTCTTTTCCTTTTACAGATAAAGTCTTTGTGTGTGTCAGTATTGGATTCAAATGTCCTTGTGCAAAGAAACACTCTAGAAGTGATTCTCTTCTTCTTCCCATTTTATACAGCTTTGGTAAGGTGACTATTTTGATATGGTCATGTGTGCATTTTGTGCAGGAAGATATCTTCTGTGGAACCAATCCAGCGCCTGCCTCTTATTGCCAGATGTCTGGATTTTATACCTTCAAAATCAATGAACAGATATTGCAATTTCTAGTTCCCTCATCAATTTTAATAGTGGAGGAGACTGTTTCTTCTCAGACTCCTTACAGCTAACTTGGGTTTACGTCATCAAAATGCTTCAAATGAAGATGCATTTTCACAGTGAATGTTGTGTGATATTTGGAAAGTGCTTGAGGTATTCAAACCTGAAAAAGTGCATATGGAAAAAAATACAGCTCCTTTTGTAAGTAGGATTTCAGTGTTTGAATTGTCTGCACTAAATTAAGGTACTTTCATTAAAAACTAGGAAAGAAAATATTACTTGAAACAACAGCTGTTCCCAGCTGTTTCATAACTTACTGAGTAGTATAGACAATATTTTAAAAGTAGCAAGTAATTTTAAGTCTTAAGGCGTAATGTAATGAAGCTTTAGTATTTTAGTGTAGCTCTGTACCTTAAGTATGAAAATTACCACAATTGTGTAATCTAGTTCCTTTTCTTGAGATGTTTAATACGCAAAATACTTTGTTGAGGATGTTTGGTTGCCTTTTTTCCCAAAACATTAATATTATCGGTTAAAAATTCATTACTGATTTGATTTTTTTCAGCTATGATATCTATGTTTTTTATCCTAGGACTACAACGAAAGCGCTATTCTTTTGTGCAGAGCTGATTTAGTCTATATTCTGTCAGCAGCTACACAGACGTTGTTGAGGAGAGACATGTCTCTCAATAGAAGATTGTACGCATGGTTGCTAGGTACTGTACAACATGTGGTCATATTCAATATTCGGGATACCTTAGAGAAAAAAAAATCAGTGCTTAAATATGTGTAATATACTTTTTCAGGAGTTAATGCATGATGATAAAATAAAGCGTTGTTTAGTTGCCGTTTGTTAAGTTATTGTTTAATGAAATTAAGCATTCATCTGGCAGACAGGTCTTGTCTTTAGAGGTGAACTGATTTCCCAGTCCTAAATCAAAGAGTATCTGATAGTTATTTCTGATCCCGTCAACAGTTCATTCTGAAGTGGTTTTGTGGACTGAAAGGAGCAGCGTGCTATTTTAACCTTGGTCTTCTGAAAGTAATAGTCCATTTATTCCCACACGGTCTTAATTATGTGTAAGAGAGCTATAGCTTCTCCCCATCTGCCTCCATTTAACAGTGTAAGAGGAGCCTGAAAGTGACAGGACAAGAGCTACAGCCTTGCACTTACACTTGCATGAAGGCTGCCCTTGCTGACCTCATGTCTGGACCTGGCGTTGGTTTTGATTTATATTCAGTATAGCACATCTGGATGCCTCAAGCTGTAATATGTGGACTGTCTTTGGGCAGTGTGTGTTAGTTTCAAGCAAGGTGTTGAAACAATAAGGGTTAAAAACATAGTGTAATTTCTATATTTGTATATGCTCTATGTAGTACTCCTTACTGTGGTGTTTCTCTGTACTACTGATCCCTCTGTTTATCTTGTAGGCTCTGATATTAAAGGTGGTACTTTTGCTCCAGACTCAACAACTTCTGAAGACCATGCTGCTTATTTCTTTGGAAAATATTCTAAAGATCTTTTGGTTGAGGTTGGTGATCATTGTATACAAATGTATTTATGATCCTTTTAAATGCTAGAGCAAATGGCATCTAGAATTGTTCAGTGTGCCACTTGGCTTGACCTTTGTTTTCTATCCCTAAAGACAACATCCTTTTGGTGGTTGTATTTTCATCTATTTGAATGCCTGCTGTGCCATATTTATCCCAATATTGTATATGCTTGCAATACAAATGGAATCTAATGAAACCAAAGGGTAGCGTCTCTGATGAACCACCTGAATTATTTAAAATGCTTAGCTAAACACAATCAGCTCTTGAGTACAGATGATGATATGACATCATTGATTTGTCTACACTGTATGGAAAATTGTTCAATTGTAGTCGGTACTAAACAAAATCAAATTTAGAAACACTTCAGGCCTTAATAAAATGGCAATCTTTCTTCTGTGTGTAACATTTTGATGTTTTCTTTTTGCTAGAGTTTGACTGAAATTTTACATCAGAAATTGCCAGAGTCTGATACAGAGGAGCAGCATCAAGCTTATTTGAAACCCTTCCGCATCCTAATCAGTCTCCTTGACAAAGCTGAAATAGGTAAAGTTGCTTGTCACTTCTGATATGACTGCTAACGGCTGTTACAACTTGATGTTCGTCACCTTTGACAGTAGGACTCAACACAACACCCTAATTCTGCATATGTGTGCTTTGTGTGTTAGTATGCAGGGAGCTGCATTTCTCGCCTTGGACCTGGTTCAGAACAATGCTTTGGAGCAAGCACCCTCTCCAGCTTATCTCTGGCTCTTTTTCAGAGGCCTGCACTGTGTAGCATGGGTGTATCCTAATGAGCATAATGCTTTTCTGTACCCAGAACTGCAATCCTGGGCACCAGTTAAAAAGAACCACTTCTGCCCTAACCTCAGTATTCTGCTCAACTCATTCCTCAGAGCTTAACCTCTAAAACAGTCAGGCCTATTGTGTCTTACAAGAAGGCTTTTATCTGGGAAACCACCAGCACTGCTCTTGCCTGGGTCTGATTCCAGTGCTTGGCTGTGCTTGCAGGCCTTCCTATACACTTACATCAGACTCTCCTGACCATGGTGATTTTCCATACACTGCAGTCCCACAGGCAGCTAGCCTATGGTGGTACTGCTGCCAAAGTGGGCAGTACTGCTTACCTGCAGGTTCTCCAGCTGGAAATAACCTGTTATGGGTGTGGGGAGGCGGGGGATGCCTCTGTCAGTGCTGCTGCCAGCTTGTGTTGGCCTCACACTGCTGTAGGAGCTGTAGTTTTAGACGTCATGACCGAACTGTAAAGAACTTCTTCCTCCTCCCAATCACACATCTATCTTCTTGTGTACACGAACTTGCCAGCAGCAGAAGGGTGAGGCTTTGCCAGCCCTTATTTTAAATGATAAGTTCTCCTTTTTGCATCAAAAAATTAAGCCAAAGTGATTTGACAGATATTTAGGATTTAGTAGTATTCTTTAAGAACTCTGTGTACAAGTAAATCTTTGAAACTATATTCTGTGAATCTGACTGGTATGACAAGCTTGTGGACTTGGTAACTGGTATTTGTTAGAAGCTAATAGAGTCTTAACAACTGACTGTATCCCAGAGTGTTGTTCTAAGTATTATGCCAGACAGGAGGAGATGTTACCATGGACTAAGCCTGTAGACTTAGAATAAAACTCAGGTAATGAGACTAAAAACTGAAGTGGCAGTTGGCTGTGCAAGCTCTTGTATCTAGTAGGCTTATCCTCTTTCATGGGTCAGGAAAGTCCTTTTAAAAGTACACTTCCTGTTCAAATTATTATCAAAGCATTGCCAGTAAAAAAGATGATTCTGTATTGCTTATCTAACAAAATGCTACCTTAGTAGAAGCAGTTGTTAGTCTCTTTATAAGACAGTGGTGCTAATGTTTCCTTCTGCTGCTTTTAGCTATTTTTAAGCTGTTTTTGAAGAAATCTATTGTGATTAAAGTCTCTCAGTATAAGGCATTTTAATTTGCTGACAAAAATGCTGAAAAAGGTGCAGTTAACTAAGGTTGTTATATTATAAATGTATTGATTAATCTAATTAAGAAAGTAGATTACAGATACTACCCTATTGCATGTTTTATTTGGCCAACAATCAGTGTTAATCTGAACTACAAATAAGAGTTACTTAGCTGAACTGCGTTATACAGTTTAATCTGTCTCAGTCAGCATGCAAAATAGAACTTCTTGAGCCTTAAGCCAATGTGACATTCACTTCCTTTTGAAATGTATTTAGCAGACTAAAATGTGAAAACAATCTTTGACCTTTTCTGCTACTCTTAGTCACTTGAACTTTTTTTTCCTTTTTAGAGGCACTTATTGGAATGCTTCATACGCTACTTTTTTAATGGTTCTATGTTTAGGGTATTGTAGTTATTATTTGTTCACCTCCTCTATAAACAATTGAAGATAAAGCAAAAAGCTGACCCTTGAAAATTGTCAGCACACATCTAACTTATACTTTATTCTTAAAACTTTTTAGAAATATGCATTTTTTTTGTTATGTTTAGGCACTTGAAATTCCTCAGTCTGCTGACCTTTCCAGCTTCTGTCCCTCAGCATTTAAGCAATTAAATGTGTATTGGGAAATCTGCTTGGTTTCCTAATGGATACAGACATGATGATTATTTTTAGCATAGGAACTGCAGATTTATGGTTATGATTTATACCCAATTGCAAGTGATTGCAGTGCAGGTGCCTTTCTGAAGTGGTTTAAGTGTAATGTGGAACCAGTGCTATGGCTTTCCGAGTCTCATTTTAAAAAGTTCCTAAAATGAACAACAGGTGGTATTTAACTAGAATTAAAACAAACAAACACGTATTTAACTACATATTTAATTTTATTTTTACTGGAACATCTGACACTTTAAAAAAGCCACGTAAGCGTTTTCTTCTTACATGGGTGACGGTGCTTTTTCAGTCTAGCTACCCTGTATAAATTTGTAGCTGAACTGCCTAGAAATCACTTTGATACAACTATTGGATTCTTTTTTGTCCTTAAATTGTAGGGCCGCAGGTTGTTGGTGATCTGTTCCTTGAAGTTCTTAGAGCCTTTTATTCCTACTGCAAAGATGCACTTGGTTCTGATCTCAAACTTAGCTACAATCAAAGTGGCAACATACTTGCAAGGTATAACTAGTTTTCAACTGTGTCTGGAACTGTATCTTATATATCAAGCTAACTTATTAAAATCTAACCAATTGTGCAAGGTTAGGTTTTTAATTAAGAGACCTTCTGTATAGAAACCAAGATTTTTCTATGTCGCCCCTTTTTCCCCCACACACGCTTGATTTCTCTTTATTTAGCAGAGAAGAAAATGAAGGATGCTGCATATGATGGGTGTTGAATTAATCCAGTTATACTGGCCAAGAATCAGTCTGGTGACAGAACTCTTAGCCTTTTGATTTTCGAACATGAAAGCTTTATTTCTTTCACCTGGGGCAAAGACACTTGAACTCCAGCTATTTCAGAATAACTTAGTCCTTGATTTAAAACAATCAGTACCTTTTAGCTTGTAGAGAGAAAAGGGGGGAGGGAGGGGAGATATTTTAGAACACATCAGCTAATACTGTGATGTACACATGCTTAATGTCTTCACTGACATGTTTCTTTTTTTTTCTTTTTTTTTCCCCTTTCACACAGTGCAATCAAAGAGAACAAAAATGCTTCGGAAATTGTCAAAACAGTCAATTTGTTGATCACATCCTTAAGCACGGATTTTCTTTGGGATTACCTGACCAAATGTTTTGAAGATTGTTTCAGGTGTTTATGTTGTCAAACAATTGTGCTCTTCTTAAAAATGCCATTTAAGAGCTATGTGTGTAAGAGGATAAAGCTTACTGAAGCATTCTTGAAGGGACATAATACTTGTTAGAATCAGACAGATATGTAAGTTGCATCATAAAATAATTCAATATGTAAACAGGTAAATGGTTAGATAGAAACCAGCAACCTTAAAACAAAAAAAAATTAAATGACAACTGAAGGAGGAAAAGATTTGGGAGAGGAGATAGAGAGGTCTTCCTTGGAAGACCAAAATTTTCAAGACTAGTAAAAATATCTATCTTTTTATCTCCCCTAAATGTAAGGGAGAAGATTGTACTTTGAAGTAGTTAGATTGTGTATAGGTGCAAGCTACAGTGTAGGTGGTTTTGACAGAATATTTTATCCCTGTGTTTTAGAAGTCCCGTTTTACTTTGCTTCAGAAAGCTTAGCTGCTCAGTATTTTGTGCTGGTTTTGATGAAACTTTTTTATTGTAAAAAGAACTTTGACAGGAAAAAAGCTTACAAAATAATGTTTCTCTCAATCCAGAAACAAATCCACACAGATGAGATACCCTCTTGAAAACATTAGCACTCCTCCTACAATTTCAGAGCTCTGCACACTATTGGTGTTTCTTCTGGATGTGATTCCTTTGGTAAGATAGCCTGAAGATAACTGCCTCAAAGTCTTAAGAAACTTAAAATCAAATGATTCCTATTGTAATTACCTGAAATGAGAGTAGACAGGCTGACATACACGTGCATATACGTGCTGTGTCCTGCAAAGTATAGTTTTATGTGCTGACTTATATAAATGGCTACCTGTGCTATTGTCTAGCAAAATAAAAATGGCTTGCATTTTAAAATATGTTGAGTCTATTGAAGGAATGAGAAAATGTACCTTTTGCTTCCTGGGTAAATAATATCCTGGGACTTTTTGGCCTCTTAGTAGCTGGTTGACTATTGTAAGACTCGGTGAAGAAAGAAGGAATAGTACTGAAGGAAGTTTGTACAGTTTAACCATTCACAAACAGACATTATCAAGCATTGACACCTGAATAATAATATGTGATAACTACTTTAAACAATGCTTATTTATTTTAGGAACTCTACTCTGAAGTGCAGACTCAGTACCTTCCACAGATGCTCAGTTACATGGTTCAGTCTCTCCTGGAAAATATGGAAGTATTAGGTTTACCAGAACTCACTCATGCCTTAAAGACCTGTTTCAAGGTGCTTAGCAAAGTGCAAATGCCTCCTTCCTATTTGGACACCGAGACAGGGAGTGGAAATGGGGTAGGTATTTTTAAGCTACTCACAGATGTTTAAAGTTGTTAGTGACATAACTTAATTTAAAATGCTAATTCTCCTAATTTAAACCTAGATGATAACTGCAGCAATAAAGATTTTTGAAGCTTATCTTCTTTGGCTGCTTTCAGAGCTATCTGGTGCCTTTTTGTTCTTACAAGGTATTCAGGGCTGACTGGTTTGAATTATTTGTGACAGTGAAAAAGTATAGTCTTGTCTGAAACTGGGCTATAATCCTACCTCTTGAGAAGAATGTGATCTTAATCATTTTGAAAAGGCACTCAGTATCATACAGTTGCTGCAGATTTGAGTTAGCAAATCAAGCCAAGCTTTACAGCTGGTTAGGTCTGCAAGAATTTCAATTAATATTATAGTTTAAAACAATGTGGTATTATTTGTGTGCAAGAGACCATGATAGGGAATGAGGAATAGATGGCATAAAGCAGTCACAGAAGCACAGCCTGCCAAAGTTTTGCAGTGGAACAAATCCGTGCATTTGACTAGAAATAATCCAGCACATGTAATATTGTTCAAGAGATGAATTGATTTTAAGAAAACATTTCCATTTGCTTAAATGTCTGTAGCTTTTAATCTGTTGGTGTTTGATGAGCCAAGGTGTGAGGATTATACAAACATTTGATAAGTTTTAAATGCAGTTAAATTGAACAGATTACAAATAGCTACATCTCGTGATTTTGTAATCTGTATCTGGAAATGGCAAAGACAGGGGGAGACGTTCTGTCATTGCTGTTCCCCAGTGTCTGCCACGATTCTACAAAGTTTAAAATTATCTACACAGTGCCAAATTAACCACATTAACATTTCTGTTTTAGAGCCCGGTGAAAAAAGAAAATGTGGATATAACCTTGGAGACTAAGTCTGTGCTGCAGGAGGAGGATGAGGCTCCATTCCCTCCCCTCAAGTCAGAAGACAGTGGCATTGGTCTAAGTGCTTCCTCGCCAGAGCTCTCTCAACACTTGGGGGTGCCATCTGTGACCCTTGAGAGAGATGATGTCTGGAAGAAAGGGGGGAGCATTCAGAAGACTTTGTATTGCATCCAAGAGCTGGTTGCCAAGTTTTCTAGTAAATACATTTTTGGGGTGCAGTTACAAGAAACCAGTAACGAAAGTATCTCAGCAATGAATCTGAATGGGAAAGACAAAAAAGAGAATGGCTACAGATTACCTGAAAGTGCTGGCAAGAAAAAAAGCCCATGGGATGCAAAGCAAATCACTGTACCTCAGTTTAAACAAATGCTTTCCGACTTGTTCTCAGTTCGTGGGTCACCATTCAAGAACAAGAGTTCTAATCCGCTTCCTTCTGACCGCAACTCTAATAATAAAAAAGAGGAAGAAGAGTGGGACTTAGAACAAGTGATGCTTGTGTTGGGACCCCTTAGAGATGACTGCAAGGAAGCTTTTGCTGCAACTTGTCACCTGTTGTTGGATTGTACCACATTCCCAGTCTATCTTTCGGAGGAGGAGATGGAACAGTTATATCTCTCTCTGTTTCAGATTCCTGGTAAGAAAAAATTCCTTTACTGGGTGTCTTGATCATTTGAGGGTGCAAATAGCACTGTGAGCTTGGCTATTTGCAAGATGTGACCAGGGTCAAGGCAAGTTGACTTACCTACATCAGCTGGTGTTTTGTGTCATACATTTGAGAGATAATTTCTACTTAGCTTTTTTAAATTCACAGTATCACAGTATCATAAGGTTGGAAAGGACCTCTGAGATCATCAAGTCCAACCTATAAGCCAACACTAACACCAACAATCATCTAAACCATGGCACTCAGTGCCTCATCCAGTCTCCCCTTAAACACCTCCAGGGTCGGCGACTCCACCACCTCCCTGGGCAGTGCATTCCAATGGCCAATCACCCTTTCAGTGAAGAACTTCTTCCTCACAGCAAGCCTAAACTTTCCCTGACGAAGCTTGAGTCCATGCCCTCTAGTTCTGTCACTGGTCACCCGAGAGAAGAGACCAACCCCTGCCTGACTACAACCTCCTTTTAGATAGTTGTAGAGAGCAATGAGGTCTTCCCTGAGCCTCCTCTTCTTTAGACTAAACAGCCCCAACTCCCTCAGTCGCTCCTCATAGGGCTTGTGCTCCAGCCCCTTCACCATCTTCATTGCCCTCCTCTGAACACATTCCAGTATCCTAACATCTTTCCCAAACTGGAGGGCCCAGAACTGTACCCAGTATTCGAGATGAGGCCTGACCAGTGCTGAGTACAGGGGGACGATAACTTCTCTGGTCGTGCTCACTACACTATTCCTGATGCAGGCCAGAATGCCATTGGCCTTCTTGGCCACCTGGGCACACTGCTGTCTCATGTTGAGCTTCCTGTCAACCAGCACTCCCAGGTCCCTTTCTGCCTGACTACTCTCCAGCCACTCTGTCCCCAGTCTGTAGCTCTGCATGGGACTTTTGAACTTATTAAACATCATCCCATTAGAATCAGCCCATCTCTCCAATCTGTCCAGGTCCCTCTGTAGGGACATCCTACCCTCTAGCAGATCAACCCTTCCTCCCAGCTGCAAACTTGCTGATGATGGACTCAATCGCCTCATCCAGATCATCAATAAAGATACTAAACAGGACGAGACCCAATACCAATCCCTGGGGGACACCATTGGTGACCGGCCACCAACTGGATGAGACACCATTCACCACCACTCTCTGGGCTTGGCCATCCAGCCAATTGCTAATCCAGCACAGAGTGCTCCCATCTAAGCCACGGGCTGCCAGCTTCCCTAGGAATCTACTGTGGGAGACAGTGTCAAAGGCCTTGCTAAAGTCCAGGTATACCACATCCACAGCCTTCCTCTCATCCACCAGGCGAGTCACATGGTCATAAAAGGAGATCAGGTTGGTCAGGCAGGACCTACCCCTCCTAAACCCATGCTGGCTGGGCCTGATCTCTTGGCCGTTCTGCGGGTGCCGCATGATTTCACCCAGGATTATCTGCTCCATGATTTTACCTGGGACTGAGGTCAGGCTGACAGGTCTGTAATTACCTGGATCATCCTTACGGCCCTTCTTGTGGATGGGCGTCACATTGGCCAACTTCCAGTCTTCTGGGACCTCTCCAGTGAGCCAGGACTGTTGAAAGATGATGGAGAGCGGCTTAGCAAGCTCATCCGCCAGCTCTCTCATCACCCTAGGATGGATCCCATCCGGCCCCATAGACTTATGAGGGTCCAAGTGGCTCAGCAGGTCTCTGACTTCCTCCTCATGGATTGCAGGAGGGCCATATTTCACCCTGTCCCCATAAACCACTTCAGAGGGCCAACTGTCAAGCGTACTGACATCCTTGCTGTTGAAAACTGAGGCAAAGAAGGCATTAAGTACCTCAGCCTTCTCTGCATCTTTGGTTACTATATTTCCCTCCACATCCAACAAGGAGTGGAGGTCGCTGCCGCCCTTCTTTCTACCATTGATATATTTATAAAACCTCTTCTTATTATCCTTAACAGAAGTGGCCAATTTGAGCTCCAGATGGGCTTTTGCTTCCCTGATTTTCCTCCTACATGACTTAATATCTTTGAACATGACCTGGCTTACATCCCCTTCTTTCCAATGACGATACATCCTCTTTTTCTTACTTAGTTCCTTCAGAAGCTCCCTACTCATCCAGGCCGGCCGTCTGCCCCTACGACTCTTCTTACAACACATGGGGACAGCCCGCTCCTGTGCCTTCAAGATTTCATTCTTGAAGTGCATCCAGCCTTCCTGGACCCCCTTGCCACTAAGAACTATTTCCCAGGGTACTTTCCTGACCAGTCCCTTAAATAATCCAAAATCTGCCCGCTGAAAGTCCAGCATCGATGTTCTGTTCCTGGCTTTTCTTGTTACATTGTTTAGAGGGAACTCAATTATCTCATGATCACTACACCCCAGACAGCCTCCGACAACAACATCACCCACCAGCCGTTCTTTGTTTGTAAACAGCAGGTCAAGAAGAGCCTCACCCCTGGTGGGCTCACTCACCAGCTGTGACAGAAAGCAGTCCTCAATACACTCTAAGAACCTCCTGGACTGCCTCCTCTCAGCAGTGTTAAGTTCCCAGCAGATATCTGGAAGGTTAAAGTCTCCTAAAAGAACAAGGGCAGCCAATCTAGAGGCAGCCTCCAGCTGTTTAAACAATAGAAGATCCGAATCCTCCTCCTGGTCGGGTGGTCTGTAACATACTCCAACCAGGAGGTCAGACCTGACTGCCCCTCTGACCCTTCCCCATAGACACTCAACCTGGTCATCACCGATCTCGACTTCAACAGCATCCAGGGTTTCCCTAGTGTAGAGGGCCACCCCTCCACCCCTCTTCTCACACCTGTCTCTCCTGAAGAGCCTGTAGCCTTCCATGGCAGCACTCCAGTTATGAGAGTCGTTCCACCATGTTTCTGTGATAGCAACTATATCATAGCTCTCCCGCTGGACCAGGACTTCTAGCTCTTCCTGTGTGTTCCCCATACTGCGTGCGTTTGTGTACATGCACTTCAGTTGGGTTACTGACGACACCCTTTGAGATGGTTCATCCTCCACAGCAACATCTTTGGTGAGCCTAGTAACTCCCCCCTCCCCCTTCATGCCTAGTTTAAAGCCCTCTCAACAAGTCCTGCCAGCTCCTGAGCTAGAATCCTCTTACCCTTTGGAGTTAGACAAGACCCATCTGGGTCAAGCAGGCCGGGTGCCGTAAAGGTTTCCCCATGATCATAGAACCCAAAATTCCTCTGCCAGCACCAGACCCTAAGCCATTTATTAAGTGCATATATTCTCTTGTTCCTATCTGTATACATCCCTGCTACTGGAGGAACCGAGCAGAACACCACCTGTGCTCCTGCCCTATCTATTGACCGTCCCAGCTCCTGGAATTCCTTTTTAACTACCCTTGACCCTCTTTTTGCTAGCTCATCACCACCAGCCTGGACCACCAGAAGCGGGTAATAATCTGAGGGTTTGATTAGGTCCAGGAGTCTCTTGGCAATGTCGCCTACCCGGGCTTGGGGAAGGCAGCAGACTTCCCTATGAGTTGGATCCATCCTACAAATAGGGCCCTCCGTCCCTTTCAGAAGGGAGTCTCCCACTACAATGACCCTCCTATTCTTTTTATTACTTGAAGTCCTGACCTGTCTGACGGGCAGTGTGAGGTTAACAGCCTCCTCGGGTGAGTTCTCTGTAATACTATCCTCCACCTGAGCATCCTCCACCTGAGCATCAAATTCCAGTACCCCAAACCTGTTTTGTAGGGGCAGCTGGAAAGGTGGCATTTGAAAGGGAGGTCTATAACCCCCACGAGAGCAGACCTGCTCCTAGTCCTCCTCACCAACCAGGTCTCTCCCCTTATCCTGTTGATGAGGAATATGGCATTCCTCAGCCTCCTGGGGAGGATTACTGGGAGGAGAGAGGGTTCTACTCCACCGGTCTATCTCCCTTTCACTTTCACAAATACTCCTCAACTTCTCTACCTGGTCCTTAAGTTCTGCAGCCATAAGGAGCAGATCTTGAACCTGTTTGCACCTCAGACAAGCATTTTTGGTATGGTCCTCAGGAACCACAAGCAAGCTGAGGCACTCCCTGCAGTCCCGAGTCTGGGCAGCTGCGTCCCGTGATAGTGGCTCAGTTTGGATGGCTACACTCCTGGTGGCAGAGGTTTTACCACGCCTGATCACCATTGCTGTAGGGGAGTGGGAAGCCAGAGAGTGCCTGCTTGCCCTGCCTGCGCGAACTGCCTGTACTGTGACCCTGTATACTGTGACCCTGTTCACCGCACTCCGGTCGCTGGCGCTCCCAGGGAGATGTTTAAATGCCCACGCGGTCGGCCCACGTGACAGCTGTCACTTCTGGGGTTCAGAGAGAGTCTCCCTGCTGGGGTCCTCTCCTGAGCTTTTGCCTTTCACCAGGAACTCTCCACCCGCCCAGATTGAGCACCCGGTTGCAGTACTTACCGATCCTGCTGCCGGTCGCGCCAAATCTGAATTCACATTCTTTTGAAAGCTTTCACTGCAAAACTTGTAGCTGAGGGGATGAAAAGGCCTTCTGGCCTATAGAGCCTTGTGGCATGGTTCAGGATTTTAAGGAAATCCATGCCTACATCGGAGTCCCATCTCCATCTCCCCGCCCCCCCTTTCCACGCACACATACTCAAAAGGAGATGGGTGCAGATGGAAAACGAACTATAAACCTAGTCACTCTTTCCCTAATCTTCAGAATTCAAAGAAGTTTGAGTTAACATATAAGAATAACATTCTATAATGGGAAGGCCTGTTTATTCTGAGAATTCAAGTTCATTAGCTTTAGTAGAAGCAGTTATTGGCTTGCAGGCTAGTTGACAAGACAGGTTTGTACAGAGAGGTCGGAAACTGGAAAACTGGAAATCTTCCTCACCTCACTAAAAACTTCTGTGGTCTTCCTTAGCAAAGTGATGATATGCTCATCATCTACATGGGTGATCTGCCTTCTTGACATGGATATTTTTGTGTATTTGCAGTGCCTTCCATGTGGTCAGCAATGCAGCTGAACTTAGAAGGCTTGCTTTCATAATTGTGTTTCTTTGGATTATCATCCTAGGATTACAGAAATTTATTTTCAATTTTTTTTTTTTTTAAAACTGCACACTCTGGAGAGTACAGTAAGGTTTAAAGCCAGAGGGAGAGAACTTCTGATAATGAAGGTCTGGGCTGAGTGTGGTACAGAAGTTGTCTGATATGGAGAAGAAAGAGTGGTCAATTTGTTGTGGTAGTAAAGCAGTTAAAACATTTGGGTTAGAAGCCAGAATTTTTAACTCATACTTCAGACTTCTCCAGTCAAGGAGAGGCAAAGTTAACTTGGTTTGATGTTAGCTGAGTCAGTTCCTTGTGTGCTTCATGATTTCTGAAATTATATACTTCAATGCTACCCAGAAGAGTATCCTTGGATCAGCAGACCTCTGTTGTTGTTTTTGACAATGACAGCTGGAAAAGAGCAGCTGTAAAATCTAGTTGTGAATAAACATAAACTGGAAAGCAGAAATCCAGTAGTTACTGGGTTACTGAGGCCCTGCAAGAGTTTTCTGCTGGCAGAGATGAGTAAAGAAAATAACTTGCTTTGAAGCAAGTCCCTTCTGAAGTAAGGGACTCAATGACAGCGTGACAGTTAGATTTGGACAATCATTTTTGTCTCTTGGTCCTGTGAGCTTGATTGAAGAATTCTTGGAAATATGACCATAACCTTGATATTATTCAAAAACTTTTGTCTCACTTCTCTTCTGAGGAGGTTGTGATGCCATCTTCCCTCTGTGGCTGAAGTCCTTAATGACAGTATGCTGTTGTGTGAATGACTGCTATGTTCAGAATGTGTCTATCTTCACGCTGCTGGAGGTGATCAACCATTCCCAATCACTGGCACTTGTGATAGAAGACAGAATGAAGCGGTACAAATTGACTGGCCACAACCCCTTCTTTGGAAAGCTACAGATGGTCACCCTTCCTCCCATTGCTCCCGGAGTTCTAAAGATCATCTCAGAGAAAACAGATTTCTACCAGGTCTCAATTTTCTTCTTTTGTACTGTCCAGCTGCACCGAACCTCTAAGGATGGGGTGGGAATGTGAATGCTATTCGCATGGATATTTGGGGATGGAGTGTTTTTGTTACAATGACTCACTGATATTTTTTGCTTCCATAAGCATTTAAAAGCAATTGAATTCTTCATGTGCTTCCAAACAGGATGTTCAAAAGTGGAAGTTTATTTTCAAATTACTAGCCAAATTCTTGGGGTGTAGGTATGGTTGATTTCTGATTTGAAGGGTTTGGTTTCATTAGCTTGAAAGCTGCACTTTAGGGAAATTTGATACCACTCTCAGTTTTCAGATAAGAGAAAATGTTACTGGGTGAATAATACTTAAAATATTCCATTCTCCTTGTTTTGAGTGTATGTATTCAAAAGACTCTTTCCTTCTCCTGACTATTTATTGATATTAGTGTTGATATGAGGGTTGGTTCCAAGGTCGTTTTCTTAATTACTGTTTTTCCAGTTGCTGTGCCTGACATAAGTACAATCTGTTAATTTTTGACCCAGAAAATAGAAGCAGAAATGCTTTTCTTAGTTTCTGGTGTGTGTACATTTTAATTACCTGTACTACTAGGGTAGGAAAGTTGCATTCCTTTATGTCTGAATGTATGACCTGAATTTTGCTCTTTGCTAACCTAGGACAATTCAGAAATCCTTTTTGGTAATAGAGGGCATTTATGCAAAGGAAAACTTCTAAGTCAGAGAAGAAATTACATATTATTATTATTATTATTATTATTATTATTATTATTATTATTATTATTATTATTATTATTATTATTATTATTATTATTATTATTATTATTATTATTATTATATTTTTCCTTAGCGAGTGGCTTGTGTGCTCTGGAATCAGCTGAACAAAGAGACACGGGAGCATCATATTGCCTGTGTGGAACTGTTCTACAGGCTGCACTGCTTGGCACCATCAGCAAATATCTGCGAAGATATTATCTGCCACGCACTTTTGGATCGTGATAAAGTAAGTTTTATATTCATTGAAGCCTCTTTATCACTGTAGAGTTCTTCCAGTGCTTCTCAGACTGCTTCCAGTTTCCTTCCACTCCCCATCTTCACTCCTATGGTCCCTCCGTCTTCCCAGAGACTAACAAACTCTGTGCGTGCCTTTACGATTCCCTGGGATTCATTCTTCGTGGAACTACTGCTAAATTTAATCCCTGGATACAAGTTCTTTCAGTCAATGCTGGAGCTTTTTTGGATTCTGCCCAAATCGTATCTAGAAACTTGCAGGTTTTGTCAGTATTTCCAGACTGAACCAGCTCTACCAGCTATATTAACCAGCTATATTAACTATAAATATACCAGCTATATTAACTATAAATAATTTTATTTTATGTTGATTTTGTAAACTTCATATTCCAGCAGGACACTTTACTACCTTGTACTGTATGTCAACATAATGTTGACCCTTTGTCCACCTTAGCATTTAGATCTCATAATAAGCAAGCTGTGTTTTAAGTGAACCAGTTACTAATTATTTTACTCGCCGAGTTTAATGACAGAACAGTACTTTAATAACTTACAGTATATTTATGAGAAGGGCCTTGCGCAATAAAACTTAAAACAACCACCCTCAATCGTCAGTATTGTTTTCATATATTTGCTCTGCAATTTTGAAACCTGTAAGTCTGGAAATCTTTTAAAAGCTTTCAAACAAGATGTCCGGTAACAAACACTACCTAATATACCATTGGCTTCTCATTTGTCATCCATCTTTTAAACCTCCCTAATACCAAACCAAAATGAAAATGTTTGTGCACAAGAGTCCTGAAATACATTTTTGGTGTATTGGTATGTCATTTTTTTGTTCCTACAAACACTGTGGCTGTTAAGTTTTGGTTGTGCGTTAATGGATATCTGGCATTTTGGTTTAGTCTAATGGAAGACAGAAAAGTGCTTTCAAACTGCCTGAGAAGGATTAGCAGTCGTCTACACAGTAACTGTTGTTCTGCTAGAGGTTTAAAAATCACTAAAACTTTACTTGGAGATAAATGCTGAAAAAACGCATATCTGTCTTGTTTCCTTGCTAAGGGGACAAGACTGGAAGCACTGTTCAGATTCTCTGTCATGTGGCATCTGACCAGAGAGATCCAAGGCAGCAGAGTGACTTCTCACAATCGGTCCTTTGATAGGTATTTTCCATTTCCACTGGCTTAGACTTACATTTATGTATTTAACTATGTCATGCTTTATTCTGTTCTTTTGTCTGAGGTGGGAAAAAGTTCTCTGTAGAGAGAACAAAACAATGAGCAAAATGAAGATCTTCAACTTTCTTGCACTATTGCCTTTGCAAAGCACTCTGTATGCATGGTGCACTTTGTTATGTGAAGGAAATTTCTGTAAAAATAAGAAGAGCAGCTTGCAGACAAGTTTTTTTGCATAGCAGACATTTTTTATCATGAAGTGGGTTGGATTTTTTCCCCAAAGAGAACAGAACCAGCTACTTATGCAAAAAAAATTAATCTTATTTTAGTTTTACTTCCTGTTTATGAGATCATAACCATTGTATAAAATCAGACAAGTGCTTTAAGAGTCTTTCTAAATAAATATGCGAAAGAACTTTAAAATATGCTGCTCTTCTAGAGTGTAAGTATATGTATGGCCTTGCATCTTCAAACGCATGTGTACTTGACCTCAGCTCAGGAAAATGTGCATGATCAAGCTGTTGTTAGCGGGCATGAGCCATTGGCTGGTGCTTGCTTGAACATGCACTCTGTCTGTTCCCTGCCACTATTTTGTTGTTTGCATTAACTTTTTTAGGGATTTCAATTGTACTTCTTCGTTCTGATTTCTCCACTCAGGTCTCTGTTTGTGGTACTGGACAGTCTCAATTGTTCAGATGGTGCAATTGGTGCTGCAGCACAGGGCTGGCTGATCCGTGCTCTTTCACTTAATGATGTTGCACGGATTCTTGAACCAGTCCTGCTGCTGCTGCTTCATCCAAAGACACAGCGCACGTCCATCCACTACATCAAACAGAAAAATTCAGCAGGTAAAACTGTTCTTGGACTGAAACTGTAAGTGCTAACATAGCATCGCATACTCCTGAACACCTACTGAAGGTAGTCTCTGAAGTGGAATGGCATCCTATTACCCTGAGATGTGTAGTAGGAGTTCCATAGGTTCCTCCTCATCCAAGTACCTCTCGTGATGCCTAAAACAGAGTTCAGGAGTAAGTTATGCTAGTTGAAGGCCTAACAATCATTTCTGTTAAGGTGGCTGCACCTACACTGTTGTTTTGGATTGCTCCCTGCTTTGCTCTGAGATCTTGTCCCACACTTTTCATTGCCTTTCCTAGCGGATCCACATTGCATGTGTGTTCACTGGATCCCTTCTCAAGCAAAACTAGGTCTTGCAACCAAATGAAATCCATGAGCAGTTTTGTGACTATGTCAGTGCAGGAACCGTTGCAGTAGGCAGGATGGACAGGCACATCTTACTTTCTCCTCCTAGTCTTGCCCCAGCACACCGTGCGACCTCATACCAGGTTTCTTTATTCAGCATCATGTTAAAATAATCAGACAGGTCGTGAGGAACATCTTGCTGTTTAGAGCACACAAGCAAAAATACCCTAATTCTGCCAACTTCTAAAAATTGAAATATCTTAGTCCAAAGAAGATTCATCTTGATTCAAGAGGAGGGCTGAGCCCATGTGGCATAAATCTTGAAGTATCCCAAAGTTAGGATGTAGAAGCAGAGAGAGGTGTTTGGAATTGAATATGACCTCCAGCCACACATATTCAGGAACGTGGCAGGGCATCTTTACTTAGACAGGCTAAATTTGACAGCTGGAAGATATCCATTTTAAGACTTGTAATGAGAACTATTGTGAACCACATATGATCTATATGTCAAATATGGAACAGACAAGTGTGACAGAGACCTATGCGGAGCAGCCCAGGATGCCTGAGACAGGTATGGAGCTGGCGTTCGCTCCAAGTGCAGACTCTGGTGAAGGCTGGCATTCTATTCAGGTTTCGGATTGCTGGGAGTGGTATGGATATGAGACACTGCACCCAAATAGCCAAGGCTACTTCCTGGAGCAGAGCAGAAAGACGGTAGAGAAGTGTCCAGTAGTTTTGTATAAATAAAATTCTGTGTCACCTGTCTGTCTCATTACTGTTAACCTAACTGTTGGCTTGCATAATTGTTTTTCTGTCTTGATTGGCAAGTAGTTATCACCCAAAGGGACCTGTTTATTAGTTGCTATAGAAACATAGAGCTAATATATTCCTTTCTTGTTCCACAGCATGTAATCAAGAAAAACACTAGCTCTTAAAGAAAAAAAATATTAAATTTAAAAAAAAATTAAAAATTCCTCTGGTTGGTATCCTTCTCATTTCTATCCTGATCTCAACAAATATTTTGTGCTCAGGAAGCATTAAAAAAACCACATCTAGAGAAGCATAGCATAAGAGAAACTGCATATTCTTTATGTTTCGATGTTTTGAGTCTATTCTGTTGTGCTTACAGTAGTTAGGACTGCTCTAGCACTTAAAAAAAAATAGCTCTTGCCTTAACGCAGTTGCTGTTTTAGTTCCAGTTGTTACAATTAATAGTGGTCTACAGCAGAGTAGCCTTTTAACCATTTTTTTCTTACAATGATTTATTGAATATAAAGCACATTGTGTGACATGGATGATTATATACTCTTTTTGAAAAAAAAAAAAAATTTTTTTCAGAAGATATCCGTGATTGGTTTGGCAAGAAAAAGGCCTCTTCAAAAGAGTCTGGCATCTCTGAGAGCAATTCTGAGGAAAACCTTCCATTGAGCCAGTTTACTACCGTGGATAGAGAAGCCATTTGGGCAGAAGTAGAAAAAGATCCAGAGAAGCTGGAGTTAAAAACTGAACAGTCTGAAAACGACAGCTCTTATAATCCAGTAACTTCACATGAAGCAGATGGTGACCAAGATAACAGTGAGCACACAGAATCAGCAGACACCAGCACAGGCCATGACAGTGAAAATACATCCTCCTTCTCTCCTTCTCTGGAGCTGCAAGAAATGAGCAATGACGAAAATGACAGTGGTGCAACTGATGGCAAAGAGACCACAAACCATGTGAAATCTCTCAACCCATTCCTTCCTGAAAGCTCCAAATCCAGTGTAGCACTAAACCTTGTGCGTGCTGACTCTGAGAGGACTCAAGCATCAGAATCTCTGTCAAGCGACGAAGAGGCGGACTTGGAGCTCCAGGAGATTACCCATTCCAGATTGCTCAAGCAGCAGAAAGAAAAACAGGAGATGATTGAGGCTCTGTTCAAACACATGCTGTTATATTTGCAGCCTTATGATTCTAAGAGGGTATTATATGCTTTTTCTGTTCTGGAGGCAGTGCTTAAAACAAACCCTAAAGAATTTATTGAAGCTGTAGCTAGCACAAGCATGGATACCAGCTCCACCGCACATTTGAATCTTATTTACAATCTTCTAGCTCGCCATCAGGAAGCTCTTGTAGGGCAGAGTTTTTACGGCAAGCTTCAGACTCAGTCCCCAACCATGTGTCCCCATTCTCTTCTAATAGAGTTGCTCACTTACCTCTGCCTTAGTTTTCTGCGCTCATATTATCCGTGCTACTTGAAGGTCACACACAGAGATGTGCTTGGCAACAGAGATGTTCAGGTAAAAAGTGTGGAAGTCCTGATTAGAATGATGACCCAGCTGACTACCATGGCAAAGGCAGCAGAGAATAAGAACGTAGAGTTCATTCGCAATTTGCTAGGAAGATGCAAAATTCAGGAGTTTGTTCTTCTTTCTTTGTCTGCATCTATGTATTTAAGTCAGAAACGATATGAACTGCTTATGGCAGATGGAGTTAATCACGTTCCTGAGGAAGACCTCCTTGAAGAGAGCCTAATCAATTTTGGGCATGATCAAATATGGAGTGAACACCCACTCCAGATTGAGTTGCTGAAGCTCTTGCAGGTATTGATTGTTTTGGAGCACCATCTTGGACAGACGCATGAGGAGCAGGAGAATCAGCCAGACCTCTCTAAGGAATGGCAGCAGGCTCTTAATTTCCAGCAGGCTATTGGTGCAATGCAATACGTCTATCCACACCCAATAACTTCACAGGGATTATTTGTGTCTGCTGTGGTTAGAGGTTTGCAACCAGAGTATGGCTATGGGATGCATCCCACTTGGGTAGGCTTAGTCACATGTTCCCTGCCCTATTTTGGGAAATCTTTAGGTTGGACTGTAGCACCATTTGTTGTACAGATATGTAAAAACCTGGATGAGCTTGTCAAACAGTATGAAAATGAAGCTGTGAAGACCTCTGCAAAAACATCTGCAAGGTAAGAGTCTGCACTGTGGGATTTGTTACGCTGAAAAGTTCCCCTTACTACACAGTAGTGCATGGTAACTTACTGGTTTAGGGTTGTAGCTCCTCAAAATCTGCTGCATGTGCAGCCATCTGTCCCTTGAGCTCAGGTGAGGTGAAGGCAGTATTGTGGCAGCAGGGTTCGCTGCAGTTGGAGGCAGAGGAGAAAGTAGCAGCAAAAGTGACCAGCAGCTGTGATATTTCCTGTTCCCATCTGCCTACCGTCTAAGTAAAGAAGTTCCCAGTTTTGGCAAGACTGAGGATTTTGGAGGACTCATTGAGGAGAGACACCTTGGAGAAGAAAAATACTATGATACTGTAGAGAACTGACAGTAACTGAAAGAAGTGGGGAAAAATAATTGAACACTAAGGATTTATGGTCAGGAGGGGGATAAATATTCTAAAAGATCTAGACAAGGAAACAGGGTTGTCTAAGCATAGTTTGTGAATCCTTTGTTTTGTTATTCCTGTCTGGCCATTCCAGTATTTTTAACTATTGAATAGAAATAGATTTCTACTGGAATTTTTAATCAAATAAATACCACTTGACCTGTTAACCTTTCTGTTGTTTTGTTTTGTGTTCCCTCCTCCAAAGCTTAACTTATAAACGAGAAAATGTTACACCCGATTACCCACTAACCCTTTTGGAAGGTCTGACAACCATTGGTCACTTCTGCCTTCTGGATCATCCTAATCAAAGTAAAAAGGTAAAAGTGCTTAATGCCTACCATTCTCTTGAGCCTTGGCACCAGTTTGTCAGAGTACACATCCCTTTTCATTCAGATGTAAATACAAATAGCAAAGCAGTGCTTGTACAAGAATATAACCTTAAAGAAGCTGCATAGCACACTGAAAGAAGTGAACTAAGTAAAAGTGTAAGGGAGGGAGAGTGAGCTTGATGTTATTTATTTATTGTTTTGTTTATTTTTTAGGCAGAAAAGGTATATTTAAGCAGAACATGTTCATGATGATAATGGTCACACAAATATTAGTCCTGTGTAGCTTGTCTACAGTTGCTCTGTCATTAACAAAGTCTTCTATTTTCTTTTGAGTAGAGAATACCTCAGCATGTGATCAACAATTTTTATTCTTATACAGTCTGCCAGAAGAGGGTGTTATCCTAATAGATTCCTAGACAAATCAATTCTCTCTGTGCCAAAATAGTGAACAGCAAATTCTGTAAACTCTAATAGCAGCAGTATATTTCACAAGTAGAACAATTGAATTATTTTTAGAGTTGGCATTACAAAAGTTGACTATAATTCTCCTAATCATAGAATAAAAGCAGTCACTCTGTGGTGCGTAACATTGTATTTTAATATATATATTGTTTTTCCTAGTCACCATGTTTAGCTGAGCCTGCAAACCTGAGAAACGCTAGGAATGCCATTTTGGAAGAGTTGCCTCGCATTATTAATACAATGTCGTTTCTTTGGAGCGTTATAAAGAGGGAAGATTCTCAAAAAAGACCAACTGACTTCTTTGGAACAACTAAAGGCTCTTCTTCAGTCTACTTTAAAGCAACCAAAGTAGGATTTCTTTTAAAGCTCTGTATCTCATCATCCTTATCATCCCATTCCTCACCATTGCATTTTACATAGAGTTCATAGGAACAGTTTACCATTGGGTCACATGAATGATATTGGGCCACAACAAATTTTTTTAAGAACTTGCTCAGTACCTACCTATGAAAGTAGATTTTTCCCTGTTCTTTTTGCCCATCTGCATCATTACTTGTCTGTTTAATGTTTTGCTTTTTCTGTGAGCTTCTGTTAATAGCTGCTGTAGAGTCAGGCACCTCTGAACTCTCTGTGCTTTTCGCAGGCAGCAGAACATGCACCTGTAGAAATAAAAATACCAGACTTTTCCCTTCTTCTGTGGATACTGGTAAATCATAGCATTGAAAAATATCTGTAGGAAAAGAGAGAATATAACACAAGAAGCTATTTTTTTTTCTGTTTTGCCATCTGTTTTGCAACAAATCTGCCTTCTGCCTGTAGGAAGGACACACTAACTCATAAATAAATTACAAAACTATTCTGACTGCCACGTATATAAAGAGATTCTTTTTTCTTGTGTGTTTTCTGAACATCTTGGGAAAAGTAAGAATGTTTTACAGACCATGAGGTAGCCTTTGTCTTACAAAGTTTAGCATTGACATTTTTTTCCCCTCTATAGACATTAAGAACCAAAATCCTGGAGTTCATAAACCCATTAACAGCACAACTTGGAATCCAGTTGATGGCAGCAATTGCAGCAGTATGGAATAGCAAGAAACCTCATAGGAGTCAAAGTAAAATCAAGGTAAAACTAAAGAAAGGCATCTTTAGTTTTCCAGTGTAAAGGCAAATATTACATTTATGTGATCAGTTCTAAATTCTGGCTTGTTTATAGATTCTTTGGGGTTTTTTACATATGACAACAGCAAGCCACTGAAAAATCTGAGCTCTTATTTGTACTTAATTCCACAAAGCATCAGTATTACACTAATCAAATAAAAAAGGATAGTGTGGTAGTTTGAGTCTGATACTAACAGCCATTGTTTTATTCAATAATGGATTGCTGTCTTAGGATTGCAACTTGCCAATTATGTTTTAAAGACCTTGAAACAGCTCCATTTCCAGAGAAAAGTTAGAGTTGTAGTATTCTCTGGAACTAAGCATTTGTTCTGAATCGAACACCTCTTTTCTGTTTTCATTTGAGCACAATAAAGTTGTTTTCATAAAGGTGTTGGGAAACGATCCTTATATGGCAAATTGTTGCATGCTTGATTTAACTAGTCTTATTTATGTTTTGTATATATATTGATATTTGAGTAATCACACAAAAAGCTGTTTTTTCAACTTCATGTTTTGACTGTACAGTGATCTGAGGAGTGTATCTTTTGTTATGTTTTGACAGATTCTTCCAGTGGCTAGTGCATCTCAGCTTATTCTTGTGGACTTAATATGTGCACTTAACACATTAAAAATTGACACTATTTTACATCTAGTCAAAGAGGTGGTCAGGAAACCATCACAGATCAAGGGTGAAGAGGTAACAATGAAGATAATTCCATTTTCTTAGTATATTCTATTCTGGATCTGTTCCAATGTGTCTTCTAAATATTGTTAGAAGGAAAGTTTGGGATTTTTTTTTTAAATGTGTGATTCTCTTTTGTTGCTGAATAAGTTATGTTTTTCAGAATGTGGATTTCTGTGTTTTGATCCATCAGTGTAAGTAGGTCCTTCACAATGGAGAAGTTGCTGGTAATGAAAAGGTGTGGTACCGAAATGTACCATCTTCCAGTACCGAAGATGCTGATAATTTTCATAAAGCTGCTGCAGGCATACAGCTCAGTGGCACATTTCTCTCTTTCTACCCTTATCTAAACAGTTAGGAACACTTCATGTTGAATTTACTATCTTCCAATTGGCTTTTGAGGAAACCAGTTTTACTAATGTACACTCAATTGTAGGAGTTCTTACAGCTCTGAATAACTTGTAGGAGATATTCCAAAGTAATGTGACTATTTCTGAACTAGGCTCCTATATTAAAGCTCTAAATTCCCTCGTATTGCTGTATAGACAGTTTTATCATAGTTAGCTACCTGTTGAAGTGCAAATGGCTGTAAGAAGGGTGTATTGACCATTGAACACAAGTATTCGAGAGCCTGGACCTTTTCTTTCTGATGGCAAATAATTGTGATTTTGCTTTTATTTTTCAGAAATCATCTCTTGTAGATATTCCAATGTTGCAGTTCAGTTATGCTTTCATTCAAAGGTAATTCAGTCATTGTAAAAGAGAATTTTCCTTTTGACTCTAGTTAGGATAACAGCCAGCATCACTATTTGTGCTTTACTTTAATCTTCATGTCACGATGTCACAGAACACCTTTATGTAGGAAATGGTCATTCCCACTTCGTTGTTAAGTGACAGAGACACAAAATAACTGGGGTATAATATTACTTTCCACTGATCAGTTGATAATGCCAGTCTGACAGCCTCATTTTGTGCTAATGGAGCAACATACTTCAGGCATCTCATTAGCAAGAAACTTGTATAATTTGTTAAAATCTTTCTCCTTATCTATTCTGTGTTGCTAGACAAGTGGAAAAAGAACTTCCATACTCAATAAAACAGCTATGGTTGCAGTCTGTGTTGGACATCTAGTAGGTCAGGCAACTGATTGGAAATATTCCTTTGATCAAAACTCTTCTTCAGATACTTGGCTTTTCTCATATGGAAGCCTTGGGATATATCAGACTGTGCAACATATTGTGTGCAATAAGCTGTAGAGAATAAAGTAAGCTGGCATCCAGGGGAGTGGTTAGCTAAACTTTATTCCTTTTCTTGCCTCTGAAGGTGCAGCTGTCTTACAGTGCTGGCCAGCACACTGCGCGTGCCGCTAGCATTTACTGATGTATGCACACTGCCTGGACTGCCAGATATTTATACCATGTTTTATTAATGGATCAGTTAGGAAGGAGCAATATCTAAAGGACCAATATTGATGGAAGCTTTTAGGACACCAAGTTACACATAGAAGTTGGGGTTTTTTCATTTTTTTCCTTAACTCTAGCTTCATACTTGGGTGCATTTTAGTTTTGTTTTTTTTTTTGGCAGACTGCCTGTCTCAGCCTTGCAGGAGAACTTCCAGTCTTTATTAGGACTTCTTAAAGAATCTGTGCAGTTGAACTTGGCTCCTCCTGGACACTTTCTTCTTCTGAGGTACTGCGTAAGAGAAAAGAAGGTTTATAGATGCACTGAATAGACCTTTCCAGTCACTAACTCGGACTGAATTGATTTTCCCACAGTACTCTGAATGACTTTGTGACTAGGACACCTACTCTGGAAAACAAAAAAGACCAAAAAGACTTGCAGGTACAGTGTATACATGTATAACTTTTAGTTTATAAATCTGGCACTGTACATCTAAGTGAAAGTGGAGATGGCTTGATCTGTACTTTGTATCTGAATTCACCTATTCTTCTAGAATGGGGGAATATGCATCCACACATTTTGGCTTAGGCCTGGTACACATAGGAGACTCAAACACAAGAGGCATGATGTACAGAATGTCTCTAACAAAATTTTGTCAAAAAAATGCATGAAACTGCAGTGGTAACTATGGACTTTGCCTAGCTGTTTTCCCTGGGTAATTTTATCATTTTTCTCAGAGTTTAAATAAGAACACGAGTGTGATGTCATGTGTTCATATCACGTGTAATTATTGAAATCTCAAAACTATCTAAGAAAATTAGTAGCATAATTATCCTTGAAGCACTTAGCTGTGTTTGGCAATGTAAATGACCGTCAGCTCACCTTTTCCGTGAAGAAGGGGTGGAGTAGAGCAGGATTCTCCTCCTGTACTGACTGTGGTTTCACCAGAACAGTTTAAGCACTGTCTACATGGGTGCAGTTTTGGCTCTGAGCTAATGTAATGCTATGTATGAGGCAAGACAGTGTTGCGGTTACAGTACTTTTGTGTGGCAACAGGGAAGTTAAGTCTCCAGTTCTGCCTCAGAGGCTTGTCAGCAAAATGATGATGATAAAGGACAGTTTTGCCATCTTACCATCTCATAGCTGCTTCATAAGTGATCTCTGCTTTGCTTTAGATGCTTGGGATTTGGTTTCATTAGAGTGACCGGCTTTTCATTTCACTGGGAAATAAATATGCTGAAGTGTGTCTGTGCATGTGGTTTGATGCTATGTCTTGCTTACCCCTAATGGAAAACCCTAAACGTGAACAGACGGATTGCCATAAAATAAAACCCTGGCTCAATTAATGCTCTGCCTCACTTAATGATCTCCAAATATTAGAAGGAATAAAAAGGAACAGTGTTCAAAACAAAAAGGCAGTGGTATGCCATTCCTGAGGGGCTGAACAATTCAGATCATGCCTTTGACAGATGATAGCTAATGTGTAAATTGTGCCAGGACTGATGCTAATTTGATACTGTGTTAATGGTAATGGCTTGCATGGTAAATCATGACTAAATTAAACTCCTAAGCTAACTTAAAGTTTTTCCTGCTTCATTTTCTTGCCTATTCTTATTTGAAGTGAGCAATAATCAGTTATCTTGAGAGTACAGATAGTTAAATCAGAGAAGTATTTATGTTTCTAACAGATAAAAGTGCCTGCTTGTGAACCTTCTGATATAAAAAGGTCTTCATTGTATTGGCCAACTGATAATAGCTTTCATCTGATGCCATATTATCTGGTTTTGTTATAGGAGGTGACCCAAAAAATCTTGGAGGCTGTAGGGACTGTTGCTGGTTCTTCTCTGGAACAGACTAGCTGGCTGAGCCGTAACTTAGAAGTGAAAGCTCAGCCTCAGATTTTACCAGATGAATTCAACATTGAAGATGTGAATGGTAATGTGGTTTTGTCTGACTTTCCACTACTTTCTCTCCTACGCTTAAGTCAGTGAAGAGTACAAGGTGTTTGATCGCGTGTAGTTTGCGTGAGATGGGAGCAACACAGACAAAAAGTAAACCCCAAAATCCACATTATACTCCAATAACAATGTCAGCCTAAGCGGGTTTGGTAAATATCCGCAGATTGCGTACAATGCAAAGGAAACCTTATTGCTGGTGCATGCAGTACATGGGACTGAACAGCACGGGGCATGAGGTATGTCACTGTGGCACCATGGCCAGAAGCATTTCACTGTAATACCAGTATGCAAATAACAGTTCTGTTTGGGAAGAAAATTAGGAAACAGCAAAATTTAAACATGTCTGAAGGGAAAACTATATTTTTCCTCTTTTAGATGCATCAGTGGCACCATCTTCAATGGTTTCTGCCTCTGCTCCTTCAATATACAGTGTTCAAGCTCTTTCTCTCCTTGCAGAAGTAAGTAGGAAACAGTTCTGTAGTTGCTGCTCTCATTTGCGGGGTGGCTGTTTATTGATATTATTGAACAGAGGAATACTTTATGTTTTCCTGGTAATTTAAATGGGAGCTTAAATCTTTATTGAGGCATCCCATGTGCACACACATGCTAGCCTGAAATATGGCATGCTTTCCTGTTTTGACAGAAATACCAACTAGAGGTTTAAAGAGACATTCTTTTCATTTTTAAGGTTCTTGCTTCCCTTTTGGACATGGTTTACCGAAGCGATGAGAAGGAGAAAGCTGTGCCATTGATTTCACGTTTGCTTTATTACGTATTCCCTTATCTACGCAACCACAGGTGACTTCTCTCTCTGCACATGTAATTTTTCAGTCTGATTTTTTTTGACCACACTGTAAGGCTTCTGGTTTTTCTTCTGTTTGTCTTCTCACTTGTTTGCATTATAATAAGGTACAAGCTGCATTTTCCCCAGGAACTGACATCTTTTGTTGTTTGACCTTTGTGACAGCTGTGTTTAGCTGTAGGTGTTCCTCCATCTGGGTTTTTTGCCTTAAATTAAAGCTCCCCTTTCTATATATTTTAGGTAATGGAGGGAGGTTGAGGGCTCCCCTCCCTCTCCCCTCCCTCTCCCCTCCCTCTCCCCTCCCTCTCCCCTCCCTCTCCCCTCCCTCTCCCCTCCCTCTCCCCTCCCTCTCCCCTCCCTCTCCCCTCCCTCTCCCCTCCCTCTCCCCTCCCTCTCCCCTCCCTCTCCCCTCCCTCTCCCCTCCCTCTCCCCTCCCTCTCCCCTCCCTCTCCCCTCCCTCTCCCCTCCCTCTCCCCTCCTTTTCTTTCCTCTCCTCTCTGACTGAGAGTCCTGATGACGTTGTTATCCTTTGATGGTTCCCCAGTGTTGTCCTGACAAAGTCAGCAATCCTTGTGATCTGTGTAGCTATAACCATAACAAGACAGCCACTGATTAAAAATGTGAATCCCCCATCAGACCCACAGATGAGTTCTGTGATTATTGTGTCACTCATACATGCTGCTCAGCAGTTGGACCATAACCTCCCACACTATCTTCAGGACAGTGCAGACTGGCAGGAATTTGGTTGCAGGACTCTACAAAAAGGCAGTAGCCTCACTGACAACAACTTGAAAACACAGGGGCTGCTGAAGCCTTCTGTGAAGGTATGGTGCCAGCTGACAATAGAAGACCTTGACAGCATCCCTTTTCAACCAAAAGTCATGTTCCTGTCTATTTGAACACCAGATCTCCAACCCGAAACCTGTGTTCAGCCATGGGCAAAGCAGTTACCATAGCAAGGATTCGTAGCAGGATGCTGTTTGGCATCTGTGTGCTCACTGAAACTGAAGTGCCAGAGGACAAGCATTAGTTTATACAGGGTCCCTTTGCCTTGAGCCCAGTGCTTCTTCCTTACTTTGCCTTGCAGAGCATGGTGTTAAAATTTGGAGTGGGATGGTGCATGGGACAGCAGCAGGTGAAAAAGGCAGGGTGTTGTGAGATTTTTAAACAGGTGATGATGAGATGAGAACTGACACATCAGTGTTATCTGAGTGACAGATGAAGCCTACTGTGGTATCTCTAAAGGGGTCAGCTGGCAAGGATGCAAAGCTTATTGGAAAACTTTATTTTGGGAAGTTTTGAACCACAGCTGTAGTGGAGACAGACCGTACTGTGCAGCGATACAGCTAATCTGAAAATATGTCCCCAAACCAGGTACAAAGGAAATGTGAGGAGCTTCTGCACAAACTGCTTTGAGGCACTGATCTCCCACTGCTCTGAGTTACAAGCTAATGTAGACACAGCCTGTTACTGAGAGAATTTGGCTAGAAGTTCTGGGGAGCCCTGGAGTTTGTTTTCTGGTTACATAAATTTAACTTTAAAAAAATATCTATTTATCACTACTCTTCTCTTCCTCCAGTGCCTACAACATTCCTAGTTTTCGTGCTGGTGCTCACTTGCTCAGCTCATTGAGTGGATATGCATATACTAAGCGAGCCTGGAAAAAAGAAGTTCTTGAGTTGTATATGGATCCAGCTTTTTTCCAGATGGACACTTCATGCACTCAGTAAGACATGACGTTGTAGTACTCCAAGATTCTATTCTGAATTTGCAAAGAAAGGGTTTAAAGGAGAATGGCTAATATTGGAAAGAAAATTCTATGCTTCCTTACAGAAAGTAATGTTGAAAATGGGTCTCAACCACTAATTCTAATAAATGCATTATAAGCACTTAAGTTTTCACCATAGTGCATGTGATTAAGCTTGTCTTATGTTTATACTTCCCTTAGTGATTAGAGAACTGCATACAGTAGAGCTGGGGGACCTAGGATGCAGTATTTGTTAAACTAGATAAGAGTCTGTATATTGAAAACCCTTTAGAAAATGTTTCCTAGTATGAAACATTTGACCAAAATCTTTTCTAAGGTGAACCTATACCAAAGCATTTTCTGGTTACCTAATTCCTTCTGTGTCTTATTCAGTTGGAGATCCATTATTGATCATCTTCTAACACACGAGAAAACAATGTTTAAAGATTTGATGAGTAAGTATCAGTTACTGATTATTTATTTCCACAAAAATTTAAAATCTACTTACATTTGAACTATTGGTTGCATTTTAAATGTACTAATGTATCAGTAAATTGCAGACAGTGCTGCATCTGCATAATTGACTATATTGTCGCCTTTGTTCACAACTAAAATCTGTACCAAGTTAATTCTGTATTTTGGTCATGTCTAAAACACACCATAAGTATTTCTGTTCTAGAAGTGCTGATGTTGAACTCCCACATTCACATGTTGCCATAGTTTTAAGTTGCTGAAGTGTCACCTTTTGCAGCTGTTCCCTGTTAGAAAGCAAGGAGACTTTGGCTAACTTTGCAGGTCTCTGTATGCTGGCATCAAGCTGTGGGAATGCGGTACCACCAGTACAGCAAATCTGTGAGCAGCATGCCTTGACCTCTAATTCAGGCTTGAGGACAGTGTAGAAAAATAAGTCCTAGAAGAAAGGGTAGGATAGGACTCCTTAAATTTGCCTAAATCTTCAAAAGAAAAAAACAACTTTAGCCTCCTTTTCAGATCTTCTCAAAGAATAGTTGAAGGTTTATAATGCAAGACTAATTCACCAGTCAGTAGACCCAAAGAGAATTTTTCTTTTTAAAAGATTACAGGACATAGGAATTATTTTCAGCCCCAAACACAAGAAGTCTTGATATGGTAGATAATTTTTATCTCTGTTATAGATATGCAGAGCAGCGCCTTAAAATTGTACCCAAGTTTTGAGCAAAAAGCAATGTTGTTAAAGCGGCAAGCTTTCGCTGTCTTCAGTGGAGAGATTGATCAGTATCATCTCTATCTTCCCTTAATACAAGGTGAGATTTGTAATTTTACCTGCCTTTTTTTTTCAGCTGTAACACGTACGTAAATCATGTAAAAAGAAATGTCACCTATTTTCCAACACGTACTTCCATTTCTTAAAAGTTTTTAACAAAATTTATGGTGTTGTGAATCTCTGCATTCTTACAAATAAATTATCTCATTAAGAGCAAGAGGAAAAACCTGGGTTCCAAAGCATTTGGTCTGGAAATATAACTGGAAATATTATAATTTTGTGGCAATCTTCCAGCCACCTTTGGGCTATTGTTCTCCTCAAACGTCAGTTTTGACAAAATTTTGTCCAATATAAAACTACCATGTCTTCAGACTTTTTCTGAATCACAATTTTTTTAATAGAGTGCAAAAGACTCAACCCGAAACTGATATTAAAGTACAAATTTTGGTTTGCCACCTGCTACATTTTTTATTTCCCAAAACAACAAATGTTCGGGAAAACAGTACTCTTTTTTTTTTTAAAAAAACCCCAACTTTTTTGTGTTTATTTCAGAACGACTGACTGAGAACCTGCGTGTTGGGCAGACTTCAATAGTTGCTGCACAGATGTTTCTCTTCTTTAGAGTTCTTTTGTTAAGGATTTCTCCTCAGCATCTAACCTCATTGTGGCCAATTATGGTAACTGAATTGGTAAGGAATAAGTAGTAATTTGAAACTAATTACTGGGGGGGGAGGGTTCCCCTTTCACCTTTTTCTTCCTTCCAATTGCACCCTCTGTTTGAAAAAGGAAATGTTTTCATAGTTTTACATTAGAGAAATAGTTTTACATTTGGGAAAAGATTTAACTTTGTCATTAGGAAATACCTTTTTGATTAATTTTGTTGTTGTTAGTTTTGCATGATTTCTTAATTAGTTGCAAGTGATAAAATTAAACCAAGAGTCTGTCCTTATACTATGTGAAGTGTATCTTTTTTGTGGTTGAGTTGAATGAATGAATGAATGAATGTTTCAGCATCCCAATAAATAAACTATTTCTTGAAAGATTCAGACATTTCTACAGCTGGAAGAAGATTTAACTGAGGAAGATGAACCATCAAAGTAAGAATTACTTCCCTTCTTCTTTTTTCCCCTTCTTTCTTTAATTCTCTGGAATAAAGAAGAGACAACAGTTATTTTTTGCTATTGCACATGTGTATTTCTGGTACTGATGAATCATATTTTAGGAATTTTTTTTCAGTGATGTTAAGAAAAACATAAGTACCACTTATTAGTTGCATATAAACAGAGAAGGGTTGCTAAGTCAGCATCTGAATATTTTAACATGCTGACATTTTTTCTGAGTATTTTAAATTACTTTTTCTTCTAACAGCCTTTTATGTTAATCACAGGGCTCACACAGAATAAAAATAGGTTTTGTTGCACACAGGTGCAAGTGCTCATTTGTGTAAATATGTATATTTTTCTTTTGCTGAATGAAAACCATTTAGTGGATTTATATTTTAATGGTATATCTTAATTGTAACTAACACAGGAGCAACAGCAAAATAAGCAAACAGAAGACCTCAGGTGATGGCAGTGTATCTGACATACAGCAGAATGAACTGTCCTTGTACTTATCAGCTTGTAAGTTTTTGGACACAGCACTTTCATTTCCACCTGACAGGATGCAGTTGTTTCAAATGTAAGTACTCTAATTGCTTGCCTGTTCTCCGACTTGTTGTCATTCTTATCCTTTAAAGTAATTCCAGATCTGTTTTCTTCTAGACTTAATTTTGCCAGCAGTTCTTTTACAAGTGCAGATGTTGATACTCAGAGTAATATAATTCTGGCTATTTGGAAAAACAATTTGGTCTTGTCAGTGCAGGGGGATTTCACCATCCTCATTAGGAGGCTCTCTTAACTTGGAAAAACTGGGAGAAGGATGGACACTGTTCTTTGTTTTTCCTTTGCACACACTTGGGATTTTTTTGGAGCCAGTTGCATTTACATACCAACATGATGATAGTAACATCCTTGTTCATTAAGTTTGTCTCCAGTAATAGGATAAATTTAAAGTTATGACAGTTCTTTCTGTAAACAAACCAGTGCTCTACTGAACTATGTATGATTGAAACAAGGATTTTTTTTTTTCTGCCTCTCTTCTTATTAAGTAATCCATTTGTTTCAGGTACAAATGGGCATTTGTCCCAGAGGTGGACACAGAGCAATCTACTGTGACCTCTCATCTGGTAGAAAATCATCAAGAATGTAGACCACACATTATAAGAATCATGGATCTGCTGAAGATGAAATATGGGGTAAAGAAAGAATGCTTCACTTGACTCTTTTATTTTTAATCCATTAGTTTACTTTTCTAAACAAATTGCAAAATTATAAGTTCAGTAACAGGTTTTTAGATATTCTAATAAGTTTCAAGAGGCTTTTAAAAATTATCTGCCTGCTTTCGTACTTAAATATGTCAGATTACTTTTAAGTGAGAAAACAAAAGGCAGTTTTCTTATTATTGCCTTAAATCTGCTCAGAACCACACAGGTAAAACAATTTGTCTGAGACAGAACTGGTATTTATAAAAAAAAATACATGCTGTACTTTGTCAAAAAAAGTTCACCACAATGGCATTTTAAATTAACATGAAGGTTTATTATTCTTTCAGAAAATTAAATAGGGGCATTTGTGTTTCTGAGAGATATCTCTGTATTCTGAAGGCTAGTCCAAAATTGCTGTGTTCTGAACATGTGAGACTTTCGTTTAATGGAACTGCAAACCTGAACATAGAAATATAATTCAGTATACTGTCTCTACAATTTATATTCTGATTCAGTTGTAGGCTGTGGGTCTCTTAGTATGAAAAATGTGTATAGTACAATGTTCCAACAAGCATAACAACAAAACCCTTACTAAATATAAATTTCTCTGCTTACAGGAAACAAACAACACTGAGGAAATTACCAAGAAGCACAAATGCCCTCTTTTGAACTTCCGCTCTATATCTAGCATCACCCAGCTTATGCCCTTCTTCAAGACTCTCTGTTGTGCTTTTACAACAAACGGGAGCGAATCCCAGAATTCACATCCTTCTGCATCTCTCTCTGTGGACTATGTTGGCAGTAATAGCATAAAGATCTTGCAACAGCTTGAAGAGAGTGTTGAATGTGACTTCCTGGAAAACATGGAAAGTTAAGCCACACACTAGATGCTTGGCTTGTGGTGAATAAAGAGCAAAAAAAGGGGAAGACTTTAATGCAATTTTTCTCCTCTTTTTTTTCCCCAGTTTTGAAACCATATTTTGGGTTTTATTCCTGATGTTGTGGAGTGCTCTTCAATAATCCAGGCTTCTGAGTTGGTGTTAAAAAGCAGGATTCTTCAGTACCTGTGAGGGGAAAAAAAAGTACGGTTTAGTGGTAATTTTTCATAGTAACTGTATTCTTTTACTTGTTTTCAATGTGAAGGATTAAAGAGATTTTGTAAATAAAGGAAGAATATTTTTGACTTGGTGAAAGTAGCAACTGTACCATTTATCCAGTAACTTCTCAAGTAAGTATTTTAAACTACTTTTGAAACTGTGTTCTGAAAGCAAATTCAAGAAAAAGCTAATAATTGCATGTAAGTGTACAATCAGTTTGCACATAAGCCATTTCCTGAGGTTAAAGTCCTCTTCTACTCCTCCTTTCTTTAACTTGTCCTAAAACTTACCAACTTCTAAACAGATCCCCCAAATTTCAAACAGATGGATTTTATAAATCTTAGCATTGTGCATATAACTGCAAACTTGCCATGTTTGTAATGTCAGCTCTGTAGTATAATAGCATTCTTCAGGATTAATGTTTACTAAATAAAGGATAAACCCATATAAAGAAGACAAACCTATGCAGTAACATTTTGTAATTTACATTACTTGAGGTTTTTTTTTATTTTAATTAATTGACTAAAATATTGTAATTCAGTATTTTAAAATAACTTTTTTTTTTCAGTGACTAAGGTCACTTTGCAACTTCTGAAATGCAACTAAGTCAAGGTAATTCTGTAAAAATATAAATTGCTGTATGCCAACAGCCTAATAAAAATGAAAATTC
This sequence comes from Tapera naevia, assembly GCA_033556795.1. Classification (NCBI taxonomy): domain Eukaryota; kingdom Metazoa; phylum Chordata; class Aves; order Cuculiformes; family Neomorphidae; genus Tapera; species Tapera naevia. The sequence continues at coordinate 2,255,594 of JAUMJJ010000118.1, forward strand.
TTTTTTTAAAGAACACTTTTTATACAAAAGAATGTATTTGGCTGTTTGTAGGTGTTAATAGAGGTAGGGAGATCATCCACAGTGCCATGACTACAGTAATGTTCAAGGCACAGCGTATTTTGGAACTGCACTGCTGCCACTGCCCAGGACCTGTGAGAGAAGGCTTAGTTCTAGCACCAAACAGTGAAGCTGCATGTCTGAAGGACATTTACAACGGCCAGTGGATAAGCATTATTATAGCAACGCATACAGCTGAATGCTCAGTAAGATTGTTTTTCAAGTGAAGAGGTGGACTCCACTGAATTTTCATATTTAGTAGATAATCTGACTGAAATTGCAAAGCTGATTTGTCTGGGAGGGGAAGTTTTAGGACATTTTTTCTGGTGAAAAGCTTTGTCTGCTCTTTTTTTTAACCATCTTTGGCTCCAGAGAAATTTGGTTTGTAAGATGTGTCTGCAGACTGGTACATGCTATTTATGTTATTTGTTATTTGGAAGATTGCAGCTGAGCTAAATGTGCTGGGTATTGGACTTCACCACTCTTCCCTAATTAAAAAAGAATATACAAAATGTATGGTTTAATCTCACCAAGTTGTGAGGTCAGGGATGTTTTTTTTTAAAAAACTCGCACAACAAACACGGAAGGTTAATCTGCAGTGTTTTTTTTTTTTACCTACAGCTATATGAAGTTTTCATCTTTGAATTATAAACTAAAATAATGAAACACTGAACAATAAGCTTTGCTATGATAATGCAGTAAAGCTGTATGAAGATAATACTAAAATAGGCTTATGCTAAACTTAAATAGCTTATGTGCATTTTTACAATTAAGGGAAGTGATAGATTGTAGTGTAATATTGTGTGGTCACTAAGAATGTGAATTATTTGTATTAACATTTATTAATGATCTCTAATGCTATTGAAATGAGCACAAGTGAAAAGTTATCCTTTTAAAGCATTACTTGAAAACTGGAGCAGGATGTTTTGAAAATGTTTTTGTTCATTACTTACATATATTCCATAATTTTTAATGAGAATATTAATACTCAGGATGATTTGGTAGTTTCGCTTTCAGCTTTCTGATGGTTCCTTTCCATACTTCGGTATTTCTCTTAAAATTCTGATGAGATGCTGTCAAATGGGCTATTAAAATATAAGGGAACTTTCTGCCATCAAACCTTTTATTTTACCTTCTCCCATAAGCTATAAACCTGTGTTTTCCCATAATTTCTTTGCTAAGTTGAGGTAGGGAACCAGTAACTTTGAGGGGTTTGTCATACTTCCCCTTGAAAGGGACTATCCAGTTCTGGCTGCCTGTATTTCAGATGTGCAGGGGATCTGACATGAATCACTTCCTCCTCATCTATGATGGTGAACTTTAAAAACAGAATCCATGACTTAGGTCTGTATGACTCTAATTTCTAAAATTATCTTACCTTCTACAGGAACACCACTTGCTCCTAACTCCTGCCTTCATACGTAAGTTTCCCTTTGTTCTGTGGTTCTGCAGATGGCTGCTTTAAATGGCCTCAGATATTTGTGACTTGCAGAAGCCTTTCAGTGAAGCAGAATCTAATTCTTATTACGAAAAAGCTACTTAAAATTTAGTATATAAGCAGATCCTGTATCGTTATAGAAAGGGTGTGGACAATGAGGAAAAAGCTCTATCTAAAAAAGTCATACTTGGGTGCTGGAGGGGCACAGTAACATAGGCCTAAAGATAACTTTAGCAGCGTAACTTTATTCCTTTTCTATATGGGACTAACTGTAGTAATTTTACCTCTTAATGCTACTGCTGTTAAATCCACATGGAGGAGGGCTGTACTGCTCTAACACTGGTACTGCCAAAGCAGAATAACTTAACCGTAGATGAATCTGAAAAACTTTGCCTAGAACTCAGTATCAAGAAGAGGAGAGAAAATGCTTTTGCTTTGCTATGTAGTTCTTTACTTGTTTTCAGAACACCCAAGCTTGGCTCTCTCAGATACTTCAGCTTTGAGATAGCGTAACAACAGTGCATGATACGCAGAGGGGGGCATATTTAAATATTCAAAAGAATTTCATTTTCCCAAAGGAAAAAAATAGCAGGTGCAACCAAGGTAACTGCCAAACAACAGCAGAACTCAAAATATGGAGCATTAAGCAATGGTTAACTGTATTCAATACTATATTTGAATGTAATTCTTCTAGTAATATTAAATGTTATTTTGAAACACCTTTTCAAATGCAATTGTCATTTTTCAGACTACCTTTACTGCTCAGACACCAATTTTAATTTTTATCTGATTCTGTAAAAGCACTTAAATTCAATTTCAATGGATGAGGGCCCTGTACAAAACGCTACAGACCTCAGTTTAGATCTCAGCAGCATTGGCTCAGTGGTCATCTATGCTAGCCCCTACCCTTGCTTAGGTAAAGTCTGCACCACTGCCTCCCTAATCCTCTCATCATAAGCCCCTACTGCTGCCATTCATACATCCCCATCTTTTGTATTTCTGAACTTTCCACTCTGGGACAAGTTTTGTGATTTGTGTGTTTGGAAGAACTACATGGAGCAGATGGAATAAACTGCTGCAGCATCAGAGGATCATTAATTGACTGACAGGCCCTGAAACCTCGTACAGTGGGAGCATCTCCCCCTGGGAAATTAGAGGCTGCTGTTACATAATGCTCTCTCTGACTACCAGAGCTTTCCAAACTTCAGTCTGCCCTGAAAGTGCTGCCTTTTCGTTTGTAAGGAGGAAAACTCCTCCATACAACTGAGCTTCAAAATGTAAGGCCAGAGAAGTAGGGGTTGGCCATTTACATTTGGCAGTGACAGCAAACTTTGATCTTTTGCGATCACTTTCCCAGTGCAGCATCCCTTCTTAAATACTGGTTGTCTCCTGGTGATCAGTTCCCGGAGCTTCAGGTGAGGCCAATGGCAGATAGGTCATTAGATCCCATTTCTGCAAACAGATCAAAAGAATGGAGGGAGAAGGCAGATGGAAAAAAAAGATTGATCAAAACTGATGGCACTTCCAGGTAGAGACCAAGGAATCTTTTCCATGATCATTCCTTGACCAGAGTCATCTGTGCAGGCACAATGCATTCCTTGCAACCCCAGTACTGTCATTAGTCTCATTTATGTTGGTGGGCAGCATTGTGAGGCCCCAGACAGTGGTGGGGGGAGGCTTTTGTTGAAGGTAGCAGGGAAAAGCATTTCCCTCAAGTTCTGCTGCAGGCTGCTCCTCAGCTGAAGAGTAAATGGACTATGAAGCGTCAGTAACCATGATACATTTCAGGCTTTTCTTTTCATTTTCTCTTGCAATGTATACCTACATCTCTGGGTGTTCAGGGTTTTTTCTATCTGTCCATCACCAAAATCACAGCTCCCCTCCAGCTGTAGAAGTTTGAGATTATAGAATGAAAAACTGAGAGGACAACAAAAGGAGCTGGAGAATTGCACATAGCCAGCTTGTGACAGACACCAGGGAGGTTCCCATCCGTAAATGCGTGTAAAGCGGTCTGATTTTTTAACTTCTCCAGAAAGAACATTGATAATCTGGATTTAAGGTCAGGTTGGATGAGGCTCTGAGCAACTTGATCGAGTTGAAGATGTCCCTGCTTACTGCAGGGTGGGTTGGACTAGATGACCTTCATGGTCTATTAACTATGATTCTATTAACTATGCACAGCTCAACGTATGTGTCAATTGCTGAGCCATAGTAATTGTTAACGAAGCACCTGAGGAATTCAGTTCTGCAAGTAAACAGCATGCAAAAGAGGAATTCTGGCCTAGACTCTTGCAGAAGATGAATGCATCTTACTCGCAGTGTTACTTAGCTCTATAGAACACAGGTAGTGCTAAGCCCTCCTAGAAAGACTCTGCTCTTTTCTTGTACCAGGCACGCTCCTCCTCACGTTCCCAGCTGTGCAATTACCATGATGAAAGTCGCTACGGCTTTCCCTGTAGTGGGACTACAGTGCACAATGATACAAGAAGTAGTTAATATTTCAAAAAGTGGAATATTTTGATTCAAGCTAAAGTAAAGTTTTGTCCAAGTAACTGTATTTTCTAAAAGTTAAACAATGTCCCTCTGATAGCTTGTTTTCTTTATAGCATGTTTTTTTATAGTGGTTTTCCAGCCATTGTTCAGAGAAAAATTATAATACCTTGTGTTTAGTACAGTCTGTGCTGAACAGATGTGTCTTCTTCTCTTATCACTCCTGTCTGAAGTCTTTCCCTGTTTCAAATTAAAGGTCAGACAGAGCTGACTCCAATTAGCAGAGATTTGACTGTTGTGAGATTCATAAAACATTAAAGTGAGTCCTTGGAAATTAATAGACTATGCATAAGATTACTGGGAAAATTTATATATATGTGTCAGGTCCCGCTTCTACCACCGGGTCCCCCCAACCTGCCAGTCAGAGAGGGAAGGTCTTTTGGAGTCTGCACAGCAAATTGGAGGTGGACAAATCTCCCAGGGTAAAGTCAAAACAGTATTTATTTTGGGCACAGCCAAAATAACAAATCAAATACCCAGACGCAGTCTGAGTTGCAGTTTCCCAAAGCTTGCAAAAAACAGATCCCAATCTGTTCATATCACAGTCTGATACCCTCAAGGCAGCTGGACAAAACAACACAACTGAGAACTGATCCAATGCACTGTAGTGCTACAGAAAAGAAGAGCGAGAGAGAGGGGAATAAGAGTAGGGGGGAAGGGGGAAGAGAAAAATAGTCAGCACTCCATGGGTCTCCGGGAAATGTGGTCTTTCAGAGCACATGATCCTGTAGTTCCTCTACAGCACACGTTCAGGCAGGTTCCATGACGTGATCAGTGATCACACCTGCTTTCTTGATGGGCTTCCATTTGCAGGGCAAGCCTATGCCCCAGCCCCCCTCATTAGCATATGAGGGGTGGTCTCGCTGCGAAAGTTCTTAAACTGGGGCATGCGGAGAAGCTTCTTTGTGAAGGTTCTGGAACTGGGGTTGGGGGCTCCAGGGTCACGGGCAGTTCAACAGACCCTTGCTAGAATAACCTCCACATGAACCCTCTGGGTCCACATGCACAGTCAGGTATAGGGGGCAGCACCTGCTGCTGCACCTCTTCCCCCTCATCTGCAGCAGCGTAATCAGCCCAGCAGGAGCCACAGCACTCAAGAAGATGTTTAAGACAACACTACAAGTAGAATAAGTTGATGTTTAAGACAACAACAGAAGCAGAGTCAGTCTCGACAATATGCACGTAAGTGGGAAATACATTCTGTCCCTAGCTCTTGCTTCGTTCCGCATGATTGATGGAAATCATTCCCTCGTGCGTCCAGTGCTGAAATACAGGATGCTGCTTTCTGAAACTCCAAAATGAGTCTTAAGAGAGTTTATTTGCCAGCATTTTCTGTATCAATGGCACCAAAAATGTGCACGCCTGGATCACTGTGGGCAGGTGCTGCATCCAGGCTCGGGTCAGTTCGCCCCACCTCAGAATCAATCACAGAATGTCCTGAGTTGGAAAGGACCCACAAGGACCATCGAGTCCAAATACTGTTCCTGCAGAGGATAACCCCAACACCTACACCGTGTGACTGATGGCATTATCCAAATGCTTCCTGAATACTGGCAGACTCGGCGCCGTGACTGCTTCCCCGGGGAGCTGTTCCAGCGCTCCTCAACCCTCCGAGCCTCTTCCTAATAACCAACCCAAACTTCCCCCGGCACATCTTTATAGCATTCCCTCGGGTCCTATCATTGGTCACGAGAGAGAGGAGAACAGCGCCTGCTCCTCCTCCTCCCCTTGTGAGGAAGCAGTAAACTGCTACCAGGTCTCCTTCAGGCTGAGCAGACCAAGCGTCATACAGCTTCACCTACTTTGTGCCCCTCCTCTGGATACTCTCCAGTAGCTTGATATCCTTTTTATACTGCTAGATGCCCTTTTTACACCTCGCCTCCCTCACCGCCTCCACACCGACGCCGCAACCGCGATCGGCTGGGCAGGGCAGGGCTGGGCTCGCTCCGCCCACCGCCTCCCTGCTTGACAGCACGGCCCCGCACACGGCCCCCCCTTACCGTACCCCCGCCGCCCCACTTGCTGTGAGGGGGCGGGGCCTGTGCGCGCAGGGGGCGGGGCGCCGGAAGTGTGTGAGGAGGGGGCGAGGCGGAAGTGGCGGCGCGGGGCGCTCGCACTGTTCGCGGCCCCGGTTCCCGCTGCGGCACTGAAGATGGCGGCGAAAACACAGGGCGGGATCCACCTCAGCGCGGTGAGCGGCGCGGGGCGACGGGGGCGGGTCTCTCTCTGCTCTCTCGGGGGTCCTCGCTGTGGGGGTGGGCGCTGTCTGGCAGCCGTGGGCAGCGGGGGTGCCGGTGTGAGGCCCGCGGCAGTCGGGGCGCCCCGGGGAGGAGGGTCCTGCTTGAACTGCTCGTTGCTTTCGTGATACCGAAAATGCCGGCAGATAACCTCTCCGAGGCTGATTTTGGAGTTTTACAAAGCAGCATCCTGTATTTCAGCGCCGTGCGCTTGAGGGAATGATTTCCATCAATCATGAACTTCACAACAGCCAAATCTCTGCTGATTGGAGCTTTGAGCTCTGTCTGACCTTGCGTTTTAGACAGGGAAAGGCTGCAAACAGAGGTTATTAGAGGAGGAGACACATCTGTTCAGCACAGCCCGTACTGAATGCAAGACGTTATCATTTTTCTCTAAACAGTGTCTCGAAAAATGCTGTTTTAAAAAAAAGCACGGTATAAAGAAAACGCACTGTCAGAGGGACTTTTGTCAACTTTCAAAAAAAACCCTAGTTACTTAGATGAAACTTTACTGTAACGTGAATCAAAATATTCCACTTTTTGTAATAGCGACTACTTCTTGTATCATTCCCTTGGTGAAAGCGGGGAGCAAAAGGGTTGGCGGCCAGTGGTTGGGAAGGGCGGGCTGCGGAGCTCTTCGCCCAAAATAAACCAGCACCTCCTTGGCTCGGGTTTTCCTTTCTCGCCTTATGTTGACCCTGACAGTGTCCCTGGCGCGCTGTGTTTTGGTCGCTGCCGCTGACAAGGCCGTGGTGGGCAGCCCGGCCGACGGGTCGGGGGCAAAAGGGGAGCGGGAGCCCCGGGGATGTGGCTCCCCGGGTGCGGGGCCGGCCGTGGGGTCTCTCCATCAGCGCTCGGGGTCGGCTCCGTTGCTGGAGGGGAAGTTGCAGCCTGTGGGTGGGTTGGTTGTTGGGGGCGGGGAAGGGAATATCCCAGGCTGTTGCTTTGAGGTAGTTGTGAGCGTAATCACCTCTAATTGGAAGCCTGTAAGTGAAAGTCTTAGTTGCTTTTTTGCAAGAGGTCTAATTACGTTTTAACGAGGACAATGAATGCAGTTAATCCCACTACTGTATTGTAGCAGCTTTCCAGTCCTTAAAGGGTACCTGTAGGGAAACTGATGAGGGGCTCTTTATTAGGGATTGCAGTGACAGTACTAGGGGTAATGGTTTTAAGCTGAAAGAGGGGAGATTTAAATTAGATGTTAGATATTAGGAAGAGCTTTTTTGCTGTGAGGGTGAGGAGGCACTGGAACAGGTTGCCCAGAGACGCTGTGGGTGCCCCATCCCTGGAGGTTTTTTGAGGCTGGGTTGGATGAGGCTTTGAGCAACCTGATCTAGTGAATGCATTCCCTGACCATGGCAGGGGGGTTGGAACTGGATGATCTTTAAGGTCCCTTCCAACTCAAACCATTTGATTCTAGGACTGTGCTTTTCAGTCATAGTATTGCTCGTTGCTGTCCTTCCATGGCAATTGGTCTTTTTCTTATTTGTGCTAATACAGATGAAGTTAAAGCTACTTTTGCAGTTGTTTGATATATCACTGATGAAACAGGGTGTTTTTTAAAAGCTTTTCTGACTTCGGCTATCTATGCATATGAGTCACACATACCTGGTTCATACTTGCAGAATAGTGGAAAGAAGCTGGATGGTTACAGTAAGTAACTTGTCAAACACTTGAGTGAGAAACATACATTAATATGTTTTCAACACTGTCAACACCGCTTAAAGTACCTTAATATGAATTGCTATGATTGTAGAGGTTAGCTATAAATGTCATCTACTTGAAGTTCAAGAATTACGCTTTCTTTTGAGGTCTCTAGACTTCTCTTGTAAGCCTTTGAAATTCATAGTTTGTCTGATATATTTTATTAGACAAGTGTTATACTTCTTCTTTAGATAACACAATATTTAAAAACAAAGGAAGGAAGGTCTCCCATTATTTTTAATGCAAGGGAAAAATACATCAGCATTAATAATCAGCCTTTGCAAAAAAGTTACATATCACACATCAGACTGCAAAGTTTAGAATTGTTCATAAGTTGAAGTTACTTCGGCAAGCTGAACTCTTAAAAATATGGGTGAGAACTCTATGCTAAAGTTGGTGCAGTTGGTAACTTTCAGAATTATTGTTAGAATACTGTTTGGTTTTGTTTGTCAGTAGTCTGTTTCCCGTGGAAGCTGTGATTTTTTTTTTAGGTTTTCTCTAAAGAATTGTAGCAGCTGATAGGTTGTATACTACAGTGTTAAAGGCTCTGTTTTCTAGCGAATTGTAGAGTCCTGATGGTCACAGTGTCTTCCATCAGCAGCTGTTCTTTGGAAATATGTTTGTTTTCACCAAAATATTTGCATTAGTTCCCGAAGCAGGCAATGTGAGCAGGTCTGGTAACTCATTCCCACACTGGCATTTATCTCTTTCTGCTGTTTTGGTAAATTTTTTGCTCAGTTATATGATGAGACAAATAAGGGGCGTGATCCACATTGAAAGTAAGATTTAAAAAATTATTTTTGTTTTGGATCAATTCCCTGGTGTGGTTCTCTACACAGTCGTGTAAGTAGACTAGTGTAAGCAGGAGGGAGGAAGAAAGGAGAAGTATCAGGAAAGACACAAGCAGCCGCGTGGGATAAAAGCAAGGAGGGAGCAGGGAAATGGCGTCGTCTTGTTCTCCAAAAAGTTGTAAAAAACTTCTAAAAGACAAGACAGATTGTTCATTGGTTCAGCTGAGTCTTTATTATGTGCACTGTATATGCTATTTGAAGGAGGGGAAATCTTGAGTTCTGTCTCTAGAAAGGATTTTGCTGGGCTTGGCCTCAGGAGAGAAAGTGAAACTAACCAAAACCCACTGAGTAACAGAAATACATTAGAGCCAGTGAACAGAACAATTGAGTCGCCTTGGCAGCAGAAAGTCAGCATTCACCAGGGAGCTCACCCTTTCCTACTGTACTCATTGATCTTCAGTTGTTCATGAGCTGATTAAAGTGGTGGTTTATGAAATGAAGTGTTAGGGGTTGAAATGGGCTTAAATGCTTCCTGATGAACTAACTCATTGGGAATAGAGTTGCTGACAGCTGGGAGTACTCTGTAGCAAACTGCGAAGGTAATGGCCTTAAACCACTATTCTCAATTCTTTTTTTAATCCGATTTTGTTGTGTGCCCTCGTTTCAGTGCCTTGCCTGAGCCAATGGTGATATCTACTCTGAGACAGAAATTCCCATGAACTACCCTGTGGGATACTTGCTCACCATTTGCTGGAGGAGATCCAGTTTCTTAAAAGTGCTATGTTCCTACCTATATCTTGTCATTTCATACCAACACTTTTCTCAGTTCTGTGTATCACCTTCCAGCCTTTCTCAAAACTTTATTACTTGAAACAGTGATCAGCATAATTCTTGTTTGCTTATAGAAGGTGCTGTTTCTTTAGAAGGCGGTTCTTTTTAAATCACTAGTATGCAGCAGTGAAATGAGCGCTGGAAATGTGTGTTACACAGCCAACCTGTGAAGAGATTTTCTTGCCATACACATGTACGCTTTGCTTCACAGAGGAAAAAGGATAGTTATCTGGTATTATGTCAGTGTTGGTGACCTGTAGATTCCTTCCTTAGTCAGCATTGTCTGTTGACCAGAGGAAGTTCAGAACTGTGGGTTTATGCCTTTATCAAAACTATTTCACCAAGTCCGTATTCTTGAGGTTACAAAGCCAATAGTAATTCCAGACGTCTCAGTCTACCTGGGTTGTATGCTTGCAGTTTTTCACTGGCTAGCAGCAGAGAAGTATTTTAGCAGCTAGTTGAGCAGATGTTGAATGCTTGAACACACATCTGTGTGGTGTGTTTGTTGTCTCTTTTTAATGTTAATGTTTATGTTTTGACAAGGAGGGATTTCGGGTGAGGAAAGAAAAAAACAACAGTTGTTTCTTGTGTGTTTTGATCATGAAGCTTAGAAGGCAAAGGAACAAAAGTTACCAGTGCTGTGAAAGGTTGAAGTGACGAGAATGATACAGAGATTTTAAGATCCACTAAGTTACTGTGCAGTAGGGAAAGAAATTGGAAGATCCTTTTAACCATATGCCATGGAATATGTGAGATTTCCATTACTAGACTTGATCTGATTTTCTTCTTGAGTTCTAAATTATTTGTAAGTGTCTGTTAGGAATTTGAAAGGGGGACAGTGACTTAGTCTGACTGAATTTACCAGATTTCATAGAACTTGAGCTCTAAAGCACAGATGGCAATGAAGAACGTGAAGTCTATTCATACTTGCGCTCTAGCACAATGGAGAAGTTCAGGGATTAAGTTACATTGTGGAAGTAAGCCCTGTGCTTGTATAACCTTAGAGTCAAGGTGAGGTTTCTTGGCAATTTTTGCTGGTCTAAACTAGGGCTGCTGCCTCACTCCTGCTCTGGTACCTTGTAGCATTGTTACATTTTGCTGATAAATGCACTTTGAAACCAGAAGTGGTTACTTGCTTTTGTTTAGACTTTACTATGTAAGTGCTTGTCAGTGTAACTTCTGGAAAATTCATGAAGTATGGATATGTAAACTGTTTTAAAATATTTTTTCTGATTTTATATTATAATGCATATTGTGTTATGTTTTTTTTTGGTGTAAATGCACTGTACAAGAACTATTTCCAGCATAATGTATTTGTAGATAATGCTTTTTATGCCATCAACGTAACTATTCCAGCAAGGCTTACAAATGTGTGTGCAGTGGGTTATACTGTTAAAGGCCTTGTAGAAGTATAATTGTAGATATTCTCACTGGTAGTGTACATGTAACTGTAGCAGTTTCAGCAGTTTTGTTTCTCCAAATGTTGCACTGACAAATCCTTAAGTTATATGGATATTTAATTATGTTTTTCTAGTCTTTTGACCTGTGTGAATATATGTGAACCCAGGCTTTCATAAATCACTGGAGAATACTTTTGTCACGGACATCTATAAGATGTGTCCCATAACTGGATAGTTAATTTGCATATTCTCATCTAATCCTCATAGTGGCTGTGTTCCTCTGGTTACATCTGATCATGATAAGTCATGATGAAATGTATGAGATCAAATTGCCAAAAGCATGAACCACTAGTTGAGAGAATCTGACAGGTGGGTTTTGATCAATATCAATTTAAGGAGCAATAACATTGGACAGCAAGCCACTGAGTAAATTAGATGCTGCTTGCTTCTCATATTAATTTTAATACTCATGGTTTAAGATGTATATTTCTAACTTTTAAGAGTATGTGCATCAATTACTAGATTTGGGCTAAGGCTTTGATATTTCTTTAACCTCAAGCGTAAGGATATAGCAATAGTTCCTTAGACTTTTATAAAGCTAGAGAGTTTTATAGGATGACAGTGTAACCCATGCTCAGACCATAGTATGACACTGTGCTGAATTTTCTGTGGCTTTTTGGTCTTTAATAGTGGTATTAATGTTACCTCTAGAAGGTCTTGGTATACTGATACCTAAAAGTAAATTACAGCCATCTGGCAGTGTTATACAAAAGAGTTTCCTTTAATGTCACTTTATTAAACATACTGTTTTCTGCCTTTGTATTACTGAACTAATCACAAACTAATGCCATTGTTGTGATTTATTTCAGCTTTGTCCGAAGTTCTTGCATACCAACTCTACCAGTCATACCTGGCCTTTCAGTGCAATTGCAGAACTTATAGGTACGTAGATCAATACTTGATTGTAATGCTTTTTTTCTTGCTATAAAACATTTTTTGCCTTCAGGTAGGGATGGGAGTTTGTTCTGTTGTTACCATTCAGAATCTTACATCCCTCTTTTTTTTGGTCCAGTCAGATTGACTTTATATTAACACCATATGTACTACCTGGCATCAGTTGCAGTGGCCTAGTAGAATTTGCTGATTCCTTTGTACTGAATTTATGAAGGCTTGCCAAATATAGAAGCCTATGGGACCAAGTGAATGTCGTCTCTTCTAGTTCACCAAGTGCAATCCTACTGCTTTTTGCTGTTCCCAAGCCCAGGGAGTAGTAAGACCAAGTGTGCATTCCAGAGATGTGCATGCACACTTGCATCCTGTACAGACACAGCTGGCCACAGGCAGATTAGCACAGGCAGCAGGACAGTAACTTTGCAAGAACTCACATAAGCAATGCTTGAAATGTGAACAGCATGAATGACCTTATCCTCTTCCAGCTTCCTGGTGACCCAGGTTTAAAGTTCACTAGTGGCACAGATGCATACTTTCACTCACTTATTCACTTATGCTTATCAGTGTTTCTGAATGTTTCACCAAGACCTGGGAGTCCCTCTGCTATCTGTGTCCTGGCTTTTTACCAGTCTCATGCTTAGACCTTTGATCTCAATGGTTGCTCAATTCTTTGAACTTGTTGGCTTGTCCAGCTGGAAGTTTGCTAGCAGAACAAACGTGTAGAGACACACTGAGAACAGAGAGCACACTCATGCAGGATATGATTAGAAATAAGGTTTAGTCAGAAAGTACAGCAAAGCAGTGCAGGGTCCAATCGTACAAGCATACTGACCAGCTGCCACCTAGCACACAATCAGCCTGTGTTATTTGTGTCCCCACCCACCCATTATACCATTATTCTCCCATCCACTTTGACCTTTCCCTTTTCTTTGATGCTTCATCAAAACATCTAATAATAATTTTTGCACATTATCACAATACCCCTCAAACATCATAATTTTCTTCCTTTGGATTGCCAAGTTTCTGGCTGAACATCTTCAGGGTTATACTTGAGTGGTTCACTTTAGTAGTCCGTCCCTCAGTGTCCTAAGAGTATGACTTTTTTGTTACTGTCTTCAGAGTTGCTTGTTTCTTGGTCAGAGAATGATTAGAATACTTTCTTTAACTGGTTCCTCAAAATAAAGGTGTGGTTTGGGAAGACTTGTCAAGCTTATCTAACAGTTTACTGCTGCCAAAGGGAGCAACTCTTCTGGTCACACATTCCGTTGCTTCCTGTGCATGAGTTTTGCTGTTGCTGATACATAAAATTAACATAACAAAAGAAAGTAGAAATTTTTCAGCTAGGTAAGGCCAGAGCTGTCTCAAAAGAGGAAACCAGAACCACTTGGCTGCAGGAAGGGCTAGCTGCTTTTGGAGTAACAAAATATTAAGTTGTTCCAGCTCTTTTATCACCTCATGCCATACTTGACTGAATAATTGTAGGTGTGTTGTGCAAGGCATGCAGACTTGTCTTCTTTCTTTGCTCTATTTCATCATACATGTTGCTTTAACAAAGCTTCAAAAGCAGAGTAGCAACATATTGATTGTAAAGGCTTCTAGTTGATCATGTTGATTTAAATAAGTTTTGTAATCTCTTTCGTGTGCTATGTAAGGTGGTACCATATAGCAAATATCAAATAATACAAATATAATTTTAGTTATTTAAACTTACCTAAGATGGTAGTGGTCTGTATGCTAAAATTTGCCTTCTGATCTCATCTCTAGCCTCTCCTGTCAAGTTTTTGCTGGTTATATTGGTGGCTTCTCCCATTAGTCCTTCTCCTGTTAGTCCTCAGTCTAGGGAAGCAGGAGAAAGAGATAAGAGGAAGTGTTCTTAGGGCAGTAGAGATTTCAGCTAGCTTTGCCACTGAGAAGTGTTTGTGGAGTCATAGTTTCAGTTTCACTTGTGGTAGCAATGCTGCAAGCAATTTCAAATTCTGTAAATAGAAAGTTTGATTTAAAGTCTTTTGTACTTCTTTTCTATGAAGGTCATACCTTCTCAGATTTGAACAACTTGTACTAGCAAAGTACATATTTGTGACATTGAGCTGTGTTAATATGGAAGTGATAGGGTAGCAGAGCAGCAGTAATTTTTTTACCTAAATATGCACATGTGGAATCAAAATTCTGGGTTTTGCAGAACAATGTGGGATGCAGGGACTCGGACTTCAGTTTTTTGCTTGCCTTTTTTGGTGTCTCAAATTCGAGTATCTGAAGCTGTGATAATATTTCAAATCTGTTTGCCAATTAAAGCCCACAGCGGGTAAGATGTTGTTGCAGCCGTGTACATTAGTGGTGTGCTGTTGTCTGCGTTGTGGACAATAACCAAGCCTCCTGAGAGTGAGTCGGAAAAGATGTTTGCATGTCTAGGAGAAAGTACATATTACAACATCTGCTTGGGAGGCAGGAAGTGGAAGTAGAAACTTGCATTGGTTTTGTTTTCTGTACTCTCATTTGAGCTGTTCACCTCCACCTGAATTTTAATGTGTGTGTTACAGTCATCTGTAATAGCTGAGAAATAGTTTTCAGGCAGGGTTTACCAGGTTTTAATGCAGCTGTTTCATTTTAATGTTTTGATTTTATGTTTACATCCTTAAAGATGACAGTGTTCTAGGAGACTTAGGTTTTAGTGGAACGTTTGCTTTATTAGAAACTATGGCTTTTTGATTCTGTGCAAAAGTTGACTAGTATTGAGTGACTTCGCTGAGACACTTGTGTCTGTGCCAACACAGAATTTCTGCAACTGTATTACATACCTAACTGCAGTGCTGAATTTGACCACAATTTTAGAGCTCTGTTACTTTAGCATGTTACTCTTCAGGGTCATGGGCCCACGATTAGGGAAATACATTAACCTGCCATATTCACCAAATCAGTATATGTGCACGTGTAGTACCACATGAAGTTGGGGATAACTATTCCATACAGCTGTTTGGCAGTGTTGCAAGACTAACATTCAGCAGATTATGTATGTGATCCTGGTAGATAAGGCACCATTATGTGCAATGTACAGATTTAAGTAACTTTGGATGAGTTACTATCTGATGTCTCCACTGGAATTAAGCACTTTATAATATGTTCACACTTAAAATGTTTAATTTTTGCTTTTTAGTATCCTACTGTTGTTTGCTTTCTTTCTCTTTAGATAATGCTTATGATCCAGATGTGAGTGCTAAACAGATATGGATAGACAAAACAGTGATAAATGACAATATATGCTTGACATTCACTGATAATGGAAATGGTATGAATTCAGAGAAGTTGCACAAAATGCTAAGGTGAATAACCTCTTCTGCAATTTTTTTCTTGTAAAAATTTCAGCTTCTAGTTCTGTTATTGCTCAGTATATTCCTTTTTCTCATATGTAATTGATTAGTTTTGTTCACGAACTTAACATTTCTGAGGGTGAGCTATTATCAAAGGGAGACTTTAGAATAGAGAGATGCTAGTAAAACTTTCACACAAACTTGTCGGTGTATTTTTATTTTATAATTTTCTTCTATCCTTCCTGTCAACCTTCTCATTTAACTTGCGGTGGTTATGCTATGTAAAATCTCTTTAGCTCCCTTTACTGGAGCTAAGGAGGGGATAATATTTTTTTTTTTTAATTCAAGATGGCTTTAGTGAGCAAGAGAAAGAAGTTCAGTTGATGTTCAAGTAAAAATGATTGCTTTGCCTGCAGGTAAATCACTGTGTTTAAACTTGAGCAAGCTTGAATTCAAACTGATTTTTCTTCTTCTGTTAGATACCAAAATCAATAGCTTGCTTGCCAAAATCAGTGTTCTGAATGCAGTTACTTGTTTTACTTTACGTGTAATGTGTAATTATTAATGGAAAATTTGTACATCATACATCCAAGCAAGTGGAAACGGGGCGGGGAGGAAAGCTTTGGGAGCTTTTCTTAGTATTTGCCACAAGTATTAGAATCCTGTAAGAATGCTTATTGTGTAACTCTGGACAGATTATATATCTTTTCCATTCTTAAAGATGAAAGTAAATTTTCCTCAATTCTTGCAGTGTGGTTTTAGCAGTGTTACATGGGTAATTTTCAGGATTTGGTTAATTATAGGTTGTTTTGGAGATCAGGGACTACTGTACAATTAAACAAGATATTAACTCACTGTGTTTAAGCCTAATTTGCAAAGTCTTGCATGCATCTTTTGGGTTTTCAAGTTTCATAGGACTTTTTGCACTGTTCTAATGTTTTCATATGTTTCAGCTTTGGTTTCAGTGAGAAGTCAGTGATGAATGGCCGTGTTCCAGTGGGACTGTATGGAAACGGGTTTAAATCGGGATCCATGCGCCTGGGAAAAGATGCAATAGTCTTCACCAAGAATGGAGAAACCATGAATGTGGGCCTGTTATCTCAGACTTTCCTTGAAGCCACAAAAGCAGAACATGTCATGGTTCCTATAGTGACATTCAACAACCAACATATCCTTTCAACAATTTCTGAATGAAAATTTTTGGGTACATGCAAAATGTGGATGATATCAGTTAAGGAAATCTCCTTATCTGGCCTTATGGATACTTTAAATAAATTGCAAGATGTAAGGAAGGCTATAATTTGTTAAAGCCTTTAAATTTGTAGGAGCTCTGAGATGTGGAATGAGAACCTGTGAAGTGAGTACAGAATACTGTTGCATGTTTTCTCATCTTCTGAAAGCTTACTTTATTTAAAGTTACTGTCATTAACATAATGCTTACGACAGATAAGCGATCCAACAGAATCCAAAAACAGTCTGAAGGCCATCTTAACACATTCTTTATTTTCTACTGAGGAGAAATTACTGGCAGAGCTGGATGCTATAATAGGGAAAAAAGGAACAAGAATTATCATTTGGAATCTTAGAAGGTAAGGTAAAGTCCAGTCTCTTACGTCTCTAATTTAGTTTCTTATATTTCAGTGTATGCAAACATACAAGGAGTGTTGTAGAATAATTCCAAAAGACTGTGGACAATTAGCTATAACTGGGAAATGACTCAAAATCGCATGATTGAAGGGCTGTAATCTTGCGTGAGAACTGTTCCTATCTTAAATAACAAAGCAGAAGGAAGCAAAATGTAAAGGACTTGATATTTTCCTTTAGTAAGATACAGTTGCTTTTGCCAGAAGGAAAATTGAGATGGATAAATTATAAATCTGTTATTTCAAACCCAGGAAATTATGAATGCAGAAATTCAAACAAAAAGTATTCGTATCTATAGACAAGTGTTACTGGCTTTTGAAGTTTGCAGTCAGCAGTATCCTTGCTAAACTTCCTGTTTATCATAAAATAAATAGAAAACCAAGTAAATAAATACGGTTGTGTGTACTTACCTTATTTAGCTACTTGCCTCTCTGGGTTTCTTTGCAGCTGTACAGATTTCCAGCCTTTTCTAGCTTTGGCTTGCTTGTTGTTGTGGGGATTTTTTTTATTTTTAATACAGCTGTTGCTGTAGCAGTGGCAAATAGGTAAGATCACTTCCCATCTTCTCTCCCTTTGTTTCACATCTTTGCTACTGCCTTTTTAGCAGGCAACGTGTATGATGGTCTGTCCAGACCATCGTGTCTTTAACTGTGATGGCACTAATCGGTTGGTTAGATGTTGTCTTGTACTATGTTCTTATGTGTTTAGTTTACTGTGGTTTTAAATACCTGAAATAACAAGGTATCTATAGAAAGCAATTTTGAACTCTTTCATTTGTGGATTTGGCAAGAAACAAACTTATTTTTCAGTTTATCCTTATTGTTGCCCATCAGAAAGAAGGGAGCAGGAAGCCACACCTGGATGGGGATAGATTAAATGTTGCAGGACTTAAAGCTTAGACTTTAATATGAGAAGGCTGGAGGTAACAACTGTTTTAATAATTGTGGTTGTTTCCTCTTGCCACCTGCTCCATTAGAAAAACTTCACCTCTTTTACACTTAAGAAACTAATTGGCGTTGCCCATTTTTTTATAATAAATTTTTAGGAATGTGTACCACTTTGTTGCTTGAGCAAAAGAAAATACAGTGAACTCAACTGACTGGGCAGGATAGCTTCCATGTTCTGAATCTTGGAGTGTGTGCATGGGAGGTTGTGGGAAAGTACACTGTGGGGGGAGTTCATGTGTTTTCTAATATGCTGTAATTGAATCTACTTAAAAAAAAAAACACAACAGAGCTGTTTCTGTATTAAAAGACTTTATTTCTGGAATAATTGTGCCAACTATGATATATCTCGATGTTGTGCAAAGGTACTGCCACTGTACAGCGGTGTGTACAACTGCAACTAAATGTAGTGTATCTGTCTGAGGGGTGCAATAAATTGTGATAATTGTTGAGATGGAAGGCTGTGGTGAGTTAATTTTTGCAGCTCTAAAAATCTTAGGAAGGCAATTTGAAATATTCAGAAATATTGCATTTAGAAGGAATCCACATGTCTTGGTCCATCCAGGATTTGAAACTGATACCAACTGCTTTTATTTTTGAAGTATAACCTGTTTAGAATTAAGTTAGAATTCAGGAATGTCTCACTTGGTGTCACTTCTCTTGTATTGCTTTGATAGCAGAAAGGAACTTCGTTTATGTGAATTTTAGCAAATATGTGTTGGCTTTTTTTCAAAATATACTAAATTTTTAAAATTTTAATTCTTAGAGAGAAAAATGAAAAAACAGAGTTTGACTTTGACAAGGATAAATACGACATCAGAATTCCAGAAGACTTAGATGAAACAGGCAAAAGAGGATATAAAAAACAAGAGAGACTAGACCAGATTGTTCCAGAAAGTGACTATTCTCTGCGAGTATGTGCAACATTTTTTTTTTTTAAATTCTTTCTTTTGGAAAGTGGAGGATGTATGTTTTTGCTTAAATGTAATACAGTATACTATGTAAGTATTGGTTTGGGGGGAGAATGAATATCAGAATTTAAATGTTGGGGCAATATGTCAACATTAATTTTGAAAATTGAAGGTGGAATGTTTTTGTGAACTTACATAAATATTTGCTTTTTAATTAGAAGAAAATTACTGGTTTTATGCAGTCTTGCAAATAATTTTGCTGTTAAATTTAGCCATCATTATCTACTAAGAAACAAGAAGGAAGTATGATCAGTATCTTCAGAAATGAAATAAGGGTGTGTGTGGTTGTCAGCAGAGTAAACATTCAATTGTATTGCAGGTATATATGCATACAGTACTAATACTGTGTCCATGTGGAACTTGGCCAACTAAAACCTACCTGTTTTAAATGTCCTTTCTGGGTTTCAAAAAGAGATAAAGGAATTGAGAAGCTGCTCCTGACTATTTGAATACGTGCAAGGCTTTTCTGTAGGCTAATTGATACGACCATTGCCTCCATTGTTGATTCATAAGCTTTGAAGGCCTCTTTTTGTAAGAAAGTACATTTGGAATTACTTCCTGTGGATTTTCAGAAATATTATTCCAGTTGCACTAAAAGCTTCAATTATTCTAAAACTTGCTGAAGTGCTATATCTACTTCAATTGTTAGAAATTGCAAATCTAATGATAAATGAATGCAAGTTATATACATGTTTATAAGAGGACTGCATAGTTGTTATCAGGCTATGATAGTATGCAGTCATTTGGAACAAAGTTAACTCACCTGCTTTATTATTTTAAAGTTTGTAGTAGAATTTTTAAGCTCTCAATTAGGGGATAAGAAATGAGAGACGTGTGTTTGAGAGCTTTTTTAGTGGTAAAACTGCCCTTCAATTACTATTGATTTAATTTTTATATGCCTCTGCTTACTATGCACACTTGCATTTCCTGTTTTTCTGGATTCGAAGTGGAGAAAGCCACCTTCCATGATTTGTGTTTGTCTTCCTAAACATAATGTGTGCTGTAAGGTATTCGTATCTTGATGGTTTGGTTTGGTTTTGCAGGCTTATTGCAGTATCTTGTATCTGAAGCCAACGATGCAGATCATTCTTCGAGGACAAAAAGTGAAAACACAGCTGGTTTCCAAAAGCCTTGCCTTCATTGAACATGATATATATAGACCAAAGTTTCTGAATGTATCCTTTACTAATATTTAGATCATTGCACACTGAAGGAAATAATGTGACATGTGTGACTTTTTATGTAAGATGAGTGTCTCGCAGTTATATGATTTTATTTTGGTTTTTTTGTAAAGACATACTGAAAAGATTATCTAAATCTAAAAAAAGGAAAATACCAGACATGGTTTGGAGTGAACACTCACAGTAACTATATTTTTGTGTAACATGTGATTAACCAGATTTTTCCTTAATATCTGACAAAAGGCTAAAACCGTAAGAATTACTTTTGGATTTAACTGCAGAAACAAAGATCATTATGGAATAATGATGTACCATAAAAACAGACTCATCAAAGCTTATGAAAGAGTAGGATGTCAGTTAAAGGTAAGAAATTAAAGCTCAAAAATACTTTTAATATCTATAGAAATCATTTTCACTAGATGTTGATTTAAAAAGAAATACAGCTATTGAAGCATTCTTTATAAAACTGCCTTTTTTAGTTTATGCAGCAGTTAAAAATTATATTAAATTGTATGCAGTTGTAATGTTTGGGTTTTTTAAACTAAACTTAATACACCGAATATGGGCCTAAACATATCTTTTGGAACTAAAAAAAAGGGGTGGAAGAGGATTTTTTTTTCAGTTAGGAGGTTTATATCAAGAGTTTCTTTTTGGCAAGGAGCTGTAAGCCAGGAAATTCTTTTACGAAGTCTATATGGCAAACTCGTGCAGTATTAGCATAGAATATATGTTGTTTTTTTCCTGATAGGTCTTAATTTCTTACAGGCAAACAACATGGGTGTTGGTGTGGTTGGGATTATTGAATGCAACTTCCTAAAACCAACTCATAACAAACAAGATTTTGACTACACAAATGAATACAGGTAAATGTGTATTTTTATGTAGACTTTCTATACTGTTGTTCACTGTGAAATACTTGACAATAAAGGCTTCTTTGCTAGGTAGTGAGAATGAAATTTTATATTCCATTGTTAAACTGGATGACTATTTTGAAGCAGTAGGGGTGGGATGTTTTATGTCTACACTGGTCATACTGCATTCATTGTGCAGTCAGTGAAGTCTAGAGTATCATACAAATAATTTTAAAGCAAATGCCCTTAAAGTGGTTGGTTGCAATTCTGCCCCTTGGTGACTGTAAAATGAGCACAGAATAATTCTGAGATGTGGATATTTGTATGGTTTATGACAAAAATTCTGATACATGAATTCCATACTATTAACTTCTTAATAGTGATTTTTATTTGGACTTTTTTTTGGAAAAGCTTTCTTTGGGTGTTTTGGACCCTTCTTCTCCATGTCTGTCCTTAAGAGTACACTTGAATGCCCTCAAATCCTCTAGCACGTGACAGGCCATTTAAAATACGTGAAAGCAGCAGTGGTTTGGGACTTTGCTTCATATCAGTTTTTATTTCTAACACAGGGCTACAACTCATATATTTTCATCCATCCCATCAGTCAGTATATAGTGTGATATTTCCTGTAGTTAAACTATGGACCAGATTGAGAATTTATTCTGACTTAAAATTTTCAGAGCTGATAATTGTTTTAAGCCAGGTCAATCTCCTAGTCTGTTTATGCTGATGTGCTGTGAATCGGTTGTCCTGGCATTGTAGGAGGCGGCATATAGAGTAGGAAAGGCTAGAGGAGAGGACTTACTTAAGCAGTTTTCAGGCTGAGGTGTAAAACCTGTCCAGGGAAAATTTTCCTGAGTACAAACCTTGAGAATTATTCTACCCTGCATTGCTACTTTTCCCTTCATGATTTTCTGTTTTCTGTGCTGCTTAGTGTTAAGGGGTGTTCAGAGCAGACTCCTCCTCCAGCAGCTTTGTCCCAGGACTCCTTCCTGCCCTTCCTGCCCTGCCACTTCAGCCCAGCCTAGGGATCCAGGATCTCTATCCAGGCTGAGGGACGTGACTGCCGCTTTCCTGTTAGCAGGTTCAGCCAGTAGCAAAGCCGAGCACATATCCCAGAGATACACACAGAGGACACTGACACAGCTGGTACACAGACTACCATGGCCAAGGTGCACCTACATACAAGACTCATATAAAACATATGGCCAAGTCCCCTTCTTCCTCTAGATGTCATAGAGATGGCTCACTAGTAAAGGCACACGGTAGGTTCACAAGCACATGTAACTTTGTGGATCCCCTGAGTACCTACACAGCCCCTCTGTCCTTCTGGTACTCCTGCCTGGATCCCAGGCCCTCTTGCCTACTTCACAGGTCTGCTAGTGCCATTTAGTGTTTACTAGCCAACGTGTAAGCACTCACACACTCCTACCACGGACACCTCTTATTCACAAGTCTGGGTATACCAGCACAAACCCTTGCCTGCTTGATATACCTCCTCGGATCTGGGGCATTGTGTTCACTACTGAGTCCAATTTGGAGTTTGCTAGCAAACTCACATATTCCCTGCACACCAGGACTCTGGGACTGGGGAAGATGCAGACAATTGCTCCTTCCCAGCAGCCAGCACTGATGATATGGGCTGTGACCCACAGTCCTACTCCAACTGCCAGCACTGAGCTGCTTGCTTATGCTGGTCTGCCCCCAGAAGGTTTTGAGGAGCGCACTGTTCCTTCCTCAGTGGATGGCAGCTGACACCCCCATTTGCTCCAGTAGCTGATACGACACACCCAGTTTTTATTTCCGGAGCTGGCACCAAATCCACTCAGGCACACTCAACTCTTACCAGTTGCTGGCATTTATTCTCTATTTCATGTGTATGGCAAAGACTGAGAGTGTGTAAATAGTCAAAAAAGAATATTAAATAATAGGATGCAAGAAGATAGGACAGATTGTGGATGTTCAGACAGAGAGCTCAGCCAGACAGCTGTACTGACCCAAACCTGTTTTATATGCAGCCAGTTCCCTTTATACCCCTTTTTATCCACTCACCTCTTTGTCCCTCACCCTTCCCTATGCACACTTCCTCGTCAGTTGGTGTAGTTCCACTGGCCCTCACCAAACATCCTGGACCCTCAAGTTTGCTTCCTTATCAGTTGCAAAATCCCAGTTTGCATGCAGTTTCTTGTAGCCCATAAATTTAGTGTGACTGGCCAAGTTTGTTTCTGTTTGTCTTTGTGAATGCTAATTGGTCAGGTTTTATGACCCTGTGTTGGTCTCCTTCCCTTTCCTTATCCTCCCAACTGCAAAAATAAACATTCTTGCACTCCTCTTGTCCTCACCAGGTAGTGTCACTGACCAGGTTTGTTCTTATCGCTACCTCCCTTGTCAGTCAGATTTGCCTCTGTGTTCTTGTTTATGGCTCCATTGACCATATGCCCTTAAAGGAGCAGGCACTTGACTTCTGTGTGCCCTAATAATTCCTTTATATGTGGACTTAGAAATTAGAATATTGACTTGCAGACATAAATGGGGTAGTCTTTGGCAGGAGAAGTCATTATCTTTTTTAAGCTACGTGTTTTGTTCAGTTGTGCTTCAGCTTCCACTGGCAATGTGAACTATCCACAGCATCTCTCCTGAGTTGCTCATTTATATGCAGCTCTGCATAGAAAAATAAACCAGAAACCTCATCTGAGTGCTGTAATAAAAAAAGCTGTTCATTGCAGTAATGGAGGGGCTATAGCAAAATAAATCTGGTCATTCCTGCTGCTGAAACAGCAGCTCTCTGAAGAGAGCGGAGCACCTGATACCTTCTACAGCCACTGGAGTCCAATCTGCCTGTATGTTTAAATGGTGCCTTCAGTCTGTGCTGCTCTTTGCAGTGATATTGCCAGCTTTAAGCAGTTACAGTGTTTCTACCACCATAGTGCTAGCAGAGCTGTTGACGAGATCACATGGTAAAGCAGGTAAGGGAAACTGTCAAACTGGAAAAGAGCTCCTGCGTTATTTATTTCTCAATACAGATGTTCCCTGAATGACTTCCTGTGCAGTGGTTCTAACAGTTCCCTTGTCAGAGGAGGAGGAGGAATTGGGAATACTGTAGGATAGTCATTTATGTTGACCAAGGTTTGCATTATCTTCTCACAGCCTGGCACAGTGAGCATTGAATGCTTTTTACTTCTTTTAAAAAAACTTTACATGGGTGTAGAGGTACTATACTTGAAAGATATTTCTTATAAAGGCTTTTCTGCAAAGAGTGCTACAGCTTTTCAAAAGATAACTTTTCAGTCCAAAACAGAAACACAAAACCTGCTCTAATTTCATGATCAGTGTAAGCTGACATGCCTTTCTTCCGTCCCAGAAGAGAGATGTGATCCCATTGCTGTTCACAGTATCACAGTATCACAGTGTCAAAAGGTTGGAAAGGACCTCTGAGATCATCAAGTTCAACCTATAACCCAACACTAACCCCAACACCCACACTAACACCAACCATCATCTAAACCATGGCACTCAGTGCCTCATCCAATCTCCCCTTAAACACCTCCAGGGTCGGCAACTCCACCTCCTCCCTGGGCAGCGCATTCCAATGACCAATCACCCTTTCAGTGAAGAACTTCTTCCTCACAGCAAGCCTAAACTTTCCCTGATGAAGCTTGAGTCCATGCCCTCTAGTTCTGCCACTGGTCCCCTGAGAGAAGAGACCAACCCCTGCCCGACTACAACCTCCTTTTAGGTAGTTGTAGAGAGCAATGAGGTCTCCCCTGAGCCTCCTCTTCTTTAGACTAAACAGTCCCAACTCCCTCAGTCGCTCCTCATAGGGCTTGTGCTCCAGCCCCTTCACCGTCTTCGTTGCCCTCCTCTGAACACATTCCAGTATCCTAACATCTTTCCCAAACAGGGGAGCCCAGAACTGTACACAGTATTCAAGATGAGGCCTGACCAGTGC
Source organism: Tapera naevia (assembly GCA_033556795.1). NCBI lineage: Eukaryota > Metazoa > Chordata > Aves > Cuculiformes > Neomorphidae > Tapera > Tapera naevia. The sequence goes on from JAUMJJ010000118.1 coordinate 2,280,398, forward strand.
TGAGTACAGGGGGACGATAACTTCTCTGGTACTGCTCACCACACTATTCCTGATGCAGGCCAGAATGCCATTGGCCTTCTTGGCCACCTGGGCACACTGCTGTCTCATGTTGAGCTCCTGTCCACCAGCACTCCCAGGTCCTTTTCTGCCTGACTACTCTCCAGCCACTCTGTCCCCAGTCTGTAGCTCTGCATGGGATTGTTGTGTCCAAAACGAAGTACCCGACATTTGGACTTATTAAACATCATCCCATTAGAATCAGCCCATCTCTCCAGTCTGTCCGGGTCCCTCTGTAGGGCCATCCTATCCTCTAGCAGATCAGCCCTTCCTTCCAGCTTGGTATCGTCTGCAAACTTGCTGATGATGGACACAGTCCCCTCATCCAGATCATCAATAAAGATATTAAACAGGACGGGACCCAACACTGATCCCTGGGAGACGCCACTGGTGACCGCCCACCAACTGGATGAGACACCATTCACCACCACTCTCTGGGCTCGGCCATCGAACCAATTCTAATCCAGCACAGAGTGCTCCCATCTAAGCCACGGGCTGCCAGCTTCCCTAGGAGTCTACTGTGGGAGACAGTGTCAAAGGCCTTGCTAAAGTCCAGGTATACCACATCCACAGCCTTCCTCTCATCCACCAGGCGAGTCACATGGTCATAAAAGGAGATCAGGTTGGTCAGGCAGGACCTACCCCTCCTAAACCCATGCTGGCTGGGCCTGATCTATTGGCCATTCTGCAGGTGCCGTGTGATTTCACCCAGGATTATCTGCTCCATGATTTTACCTGGGACTGAGGTCAGGCTGACAGGTCTGTAATTACCTGGATCATCCTTACGGCCCTTCTTGTGGATGGGCGTCACATTGGCCAACTTCCAGTCTTCCGGGACCTCTCCAGAGAGCCAGGACTGTTGAAAGACGATGGAGAGCGGCTTAGCAAGCTCATCCGCCAGCTCTCTCATCACCCTAGGATGGATCCCATCCGGCCCCATAGACTTATGAGGGTCCAAGTGGCTCAGCAGGTCTCTGACTTCCTCCTCATGGATTGCAGGAGGGCCATATTTCACCCTGTCCCCATAAATCACTTCAGAGGGCCAACTGTCAAGCGTACTGACATCCTTGCTGTTGAAAACTGAGGCAAAGAAGGCATTAAGTACCTCAGCCTTCTCTGCATCTTTGGTTACTATATTTCCCTCCACATCCAACAAGGAGTGGAGGTCGCTGCCGCCCTTCTTTCTACCATTGATATATTTATAAAACCTCTTCTTATTATCCTTAACAGAAGTGGCCAATTTGAGCTCCAGATGGGCTTTTGCTTCCCTGATTTTCCTTCTACACAACAACATCTTTGAACATGACCTGGCTTACATCCCCTTCTTTCCAACGACGATACATCCTCTTTTTCTTACTTAGTTCCTTCAGAAGCTCCCTACTCATCCAGGCTGGCCGTCTGCCCCTACGACTCTTCTTACAACACATGGGGACAGCCCGCTCCTGCGCCTTCAAGATTTCATTCTTGAAGTGCATCCAGCCTTCCTGGACCCCCTTGCCACTAAGAACTATTTCCCAGGGTACTTTCCTGACCAGTTCCTTAAATAATCCAAAATCTGCCTGCCGAAAGTCCAGCATCGATGTTCTGTTCCTGGCTTTTCTTGTTAAATTGTTTAGAGGGAACTCAATTATCTCATGATCACTACACCCCAGACAGCCTCCGACAACAACATCACCCACCAGCCGTTCTTTGTTTGTAAACAGCAGGTCAAGAAGAGCCTCGCCCCTGGTGGGCTCACTCACCAGCTGTGACAGAAAGCAGTCCTCAGTACACTCTAGGAACCTCCTGGACTGCCTCCTCTCGGTGGTGTTAGGTTCCCGGCAGATATCTGGAAGGTTAAAGTCTCCTAAAAGAACATTTCTGCCCTTATGTTACTTCCTTTTTTTTGGCGCAGAAGTTCATGATTTGGGTTCAGAGGTGATCTAGATCAAAACTCTCTAGGTCAGACTATTTCACTGTGCAAACATTTTTGTTATTTCAAGGGATGGTGTAGTGTATGTGTTGGAATAAGCCAAGCAGGGAGGGACTGACTTTCAGGCTCTGGTTACCCAGCCACTTTACTGTGACATAAATTCAGCATGCTGACAAGAGGCAGCCTTACCTCTGTCTCACCTGTGGGGCTTGTTGTTCTTGTGCACCACTCCCTCCTGTGTGTGCCAGCTCTAGTAGCAGTTGAGCTGCACAATGAGCCCTGGTCAGGAAATTAGTTCAGCTAAAAATTAACTTAGGGTCAGACTGGCCTACTCCTTTTAGCACTGTTTGGACCTTATACTCCATTAAAGTGATCATATGTTTGCACATCTCCATGTACTGTTGTTGTGCATCAAACTTAGAGTAGTCCTGAACTGGGAATTAATGGACATACAGAAACATCAGCCAAATGCACATCTCGGGACTGGATTGACAGAGGTGATTTTGTACTTTTTATGATAGAGGTTGAAGCAGAGAGGCACCTTCAGGGTCTGCACTGTACATCCATTCACAGCCCTTCTGAATTCAAAGTCTTGGTTTTAGTCTTTGGGCTTCTGCTCATGCTACCAGTAATTTCTTTGCTGACGAACATGACTTCATATAATTCCTTATTTCTAGGGGTTTGTAAAATTGAAAAGCTTACTGTTACGCAAATAACAGTATTAGAGTGGTTCATAAGTTCTGTTCTTTCACTGTGGTTTATAAAGGTTCTTTCTGTACTAGAGTTCAATTCTTTAAGGGGTCTTTTAAAATTCTTTTTTTTTAGACTTACAATAGCAGCATTAGGTGAAAAGCTTAATGATTACTGGAATGAAATGAAAAGGAAGAAAAATGAAGAATATCCATTAGCTTTGCCAGTTGAGGAGATACAGTGAGTATCACTTCTAAATAGAAGAATTTTACATACTGTTATTACTGGTTTACACTCAATCATGAAAAAGAGCTTTTCATGTGAAAGTTCTGGTGTGTTTTCCGTTACAGAAAACAGCCTGATCAGACTTGGGTGCAGTGTGATGCGTGTCTGAAATGGCGGAAGCTGCCAGATGGAATAGAGCACTTGCCAGAGAAGTGGTACTGCTCACTGAACCCTGATCCACAATTCCGGTAAAACTGGATTTCAGTGAATATCTAAAGAGTGCTTTTAGTTCTTACTTCATCACCTGTTATGAGCATGGGTGTTAAGCTCTTTCTGTCATGTTTTTTTTCCTCTGTAACTCAGGAATTGCAATGTGCCAGAAGAACCAGAAGATGATGACTTAATACATCCTACATATGAGAAAACTTACAAGAAAAAGTGAGTACTGGAGACTTTCTTACAAGTGTCTGAACACTAGAAAAACTAAAACATTTAGTGAAAACTAAATGCCATTTTCTCTCACCTGTGGTATAATTGCAGCTCTTCTGGGATTATATCCAACTAAAAAAGTGCCTTCAAATCAAGACCGGATTGTAGCACTGAGTAGTGAATGGCACTCTTCTTTTATCTGTTATTAACATGTTGGCATTGCATTCAGATTTCTCCTTTTCACTTATTACCTGTTTGCCCTCCTAAATAAAAAGTAGGAAAGTCGTATCAAAAGGGATCTTTGCATTTAGTAGCTGCTAAGGAAAGAAATGCAGCAATTGGTGTTGAAGTACAGCTCACGAAAGGGCATAATTGTAAGCAGTATGAGGATAGTTTGGGATGTTAGAGAAGCAAGCTGCTAGGGCTGTTAGGAGGCATTGTCTAGGTAACTATTATTTTCAAGGTCCACATTGAAGCAGCTGAATACCTCAATACATTTATTTAAAAATAAGAGGATTCTTAGCAAAGGTGTATGGAAAAAAAATTACTTGGGTAATTTTAACTAGTGCTGGCTAGGGTTCTAGAAGTTAGAGATTGGAATTTTTCTGTTTTTTAAAAATCTTAATCTGAGAAAGAACTTGTTTGAAGTTAAGATAACTTTGAGCTATGCTACCTTTTCAGTTTGTCCAACCATATTATGTTCATTAGAACTTTATTCTGTCTAGCTGAGATAAAGGAATATTGTGTTTGCTTTCAGACTTTGAGCTTCATTTGTTTTTATGATGAATTAATATTTTGAATCTAATCTCTTAATTTTTCTTTCTTGTTGCTGTGCAGAGATAGGGAAAAACTGAAGAGGCGGCTAGAGTACAGCCACCAGGTAACTCTTGAAGTCAATAGGAAACTTGCTTTGGTAGCAGAATTGTTCTTGCAGGCAGCAATACTACACAGTTTGATCGAATAGGCCAGGCTTTTAGTTAGAGTTTGCTTTAGCTCTTGGCCAACTGACTGGTTTAATGCCTTGTTTTGTTTTGATGGCTGTACAGGTTATGGTCACTATCAGTAAAATAAAAATCCCTTATCTTTGCTCTCTGATGATGGAACATATACTGTTATTTTTTGTGTAGTACTTAAAGAGTTTGAGAGGGCCAAGGATCTCTCACAAAATAGTACCAGAAAAGCTCTTTGATGGCATAACGTGTAATTATTGATAGATTTGTTGTAGAGAGGTGTGATGAGGACATGAAAGTAAATAAGTCCTTATAATTGGGGCAGAGTGGGGTGGGAATGAACAGACTTGTAGCAGCTCTACTTTTGCAAGGAGACACTTTGATTGAAATTAAGTGCAGATGCAAATCAACATGGTTAAGTGAACGTGTAGATAGGAAATTGGATTCCAAGTTACGAAGTATCATTTATGTTAAGTTGCTTTCAAAGTAAGATGTTAGCGAAAGATCACTCCCATTTCTGGAGAAGAGACTTTGCATGTACTGTTTTAAACTATATACTTAATTTTATTCATTTTTTCTGACATTGCTTTTACACAAGAACCGAAGTAATTTCTAAAAGTAAAATATTGTCCATTTTAGAGAAACTGAATTAATTATGAGCGGCTTTAACAGAGATGGCTGTCCCATGTTTTGTGTACGATGGTCAGACTTCAGACAGAAATAAAACATGGGAAGAGTTCTTGCCTGAGATTCTACACAGTATTTGAAAATAGCTGTATCTAGAGAAAGACTTCTAACATCAGAAAGCTGCTTTCTGACAGCAATAAATCTGTGGGTGGAGAGGAGTGTACAGCGTTCCAAATACTCTGAGAAATCTGTCAAAAGTCTGTAAATATGATATAGAACTTGCTGCTTTCTAATATGATGTGTGTCTTAAACCAATATGAAGGAAACACTTCGTGCACATCAGTAGAATGTTGTGAGAATGGGGATATGCGATCATTAAGTTAAGAAAACTGAGGAGTGCAACATGGAGTGTAGTTACCTTTCCTTATTGTAAAATCCTGAGCCCAGGTTCAAGGAGGTCCTTCTACTGTATACATAAGAAATGTCACTCAGAGTTTCAGGTTTTGGCAGATAGGTGAGAGAACTGCTTAAACCTATTCTGAAGGATCTGCTAATGTCTGGAGTTTTTTTTGTTCTTAACTAATATTGTCTTATAGATCAATGAAGTATTTTTAAAAACGCCTGTTTCTTCAAGTAAAGACTTCAAAACATTCTCCTCTGTGAGTGGAAAGGAAGCTGTTCCAAGATCACTTCTACCAGAAACATCAAATGCTTCTATCAAAAGACCTCTACTTATTTCAACTAGATCAGTATCTTCACCTCATCCTAATTCTGATAACAGGTTAGTGAGCCTGTACAAAAATTTATAATTATTTCTGAAATTAATAACTTGTTAATGAAAATGATTATGTTGGGTTCAGTAGCGTCTTCTGGTGATAGCTGCCAAAATTTGTATGTCACTTTTAGGAGTCTAGGAATCAGCAGGCTGTTCAAAGTGTCTGAAAACCTTGTCAAGTTACAGAAGTGAATGCACTGAAAACCGTTGTGCTCCTTTAAGGAAAAATTACATAGTAGTTTGTGTGTTTAGGAAAAGACTGTATTGTGTTAACCATGTTCCGCAGTATGTTTTCCTTTAACCTCTACTGCTTAAGGAATGGGTACAGGGTGGGTTTTGCCACACATGCTGCGTCTGTTACAAAATAACGTGGAAAGTAATGACTTAACATGTGGATGTCAGACACGTTTTTTTATGGGAAAGGTATTTATTCTGGCTACTTGAACAATGCCATAATCAGTTAAATATTTTGCTTCTCAGTCTTAAACGGAAGACACCTAGTTGCATGACACCTGTGTCTTTAAAGATAATGCGATTAAATGACAAAGCATTCAACAACCATGATGATGATGATGAAGATGTCATTATTTTAGAGGAAAGCAGTACTCCAAAGCCTTCAGCAGATTCTGATGTTGCTGTGGTAAAAACGGAATGTATTGATTTGGATCAAGAGGAAAAGCAGCAAGAAAACTGTGATGTTGGAGAACCTTGCATTGCAGCTACTTCAGAATCAAAAAGTCAACAGTTGACCTCAGCAACACAAACAGAGGTTCTAAACTTAGTTGTTAAGAAGGAAGAGGCGGAAAATGAAACCGATATTCCAGTTCCCAGTGCAGAGATGGAAACTAAACGGCATGATGCTAATGATGTTTCTGACACATCTGTAGATCTTGAAAATGAACTGAAAAATCAGCTGCAAGTATTAAAAAAAGAAAAAGAAATGTACCAAAACAAATGTGAAGTATTAACCAAGCAAGTAGAAACACTGGAACAGAGTATTTTAGAAATTAATAATAAGCACGTAAAAAAAGAAGTGTGCCATCAGTCAACTGAGACAATTTCTTCTGAAGAAGAAAAGGTTCATGAAAGAAGTTTGGCAGAAGTGACCATTCTCTATGAGCAGGCCTTAGAAGAAATAGCAAAACTAAAGGAACAGTGCAATACCATGCAGAACTTAAAAACTGAATGCAGCAAGTGTGCTGATGGTGACAGTAAAAGTGAGGTAGATGAAATTGCCGTGCATCTGGACGATGTTTTCAGGCAACTGGACAAGTGCAGCATTGAGAGAGACAAATATAAAAGTGAGGTATGTTTGTTAAAACAGTGAGAGCCCTCAAGTTAAAAACTAAATTATTTCTATTTTTAATGGATGCTTTGTAGCGGTTCTAGTACACAATGTGTTGTATAGGTCAATACACTAACTAATCAAGGCACCTAAAAGGGGGAAGAATTATGAAATTAGCCTAGAAACTTCTGGGTTTTTGCTTCCATAGGTAGAAATGAGGAAATTTGAGAGAGACTGCAAGGCTCTAAGTGGCTCTGACTGCAAGATGAGACACTGAGCAGGCTTAGAGTGAGCACAGTTGTTCAGCTGACAGCTGGATGTTTTAAAGCAGTTTGTCTGAGTTGTCATATCTTAGAATCTGACTGAAAAGTTAATGAAAAGCAGTCAACTTAAAATGTTAAATTGTTTGTATAAGTTGTCTTTGTTTTAATCCACCACAACTTTATTTGATGTATCAATTATTTTTACTTACTTGCTAGGTTGAACTACTAGAAGTGGAAAAAAATCAAATTGCCTGTCAGTGTGAAGAACTCAAAGCAGAAATCGCACAGTTAAAAGCTTCAATTCCACAAGCAGTAGCAGGTGCAAATGATTCTGCCACCAGTAATGTAGAAGAGTCTGTACATTTTTCTGATGGAGAAAGGTATCAATTTTGTTCTTTCTACGCTATATCAAGCAGGATTTTGGCTGGCTGAATGTATCTGCAACACCTTGATGAAGGTCATGTCTGATAATAATAAAATGTGCCTTTTCTGCTACCTCTTGTGACTCCTAACTCAGTAACATTTTTTTATTAAGTGATGCGTTTGGGTGAGCAGGATTGACCAATTGACCATTGCACAATACAATCCCATACTGACACTTCTTAAAATACCAAAAATGTTATATAATTTTTAGAACATGACTTGCAAAACAGAGAGAGAGAGAGAGAGAGAGAGAAGGGAGGCAGGAAACAGGGTTGTCATTAGCTTATACTGTGTAGATGAACTTCACTCTTATATTCTGTTTTTCTGTATTGGAATGGTAGTGCTCTTAGCTTACATTTCCTCTAAGAACTTCTTGCTGCAGGCCAATCCTGTGGAACTAGGTTGTGTCCAGAGTGTATCTTTGAACAAAATGAGTGTTTAAACACAATGAGAGAGCCTCCAGCTCTCTGTTATTAGAAATAGTGAACATACACAAGAAGCACACACACCCGATTGAAGCAGGCATGAGCAGTCCAGCAGGAATATAGGCACCCTGCCTGGGCAAGTAGGATGGAATTTAAAACCAGAGCCAACTGCCAAGGCCTGTGAAGGGTGACCAGGAGGACTTCTGTAAGCACAGTAGCCGCAACAGGAGAACAAAGAAAAATGTGGGCCTACTTCTCCATTGAGCAGGTGTTTAGTAAGTAGCAAAGGACATGAGGTGTGTGAGGCACAAGTTACTGAGGTAACCAGTATCTTCTTTACCTTGTTTTTACTGGTAAAGTCTGTCCTTGGGCTGCCCGGGTCCCTGACTAATCTCTGTCAGTCTTCATTTAGGCAAAGCTTTCAGCATGGGCTGCCATAATATCATGGTAATGAAGTTTGTGAGATATGGTTTGGATAGGTTGACTAGGAGATGGGTTGTAAAATTGGCCATCAGTCAGCAGTTTGCCTATGTGAAGTCTGAATGTGGGCTAAGGCCAGGGCAGGGATCATGGATCAGTATCGAGGCCAGTAATTGTTAATGCCTTCAATAGTGGCCTAGATCACAGATCAAAATTAAATCAGTAAATTTGTGATAACATCAAATAGGAGACAACCATTGATGCTCTGGAGTGTAGGGCTGCTATTGAGGGACCTTGACGAATTGGGAAAATGGGCTGAAAAGAAACGTGGAAAATGAACAAAGGCAACTGCATAGTTCTGCACCTGTGTTGGAAATAGCCCATGCAGCTAAACAAGTTGGAGACTGCTCATGGGGAAGGCAGCTCAGAAGAAGATGGCCTGCAGTGCTGGTGGACTAGAAGTTAAATACGAGTCAGCAGTGCACTCCTGTGAGAGAGCCCAGAGCTATTTTGGTAAGATAGGCAGCAGTTTGAGGAAAGTAATTCTTCCCTACTATTGGTCATTGTAAGACCGAACATGGAGTGTTGTGTCCAGTTTTGGGCTCCCTGTTATATGAATGCTGCTGGCATATTGGAACAAGTCTACTGAAGGGCCACCATGAGGGGTAAGGGCCTGGACAGCATCTGATATGGAAGGGAAAAAGCAGAGGGAAACAGTGTTACAAGGGGTGGGTTACCTTTAAATCCTACTGCTGTCTTCTGCTGCTCAATGGGAGGGTGTAGAAAAAGCGAAGCCAGTCTCCTCTCATGAGCACAGTTATAGGATAAGATGCAACAGATAGAAGCTGCAACAAGGGAAATTTTGTTTAAATATTAGAGAAAGAAAATGTTGACAGTGAGGATAGTCAAACCCTGAAAAAGGGACCTAGAGAGATAGTGGAATCTCAGTCTCTGGGTGTTTTCAGAACACAATAAAGTCCTAGGCAACCTGATCTGAGTTGGCCCTTCTTTGAATGCATATTGGAGGGTGGAGGGGGGAGGATGGACTGGATGATTTCCAGAGACTGCTTTCAATCTCTTTTTTTTTTTTCTGTGGTTCAACTTCCCTTTTATGTGCCAGCATGTCATTTTCTTATAGCATCTGACTTGTGCTTCCTGAAAGAATTAGCAAACGTATGCAGGACTTGTAAGTAACTTCCACCTCCAGCCCTGTCAGGGTATGATGGCGCTGTGAAGACTGGCTACTGGAGATCATAAAGGCACTGATGGTAGAAGGAGAAACGCTCAAGAGAAGGGATGAGTGATTTGAAAGCAGTTTGGTCAGGAAGAGAACAGAGCAAGGGGATTCAGGAAAGAAAGCAAAAAGAGGAAGCATAGCATTTTCCCTGTGCTTTTGCCTTCTCTCTCCTTTGTATCTTCTTTTGCTCTCATAGGTGGTAGCAGTTTGTGCTTCTAAGTGTATGAAAATACTGGGGTTTAATGTTGTTTTGAGTAATAAAATGGTAATGTAGGATAAAGGATTGTGCCAGTGCATATTTTTTAACTTTAAAGCATTCAGAAATATTTCTGGTCTGTTTTAGGAAAGGCAGAATTCAGTTTAGCCCTTAGTATTTGTTTGAAACTAAGGAAAGATACACCTTCAAAATTAAAACTTGAGAGGCTCAGCTTTGAAAGCCTGTTTTTGAAACTGCCTTGATATTTCTGCTTGAGTTTTGTTTGTTCATGGAACTCATGTACAGAACCTTTCCAGTATAGAGTATTAGTCCAGCTTTGTTAAATAAAGTACTGTGCATTTGAATGTAAATCTTCATCTAATCATATGTAATGATTTCTTCACAGCCTGAAACTACGCTCTCTTCGAGTGAATGTTGGACAGCTTCTGGCTACAATCATGCCTGATCTAGACTTGCAGCAAGTAAATTATGATATCGATGTAGTAGATGAAATTTTAGGACAAGTTGTAGAACAAATGCATGAAATCAGTAGTACTTAGTGTCTTAAAATTTTATAAGACTCTTACTTGATCTTCCATTATAACATTTGTGTAGGTTCAAAATTGTATATACTGCTCCTTCACTTTATATATTTGACATAGTTTGATCAATAAGTGTATATACTCTGCGTTTAGATGTTCCCACAGATGCAGTGGGTGTTACTTTCACTTCCTCTTAAAGGAACACTGTCAATATTGACCAACCCTGATGTGCTTGAGTAAGGATTTTGCTTTTAAAAATGTATTTGTAATTAAATTTGCAAATATTTTTTTGTATTAGGAATCTTAATACTTTTCTACAAAAGTTTTTTTCTGTTGACTTTTGATCTTATATCAGCATTAATAAGCAATTCTTACATAAGCACATAATAGTATAATTGACATCAATAATGAGCATATTATATAATAATAAGCATTATATAAACATAAATGACAAACAATTATTATATAATAAGCCATTATTTCCTCTTCTAAAATCTATGTACTGGAATATACTACAAATGCAAAAAAGAACCTTTCTTGATTTCCTCCTCAGAGCAAACCTTATTAGTGTTGATGTGTACTACAGTATTGTTTCATTGGTATCAGCAATGTTGTATGTTGCATTAATGGGATAGAAATGTAACTAGCAGATGAAAATTTTGGCCATAAGCATAATACTTGTGTTTTACCAGCAAAAGAAGGAAAATTCTTTAAGGGTTTTATCCTGAAAAGTGATGATCTCTAACTCCCTTTTGAATTTTTTCTTGTCACTAAAAATGTTGCCTGTACATAGTTTTGCAGCATAAAAAACTCCATGGGATATGGCTAGGATATTTCAGCCTTTTCAGTGATGGAAGCCACACGCCTGTTTGTGTCCTGCCCTTGCCACTTGTTTGTTGTGTCCTATATCCAAAAAACTGTCTGTATTTGAACACAGTCAGAGGAATTTAAGTTCTACCCTGTAGTTCCCATTTGAACACATCAGTGCTGGTTCACAAGTCCAGGAATGCACCAGTACATGGCTTCAGCAGTCAGATTTCACACACAGCTCTTGCCTACTTTTTTTGAAGTCAAAGGCAGCGGGTGAAGTGGGAAGCGTCTTGGTGCACCATTGGAGAGAACAAGCTGGGGTGGCATATCCAAAGCTAGGTAGGATTCCAGGCCAGCTTCTGCTCTGCATTGAACACCACCTCTTGTGGCCTGAAGGCCTTTTTTCTTGGAAGCCTGGTGCTGAACAAGATTGACGTAGAGGTTCTGTGATGTATACAAATGCTTATGTATATAAAACTGAAATTGTTGCAATATTAAACATATAGTCTGCCTTGGAAGTTTTCAGGCTGAGATGTGAGGGTGCCGAGATCCGTCTCTGAAGCCTATCTTCCTATCAGACTGTACCATGCTGAGTATGAATAGGTCAGACTACTAAATCCCTTGTTAACTAGTTGAATGGAAGTATTTTGAAAAAGAGACGTTTCCTTCTCTGTGTTGTTAATAAGCAGAGTGAGCTAAAGCTGAAAATGTTCAAGTATAGCTTGTTTATGCTATCTTAGACATCTGTTTTATAGGCAAGATAGGGGGGAGTCTCTCTTTCCCCTCCTCCACCTCTTTTTTCCCTTCTAAGTTTTTTTACAGTGACTCTTAAGCCACTAGTTATGTGCTCTAATGCTCATACTAAAAATTCTGGGGAGAAGTGGTACTGCGAGAAGTCACTGTCACAATGGTGATAGTATTCTCAGCCAATTGCAATGTTTTTCCTTTGAAGTTATCAGATATGTGGAAGAAAGGTGGCAAAGATAGCAAATCCAACTTTTACTCTGTGATGGTATTCGTCATACAAACAGTGACAAATAAAAATGGTTCTTGCTTTTAAAAAATAATAATAATAAAAAAAATTAAAAAATCGTGAAATAGCATTCAATATGTTCTTTCCTAGGAAGTGTCTTTTTTATAAAGCCAAGATATTTGGCTTTTGCACTGCTGTTGTCCTGATTTAATGATATTATGTTCCTTTTAGTTTGTAGTTCAGTCAATTTCTTTCAATGGACAGTATTTCAATTTTAAGATAATGTCCATTCTAATACGTCAATAAGGGTAATGCAATACTGTTGTACTGTATAAGGGATAAATTGAATGTTTGATTTTTTGAAGAGGTGGCTGTAATATAACTGTTTGTATGACTTTTAAAAAGTTTATATTTTCCATTTATTGGTGTGAAGTTTTCCATTTCTTAATCATTATTTATTATGTTTCATCAGACTCTGTAGTTGAATTTCTTATAGACAGCTGGCAAAATATAGCATAGGTCTATATTAAAAATGGCAAATTTACACTGTACGTTTACACTTTGGAGAACAGTGGACTAAAGGAGATGGTTTTTATTGTTAAAATGTATTTTTTGTAAAAAAAATAAAATATATAAATCTGAGTTTGCAGGATCAAAACTTGTATGTGATCAAATGCAATGGTTTGTTTATAAATAAATACTCTGCGGAATGGCTCATGTTTCTGGCTTATTTTAAGTATAAATCTTGCATGGAAGTTGCCTTAGTCTGGTCTTGAGCAGGAGAGACTCAAGAAGCTTTCCAGTACTTAAAGGGGGTCTGCAGGAAAACTGGGAAGGAACCTTTATTAGTAGGACTAGGCGTAACAGTTTTAAGCTGAAAGTGGGTAGATTTAGATTAGATATTAGGAAGAAATAGTTTACTGTGAGGGTGGTGAGGCACTGGAACAGATTGCCCAGAGACGTCACCCCCATCCCTGGAGGTGTTCAAGGCCAGGTTTGATGAGGCTTTGAGCAATCTCATCCAGTGGGAGGTGTCCCTGCCATGCAGGGGTGTTGGAACTGGGTGATTTTTAAGTTCCCTTCTAACCCAAACTGTTCTATGATTCTATGACTCTTTCAGATATGTTCACAGCTTCTTTTGTGGCTGAGGCAGACTGTTCTTCCCTGGCCAGTACTTGATCATCACAGCTATTAAAAAACAGTAGGAGGTGGCAGTGTACAAGATATTGTGGAAAGGGTGGCTCCTGGTAGGGAAATGATCTGGCTATGGCAAAAGCAATGCTGTTATAACCCAGGATGTGTGTTTAACTGAAGTTGAAGGAAATTCCTGGGTTTAATACATGGGCATAATTTCAAATGAAGCATAAGGATTTCCAGTCCTAGCTTTCTTAGTCATACTTGCAAGGAAATTGTCATCACTCTCTATTAGAAGTCCTCTTTTTTTAAAAAATACCTGACTTGTATACAAGAAGTATTTATTTGCTGTCTTATGGTTTCTCACCTGTAGAATAGGGCAGTGTTATAATAACTGGTGAGGTCTTTAGAGTACAAGTTTTAGCTTTAACCATGCCACTAATGCATTTATCTGTCGGTATTGGGAGGAAGGTGAGAAGCAGCATAGTCATACATGGTATGGGAAGAAGGGAAAGCAGCTGCCACTTTCTAAGGATATATTATTATTATTATTATTATTATTTCAAATGAAGAAAGTTTTATATTTGAAAGAAAGGGGAAAATTGGGCATTGGTTGCCCTTTGGCTAGTCTAAATGCAAAAGCTACTCAAATAGTGGAATGCCTTTGCGGGGGGGGAGGGCGGAGAGCTTTGAGCTTTTTTTAGGTTGTGTTGAGCTTGTGTTTCTTTCACTGGAAGCAAACTAGGGCAGGGCAAAAAGAAAATACAGGCAAAAATCCTAGCCAAAACTGCAACACTGCATAGTTCATGGATGTCCCCCACTGACCCTCCAACCTTTTTTCTTCTCTAGCCAGCGCAAGCTGGGCTGCCAAGTGTCATGATGGGGGGAAAGTCACCTTCCCAAACCATCCACCTGCAGGGGGAGGAGGCTTGGGGGAGGAGGGTATGTCTGCTGCTCATGATCCAATGGTGGTGATACTGAAAATGCTACCAAATAAACTCTCTAAGACTCATTTTGGAGTTTTAGAAAGCAGCATCCTTTAATTTCAGTGCTGGACGTGAGAGGGAATAATTTCCATCAGTCATGCATAATGAGACAAGAGCTGGGGACAGAATGTATTTCCCACGTACATGCATATGTATAAATTTTCCCAGAAATCTCATGCATATTCTGTTACTTTCCAAGGATTCATTTTAATGTTTTTATGAACTTCACAACAGCCAAATCTCTGCTAATTGGAGCTTTGGAGCCAGCTCTGACTGACCTTGCGTTTTAGACAGGGAAAGTCTGCAAAGAGGAGGCTGAAAGGAGACCTTATAGCTGCCTACAATGGCCTGAAAGCAGGTTGTAGCGAGGTGGATGCTGGTCACTTCTCCCAAGTGACAGGCAATAGGATGAGAGGAAATGACCTCAAGCTGCAGCACAGGAGGTTCAGATTAGACATCAGGAAATAGTTCTTTACTGAAAGGTTTGTCAGGTACTGGCATAGCTGCTCAGGGAGGTGGTTGAGTCAACATCCTTGAAGGTGTTTTAAAGACAGGTAGATGAAGTGCTCAGGGATATGTAGTGGACAGGTGCAGTTGAACTCAATGATCTCAAAAGTCTTTTCATGGAATCATAGAAATCATAGGTTGGAAAAAACCTTTGAGGTTCCAACGAAGCAATTCTATAATTCTAACAGAGGTGATAAGAGAAGAAGACACATCTGTTCAGCACAGACCATACCGAACACAAGGCGTTATCATTTCTCTCTGAACAGGGTCTGGGAAGACACTGTGTGGAAAAAAAGCTGCTATAAAGGGAACACGTTG
This sequence comes from Tapera naevia, assembly GCA_033556795.1. Lineage (NCBI taxonomy): Eukaryota > Metazoa > Chordata > Aves > Cuculiformes > Neomorphidae > Tapera > Tapera naevia. The sequence continues at coordinate 2,295,582 of JAUMJJ010000118.1, forward strand.
TCAGAGGCACGTTCTGCCTGACTTACGAAAAGTACAGTTACTTAAACGAAACTGTATTTTAGCTTAAATCAAAATGTTCCGGGACCTTTTGTAACAGTAACTACTTGTATCGCTGGCACCAGAGGGGACCGGGCCGGTGCCGCTGCTCCCGCCTCCGCCAGGGGGCGCTGCCTCCCAGCCGGCGGCGGGGAGGGCGCGCGCAGGCGCGGGACGCGCGAGGCGGGAAGGGGGAGCCCGCAGGGGGAAGGCGACCCCGCGCGTGAGCCCGGGCAGGCCGCGCGCCGCCGCAGGTGGGGGCTGGGCGCGCGTGTGCGGGGGTCCCCGTGCTCGGGTCTCCCCCCGGCCGTGGGCTGCGGGCGGGACCCCCTCGCTGTGCCGTAGGGAGAAAGGGGTGGCGGCGGGAGCCGGGATAGGCGGGGTTCGCAGCGGCGCGGGGGAGGGAGCCTCGGCGTTTGGCGCGCTGCGGGGGTCCGTGCGGCCGGTCCCCTCGAGTGCCCCGGGCTGCGGGTCCCCTGGGGCTGCGGGTCCCCTGGGGCTGCGGGGAGCGGCTCCCGCCAGCGGTGCCACCCGCGCCGGGGGCGGTGCCCTCCTTCTGGCCCTGCCGGGCCCCTCGTGGCATCATGGAATGAATGAATCATAGAATGGCCTGAGTTGGAAGGGACCCACAAGGATCATCGAGTCCAGCCCCATGGGGTGGTTTGGGTTGGAAGGGAGCTTAAAGCCCATCCAGTTCCACCCCCTGTGCCGTGGGGAGGGACACCTCCCACCAGACCAAGCTGCTCAAGGCCCCATCCAACCTAGTCTTGAACACTTGGTGCCTCTTCCCTTTTGTTTTGGATTCCCAGTGCATACCTGCTGGTGTTGGGCAGCCGCTGGGGCTGGGGCAGCAGGAGAGGGCAGGGAAGCTCCGGGAACCAAGCTGGAAAGCTGTGGGGTCTATCCCCGGGTCTGTCTTCGGGGTTCACTGTTTATTGTAACCCTGCCCCACGCTTCTGTCACAACATTTAATTCCACTGAGGGATATGGTGCCTTGATTACCCTTTTCATGCAGTGCCTGGGCAGTAGCTTCGTCCATAATAAATCACAGTGTGTCAAGATGGTCTTCCTTAAACCATCCTTCTGTCAGTTTCTACGGGGACATGTTTATGGGAACTGTTTACAGCACTTGAAAAACCTGCCTGGCTTTGATTGTCTTAGTCATAAGAAACAAGGATTTATGTGGGTATTTGCTCTACTTTATTTAGCAAACATGAAGGTCATCACCTGTGAAATAGCATGGCATAATAAGGAGCCTGTTTACAGTCTAGATTTCCAGCATGGAGCTGATGGGAAGATTAATCGGCTGGCCTCGGCGGGTGTGGACACAGCTGTTCGGGTAAGTTTCAGACCTGTTCGGTTCGGTTTGTAGCACGGGCAGAGCCTGAAATGACCTGTTGTCCAAGGTGTAGGATTGTTGGCCAGTCCATGATGCCAGTAGTGTATGGTTTAGGGAAAGAGCATGAGACTGTACAGCTGTATAACAGAATGACCATTCTCCCTACGTACTGTCCTCAAGTTCTGATGTTGAGCGTTGAACTGTTATTTAGAGAAAATTACCTGTGATGACTGTTGGGTGATATTGCTGAGTAGCAACTGCTAATTTAGGGAACAGTCTTTTGGGTTAGTGAGAAATAACTGGTTTTAATTTCTTTATGTTCATCAACGTTGGATTTTGTTTGCAACTTTATAAGTAGTCAGCAGTGTGGGCTCTTTCTACAGCCCTTTTCACTCACCTTCATATTCATCTCTCCTAAGTAATTTTGTGTTGGTGCTGGTGACTTTTTTTTAATCAGTTGTTCATTCTTTTGGGAATCACATACGAAATTGTTGAATAGCACAAGCCCCAAAGGTGTGGCTGTAGGACTCAAGTTAGCAAAATCAGGCAGTTGTTTATGACCTTGTGTATTCTTATTGCACATGAGTACTGTCCCTGTTGTTCAATGGTCTGTTGGTTTCTCTCAAAGTCCTAGCTAGTTGGAAAACTTTGGGAAAGTGAGAACACTGAGTGAACCATGTTCTTTTTATCATTTCTTAAATAAAGTTAATGGCCAAGTGAGGCACAATTTCCTTTGCAGAGAGATAAATTTGATTTATTTATTTATTTAACAACTTCTCTATATGGAAGGTAGACGTAGTGGTAAGAGTTTTTCTGGCTCACCATTAGAGCACTTCTGAAAAAATTACATATTTGCTTCCCCTGTTTTTTGGAGCTGAGAGTGAAAGCTGAGATTCCAGCCTAGGATCCTCCCTGTGCTCCTTGGCAATGAACTCCAATGCAAAGAATTCATGTAGGTGTTCTGATATGTGTGTATGTGTCCATCTGTCTATTTAACTGTCTTTGCATGGTAATTTTACATTTTAATTATCTTTATGGTCTGCTCATGTTCTGTCAGGATTCCATCATCTATTTGAAGAAAAAATAAAAAATATTTTAATAAGTTTTTATGACCTATGCTACAGGCACAGACCAAGAATAAAGTTTTCTTTTGTACTACTGCAGGAATTTTTTAAGCCAACATTGCTGGAAAAGTGTCCATATCATGCAACTGACTTTATGCATGGTTATAATTATTGGGGAACTGGAATTATTATAATTCTTGCTCCAATCATCTAGCTGAAACCAATTAATCTGTTGACCTTTGGGGTGTATTGCAAAACTCTTCAACTTGCTGAGACTTCTCAAGAGAGCTAATATTTTTTTTTCCCCTGTAGTAACAGGGATTTTTTTTCATACTGTTAGAATTTGTTTGATGGATTTGTTAACAAGATTTTGTAATTCTGTTTATTTATTAGTATTTATTGCTATTACATCACTGTATTTAAAGGCTTATCAAATACTTCTGAAGCTAGAGGTTGTCAGTGAATGAAAAGAGAATGCTGTTACGTGTTTGGGTCTTTTTAATTGATTGGAAGCACTAATATATTTCATCAGACAAAAAAGATATTGCAATATGATTACAGCTTACAGTGGGTTGACCTTGGCTGGCCACCAGCTGCCCACCAAGTGGTGCTATCCCTTCCCCTCCTCAACAGGATGAGGAGAAAATATCATGGAAAGGCTCATGAGTTGAGATAAGGACAGGGAAATTACTTACTAATTACTGTTGTGAGCAAAACAGACTTGACTTAGGGAAACTATTTCCAATTAATAACAGAGTAGGATAGTGAGAAATAAGAACAAAACTAAAAATACTTCCCTCCCACCTCTCCTATCCTCCCAGGTTCAGCTTCTCTCCTGATTCTTCTAGATTCTTATGAGCAGCACATGGGGCTTGGGAATGGGGGCTGTGGTCAGTTCATTACACGTTGTCTGTGCTGCTCCATTCTCCTCACGCTCTTCCCCACTGCATCCTATGGTAGACAGTATTGTGCAAACTTATCCAGTGTGGGCCCTTCCCACAAGCCGCAGTTCTTCACAAACTGCTCCTGCACAGGTCCTTTACATAGGGTATATCCTTCAGGAATGGACTGCTGCAGCGTGGATCCCTAAAGGAATCGTACTTCCTTCCTGAAAACCTGTTCCTGCATGGGCTTCTCTTCACAGCCCACAGCTCCTTTCAGGAGCCTGTTCCGTTGCTGGCTGTCCAGTGCAACTTCCTTCAGGGCGTGGGGTCCTCCACAGGCTGCAGTGAGGATTTCTGTTCCACTGTGGACCTCCATGGACTGCAGTGGGACAACCTGTGCACCATGAACTTCTGCCGGGGAATCTCTTCTCCAGAGCCTGGAGCACATCCTCACCTCCTTCTTTGCTGACCTTGGTGTCTGCAGGGCTGTTTCTCTCACATTTTTCTTACTCTTCTCTCACAGCTGCTGTGCAGTGGTTTTTACATTGTCTTATGTTATCACAGAGGTGCCACCAGCGTCACTGATGGGCTGAGCTTTGACCAGTGGTGGGACAGTTCTAGAGCTGGCTGGAATTGCCTCTATCCAACATGGGGGCAGCTTCTGGTGTCTTCTCAGAGAAACCACTCCTGAAGTTTCCCCCTGCTACCAAGACCTTGCCACATAAACCTGTTACACAGATGTAGCTCACAGGGGGAAAATTTGTGGTGCAACTGCAGCTTTAACTCTGAAAGTTTCAGGTAGTGTATTCAGAATGACTGCCCAAGGAGTAAACTGTGGATTACTGAAGTGGTGCGTGTATATTACATCTTGTTCCTGAAAAGTGTCTGTAATATTTTTGTCACTAGATATGGAAAGTGGAAGAAGGGCCAGATGGAAAAGCAATTGTGGAATTCTTGTCCAACCTCGCCCGCCATACCAAAGCAGTAAATGTTGTGCGCTTCTCTCCAAGTGGTGAGATCCTGGCATCCGGAGGAGATGGTGAGAACTGCTTTTCTTGTGTATTATGTGAGATAATTGTCATATTCAACTAAATGTAATGCATTAACATAACAAGTGAATGGGAAAAAAAGCAGCTTTATATTATTTCTTCTACAGATGCTGTTATTTTATTGTGGAAGTTGAATGACAGTAAAGAATTGGAACCATTAGTTTTTCAGGATGAAGATGAGGCTCAGCTCAACAAGGAGAACTGGACAGTTGTTAAAACTTTAAGGTAGCTTAATATTTTTATGAGTTCGTTTTCTGTTCATTGTTTTTGACACCCTAGTGGCTTTTATTATATGGCACAGTCTTCTGTTCGGTGCTCTGTAAAATTTCCTTGCTCTTATATTCATCCTTTTATTGTCTTTAACTTTTTTTTTGATACAGTGCCAACCTACAAATTCTGTTAAGGCAGAAGATTTGATGCTTATGTGATATAACTGACATGCTCTGAAATTGTTTCCTGAGATTTGCAGTCACTTAAAGCTTGACATAGAGTTATATAAAAGTGAATTTTTATATACTAGCTTTATAGTGGAAATTTTTATCATTATTAAAGCAAAAAGCACCAGTGGATTAAATGATTCATGCAGTTTTACCAGCTGTGAGACTTGATCAATCTTTTTGAACTAGTTCATTTTGACGGTTGAAAATCTACTGTATTACACAGCTTTTGTTTCAAGTGTGCGATGGTTAATAAAATTTACACACTCTGCCTGCTAAGACTAAGTAAGTATTAAGTGGTGGTGGCTAGGGCATCAAACCACTGCTGGAAGCTGGAATACAGTAGTGGTTCTGGACTCTGAAATGCATTTTGGATGAGCGATGTGTATAACTCTGTCTTGCTTTCTGTGTATTGTCTATGAAAAGTTATGCTCTCTATCTGTCTATACTGATAAAATCATTACAAATCATTAAAAATTTACACCTGTGTACCAAAGGTACTGTAATCCATAATTGATAAGTTCCTTGCAACTACAGAGATTTATGTGAGAACTGTTTCAGAACTGCTAGTGGGATTGCATGAAGAATCAGCATGATCCTTTAGGAACATTAATCTCTTACAGCAAACAAATTCAATCCCACTTCCCTAAACTTGGTGTTGCAAGTACTTATTAAATTTAGCACACTGTATCGTAAGTCTTCAAACAATAAGCAATAGAAATTGTTTTTAATGGAGCCTTTCTGGGTGGTTATGAGTATCTTGCAATGTTTATTCAACTGTATCTAAATCAACTGTAATTTTCTTTGTTTCACGTAGTTGTAATGAGTTTTGGTGTTTGTTTACTGTTTTTATGAAACTCATAAACATGTAGGGCAGTTTCTTGAATAGCAACACTTGCTAATTACTTTGTAGTGTTTTACGATGTCTGACACAAAAAAGGCTGTAGCTTTTGAACCAAGAGCGTGTTCTAACCTCTCACAGTGAGACAAGGCTCAACTCGATCGCTTCACTCAATAAAAGTGGACAGGTGTTCAAATACAAGTGTTTTCTTACCCTTGTTTAGAAGATGTCTATGTGCAAGAATGAACAGTGAGTTAACATCAAGTTTCTTGTGAAACTGAAGAAATCTGTGACAGAATTTTTTCAATTATTGACCAAAGTCTGCAGTAAAGATATCCAAAGATCAAGTCGGTGCTCAAAGGAACCCTTTTTTTTATTGGTAGGAGATGTCAAAGCAAAAACAACAGAAACCCTCAACAGCCTTTCAGAAAATGGTCTGCGGAATTGCTTTGAACATTGGCAGTGTCATATGCAGCTGTGTTTGTCAACTCAGAAGGGAGTTATTTTGAAGATGATTGTAGTTGATTTTCTTAATTTGTTAAAATGAGTTAAGGCAGTCTCGTTTTTTTGTGTCGGGCTTCATAGGTTCTATTTGTGCAAATCCTAGAAATGTTCACTTGCAGATCTCTAGGTATAAATTCATAAATTACTTCAAATGCGGGGGTTTTGTCGTCTGTGAAAAAAGACGTGTTGAAAAGACAGGCTAATTTTGAATTAGAAGTAGGATGATGTGCTTTTATAAAATGTCCTACCATCTTTTGAATATCAAATTTTTTTAACGCTGTATGTCATGCTGTTCATTTTACTTCATTGATACTTTATTTACCTCTTTCTTTTTACCTAAAACCGCATAAAACTCATATTTACAAGTAACTGTTACTTTTTAAATTAATAACTGTTTTCTTCTCTTCTGGCTTTTAGAGGCCACTTAGAAGATGTGTATGATATTTGTTGGACCTCATGTGGAAATTACATGGCATCTGCTTCTGTAGATAATACAGCTATAATGTGGGATGTCAATAAAGGTAAATGCTAAGTTTATCACTTGCAGCTCCAGTCCTGATGGTATTTACCAAAGGTGTTGAAAGCATGGGGTTTTTTTGTGAGAGAACAGTCCACTTAACTGCTAGACTTCCTGAATTGTGAGGCAGATAGCCCAGCATACAAAGATACCCTCAGGCCAGCAGAAATTACACTTAAGTAATCTCTTCCCTTCGGTGTATTCAGGAAGTAAATTCCACCCAGTTTTTCTTCTCCCAAAGTCCTACACAAGCATCTCGTGTATTACTTACTCCACCTCATGCCCCAGTAAACAAATAAAATTTGACTGGTATCAGGTAATTAACTGCCTGGCTTAAAAAAAGGAAGCGAGGATAAGATGCAGAGTCTTTTTTGCAAGATGTAACACTTCTTTACGCTCCATTCAGCAAAACACTTCTGTTCATTCTCATCCCGCTGCAGTGGAATTGCTTGTATTCTTCAGGAGAGGCCCATCTATAGCAGTTCTGGTAGTAACCAACTAGGTTAGGTTGCTTTACAATGATTTGATGTTTTTTATTAGTAGTGTGATCATTACTTTCACTTTTAGTTTAATGTGGAAATACTTAACTTTAGAGAAAGTTAACCTTTTATTGCGTATTTCTAATATTTACTGTCTAGGAAAAATAACAGAATCCAGGATAATTTTTCAGTGCACATACATGAATATGCTGATATTCTGGTGTGCTGACATTTTTCATGTACTTGGTTTGGGTGCTTAATGTCTCTCCTATCTGTCAAATATACTCTTTTCCAGGAGTCTTTAATGTATGTACATGAATGTTCAACTAAGACTGTGTGTGCTCAGAGCCTTAGCTACATGTAGGGTCGTTGTGACCAAATGTCTCTTGCATCTCAGACTGCTTGTACCATCTTTAAAGGGACTTATCTATTAGAATTACTACTAAAAAAAAGGCTAGATGGTGTCTTAAGCTGTTATGTTCCTTATATGTAATGGCTTCCATTCTTGCTGCTTTCTTTTTGCAAGCAATTAATGTCATGGAAGACATTTTATCTTTAAACAGAGGAGAAACAAATAAGTTGGAAGTAAGAAGCCATTACTGGAAAACACAGGTTTTGTGATTGAAGTTGTAGGTACAATGAAGGAAAGATTTTCAAGGATATCTTCCAGAAATAACCACACAAGCTTTTAACCTGGGTGAAAACAAAAAGACTGGTAGGAAATGAATAGTACAAATCAATGGGGCTGTTTAGTACAAAGAGAGCATCACTGGCTTAAGAAGTCCTTGAGGTACAAACTATTGGCAGCTTATGGGATATCCTGTAGAAATACCATTATGTGTTTGGACTGTTCTTCTTAGAATCATTGAATGGTTTGGGTTGGAAGGGACGTTAAAGATCATCCAGTTCCAACCTACCTGCCATGAGCAGGGACACCTCCCAACACCTGTTCTTATACTTGCCATTTGTTGTTGGCTGCTGTCTGAGACAGAACACTGCAACAGAAGGAATTTTGGTATTATGCAGCATGGCCTCAACCCTATTTGTATTATCTTTTTTTGTATAATCTGTCCCTCGTATTCAAAACAAAGTATTTCATGAGTTTATCTGTAACTTTACCTCATCACGTTGCTTTGGATTGGAGGCATTCAACTGTGGAACATCAGTGGGGTCAGAGAGCTGATGCCTTTGGGAGATCTTCGTGACAGAGTAAGCTGTGGGAGAACATGGGTTAGCGCTGTTGTAGAATTGTTTCTGAAAGCTGCTCAGGTCTAAGTGTCAGTCAGCAGGTGTGTAGTATGTTTTTTTCAGTGCCTGCTTAGCCAAGTGGGTGAGTTTAGGCAGCCCTCAATGGGAGATCCTGGCTATTCAGCCCCAGCTAAAGGTATGTTTTAGTTTTGGAATTTCTGGCTCAGTATTCAGCCAAATTCAGTTAGCTTTTGGACAGCTAGACTTACTCTGTCACAAAGGTTTTGGAATACTTCTCGTTTTGAAGTATGCTCATCTTGTATGTTTAATGCCTAAGCCAAGCTACTTATCTGAGTTATTGTGCAGGGAATGAGCCTTAAACTGGCATGTTACAATTTATTGTACTTGTAAAGATTCTAGAAATAAAGCAACTATTACCAATATTCTTATCAAGTGCCACCAAGGTAACACTTTGTGTTTTTAAAAAATATTTTTTAAATGTTTTGTCTTGTTTTATTTCTGAAATCATGAATGTTTTAAAACATATTTGAATTTAGAATCTGGGAACTGTTTGTAATTTCAGGACAGAAGGTTTCAATATTAAATGAACACAAGAGTTATGTTCAAGGAATAACCTGGGATCCTCTAGGCCAATACATTGCAACTCTGAGTTGTGATAGGTGAGCTCTTGGTATAAGTGTTTTACCTTAGCGTTCTTTCTTACTTTGGGGTGAGTTAAAAGCAAGTGGTATAAGTGTGACTTTTCTTTGAATTTTACTCAGATTGTTCTGTAAAAAATTTATGTGAAATTAAAATGATACTTTAGTTAATCTTGCTTGTGGTAAATGATTCCTGAAGTCTGAGTCAACTTACATAACTTACACAGAATTTTTTCTTCAGGAAATAAGTTTTCATGATATTGGTCATTAGAGATACTAAATCTTAAGAGAGTGCTGCATTCTCTGGTTGTTAATGGCATCATTTCATCCTTGTCATTTTACAGAAAGATGTAAACAGGTTAAGAAATCAGTTAAAATGTTTTTCCACCAATATCTTTCTTTTGCTCTCTTGCTCCCTCCATCCCCAAAAGTTTTGTAGGTGATGTTACCGGATAAGCAAACCACACTTAATAGATTTGACCCTTGCCAGAACTTTGAGTTGAGCTTAAACCGTTTAGGGCGTGCATGCTGCTCTGAAGGGGTTCACAGCTGTCTAATAAATGCATGTCTTCTGGCACCTGCTGCAAAGGAAATTGCTGCGATAGTCGAAAAGTAGTTTTGATTTAAGATTTGCAATAGGCTCAGAAAAATAAGTTAATGGTGGCTAGGTCGTTATGAGCCTCTGTCTTCTGATAATCAGTTATGTGAACTTTGTGTACCTTTAATAAATGAGCAGCAGAGGGGAAATCTCCAGCCCCTCAGGTTTCAGACACATCTCTACAAGATTAGTGAATATCATTGCCTCAGCAGGAGTCTTAACATGAGCCAGGCCAGTTGCCAGGAGTGGGCATTCACTAGCCTGGGGCCGGGAGACCTCTTCCCCCTTTTGGCAGACCAGCTCTGCTGTGTGACATCCAGAGCCAGTAGTTCCACAGCTGTCTCAAGCTATCTACCAGAGTTTCACCTTCTACGTTCTCTTCCTAGCTCTGTCCAGGTCTCTTCTTGGAGCTGTTTCAGCACATTCAATCAAAAGAAAGTGATCTGTATTTTGTGTTACGTTAGTTTTCTGGCAGCCTAACAAACTAACATAACTTGGTGAAGGTCAGAATTGGTAGAAAGGAAGGGATAGTGGACAAGCAGTTGGGTCTGCTTAGACAACCACCTGATGGTTTAGTGAGGTGAAGTCAGGGGAGTTCCAGTGTTCTGTACAGAGACATACTTCAATTTTCATTTACTCCAAAGGCAACTGAAGCATAGAGATGTAGTTGTCTTTGAGATGAGTCCTCACTCCGCTGGAGTGTGCTTCCTACTACAGCACAGCCAGGAATGGCATAGCAAATTCACTGTCTACCAACTCCCTCATTCCTCCATGAATGCATATGGTGGTATTTAACAAAGCGTCTTGAATCAAATAATTGTGATTCATTGTTATTTAGCCATCAAGACGTGTCCACCCAATAGTATCTTGTGAACAGAATTATAATTGATGTGTGATTGTCATTTATATTTGTCAGTCCTGACTGAGAAGTGAAACTTGGAGTGAAAGGAAGCTGTTTGTAGCTAACTGTGCTCTCCACCGTGTAGGATCCTGCGGGTGTACAATACACAAACCAAGCGTGTAGCATTCAATGTTACGAAGATGCCATCTGGATCAGGAGCTGAAGGAGAGGTACGTTCTGCTACTAATGGCACTGGAGAATGTGCTGAATGCTATTTTATGACAGTTGTACTATTCTGTGAAACCAAAGGAGAAATATTTTCCATTGAAGTAATCCGTGTATCAGGTATTTTTCTCTATCTCACCTTTGCATTTTGTAAATAGAGACCGCTTCAGGTTTCCATGAGCATTACAGAAATGACTAAGGACGAAAACTTGCAGGTTCAGCTGATTAAAGCAGTAACACAATTTCTTTGTTGTAAATGTTGAAAATTAGTGTGGAAAAAAATAGTATGCATGCTGAATTCTTAACAGGAAAAACTTCAAACCTGTGTGTCAGTAACTGTAAGTTTATTAATGGATGATACATAGCAATAATATTTTAAAGTCAGAAGCCTGGAATTTTCAAAAAGGTAGTCTGATTTTTAGGAAAAATATGAATTAGCGAATGTTTAGGAAATTCTGTCTAACTCAAAGAGGGAAAACAACTTTTTTTTCCCCTCCAAACAGTTCTAAGTGATAATAAAATAACACCTCCAAGCTGACTGTAGCTTTCTAAATTCCTTCTATTCCTTTTCTTTCTTTTGTGAAAACATAAGTAACAGTTTTATTGAGACTAAAGAACAGACCTGAGAGAGGGCATTTTGCCATTATGTAAGTTCTCTTTAAACCTCTAGTACTGGAGTTAAAATTCAATGCCTAAGGAACGGGATTTTTTGTTGACTATTAAATAATGTTGGTCTCCAGATTATTACTATTTTTGATTACTGATCTAATGTAACTGCTCTTGGAGTGTTTTGATTAGTAGCTGAAGAGGGATCAAGGATTATTTTTCTTAGCTGTGAAGAATTTATAGCACAGCAGAAAGTGAGTTTGAGGGAGCTGTGGTTTTTAAAACATTTATCTTTTATTTTAGAAGTTCCATCAGGTTGGATTGTATAAGTGGGTGCTTTTTGTCACTTGAATTTTAGCTGACATGTTTTTGGCACTTCACTTATTTTCAACGTTACAGGCTAGGAGCTATCGGATGTTTCATGATGACAGCATGAAGTCATTTTTCCGCAGGCTCAGTTTTACTCCTGATGGCTCCTATTTACTCACTCCAGGTATGTGATGAACGTGTAGTGAAACTGACATTGTAACTATTATGGTGTAGTTGAAATGTGCGTCAAGATTACTTTCAAACTGTTAGCCAATACTTATCTACCTTAATTATGCCATTCCTTGTTCTTCTTATTGAAGAAAATAGAGACTCCACATTATTCTTCCATTAGCGATCCAGAACATCAACTTTCTCCTGTGATAAAAATTATATTTATGGCATTTTTCTGAACTAAAACATGTAAATTGCAACAATACAGCTCTTTTAAAACAGAAATGAAGAATAATGAGTAGTTTCTTTTGACTGATCTTTGTATCCATTCTTAATAATATTCTGCAGTCATAGTGAAAATAAAGTTGTGAGGAAGTGATTGGTTTGCTATTATAAGCACTGCTTTTATAGTTGTCTGGCAACATCAAAAGGAAGCTTTGAGGGGCAGGTGTATAAAGGGAAAACCAGCACCAAATAAATATTTGGGATGCCTCTTAATTTGTGTTCAGGTTGCAGGCTGTTGCCCAGCTGACAAGCCTAATTCCTGAGAAGCAGAATGTTTATGGACGTAGAATGTGTACTCAGTACATTTTTTGAGTTGATGAGTAATGTTTTAACTTTTATTTTTGCAGCTGGCTGTGTTGAATCTGGAGAAAATGTAACAAACACCACATATGTTTTCTCCAGAAACAATCTTAAAAGGTACTTTTTAAGAAGATTAAAATATGTTTTTATTTAAAAAAAAAAAAAAAGAAATGCTGTTTTCTGAAATATTGATTCTTTATAAAAGGCCTGTGGGTCACCTGCCATGTCCCGGAAAGGCAACTCTTGCTGTTCGCTGCTGCCCAGTCTACTTTGAGTTGAGACAAGCATTTAATAAAGGTACTGTAAATCCTTCAGGGAGTATGATTTTTACAGCAAATATGTGAAAAGGCCAATGTGAGTGTTTACTATTTTATGCCCCAGCCTTTTAACATTCCATTAAGGTAGTGTTGTACCACATCTTAGAAGCTGGTTCCTGGTTCCAAGACCCTGAACTCGCCTTGGGTACCTTGTGAATAACTTTTGATATAGCAGATAGATGTTCTTACTTGGACTGTTAGGCTACAGAAAAACTGTTTAATATTTTCCTTCTAACCATTTTGTGTGAGTAAAAGCAAATAACTTGGCTGAGCACTTAAAGGAGTGACCCGGTGAAATATTTTGTATTTGTATCAACTATGCATGTCACGGAAGCACCAAGAGTTGATGTAGTTTGCAACAACCATTGAATTAAACACAGAAGCCAAACCTGAATCAGTGCTGGTGTTACTGGCCAGAACAAGAGTTCTGAGTTGGGGGAAAGTACATGAAGTTGCATAAGAACTTGCGTGGAGACTGAAATCCAACCCAGTGGGTCCAGAAGTGTTTATATTTTAACAAGACTGGTCTTACTCTGGTGAAAAGGCAGAGTTTTACTCCTTTCTTTAGAAGGTCAATTTGTAGTATTTTTTACAGGACTTAGAGGTTACCTGTTGTTGTGTCTATAATTTCATCATAATTTTTAAAGTCACTCTAGCGGTGTGTTGCAAAGTAAGATGATGTGCATGTGCTGTTTGATCTCTGTAGCACCTCTGAATGGAATGTTTAGTTGCTGCAACATACACCAAGAAAAATGAAAATCTAAGGTAGTCTAGAAATTTAGAGAAGTGAGCACCTTACGTTATGTTAATGGCCTGTCTGTTCAGTGCATATCTTCCATAATCATCATAGAAATTAACAGGAACTCTATACTAGGAATTTCTGTAAGCAGCTAGCTAGCACTCAGGTTCCAGTGGATACTGGGATAATTTGGCCCTAAAAAGAGCTAACGTTGCAATGAAAAGACTTGCTAGGAGCTGAACCAAAGGTACCACAAATAGAGCTAACTCCATTGTTTTGACTGAGTCATACAGAATATTGGCCTCCATATATAAATATACAGAAATTTATTGTGACTTTGATTTACACTATCTCCTAAGGTGCGTTTGTTCAGACTTTTACACTGAAGTGCATAAAAATTTACTGGAAGATTTCAGTTTGAAAAAATATGACCAACTTTGCAAAACAAAACAATAGTGATCCAGATGGACAAAGCTTGTGCCAACTTCTCTGTCTTAAACTAAGACAATAGAGGGCAAACTTCAGGCGGCAGAAATTATAGTGCTTGACATCAGTCTTTACATTTTATAGGAGTACTGTCTTCTCAGCCATTATCTGGACATAGATTAATAATGAAATCTTTGTTTAGATTCATGACTAAGCTAGTGTAGTTACTGCCTTGCAATGAATACAAGGGAGAATTCTTAATGTGTTCATTTCTTTGCATTCTAGATGAAATCAGTCAGAAGTCAACTCCTGCTCTGTTTAATCTGCCCTATCGGCTGGTGTTTGCTATTGCTTCAGAAGATTCTGTGCTTTTTTATGATACTGAGCAGTCCTTCCCCTTTGGTTATGTTTCAAACATACACTATCACACCCTGAGTGACATTTCATGGTAGGTAATTGATATATTGCTAAGATTTGTTGTGATGGAAATGTCCTTTTACATGTTGAAGTTATGCATCTCTTTTGTCTTTATGTTTCGTTTATGGCACACTGTCATTGCAATGTCTGAATGGCAAGACGCCTCTTTATTTTACCCTGTAAAATGGAAACTTACGGTTCTTTTATTGCTTGGGAAACAAGGTGCAAGCACGCTGAGGACAAGCAGATGGCTGTTTTTAGGAAGCCAATGTACTGGGTGCCCGTGAAAACTAATCATTGTTCAGGCACCTTGACTAGTAATAATAAAGTTACTTGGTGGTTTTTGAGGTCATCTCTCCGAGTTCGGGCGTCTGTCTCCTGGCCAAATTCTGATTTATCTGCTTAGTAGTTCTTCATGTATGGGAGGAAGCAATTTATCTGACTTGATGTGAGGAATCGGAACTGGAGCTATAAATTGAACCCAAGTCTTAAAATCAGGATACAGTCCTCTGCTGGATGAGGCTTCTTGTCTCAGGCCTTTCTAGCCAGTATACCTAAACTGAGGACCACATGGGAGGCCTCTTTTTCAGAGATTATGATTGAAGCTCAGGCGCTGTGAAAAACATCATGTGCTGGGAGAAGGGGACTGAAAGTGAGTAGAAAATCAAGTGGTTTTAATCATTGATAGACATTACTTGGTGAAATGAGTGCAAAGGGCCGTTCAGGTGAGCACCACAGTGGTTCTGAGCATTGCCTCTACTTAGCACAAGGAGTACACCCAAAGAGCTTGAACTGTGGTCTGAACGAGGAGAGTTCAGCAATGTTTCAGAAACTGTAACTGAAGATTTCTGTACCTGCAACTGAATCCTACTTTGTGCCAGCTCAGATGCATGCTGGTGCTGGCAGCAGCATAATACAGGTGATCACAGACAACACCAGAGAGAATAAATCACATGTGAAGGCCAGAATTTAAGATCTTTTGTTCATTTGAACTGGATGTCTTTCACTTGACTCTAGTTTTATTTAAATGAATACATGTACTTGGAAGGGAAGAGGAAAAGCCAGGTACAGCATGTGTTATAGAGGGCGGGTAGAGGTAGAAGAAAAGTTCTGACCTTTCCTCTTTATGGCAAAAAAATATCACAAATAGGTCCAGCGATGGAGCCTTCCTTGCCATTTCTTCCACAGATGGATACTGTTCATTTGTTACCTTTGAGAAGGATGAACTGGGAATACCACTGAAAGAGAAGCCACAGATAAATGTCAGGACTTCTGGTGCAGCAGAGAAAAAAGTGAAAAAGAGCCAGCCGCACAAAGTCGTTTCCCCAGGCTCTAGACTGACAGAGGGGACTCCTCCCAGCAGGGTCACCGATCCCAGCACTCCAACCCTGCAGCCTAGAACACCCGCAGCTGCCAGTAAGGACTTGCCTTCCACACCTGTTGGCATAAAAAATGTTCCAGTCTCATCCTCAGATGAGAGGAAAATCAGCCAGCCAGCCAACCAGAGCACTAAAGTAAGCCAGCCCAGGAGGATTACTCTCAACACTTTACAAGCATGGAGCAAGACACCGAGGTGAGATTTATATTGCTGTTTCCAGTCATAAATATGAAGGCCAAGACAAGCTGCGCTTGTGCTGCATTTAAAGGGTTGACATAAATTCCCAGCCTTGTGTCTTGGTGGTAGTTCTCTTGACATGGAACATTTTGTTCCAGTTGGTACTGCAGCTGAAAGGTCAAAATGTCTCCTGAATCCTAAATATACAGCTTTTATATTTCTGCCTGAAATGTGAGGCAGTAGCGAAGTTAACCTGACCTTTACACCTTGTCCGTTTGGCAGTGACAGGTGTCTGTCTTCAGGTCCCATTTTCTGTACAAAGATCTTATCTGAAGCCTTCAGCTGACAAGGGCTATTAAAGGCCCTTCTGACAAGAAGTATTTTAAGAAGAGTGCACGTCTAGACAGACCCTCACTGTGCCCAGTCATGGATGTGGGACTTAATGCATTGATTAAGGCTATTTTCTAACGTGCAGATCTGGATGTTTTTAGAAATTGATTATAATCCATGTATCGATTGTCAGTCAGCCTGCCCTGTAAGATCGTGAGCTGGTATGCAACAGTAGCGAGATGGTCATGCAAACAGAAATCTAGACCTTGTCAGTAAAACAAGGCAATTTAATTATGAAGTTGTTTATTAGAATTTCTTATAGGACTGCATTAATGTAGGTGGCTAGGGAGGAAGTGGTGAACAAGAAAGCAGATCAGCATCAACAACCACGGAGAAAAATCTTGGAAAAGATTATTACAGGATGATGGCTTTCTGTACATGGGTGTTTATCTCTGCTGGAACTAACAAGTCAAAGGGTTGTGGGTAGTTGAAAGTGACTTCTGACCGGAGGGCAGTGAGGTGAATGATGGAGTTAATTTTTTTGAGGGAGATAAACTGTATTTAATCCTATCACGAGTATCATCTTGTAGTAGCATGCATGATGCTACCTCTAAGATACTTCTGTTTTTTAATGTTTTGGTTAATCCTCTTATCACTTTCATGCTTTAGTGCCATTCAGAAGAGATTTTAGCAGAAAAAAATACAAAATTTGACATAAAGAAAGGACCCTTTTTCTTTATTTTTTCCTCCCAGTAAATATTAGTGGACCTTAGTGGGCAAAAGAATTCCCTAGAGTTTTATGAATCTAAAGTGTTAACATGGACAGGACTAGCAGAGGAAATGGTAGATTCTTCCAGTGGAACTGGAAGCCTTACCCCATGTATCAAGAAACAGGTTAAAATCCTTGCCTTTTGCATCCTAATTTTCAAATTTTTGACCAGGAAACTATGCTCTCTGAAAGTGAATATCCAGGATCGTGTCACATATAACATATGCAAAAGTGCTTTCTAGTGAAAAAGTTGAATAGTGGTATTTAAAGTACTTATTTTAAAAATGCTCAATTCAACATATAACAAGAAGAAAAAAAGCACAGTAAAATATATCTAAACTATATCTAAATTTAACTAGTTCTATCTGAAGCAAATCTTCAAATAAACTATTTGGATAAATGGTGGCTTTAAAGCACTTAAACTGTTTCTGCTCTTTCAAAGGAGAGTAAACTTGATTCCACTGAAGCCAGATACACCAACCCCTGCATGTACAGATCCAGTTCTTATACCTCCTTCCTCAGAACAGGAACATGGTAAGCTTTTGCTGCATGTAATACCCATCAAAGTCTTTTGCCAATCAATTCTTTCCATTATAGATTTCTGTTCTAAGTTATAAAGCTATTGATCAAGCACAAAGCTAAACTTAGTTGCAGATTTTAAAGCTTCTTCATTGTCCTGGTGTGCTTGACAGATGCTTTTGGCAACATGAAATGTGTTCTCACTGTGGTTATTCTTGGGCAGATGCTTATGTGGCAGTATATCACTGCAGTTCTCAGTAATGGGTGCATTAGCTGATGATGAAACACTAAAGAGTAAATTTACTTGAGTGTAATGTCTTTCAGGTCATACTGGTGGGTTTTAAAGACCATTGTACTTTCAGAATATCATTGTTTAAGATATTGGACTCTCTCAAAACAGTTTCTTTTGTAAGTGCTGAATTGTTTGTGGATTCAGCGAACCAACTTACTTTCTTAATCTGGCTTTGTTTAAATGTTTTTTCTATCTGCTTGTTTCAGAGAGGCCGTTACCATCTGATGACAGTCTCCAAAATCCCCCACCATCTAAACGTCTTAGAACTGAGGAAATATCTCTTCCTGCATCTGCTGAAGATCAAGTTGGCTGTGATTCAAACAAATAAAGGCTAAGCTTTTAGTAGACTCTTCACAGCCTGAAGGCAAAGTAGCCGTATCTGAGAGTGCCTTTCTTTTCACAAACATTAAAGCCTCAATTCTTGATAAAAGTGCCGTATGCATATTTGATGTAGTGCTGCAAAGAAAGAAGCTGGCAGTAGAAGACACAAGTTTCAGGACTGTAGATTTACAAAAGAAGAAATAGTTGGGAAGGGACTTCTCAGTGCATGTCTACTTCCTACTGTCCTGAAGACAGCAACCTAAAAGTCTCCATCATAATCCCTAAGTTGATGGTTGTAAAGCATGATGTCTTCCAGCAACCTGTCAGGCTAAAAAGTAGAATTTCTAAGTACCTAAATGTACACATAATGATTTGGTGTGGTTTAAGTAAAAAAAAACAAAAAAACCCAACAAACAAACAGAAAACTCCACCAGTTTAATTCAAGCATCTTGGCTTACATGTTTAGTATTATGTAAAGTAATTCATGCTCTCTAATACACGTGGAATGGAAGCTGATGTTCTCATGCTCTGAATGCAGAAATACACAATATGACTGCTATGATTGAAACAGAAAACAGAACTAGTAACTGCAAGAAACAAGAAAACAAAAGGAAGAAGCTGTCTGAAGATGTGTTATAAGCATTAAAGAGCAGAAGAAAGTTCTTAACTGTTTAGTTTCTCTATTTTAAAAAAATGCGGACATGAGATTTTCCTGAGGCAGCAGGGTTTGAGCATATATGTTAGGATTTTCCCCCATTTTATTTTTCCAAATCTTAAATCCCTTAGCCAATAAAATATAATATCAATTCAGTACATATCAAACTTGTAGAAGTTTGTTTCTTTTTTAGCATTTAAAACTTGCTGCATAATTGAACTAAGACATGCAGATAGAAAACAATGAGACCAAAATATTTAAAAATCCCTATAGTCATTTTCTGTAGTGTGGAGACTTAGCCTCCAGAAGTAGAATGCTCAGTCAGGATATTCTGAGCTTGTCCACTTCATATACTTGTTTTTTAAAAGATAGTTCTTAAAATCTGCTGGTAATAGCATCTAAAAGTCTTAAACAGAATTTTCTTTTATGGTTTAGTCTACTCATCTGTCATTTGAAGTTCCACAACACATAGGAGAGGAAAGATGAAATTCAAATTAAAGCTCTTTGACTTTCAGTCTTCACTGGATTTGGTTGGTTTTGAGATGTGTAATTTATGTCGTATTTATTTTTCACCAGTTTCTAAGAAAGTGGACTAATACTTTAGAAAAGCAGAAATACGAATGTTTCTGAAGTGATTAATAAAATTATCATAAAGAGGAAATGTTAACCAATACCAATGTCGGAGTATTTCAAGCAAATGAAGTGTTTCAAGCAAATGAGGTACATTGCCTACAATTCAGCTGCAACAGAAACTCATGAGCAAGGAGTTGTAGGAAATTCTCTGTTTGCCTTCAACCACCGATATGAGAATGGAGCTTCATTAACCTTGTCCAAACCTGGGTTTTATTCTAATGAGGAAATAAAGACTCAGATGTGGTTTGCTTGGTAACTACAACCATTTCTCCCCAAGAATTTTATTAGAGATAGCTAAATTAAATTTGTAGATCTATCTGAATTGATATTTAAAGCAGGTTTTTATAACTAACATGTGGTGATGGACTTGCTATTTTATATTTTGTCCAGTTTAAGTTATAAGAACACTGGTGTTTCATCCTTCTGTGGGACAGAGGCCCGCTGAGTGAAGTACAGCAGTCTGTTGTTCTGTGCACTGCGAAAGGTCCTTTAAATTCAAACTTGCACTTCTAAATACAAATTGCAGAGCTATCCTGATCGGTATCTCTCTCTCTTTCCACTTCCACCCCCACAGTGTATTTCAGCATAAACTGTTCTTTCTGTTGAATACTAGTAGATCAGGTGTATTATTTTAGTGTTATTGGCGTATCTGATCTCTGTGATCTTCAGTCTTCAGATATGATTAATTGCTAGAGTATTCATCTTTGTTTCATACTATAACCGTTTGGGTGAAATCCACGTTTGTTTATATGGTAGCTCAGCTTATTTTTGCTCTGCCTTGTAGTCTGATTGGAACTTCCACTGCTTCCTTCTGGAGATTACTTTCACATCATATCTGTCAGGATGCTCCGCCTGATATTTTGTCTTCCCTATAAAGACTTCTTTTTCCCTTTAATTCTCATCTTTACCACTATGATTTCCTGCTTCTCTGTTTATTCTGTTGCGTGCTACTTTGTTGTTTTTTTACCGTGCTAGGTTTTTAAATTTTTTCTATAGATTGATGCCATCATTCAGGTAATAAATTACTATCTTCAACACTGTGACAGTCAGAACTGTAGATTCCTGTGTTTTCTGATGCCTGTTTCAGTCACCAAGGGGCCATCCCCACACAACATTCATACTTAAGATATTGAAAACTTTTCTCGCACTGTTTATAGAAAGTGTGTTCATGTTTTGTTCTCAGTCATGCATTAAAATGCTCCTGGGTGGAACATGCCTGCTGCTATTTCACTTATTTTTTGACTGCTTTGTAAGGTGATTTGTTCCATAGATGTAATTCTTTCAAGGGTATTCATCTGTCCAGGTTTGACTTAAATGTTATTTTTTATTGACCATCTGAATAGTTTGTACTTCACATGGAATCTGAGTTCATATTCCAGCTGAGAGTTGTGTAGCTGTCATCTTCTCAGGTCACATTATTCTCAGTGCCTTCTGTAGGGAGCGTTTCTCTGTTGGTAGATGTAAAATAATAAACTTGAAATGCAACTTGCAGCCCCCAAACTTTCCAGGAGTATCTTAAGCATCATTTCTGTTGAAAAACTCTTTAAAGAGGGAATGGGAGGGAGATTGAAGTTATGTGTACCATCAGGTTGGTATATACTCCTTCAGCCAGCTTTTGGTTGTTCCCAAGTTGTGATGTACAGATTACTATGGGTATGCAAAGTATTTAATCATCCAGGACCTGCTGCTGCCACCACTCTAGCTGGAAGCTGGCAAAAAAAAAAAAAGAACACTGTTCACATGTCACACCCATAAGTCAAAACCAGTTAATCGTGTGTATCCATATAACAATATCATTTTATCTGTCCTGATCTGTTTTAAAATGTTGAATGGCCATCTTAGTTGCCTTCTAGCCCATAAAAAGGGAATGGAAAAATTTAAGGCAGAGTCACAGAAAGCTTCTGGTGACCAGGAGGGGAGTGGGCATGGAAGGTGGCTGATTATAAGCAATCCTCACCCGTGAAATGTGTTCTGTGTGCAAGAGCAAAGAGTACAACTCGTGTCATTTTCTATTCCTGGTTGGAAAGACACTTCTTGCTGCTTCTACTGTGTGTCAGGCTAGTGCTGCCCAGTCAATGATCTGTCTTTTCCATTGCTGAGTCATCGCTGGTTAAAATCACAAGGATCCTCAACAAAAGCATGTGGATATACTACCTTAAAAAGCGACTGCTTCTGTGATCCACTGCACTAGTGAAGCCTTGTTCCATATGGATATATGTCCTAATTGCACTAGTGGTTTCAAATAGATTTTGCAACTTTTTAGCTAGAGGGAGATTCATGACTGGTTTTCTCCTGGAAAGACTTTCTGGTGTGTAATAATGGTTAATTTTTAGACAGGTAAACATCAGGCTCCTGTACTATTGATGTTAGTTTTATTTTTTTTTTCCTATCCAGCTACCTAATACATCTTGTAATGATTAGCTATCTTGTCAAAATTTGATTGATATTTGCCTATGGATTCAAAATAGAATCTCTGTATTGTGTGAAGTGTTTACATACACTTTATTTCTTACAAAGGAAAGCAAGCTTACTGAGTGACTGTACTGTGTGTACGTTTTCTGCTATAGCAGTTGCAGGATCCTGTAGAAGAGGCAGGCTGGAGTTACATGGTAACACATGAATCACCACTTACATAACATTTGCTAAATGAAACCTATCTACTTTTCAGACTGCTCTGTGCTATTACGAATGATTTTTCTGTTGCACTTTGAAGGCTGTAGATCTTTGCTGTGTGGCAGTAGCGGTTATTATAATGGAATCTATCTAGGCAAATCAGTATTGCAAGCACATATGAAATTGGAGTGAGGTCATTCCCAAACATAGGATACACGGGCCAGATTTTCAGAAGTACTAAGCTCATGGAGGGGCTGGACTAGATGGTCTATAAAGGTCTTTCTCAACCTAAACCATTCTATGATTCTGTGATAAGCAGAGGTTACGAACTGATGTGTTGAGCAGTACTATTGTGTCAGTGTCTAAAAGCTCCTACAAACAGAAGGTGCAGTTTTTTAATATGAAGAATTATATGGAAAAAAATTGGTTGTTTTACCAGTCCACATCTAGTTTGCCTCGAAGATCAATTAATCTCTCCCACAAACAGAATCTCCCTTCTGCTTCTGACTATATTATGATTTTTACTAACGTACAGCAATGTTGGGAAAATATAGGAGAAGTGGTACTTCTCATTTGACAGGTGTGGAACGTCATTGAGTACCTTCTAACTTTAAGCTCCTGTTGGGACAAAGTGGAAATACCTGTAGGGAATTGAAGTTACGAGCTGGACTCTCATCACTCTGCATTTCCCTGGGATGAGAACAAAGCTCTTAGAACAACAGACAGAAAGACATTTGTTGCAGCCCCAACTGTTTAAGTGATCCGTGTGCACTCTGGGTCCGAAAGGAAGTCATGGTCAGGCAAATGTGAGGCAGTGCTCCTACCCAGTGATGCCTTCTGATTTTTACTGTCACATGAGAGGTGGGAAAGAGCCTTATTGAAAAGAAGGGTGCAGGTAGAAATGGAAATGGGTGGGAGAAGGAGTCATGAGTGTGGATTGAGACTTCTGAGCTGGGATGAAGAGAGATATTCGAGGCTTGGTAACTAAAGGAGAAGAAACCGGCATTTGGGAAATTGAAGTGGATGGGAAGCTGAGTGTGGAAAGCCTGATTAGTACTAGGTTGCAAGGGGGGGAGTTTGGGATCATTGGGAGTTCCCGTGCAGAACTTCCAGTCTAGTGATGATCCTTCTACCCAAGGGCATGTAGTTTTCCAGGTTAGGTTACAGTTGCGTTATAGCTTTTTCATTTTTCCTCCCTCTGGAATAGGAAGTCTGTTTTCTTGCCACATAATTCTCCATTTTCCAGTCTCCTGCCAGCAGGTGACACCATTCCCCAAAACTAAGAAAACTAAGCAGGAACTTGCTTCTGCTCCTGGCTTATGTGTACTTAAAGACATCTCTCATCATCTATATATTTTGTGTTTTTTTCCTAAAAGTCATTCTTTTTGGTTCCTTTCCACCTGGTGAAGACAAAAACTTGAGAATGGGCTTCTACAGAGAGAGATCTTTGAGGAAGAAAATAGAACTGGCTGTCTTCAATTGAAAGTTCTCCCCTGTGCTGTCAGCTGTGAAACAGAGCATAACCTCTCCTACCCTGCTCAGCAACAGCACATCAGGCACCTCCAAAGGCCTTTCTGGCAGGAGCTGGCACTGCAGACTCTCCAAGCAATTGACCCTTGATTAGCCAGCGTCTTGGGCTGACATGAGACGTACCCCCAGGTTGCAAGAGTCCGAAAGACTTGTTGCACACACATCCTGCAGAACCTCTGGCTGTGGGGGCAACAAGATAAAGCTCCTGGCAGAGGAGCTTTCAATGGACAGACCGACGTGAACTTTGGTGTTGAGAAACGTCTACTAGGCAAAAAGCATTCAAGGTGCAAGACTACTGCACTCATCAGGTATTTTGGCTGGCTCCCCACCTTGTTCCAGACAGGCTCAGGAGATCTCTCAGCCCTTCCTTGACAACACTTACTCTGCCAATAAGCTCTTAAGTAAAATTGCCACCTTTGGTACCAATTATCTTTCTCCCCAACTAGCTCAGAGCCCCACAGAGCAGGTCTGTTCTTCCTCACATGCTGGGGTTTTAGAACACTGCCATTTTCTCAGTGCTCTTTCTTCAGCGAGCTGGCAGAGCTGCTTTTTGCACAGAGACAGCTTGTAGGTGCTAAGGTTGCCCTGACTTGGCTGCTCAGGTCTTTACCAAGTGGCATTTTCTCTGCTACTGCTCTTTCTGCCCTCCTTCCTCCCCTTTCCATGCATGGGAAAGGTCTTCCATGTAGCCTAATAATCTTTCTGCAACCTGTTGAGCCTCCCTCCCACCTGCCTCTGCCTGCCCCTACTGTCTGAGTGCTCGGCTGCCTGGGCTGCAGGTGCTCTAACACCAGCAGAAGAACTGGAATGTGTGAATGGGGAGCAGTTCAGTTTTTCCCCTGCCGGCTCCCTTTCATGTCTGTCAAGCCAGCCTATGCTGCTGTTTTTCTTGAGCCTGACGGCCACTTTCAGCCAAGTGATATTGCTGAGAATCCGGCTGCTTATTCCCTCATCTGAAAACCTCAGAAAGCCATGGCCCTGAGGCCTCTTGGCCTGCAACCTGAGAGGGTTTGCCCCTTAGAGCATGAATAATTAAAAAGGTTCACAGATTTCTTTCTGTCTGGAAACTGGTCATAAATTGGGGCTTGTCCAGGGACTGTGAAAACCTGATCCTAGTGCTCTTGAAAGGAGAAGAACTTGGTTTTGTCTTCTAACAGGGGAGCTGTTGGTATCTTTTGTGCTTAGACTGATTGGTGTCTGAACTCCCCAAAGTCTCCACATTTGGAGTTTTTTCTGCTCTCCGCTTATGTAAAACTGGATGTCTGCAGCAATGTTAGGTTAATTCTATGCATCAAGTATACATAGTCCTGCATACACACTCTTGCCTACTATTATGGATGTCCTTCTTTAATATTTTTCATTTAAAATGCTTTTCTTGCTATGAGTTACATTAACCAGGAAAGCTGATTTTTTTCTCTGACATTCTTCTGCAGATTCTTCACTCACATTATGTGATTCGTAGGCACAATAATGATGATCATAAATAATGGCAGATTTTGTCTCAATATAAATGTCTCCTGTGTACTTGGCCAGCAAAATTAAATAAATAAGCTGAGCAGGGCTTTTGTTTCGATTTCAGCAAAGCTGAAATACCTTAAATGTTGCTTGCTAAGGGAAACAGGCCAGATTGAAATGGGAATGGCTATGGTTATCTGTGTGATCTCAGCCCGTTTAACTAAACTAGTTTAAAATGGTAGTTTGAGCTAAATCAGAGTGCTGGTTCCTGCATACCAGGAGCTGCAGGAGCCTTGTGGATGTTTTTGTTTTCCCTTTTCCTGGCTCAAGTGAAGTTGCACCAGCTGGATATACTTACAAATAAATAGCAGGGCAGGAAAGAAGGTATGGATTTACTCTGCAAGTAGAAGAGAGATAATAAGTTGGCTCTGTGCTCCAGTATTTCAAATTTGAGCTTTGACCTCAAGAAAATGATGCATCTCTGCTATATGATTGATTATTACAAGAAGGCAATGTCTGGAGCCAACAACAAGCTAACCCAGTATTTCTTGCCTGAATGTGCAGTAATAACACAAAGCAGTTTTCTGCTGCAGTATTTTGTCTAGATACAGTGTGTGTGACTTAGGGCAGACAGTACAGTAAAAAAGATGAGTGACTATTGCAATACATCACTTGGAATGATGAATGTTCTGTAGTGGGAAAGTGTGTGTACGTACATGTGGGTGTATATAAAATGGTTGCTCTTAGTACCTAGATGGTGTTCTTCAACCAAGAAAAATTGGAGTACCTTGCAAACACCTGGTATGTATTAGTTTCTGGAGTAGGTGGTGGTAGTAAATACACTGTTGTTCCTATTTCAGTCATCAGATTCCCAGAAACAGGAAAGTAGCTTTCAAAATGACATTGGAAGTTTGCAACAACTTAGGAGTATCATCAAGTGCATTCACACTTCCTATTTCTACAAAATTTGCAAATGTAAGTCATGTTGTTTATATTAATTGCTGCCAGGAGCTGAGAAATCTTACCATGTGACAGGATTTGACTTCCTTTTGGTTGCTGTGCTATAAAAAACTTATTTTTTCTATCTAACCGACAAAGCAAACTTCAACTCTCCCACTCCTTTCCTTGTACATTTTTTAGTTAGTTTAGAAGAGCTTGTTGCGATAGTGCAGAGAATGGAGTGGGAAGGGGTGAGAGAGCAAGAAAATATACTGAAAATAATAAATAGTCATAGCAGTCATAAATTAAAGTAATTCAGACGTTTGAACATTAAAACTTTATTCACAAACCATTTCATGTATGAAGGGCATCTAAACTGACTACTTGTCCTTTTTTCTTCCTTCTTGCTTTCTGCAGTAAGAGATTATTTTCACTTACATAGTTTCTGGCTGGATAATTCAAGATTTATTTCAGAGTGAATTTTTAAATATGAGCTGTAAGTCAATGAGGATAAGCGTCACAGTGATAGGGGTAATATAACCTTATCTGTTGTACACACAATCTTGCTACATAAATTACTGTAACAAAGATATAATTATATTCTATAAGAGTAAGAAGCAACTTGAAATATTGCCTCTTAGTTTTAACAGCAGAGTTCAGGTGCAGTCTGCTTTCTGGTGCTTAATAAATTCAGAATCATGCCTGGGCATTTACTCATAGCAGCCACATGATGGCAATATTGCTAATCTTTAACTTTATTACTTTAACTTGCTAGTTCTGTTTTTGATTCAGAACAAGGTATGTAATTCTACTACAACACTGAAGTTCTCTGTTTTTTAGGCGAAATACTTTCTTCATTATTTGACTTTATGTACATGAAGGCTATTGCCCATGTTTACATCCCTGACTTCGGGGGGGAAAAGCAAACAGCAGAACCACTTGGTTTGTGACGCCATGTAGTGATCAACGTGCTGTGCTGTGCATGGGTGGGTGATGCTGAGGTTTTGTAAGCATGCATTAGCCATACAATGGGAGAGTAACAAAAAGAAGAAAGGAAATATGAAACAAAGATGTTTTCTCTGTAACTGAGGACACAGAATATTTCACAGTCCATCATTTCTGATAAGCCCCGTGGAGCAATCGCTTTATGAACTGAGCCATAAGCATACTTTGGTTGTCTTTGTTAAAGCATGTGCAAAGCTCGCTACGTACCCCATCAGTTGCATAGCCAGGGGAAACCTCTGCAATCCTATGCAGCCTACTGCAGGGTCAAAGCCTGCTTCAGACTGTCCAGCACATGACTGCCCAACACAAGTGCCTTTGGAGTCTCCAGCATGAATGAGGTCATTGTAGAAAGGCTAGTGGCAGGAGGATTTGGGAAAAAAGATAGAAGACACCTGTAGCCAGGGAAAGAGAGGTTCTTGCGTGAATGGAGATGTGCCTGGTTGGTAGAGCACACCAGCACAAAAAGCTGATTGCTAAAGAAAGTGGGATAGAGAAAGACACACTGAGCCAGTAGTGGTAATGGTGGGGTGACAGCAGAAGGGGTCTGTGGAGGTAAGCTTGGCACTGCATGGAAACCATGACACTGAAATGAAACCGCTTTATGAGGAGCTTTGTGGGTCTCAGCTCAACACAGGCAGGTTTTTAACAGGCAGGAGGAGAAAATGCTATTTTCTCTCTTTTGTCCTTTTTTTTTTCCTTTTTTTTTTTTTTTCCCTTTTATGAGCTGCAGTGGAACCTGTAAAAGGATTGTCCCTAGTGAGAACCAAGCAATTTCTGAAACAGTAGAGCTATAAAACAAGAGAACAGGATCTGGCACCAGTGAAGGAGCTGGGCCAAGTTTAAGCAAGATCTTCATTAATGTTCTTAGATTCTCAATGTGATAAATATGGGTGAGTTTTGGTGGAGACTGGAGGGAAAGCATGTTCTTTCAGCCAAAGTAACTATCATCTTGACAAACATTTTGCTGGATTGTTATTTGAATGAATATTTAATGTAAAACATGCAACCTGCTTTAATAAGAGCACATTCATAATTTCTAGCGTGCTAGTCCTGTCCAAAATTCACTTGGCTTTGCTCTAGGTAAGGAATACCTTAAGAAGGAAATGTTGGACTGCAGCTACACTTGGCTGAAGCACATAGTACAACATGAACAGCTGTGGAAGCCAGATTTACTGCAATAAGTGAGGCTGCTAAAGTCCTGACATTACTTTGATATTTTTTTTAAATGAAAAACTCCAATATAGAGTTTATGACTTTTCATACAGTTATTTATTTTAGGAATAAGAGATCTGCCAAACACAGCAGGTAGTTAATACCCAATTCAGACTACATTTAAATAGGAAAGGAGCTATTGGCTACATCCTTTGGGGTTCTGTGATTAACCTACAGGGAGCTGTCGGTGGCTTTTTCCACATGCATTCAGATGAAATGTGAGTTGAAGCTGGTTCGCATTGAATGTCTTGAAGTTTAAATTAGATGTAGCAAATAATTCAGCTCATCCTCTGCTGAAATATTCCTTATCCTTGGTTACAGAAGAGAGACATGCTCTAGGTGGATCGACCTGGGATACAGATTCAGTCCCTGCCTCTGTCCTGGACATAGGGTGTGTTACTCGTATTCAGAAATAAGTGTTGTGGTACTCTGCCACCACTGGATATTTGGTGTGAACCAAAGCTTTCAAGTGTAACTCTCCTCGAATATCCCACTCCAGGTAGAAGTTGTTTGTTATCAGCTCTAGAGACTCTTTGTTTGACCTCTACTCTTGACAGTCAGCTATGGCATCTCAGGCTAATCTGGGAGATGGTAGGGTTCAGTCACAAACCTGTTTCATGCTGCACCGTGAAGGTCTGGGTGCTGCTGGTTAGTGCTGAACAGGCTGGTGCTTTTCAGAACCCCTCTAGTGAACTTTCAAGCATTCATCTAACTCTTCTCTTTACTTCATAAAAAAGCATGGATAACAATCTTTGCATCCTTCCTGAGAGTGCTTCAAGGCTAAATCCATGAGTACTTGTGAGACTGCCAGTTATGCAGACCACATAAATATCCTAGTACATACCAAAGGACAGGATAGTATCTTCCATATTCCATTTATCTCATGGGATTTCCTGGGATTAATGAGTTGTTAATGAGTTAATGCATGCCGATAGTGCAGACATTATATACAAATGTAGCAGCCATTAGGCATTTATTAATAAAACGCAATAAATACCTGGGCTTAGATGCTAAACCTCTTGTTGGTTTGCTACCAATGTGACAATCCATTCAACAGGGCTTCTTAGCAGCTTTTCTAATCCAAGATCACTATTCAGTTCTTGTCACAGGAGCTCATTACTTTTTCTACTCTATTGGACCCAATCAGCAAGATTTTTAATCCCTTGTCCATTATTATATGTCCAACACCCATTATTATACTAGTTATAACTGTCAGAGAGATGGACCGAAAAGTTTAGCAATGTTTTAACTCTCGATACATAAAGTGTTTCAAAGTCCACAGACAAATTCAGATATAAGGGAGTGGTGACAATAAATTTAAGGCTTGTTATCAAGAAATTTAAGCTACATCCTGCATTTTGCGGATGTTTATTTATAAAGAAAGAGAGCAAGCTACCCATGGTGTAAAAGTTGTCATTATTAACTCTCTCCTCTTTGTTGTCTTGAACTGTCAGAAGAGAGAATATTTGTAAAGAGCATATAAGAATCTTTTTATCCAGGCATCCTTCAGAAACCCCGGATCTGCTAATGCTAAGTTTTCTTTTAAACAAAAGCTAAAACATGTCCTTTTCACTCTTCAGCAACTGAACTAAATCTTCAGCTGGTCACCACTAGTTTGCAGAAGACAGTTAAATTTTGCATCTACTGAATCCTGAAGATGAAACACTCCATAATGTCAGCTGCATCCTTTCCCATTAGCCACCAGCTGGCAATGCCAAACCCTCTGGCAAGGCCAGCCCTTAGGTGGATGTGTATCGCATATTAATAGTTTAATGGCAGCGATGACCTTCTTTACCCTCTCTCCAGTGGCAACTGGGCAGTTTACTAATGCAAAAGAAAAAAAGAAGGTTTAGTTGCAAATCTCTGCTAGAAGGAAAGCATGGTACTGTTTCCCAAAGTGGACAAGTAAAATCTCTATTACAATGCAGCACTGATTAATTCTAAATTTTTTGTTAACATTTTCTAACCAAAAGCACCCTCATTATCTGACTTGAAATGTTGCTTCTTTCAAGTTGCTTTTTTTTTGCAATGGTCAACATTGCAAAATGCTTGTCTGCTGTCGAAGACCAGAAAGGGAAAGTTACAGTGTTCGTGAAAAGGACATGGGTGTAGGATAGGTGCTTCATTGCAGGGAATGAAATATCAACTCACAAAAGACAATAAATCCAGATGTTTCTGCCTTTGCAGTGTTTATTATCCAGTTACTGATACAATAACAGTGATGACCCATTGCATGGGAAGATGACTATAAATTATCTAGGGAATGAAAGAACAAAGACACACAATGAAGGTGTAGCTTCATAGTATATTTTTCTTAGAACTGTCTGTTATTAGGTAACGTTTGAAAATGCAGTAGCAACTTCCTGAAAGCATGGATTCAACCACATGATAACATATAAGTCATACATTTTCAACATTCACAATTTGATATCCAAGAGTCAACCAATACATAAAGGAAAAAAATACTAGTATTAACCCTGGTCATGTCTGATTGCTAAGGATGGATCAAAAATAACAATAATTAGTATATGAAATGAATTTGTAGCCAGTATGTTAAAGAGCTGTACAGACAGCACAGATCTTTTGTAAATGAGTGATTGTATCCAGCATGCCAAATCAGTGAAAGAAGGTGTTGAGCAGCTAGAAAAGGAGGGAACCAACTGGAAAGTGGACTTTTAAAATCTGTTTTCATGTGCTTGTCCTTGGTGACCCACATTTGGCACTTCCCTTGTATTACCTGACTATAAGTTTAGATGGTAAAATAAACAGGATTTTTTTGGTGCTCTGTTTTGTAGCTGAAGATACCATCTGTTGGAGTCTGAAAGGTGAAGAAGCATGAGCTCCATTCTGCATCTCTGAACAGTGTGTGAGATTACCATGTAGTATTCCAGAGGCTCTAAGGGTTATTTAGCTACTTACTTAGGCAGAGTGGTTTACTTCAGACACAGTCTAGGCATAAAGGTTTGGGGAATTTGACTGTACCATATCTAGGTTGATATTCTGTGTTTGTAATATACTTGTTACTATGTGTATGTCTATATCACGTCACTCAATGCATATTGATCTTGCTTAACAGCAGCCAACAGACCGGGGTGGTTGGAGAATGTTTAACTATAATAGCTGAACTTTGGCAAGCAGCTTGCCAAGATATTGCCTGGGAATGAAAGGGCTGTTTTTTCCTTCCTCTCAGGAGGTACTAGAATTTGCCAAGGAGAAAACCAAGAACACAGGTGGCTCAAACATATCTTCACAACGTCTTGTGTGGAAGTAATAGAGGAAATTTTAGCTGGGACTGGAGAAAGAGAAGGAGACCTTGTGGCAGATTGGGTCAACAGAAATTGCTACAGAACTGGCCGTAATGAGAGAAAGTTTGAAATGTTATGCATAGAGACTGTAAGACCCCCCCCTGGGGGAAGAAAGGTCTAATTTGGAAGATCTAATTTGAAAGATCTTGTGTCCATGCAGTGTGAACTTCTCTAAAAACCAACATTCTCCCATTTTGGCCTTTGAAGCAATGAGATATTTAGAAATTCTGTTCAAAGCCCATTTGGAGGTTTCTGGGTCAGTTCGCTTGTGTCTGCAGGAGGATGAGTTTAGGCTGTGGGAGGAACCTGAGGTGTCATTGCTGGAGTCCAGAGACTGGTGGTTGCACTGTGTGCTCCAGCACTTTGGGTTTGCTGCTGGGCACATGACCTGCATCACAACCATGGCAGGTTGCTACCTGGAGTCCAGAGGCTGGATGACTTCAGAACTGCTCAGACCTTCACGGCATGAGTAAGGTGAACAGCATTTGTGGTGGGGTAACTGTCAGCTAAAGGTGTGAAGAGTTATTTGTGACTGTGAATGCAGAAGCATGGTGTCTGTTACCTATTCCAGTCACTAAAGGAATACTTTTGTATTACTGGGGATGGAAATACCTTTCCCTCGCTCCCACTTATCTGCTGCTGGCAACTTATATAACTGTATCTGCAAAGTGATTGTTTTTCTTTATTGTGGAAGAAACAAATACCAATTCCATAAAACTATAGCAAACAGTAAGAGGGAAAGTAAAGTATTTTACTAAACTGTCTTGGTTTCCAGGTTTTTCCTTTTCAGCTTCCTTCCAAGACTGAGGGAACTTGAGATAATTTGACTTTCCATACATTATGTAATCCAAATCTGATATAAGTTTATCTAATCTTTACAATATAACTGTTTATTAATGATAGGAAGTTAAGGGTATTAAAATAATTCTTAAACCTTGACTGTTAAAATAAAACTTTCAAAAAGTTTGAATAAATTTAAGCAACTTAAACAGATATTCTTGATTCACGGCCAATGTAAGTGAGAGCTCTTTCTTGTTGTCTTGGAGATTGCTTCAGGGTTGATAATACTATTTTTGAGTGACGAATATACAAAAAGAATGCGAAAATATTTATGCAGTTAATGGTTTGCATGAATCAATACAGTTCTTCCCTTCTATAAATGCTTGTAATGACAGTATTCTTTAAACTTCTCCGTGAAAGCAGAAGGTTCAGATTAACTATATATAAAGAAGATTATAAGGTTGCCTTTTCTGTGAAATAGCCTTGACAGGAGGAAGGCAAAAAATGGTGATGCCTCTTCCACAAACATAGGTTTGGTGTAAGAATCTTTATTTTACATTATGAGTCTGAAGAAAGGAAAGGAACTCAAGTTTATATTTCAACAACTACTTTTTGGTCTGTTCATTCTTTCTGTATTCAGGTTCTTCGTAGTTGACATCAGCCATGCTGGCTAAGTAAATGAAAGTTTCCATAACCTCTCTGAATATTTATTTAAACTTTTATTTTTGTGTGGTCCCCTTTTTCTATTATTAGCTCAATCAGGCCAAATCCTCAGCAAAACTGTGGCAATGTCTTTGACCAATAAGCCAATAAATACCTCTCAACTTATTTTGTGAATTGTGCTGTAAATTTTTCTCTGTTTAATTTTTTTTTGTGCAAATATATCCTTTGTGTCAAGTCCTACTTATGTTCAATAAGTATTTCAATTTACTTACGGTAATTAGATGCAAATTATGTCAACTACTCAGTGGTGGTAACAGGAAAATATATATATGAGTTGCTCCACTCATATTAGGACTACAGAATATATAAAATTATGTGATTCACCAGTTCTTTCAGTTTTTTTAAATTTTATTTTCACAGTTTTGAGCAGTTGACAAGGATCTCCTTGCATTCTATTTCTCTACTTTTCAGTGGTATCTTGGAGACCTGCTTACATTTTTTTGCCACCTTCTTTTCAGACATATAGTGGTAGCACTTAGTAGCAGTTGAAGTGAGAGTGAGTCTCCATTTACATAGATTTTGGATTTTAACCTAATTTGGAACACTTTTTAAGCATTTTCTGTGAGGTTTTTATTCTTTGAATTTTTTTTTCATTGTTTTACTCTTCCTCCATCTTTTAGGCCCCTCATTACAAGAAAGACTTTGAGGTGCTGGAGCACGTCCAGAGGAGGGCAACCAAGCTGGTGAGGGGGCTGGAGAACAAGTCTTAAGAGAAGCAGCTGAACAGCTGGGACTGTTTAGCTTAGAGAAGAGGAGGCTGAGGGGAGACCCCATCACTGTCTACAACTGCCTGAAAGGAGGTTGTAGTGAGGAGAGGGTTGGTCTCTTCTCCCCAGTGACAGATGATAGGACAAGAGAAAGTTGCACCAGGGGAGGTTCATAATAAACGTTAGGAAAAATTTCTTTACTGGAAGGGCTGTCAGGCACTGGCACAGCTCCCCAGGGAGGCAGTTGAGTTTCCATTCCTGAAAGCATTTAAAAGACCGGCAGACTAGTTTCTTAGGGATGTGGCTTAGTAATGGACTGGTACGGTTGGACTTGATGATCTCAAAGATCTTTTCCAACATGGCGATTCTATGATTCTATGATTCTAATTTCCCCTAAGTGTAGTATGTGATGAACAGAAATCCTGTACTGACTAGCAATTTTCATATTTGTTGCAATTAGAATAAGAATAAACATAGGGCCAAGGTTTCTAAGCAAGATCCTAAAGATTTTGCAACCCTAGTATAAAATGACCCATTATATCTCCTTCCATATGTGAAGGATTTGTGAGAAAGTGCAGCAAAAAAAGACAATATCTGACTTAACAGGTGCCCAGAAAGCCTGTTGCTATAATTGAAAAAAAACAATCATTCGCATTAACAGGAATACACATTACAAAACCTAGTGCACCAAATCACTGACCGTCACTTTAAGGAAAATACAAAGCACCATACATACATTGCCAGAAGCATGCTGAGGTTTTGTTTTTCATTTAAAACAATTGTTTTTAAGACCCCAGTAAGCCTAAACAACAGGCTCATTGTCCTTGGGTTTCATTACTGAGGTAAGTACCAAGGACATGACTGGTGTGCGTGGCACTGGTCCCATTGCAGGAAGCAGTTGGTACCTTTCCCTTGTGCTGCCCAGACCCTCCCAGAACGTATTGTATTTTGCTGGCATAATGATGACGATGCTGTCCATTTAGGAAGAGGCTTTCCCAAAACGCTGAAGTCTGGCTTAATTCTGGCTTTTACAGGGAGTGGGGGTTGGAGCATCTCACCCAGCCAGTTCATGAGCTTTCTACAACAAGGAGTATCCCTCATTCAGCCACGTGTTAGAGTTGGAGTCCTTAGCACGCACTGCACAAGGAAAGGGCAGCTGGCTTCAAGTGGCAGCACCTGTCTGCGGCTGCAGGAGATGCAGGTGGAGCTCCAGGGTGTTACAGGCATGAGAGATCAAGAATTTCCCACCCAGTTGCTGTTCAAACGTTCGCCAATTTGATTATGCATAATGAATTGTGTGACACTTCACTGCTTCAGACCATGGTGTTCTTTGTTAAAACAGAGTGTTACAAGTTGATGGCATTTACAGTGCCACTCCTAATTTCAGCAGGATTTCACCAGGTATGTGTGTATGTTTATTATGCTAATAAACAATTGTAGTTAAGCTTAAATTGTCCATTACTGGCCTTAGTGTTTCTGGCATGTGGCCCATAGACATCAGTGATCATGTTACTCTACATATGAATTTTCTCTTTCTTTCATTGTATTAAAATAGCCGTGTAATGTAACTTTCAAAACTCAAACATGCTCAAAACAAGCATGGGGGAAGAAAGTCTGGGGGTGGGGCTGGTGCAGCATTTGTGTTCGCATTTTCTGCATCTAGACATCTAAAGAGGCCTGCCTTTATTAATCTCTAACACAAAAATAATTTGTAGTCCATACCACAGGATATATATTTCATAAACTGGTATAAAAGTGTACTTAGTGATCAATTTAAGGAAATTTTGTAAAATGTTGATAGGCATAATAGGGCTTCAGTCATTTCAAAAGTGAAAACTAAGGCTGATAAAATACATGCATACAAATAAATGAATGCATCAGTATGTTTATAAAAGAACTTTAGATAAAACTGTATAACAGGTTTTGGAGAATTTTTTTAATATTTGTGGGTGCTTTTTTTAGTTAAGTGTTCAATATGAAAAGAATACTTCAAAACACTGGGTTATTGACAGTTAAAACAAGCATAAAAAGCAAATCAAAACAATGGTTTTATATATTAACCAATTAAAAACCTTGAGTGTAAAAATCAAAAATTAATAGTTTTGATGTTTCCCATTTGACTCTGGGGAAAATTCAGTTGGCCATAATGTTGCAGAATCAGACCTTAAATGTTTGTCAGGCTAAGCAAGAACATCATGCTTGAATTGTGCAAATAAATAAATAACACCGTCTGTTCTTGTCTTCCTAAAACATTTTACAGAAGATAGTGCTAAAAATAAAACTTGTAGAAGACAAATACAAGTGAGAGTTATATCTGTATCAGATAAACTTATTACCTTGTGTAGTGATCAGATAATGCTTTATTTAATGACAGTAGTAAAGTATCACAGAGCACTTCTAGGTGGCTTCTATAAGCACTTTTGCCATCTAATCGTCTTAATGCACCGATAATTGTATGTCTTCATAGGAGTACTGGATTTTTTTCATCCCAGCAAAACTCAAATCTCAGACTGAAGCCCACATCTTTCTTTGTTCCCTGCCTGTCTTGGGTAGTTTTAGTTTTCTTTGCTGTAAATTGAGTCATGTGCACTTCCCTCAGCAGATTTAAATCTAGAAGGAAGTAAACTCGTAAACTAAGTAACCTGGAGAGTCTGAAGAAAAGGAAACCAGAAACAAGAAAGAGGCCTGTCATGGCTAGGAAAGGAAAAAAATTAAGGAATCAATGAAAAGCAGAAAAACAGAGGCAAGAAACCACATCCTCAGGATAGGAGTAAGTTTATTTTCGTATTTTCTTTTTCATGCTCTCCTACTACAGCTATGTCAGACATGGCACAGGGCAAAGCTCTGCAGGTAAATACGGTGACACTGCAGAGCTGTGGAGATGAGGTGCTGCCACTTACCTCTTCCAGGTGACAGGATTACAGGGGTGCTCTTGAGGACAATGATTTCTCCAAAGTCCTCACCTGGCAGCAGAAAGGCGACTTGTGCTTGGCTGAATCCTGCAGCTTCCTCCAGCCTGCAGTTACAGCACAGGTCCCTCCAAATAGACTACTCTGTCG
Source organism: Tapera naevia (assembly GCA_033556795.1). Taxonomy (NCBI): domain Eukaryota; kingdom Metazoa; phylum Chordata; class Aves; order Cuculiformes; family Neomorphidae; genus Tapera; species Tapera naevia. The sequence goes on from JAUMJJ010000118.1 coordinate 2,332,215, forward strand.
ATTAGGCAGAGCCACTGACTCCAAGGAATTAAGGCACCCAAAATCTGTTGGATGCACCTTGCCTCCTCTCCCCCAGGAATCAGGTAGACGTTTGATTATCAGCATCCACCACTTGCAATGAAAAAATTAGAAAGAAATTCAAATACAACACAGCCTTAGTCTGCCCCTTACGGCTGGATGCAGGTCTGATTCCTAAGATACATGTTGGGTTTTGGAGCTGACAGTCCAGGACTTGCAATAGTGACTCCACTCCACCCTCCAAGAGTTACTCTGACATCTTTATTCCTCCTGCAAACCTAACCTTTAGCCAGGAGGTGGCAGGTGTGCCAGGCACATATAGCCCAACTACAAAGGGGGCACCATGCTCTAGGAAGCCTCCCTGGAGGTTTTTTCTCTCACTTCTATCGTACCTGCATTTTTCTTCCTCCAGTATTTAGTTTCAGATCTAGATGCAAAGGCATGAGAGCTTCTGTCTGCAGCCAGGCACTTTGGTACTCACGGGTGATTTCTTTGTTTCTGCTCACAACTGCTCTATTGCAGAAAATGTGAGCCACACACGTACTTCTTTCACAGACTGGAGATTGTGCTTAATGACTATTTCCTTTTTACTGGCTTGCTGCCATCCTTCTCTTTGCCTGTATTCTAATTTATTAACATATGTTAACATTAATGTCAAATATTATGGAAGAAATCATAACCCTATGATCCCCAGCTCATTACCTGTTCTGTGTAGAGATTGCTTCTGTCATGTTATCGTCAGCCAACAAACAAACAGTTTGCTTTCCCTAGGATGTAGCTGTTAGAAGATATTCGCTTCTGCCCAGATTTTACTGAAATTTCCATGAGATAAGTGCGGTTCATCAGTACCCCAGCTGCAAAACCCACCTTCTTTTCAACATACTGAAAACATCAGCAATTCTTCGCACAGGCAATTAAGTTCCAGCTGTGTTTTCCAAGACTTATTAATACTTCTTCGCTTTTGCTCTCCTGTGTTTTCCGTATAACAAGTGCTTAGCCCTTCAAAATGTGAACAAATAAAACAAATAGGCAGCTCACAGCAAAGTGTAAGTGTGGGATTACTCTGTCAGCTTGCCCTTTTCTCACACTGCGGGCCTGAGAGCAATTAAATGAAGCTGACATGCATTAGCCAGGCAGCCTAATTGAACCTGAATTGCTAGGAAAGTGGTGATAGCCCAAGCCAGTATGGATTCAAGAGCACCCCCATTAGGGAGCATCAATACCAATGATTACGACATTTTGAAAATAAAATTGATTGTCCTTGACTCAAGTAGAAGAGAGGACTCACTCATATGTGCCACTGGATACAACTGCTCTGCTCAATATGAAACACTTTGTGAAATGGCCATTGCAAGTCTTTCCATGCCGTCTCTCTTACAGAGGCAAAACTCCCATGACTTTGATTCCCTTTGCTCTGGAGTCCTTTTAGTTAAAAGCTCTATAATAGACTTGGAAGTATTGACAATAATAATAAGCTTATGGGTGAAATTCTGACCTCAGTAAAGTCAATTGAGCCAGAATCTCACCATTTTATATATCCACACATATATGTGAAGTATATACATAAGCTCTTAACAGATCAAATCTGTGCATTGATTTACCCTTTTTATTCACTCCACTTTCTAACAGTTTGCTTACCAAAGATCTTTTAGGTGTGAACTAATGAAATGAATGTATTTTCCTCATGCTTAAAGCAGAAAATATAATTAACAACCTTTTCCCCCAGGAAACCTTCAAAGGAAAAAAAAAAGGGAAGTCAGTATACCTTGAATTTCTTCTCTGTGTAGCATTTTAAGCCCATTTATATGTTTGAGTTTATGGAAAACTTATGAACTGGCAGGTTTCTCAGTGAAGGGGGGACCTCATCTAGATACACTGTGAAGAAAGAGGGATAATGTGACTTCAACTGAGCTCCTCTGCTTTATGCTTGGTCAGGATTAAGCCTCACTGGATTCAAACATCTTGTAGTGTCATTGGCAAAAGAATAGTAAAGGACATCCGTGGAACTGAGAATCAACGTGGTGCCCACTTAGTGATATGAATAGGAAAAAAGGATAATCAGAACATGTGGACTAAGCTATATGAATAATATGTTAAGAAACCAAGAGAAAAAGAACATATCTCTAATGCTGCAGAGCAAAGAAAGATATGCAAGGAAGAGATAATATCTTTTAGTAGATCAGCTAAAGATTAAAAGAAAGGGTAAGCTTTCAGCTCTTCTTTAAGCTGCTCCCGGACCTCATGAAACACCTTACACTTGCCTATCATTCTTAAATATACATATCATTTAGTGGAATATATGGCTAAGTAAACAGTAAATCAGCAGTAGACACAAGTGGACACAGAATTTCCATTAATCTTAATACACTTATATGAAAAATCTTAATTACCAGCTAATTGTGGGAATGGTCTGATAACTTTTGCCTTAGACCAGCAGAACTTCTTATTACTGACTTCATTTCCTCATTTTATTAGCTAACTCAGAAACATTTCTTGATGATATTAGTTAAGTTTTGCTATGGTTTATCAGTTAACTCACTCCAGTACTTGCACTAGGCATTGTAGAATAGAACAAAAATACCAACCAGTTCACAACCCAGAGAGCTTATGTCTATCCAGTGGTTCTGATTGGGTGACAGTGAACAGCATTGTGTATCTCAGACAGATTTTCGGGGCAGTAGTACCTGTCTGCTGATCACAGATGCCATTTTTTACCACACTCAGTCCCCACGTGATGGTCCTTCAAAAGGGTTTCTTGCAGACTGAGAAACTGCGAGCCTCTCGGAGCCTGGTCTCAATCCGTAACTCACAGATGCCTCCATCTCCACCTGGTCCTGCAGCAGAATCCCCACTCTCTTCTGAATCCACAGAGCTAACCACAATATTTTCTTGTTCCCAAATCCTATCTTCCACCTGCGTCTCCCTGCCAAGTTTCCCACCCTTCTCCTTCGGGAACTTTGCACTGAGGTTGATTGAAACACAATGTAACCACAATCACACGTACCAACAATGACTGCACTGCTAAAAGGAATTTCTGTCCATCCTGGATCCCTTCGTCACCTCCCTGCAGTCTCTCCACCAGAAGGGCAGGCAAAAAGCAGGCTGTATTTATCTAAAAAAATAAAGAAAACAAAAAAACCCCACCTCCACAGGACTCTGCAAAAACCCAATGGATGCATGCCGGCAGAAACAGGCCTGTGGCAGCCCTAGTCTATTGCCCTGCCCTGCTCCCCTGTTGCTGATTTATAGTTACCTAAAGTGCACATTCCCGTAAATAGCACCTCGGTGGTCCAGGAAACTCGTCCTCTTTCCTTGACATTCTGTCACTTATCGATGCCACTCATGGCCGGGTATTACTCAGCAAAGGAGGGGCAGTGGGGATTTAGTCCTTGGCTAAGGTCTCAGAGCAATGCCTTGTTGCACTGCCTCTGTGGGACTGCCAAGGCAGGCTACACGCAAGTAGGGCACAAGGTCTGGCCGCCGGTTTGCGTGGCAGCAGGGGAACAGGGGAGGAGCTCAGGTTATCAACACGTACGCCAGTCTAGGGTAGTTGCAGCCAGACCTCGAAGGCTGCTAGGATTGATAGACTTTTAGTTTCAAATGGCAGCTAAAATGAAAACTAAAACAAACAACAAAACCAAAACAAAAACTCAAGTAAGAATCAGAAATTTATGTCAGTTTTAGCAAGGAATGCAATTCACTTGTTCGCAGCCCCCTGTAAAAGAAACCATTTCCCTCTCTTTATTGTCATCAGAGCACTTCCAGGTATTTTTACCAGGATTTAAAAACCATTCTTACTACTGTCACATATCCTGCTTGGCTAGGAATTTATGCAGTAAGAATAGAACTATACATAAGTATTCCCACTGCACAAGCATCTTGGCAAGTGAATTAATTTATCAGTATATAGCAAACATACTACCTAATGAGACACAACCCTGTTTCCTGCACTTGGATATGTGTTCCAGTATTCACGACTATCCAAAGACCTTGTTTGAAGTTGATAACACAATCACTTGGCTAGATCTATTGTAATGTAAATACAGAAAAAACCCTATGTACCTGATCATCTTCATCAGTCTACCTTTTGTCCTGAAAAGGCACCCCTGAAAATCTGTGATGGACTATGAGCAACTTTCACCTCAGAGTCTGTTATTAAGAGTTTGCAGTGTCAGTGAAGATTCTGTACAGCTTTTTTTTCACATCATATGTGATACATACAGTTAATAAAGTATGAGTTTGTAATCATTTGATTTATAATCAGTCATCAAAGCCTGTTTCCTAGTTCCTTATTTTTGGTCTCAGGAAATTGCTTAGAAATGTCATTTTGTTTGTTAAAAACAGTGACGGTGATAACTTCAATGCTGAGAAACACTCTGTCACGGTTCAAAACAACATAAAAAAAATGAGTAGATGATCAGACATGGAAAAGCAGGTTCAGAGTTAAACCATGGGAAATGTTGAAAGGATCCCAGCTCTGGAGGTGTTACCAAGTAATAATGTATTACAAACAGGCTTTTTGCCAAATGAAGTATACCAAGTGTAGTTGCCTCACAGTTCTTGGAAGTATTTTTTTTTAACCCTAATAAATACCAGTGTTTTGGTCTGTGTGTTACTCTGGAGATACCTATAGCTTTCTGGGGTTATCAGGAATCTAGTACTTTATTTTTTGTGATGGTTTTATATCCTGTTGTGCTGGACTTCCCTGTAACACAAAATTGAGAGGGATAGCATTCTCTGTTCTGTAGTTTGTTTCTTTAATTGTTTGAACAGGCTGTGCAATGATTGCGTTTTGCAAAGATTTTAGAAGTAAAGGTCTTGATTTTATATTCCTCCTGACAGGCAATGGTAACAGTCTGTGTAACCTCTGCTGGCATGGAACCTGCCTTGCACGCTGAAGCCTGGTTGAACGGAAGTTCCCCAAATTCTGCTGCAGTAGATGGAAATATTATTACTAACATAAATGAACCTTCAATCAGGCAAAAAACCAACCAGGACTCAGCCTAAGAAATGAGTACATTTCATTACATGGTATCTGGGGGGAGGATTCTAGATATTGTTTTTCTGATCTGTAAAACACATACATTGTACCGAATGCTATACCTGTTAAAGAGCTAAATGCCCATTCTATGACAAATTCTAATACTTAATTTTTTCTTTTTAATTCTTTTCATAAAAGTTTAACATCAAATGTCTACTTTTGTTCTGTTACTGACATTTCTATAAACCCAGTTCTGATCCACTGAGATGATTTCTTTCAATTATGATACATTATCTTGTTTAAAAAAAAATGTGCTAAAATTTTATTTTGATAAAGTCAAAACATTGTAGCATAATTTAAAATATTAGATATAACTTACTGTCAAATACATCTGCCGTAATGCTATTGAAATTCATATTTCAAGAGACTATTAAAAAAACAAACAAAAAGTTAAGTCAAAGCAAAACTAATACATTTGTCATAGCAAAACAATCATGCATTATGGAAAAGAGAAACAGCATGCAATCACTGCTGAATATCACTCTGTCTCACCATGTTCTCTGTTTTAGGCAAAAAGACGTCTTTTGTTGGAATACTTTTCAAACAACAAGTTGTGGCCAGTTCCACTGTAGTGCTCGTTGTGGGGCAGAAACTACAAACCGAACCATTACTTTTAGTGAAATGGCCCTTAAACTCCCTGCCTGCAAAACTCTGTTTGAAAGTAGGCAGGTATGTGCTGTCTCTGGAATGTTACAGCCTCCTTTGTATTTCTTTTCCAGGTTTTGCAGCAAAGCAGTTTTATGTTTGAATTCTTTCTTTCTCCAGAAAGAAAGGACAGGAAGAAACGAGCAATGGTAAACTTTGTATTTTAACCCTTATAAATTAAAAGTCATCTTAGCTTTGCAGTGCCATGCACAGAAATTATAAAGCAGCTGTGTCCTGCAGGCAAATCTCAGGGAACTCACACATAGTCATTTAATCTGTAGCCGCTATGGGAAGCAGATGTCAGGGAAGAAGCATGGTTTCCCTTGTAGACAGTTGGTGGTCTATAGGAGGGAGCAGTCCTTCTTATGCTGCTGGGCTGAGTCTCAAAAGGTGTCTCATTCCCATGACACTGGCTTGATGTGCACAGCAGAGCACCACCTAGGATAGTCAAAGATGCGGAGACAAAGCCAAGGTAAAGAGCTTGACCTATCTCATACTTCATCCCACTTGGAAGCATGGGGTTGTAGAAATCTGTAACAATATCATTAGTGGTCCAAGAAACAGGTACCAGGCAGACGAGACCAGCCAGGATGAAAACAATTCCCCCAGAGACAGCGACGGAGGCTTTGGCAGAAGTCCCCTTGGCACACTGCGTGCACTTCATACCGATGACAGCAATCACACATGCCAGCACGGAAAGGACGCAGGAAATTACCATCATGGCACGGGCGGCTTGGAGGTCACGGGGCAGCGCCAGCTGGGAGCGGTGGACTTGGCACTGGTAGATGCCGGTGCTGTGCCAGACGCACTCCATCCAAAGCCCTTTCATATAGGCCACAGCTGTTATAATATTGGTGCCTACATGTGCCGTTCGCCACCAGTGTGGCAGAATAGTAGCAATTAGTGTCCCAATTAGGCCAAGCAAGCTAAGAGAGAAGCCAAGTAACTGAACAGCTGAGCTTGCCATGTTAATGTTTGTCCTGCCTAGTTCTCTTAATAAAGCACCTCCGCTTGAATTCCCTTGGAAAACACGAGCTTTTCTTGGAAGATATGCAGCTGTTTTACTTCGACACCTTCTGCTCTCCCAATAAAAGGTAATTGAGGAAGAAAGGAGTTAATTATTACCCAAATGCATTACCTCTCCAGCCAGTAAGGTGCAGTCCACGGGCAGTTAGTGCAATAATTAGCATAGTTATTGTTGTTAATCGTACTTTTGTGGAAGTAATGGGAAAGTAAGCTTCCCTCTTCACTTATATAAACAGTCTTCTGTTGCCCACTGGGAAGAAAACAGAAGACAATTTATGAAATGGAAAAAATATTTTAAATGTAAATATTTCTCTTCCCAGCAGACTCTTCAAAAAAACAAACATGGTTCCCTTTCTAAAGCAGAGAATTAGCTAGTGTTAACACTTGGAATGAATGAGATTTATAAAGTAAGGAACTGCAGGTTGCTTTTCATGATGAAAACATTCCCAGAAGGTCATAGCAGGACTAGGAAAACAATAAGGGTGTATTTGCTCAAAGTAGGGAGCAAAAAGAGTGATTTAAAACCTGTGGAAGAGGATAACAGGTATTGGATTAAAGTCGCTTTCCTGACTTGCCAGCATTTCTTGAGGCTGTGTTTTAATAAAGCAACTCAAAGGGGAATAATTTTAGTTAGCCTCTGTGGAGTTTCAGCTTATGATTTTAGGTTGAGGGTGAAATGACAGCATGTGAAACCAGGTGTACATCATGGAGCTTCTGAGGAGCAACACCTTCACAGTGTGGTCGCATATAAATTCTAGCTGAAAAACAAGGAATAGCAACTCTTCTGCATAAATCGCAGATTAAGCAGTCGTTTCCAACGGCTGCCTTGCAAGGTCTGTTATACATCATGCATTATGTGTGTGGGCAGAAACCTGATATTTTAATATATAAAATAACTGTTGCATCAAAATCCAACTCGGAATTCAGAAACAGAGACAAATTTAGGCTCCAATTCTGCAAAGACCCTTGCATGTGCTGAACGCATGTTCGTAGAAGAAAACGTAAGTGTTTGCAGGACTGGGCCTTAGCAGGGAAAGACAGGAAAACCATCTGGCCAAACTAATGAAGAGCATTAGAACAGCAAAATAACACAGGCATAGAAAAGTGAAAGCTGGTTTACATTCTCTTTATCTCGTTAATGAAGCAGGAGTGCTTGAGACGTACATCAGTGCCAATGTTTGTCTCTAGACCATGCTGCAGCATGCACCAATCTCTGCAGAACAACAAGGTGGGGTATCTCTTCCAAAAACAACCAAAAAATCTGCCTTGGACATTGTGCAAAAAGAAAGGAAAAAAATCTGAAAAGCACTGGGAATATATGGGCTAGGCAGGGCAGCAATGCAGGCTGAAAGTCTTGTAATTAATTACTCCTGTTCCTTTTCTTTTGTTTGGAGTATGTCTGCTGTGTACAGATGTAGAATGAGGAGGAATGTGATGCTGGACAGGATCTGCGGAGAAGTACCCAACCCTCTGACTGGAAGAGAAGAAAAAAAAAAGACCAGCTTTCCTTTAGTGTGGCTAGTTTTAGGAAGGCATTTCCTACTGTTACGGCTTTCTGGCCTTTCGGATATTTTTGTGGAATGCTTAAATGAAAATAATCGGGTTTGTAAGTTTGTTAAAGTAATTTGCCTCATTTGCAAAGAGTGAGAGAAATTAAAGGATTTTATATCACAAATCATTGTTCCAGATAGGTGCCAAGGGATGTCTCTGCATTCTGCCAGGGAAGGTCAAGCTGTAGATTTCTCTCTTTCTGCGAGCTATCACAGAGTATTGTCATATGGTAGGAGACAGTTTAGGGCCAAGCAAAGCACAGAGGAGCACATGAAAAGGAAGGAAATGGTTACCTCCAGCAGTACTGGAGATATTTTATTACTGTTCCCACCATGTGCTTAGGTAAGGGCTCTAGAAGTCCTCAACTTATGATTGTCTTCCAGATTGTTTGGTTTTGGCTCATATAGTAAGCATAAGGAAAATTAAGCAATATTTCCCTTTTTATATTACTGTTTATTTCCTGTGAGGCATATCATTGTTGTATCTAAGCATGCCACATACCTTAGAGAAATTTGCTGGTAATAACCCTCCAGGATCAAGGAGATCTAGACATGGCTTTGCAACACAGCAGGAGGATGAGGGACCTACTCAGGTCACACAGGAAATCTGCAACCCAAATGGAAATAGAGCTGGAGTCTCCTGTGTCCCTGTCCCAGCCCCAGCCCTTAACCCCAGCACCACCTTTTACCTCCCTGGTCTCTGTCTGGTCTGATAGTGCCCCACTCCTTCAGTATTTTTCCCTGTGCACGTCTGTGGATAAGTGCAACTTGAGATTATACTCTATCAAATTACTCAGCCTGCACATTATATATGTGTATTGCACACCATTCAGAAGAGTGCTTTAAGTTACTCTCGCACATTTGCAAATCGGCTTTCAAGGTCATTTGCCGCTAATCCCAGGGAGAACAGGATATAAAAGGTAAATGTGATTTACACCATCAGTCATGGGCAATGGAGTCCCAGTTTAATGGAGGTCAGAATACTCTAGGACTTGGCAGTAACTATTTTTAGATGTCATTAAGGTGTTATTTTTAACATTAGCCATTAAGAGCCTTCTAATTTAAGAACCCAGTGTTAATTAGACCCGCTTGCTTGGTGTCATGTTTTCCATGTGCCTTTCTCAGCAGATGCCAGCTGCCCCTAGTGCTCAGTAATGCTTAACTACTGTGGATCAGCCTTCCCCTCCCTGCTTGCAAGTGGCAAAACCAGCAGTAACTTAACACATTTATCTCCAAGAACATCAACAGCCTTGTTAAAATATCTCACCTTACAGCTTTGTTCCTAATGTGTTGGGCAAGGAACATGACCACCGCAGCGAGATCAGGTGAGCAGCTGGTTGGATGTTTCTTGTGGCCTGACCTAGTTAAACACAAGAACAAAAACAAGCCATTTTTGTCTACATGTATTTTATTTTTTAATATTTTTTTTTTAGAAAGTGAGCTAACCAGAAACTGCCTCTGGGGGGCAGTGACAATGACGGCTGTCTGGGGTAAAACGTGATGAAGGTTGGTGAAATGCCCGCTTACTTCTGAGGGCAGCCAGAAGAATTTGCCCAGTGCACAGCTGCCAGAGAAGGAAGGAAACATTTCCTCAAGTCAGCAGGCTGCTGAAACAGCTCATCTCTACCTATGGGTTGTTTACCAGATACCCACATATCAGCTCTTGTGGAATACATGAGATGCAAGTTACTTCTTTCAGAGAAAGCCCCTTTAGCCCTTACGGTGTCTGTTTGCACCTCCTCCAGCAACAACACCAGCAACCTCCCAGGCTCTTGTCCAAGCTCATCATCTCAGATAAATAATTTTGCCTTCTTGATGCCTTTTGGCTTGCACTGACAAGAAGGTTTGAGCCAACTGAAAAGAACCCCTGCAGCAGACCTCGATTGATGAGTGCTATTAATTTGCTGGTGTACACAGGGTGAAAGAGCCCAATGTTAAGGCCCATAATTGGATCAAAAGACAGTGTACATGTATAGCCTTCATGATCTTCAAAGCCTATCTAGGCACTGAGTGGTTGTAAAATGATGTGAAAATTTGTGAAGAGAAACTGTGAAACTTTTGAATTTTCTTGCTCTTCCAGCTCATGACAGCTTTATTTTTATGAGCACAAGGGTTGGAGAGATAACTTTTCCATAGAAATTTTAGTTTTGCCGAGTGCTTGTGTTGTACAGGAACAGCCATAGCTGGGATAAATCCTTGGTTGTGCTTTCCACTGGGCTATATCACAGGTGTGTTAGCCTTGGGAGACATGACTACAAGGTAAGCTCCAAATAAACAGTAGAAACTGATGTCACTAATCTGGGTATTTACCCAGGATTAAATGACAGATGCATGTTTTACTGCTGTCTCTTTCATTGTTTCTCATTTTACTATTTCCTTACTCGTATTGGTCTTATCCTTTTGTTTATGCTCTTTTCAAACCTTTTCTCCAGACCTGTGAAATGCTTCTTCTTGTGCAGAGTATGGCTACAGTGCCTCTCTTCCTTTGGCTGCAGACAGTTCTACCAATTAATTTTAATTCAATAATTTCAGTATTTCTCTGTGCACCCTTAACAACCTATGTTTCCACTTCAGTCCCTCAAATTCTGCATAGATTCTCTTAAAAACTCCAAAAATCTGGCAGTTTCAGCCTCTGCACTGGGAGCGCAAAGTGATGCGATGGTGGTGTCCTTTACAGATATCTTTTCCACCTGCAGACTGGTGGAGAATCAGTCCTGATGTGTTCCATGCTGTGGACCTCAGCTGAGTCAGGTCCTTATGTATACACTCATTTTACCTGCTTGCTTATCCTCGCACAGCCTGAATTATTAAGGTTAAGCCCATGTTTAAGAGTGGTAAAATATGCTCAGGTAATACCATATACTGGACAGGATATTGAGGTTACCTGCTCCAGCACTGTGAGTTTAGCTGTTTCCACTTTCCAGGCCCTTTCATTGCTAACTCCTGCCAAAATATTTTTAGGGAAAACATCGACTGGCACTTTGTAAGAAGAGATGCCTCCATGTATGTGGGTATGTGTAGGTGGATCTGAGAGGAAACAAGGCCTGCAAGGCTTGCAGCAAAACTCTTCAAATTTTTTTAAAGAAGAGATTAGGAAATCAATACAAGTTCTAAAGGCACATGGTAACCTATCCTGACCCTACACCTACTCCCACACCCTCTCTGTGAAACAAGTCCTCACGGCAAATGCTGACATTGATCACTGCAGCACAGCTGCCCCTCTGTCAGATGTGCAGGAGAAGCCTTAACCCCTTCTCAGATCCACAAAGCCTCCAGGACTTTCCCTGTGCAGCATAATTGGGTTGTAACTGGCCCTTTGCCACCTCGTTGTTTCCTTCTGCATGGATGGGATCCTTCTCCCGAGAGCCAGGTCAATCTACCTGTGCAGCTTTTTGGATGTCTGTCTTGGCTATGGTTGCCATCAGCTGCCAGTAGTATTGCCATTCATTTAATGACTTGCTCCTGCCTGACGCCGGTCAGACATTAGCTCTACTTTGAAATACTTTTGAGTGTATCCCACAGTTTTTTTTATCACAGAAGTATTTAACTTTTTGGAGTCCATTATTTGGGGGTTTTCTAGAAGTGCAAACAAAAGATTAATTTTCAACCTGAAATTATTCAAAAGTCAATAGACCTGGAAAAACAAGAATGGCCTTAAAAAAAAAAAAGGATCAGGTCCACATTTTGATCCCACATAATTTGCATCCGCAAATTTTGGAGCCTTGTCACCTCAGTCCTCCAGAGAGCCCGTGGCTGAGTTAAGTACCTTCAGAGAGAAATTTGTATCATCACTGTGAATTGGCCTCAAAAGCTGCTACATGATTTTTGGGTTTGACAGGGCTGCTGGGAAAAGCAAGTCCCCTCACCAAGTTGCTCCAGGCAATGCCTAATCCCAGGCCTCTGGGATGAGGACTGCAGCAAGAAGTAGTTCACATGGAATGAATAGAAAACAGAGTTAAGGAACAAAGGGACACTACCCAGAAATGGTATATATGTATAGTCATATGTACATATTTTTAAACTTTCAAAAGAACCTTATGATTTTGAGCAGCTTTGGTTTTGAATGCTTAGGTTTAGAAACCTTCAAATGCTCAACTCTACTTTATGGTAGTTAGATTTCAGTTCTAAGAACTGGGAAACTATTGAAAAAAAAAGAATGAAAGGACAAAACTCTCTGAGAGCTAAATTGTGATTGTATTAAAATCATTGAGGTGTTCAGACAGAGGCATATATGCATATAACTACTTGGCTGCCGTGTTAACAAAAGCTCTTGTGCTTTGACAACTTGCAGCTCACATGATCTCATTTTTTACTGAATGTAGCAAAGGTTATTAGTTTTGAATGACAATAAACATCCACGATGTGGTAGGGACTCCTCTGTATAGTACAACATAGAGGAGGATGAATGGTACATTCATAAAATTTACTCTACATGTGGTGTGGCTACTTAATTCTACTCTCTATTTATGGTATTAATGTCTTATAAGAGCATTGTAGCAATATATACTGTAAACCTTAATTTCTTTTCAGAAAGTCAATTCTTTCACTGAAATTGGTTTACTGAATCCAGTAAACCAATGTGTTTGTGTGCCCATGGGACACTGCTAGATAAGTCAGTTTAACATGCTAGAAATAATGGGCTCTTTTCTTACATACTGACTCTGACTTTGGAATAAATTCTGCTAGTTATTAGTACCTGCCTGGGTGATCTTAATTTGGATCCACTTGAAACACAAACAGTATGAAGTACTGTATATGTACGTGATAAAACAGCCCTTTTCCATTTAGAGCCCATCCTTGTTTGGGCTGGAGGAACGGATTGTATTCTGGGAAGTGAGATGAACAAGGCTGCTCTGAGGGCTTTTTTTATCCACATTACTCCCAGAGCTCCTGAGGAGTGTCAGGCAAATCACAGGTGCCAGATTTTGTTTTCAGGAGGTACCAAACATGATAAGCATAACAATCGAGGAATTCAGTGGGAGACAGGACAAGGTAATGATGCTATGAAATACTCAGTTCTGTGAAAATGAGGTACGTCGTTCCACTTGCTGAACACTAAGCACTGACTGACATTTCTGATCATTTTGGTTTTTCTTCTCCATATGCAAAATGGAAATAATTTTAACTGAGGTTAAATATATCATTGCTTGAAACACTGATGATATACAGTGAGGCAAAAAGCCATTGCTCTAAACTTAGTATAGCATTTCATTGTAAGAGAGTATACAGGGAAAAGGCAAGACAAGACTTTATCTCAGTATTTTTACATGGCATTGGTGTGGCAACAAATTTGCGCAAAAATAAGGAGATGCGGGAGCTGAAACTCTAATTGTTTGTGTCCCAAAGTCTTTGTGAACCCTTTTCTTCCAGAATAAAAGTAGCCAAATCAACATCAGAAATTCTCCCTGTAGCCTCATGTTGGCAATAACCATATCCATTTTTGGAACACGATCTGCTGGAAGCAGGGGAAGTCTGTGCGTAGGCTGACATTTTATCAGGCCCTTAGATTAAAAGGCCACCACATCTGCAGAAAGGGTTGCAGCTGGAATGACGCAGAACTTACGGGGGACTCTGCACCCTGGAGGATTCCTGTCCGCAAGTGTGAGCTGGTAAATTAATCGCTGCCCAGCCAGATTACAAAAGCCTAACAGCTAAATCAGAGTATTTATTACCCAGGAATACCATGGGATGATGGAGTTGTGTTAGACTAAAGGTCAGAAGCATGTGGGCCAGGTTCTCAACTAGCATAAATTTATGCACTATTGCTCAGTGAAAGGGATGGAACTACACCAATTTACACCAATGCAGTATTTGGCTTCTGGGAGCTTGGGAAGCAGAGGTTTTGAATTCAGTCCTCCCATTCACATGCATGCAGTTTGCTAGCTACTTACTGTATCCAAGTTATTATAATTTATGATCAGACACCACTGGGTTTCCACAGCCTGCCAGCTGCACGAGCATTGCCCTCCAGATTATTCTTGGGTGATTTTACCCAGTCAGTTTTAAAATGACTTCAGGCTTGGAGTTACTAACATTTCCTGTAGCAGACTGCTCTACAGTCTGCTGTGCTTCACAGTTTAGAAATACACCCTGAGAGCCAAACAAAATCGTTGTGCTTTCTCCCAGCCATATTCTTTGAATCAGCCTAAACAAATTACCTCGCTAATGTGCATGCCCTGCCAATACCTACTGAGATTTATCATACCTTTTTTATTGTATTATCCACGTCTCACCCGGGCTCACTCCCTCTTCCACTTCTGCTCCCCACTCTCATGATGTTTACTTTACTTAATAGTGCTTAAAATAGTTTTAAGCCTAATTTAATTTCATCTTTATTGTAAGACTCTGTGATGTATTGTGCTTGATGCTGTCTTTGCCCCTTCAGCCATTACATAAATTGGTCTCAAAAAGGGATCATGTTGCTCAGACTGGCACCGATCTGTTCGTTGCAAAATCTTTGTGTTTGTTGCTCCTGGTCAGCATTATCTTATGACGCAGGGGGGTTCAGAAACTCCTTCTGAGTATTTGAGCCATTATGTTAAAGACTGAAATAAAATTTACCAGGTTGCTAGAAGCATAACCTGCTAGGGGTCTGCATTTTCAGTTATATTCTTGCTTCTGGGATTGCTGATAGCTTTCCAGAGGTGATGGCTGGCAGCACAGCCAGCCCTCCCCTCCTTAGCCCCCTTCTCTGAGCTCAGTCCTGGGGGCATTAGTTGTCCCATAGGGGACTGAACTGGTGCTCTCTCGTTGAAAGATCTAAGGGAGAAAATATGTGCCAGCGCAAAACCTGAAATAAGATCTGGGCTGCCATGCTCCAGTCAGCAGTTACAAAGCAGAAGGAGGAGGAAGAAGGGGAAGGTCAATTGCTTGATCTGAGCTAAGCTGCCTGGAGTTAGCAGGCCATCTCCCCATGATTTCCATGCACGTGTACTCAGGGCACACTTCACCGCTTCCTCCTGTCTCCCTCTTGTCCCAATAAGCTTTCATCCCACCTGCCAATAGCCACATGAGCATTTGCATTTTAAATTTGCTTTACTTTTTTGGTTCCCATGTTTCCACCGGGAAAATTCCTAGACAGAAATATGGACAATCTCTGAGCAGTGCATTCTGTGTGCCTGTGCATGTTGCATGAACTACACCTAGGCTAAATAGATGGACAGCACAAAGGACTTATGGGACCTATGCTGCCTGGGGAGTCCACACACACATGATGCTACTTGCCCAGGTTTGACAGACCCCAAAGGTTCAGCTGGGAATGCTGCTGCCAGCATGTTTCTGGAGAGACATTTGGCAGCCTTAGATCTGCCAAACATCCCCGTTATTGCTTATGCAACATACGGGTGCACTGAAGACATATCTAAGACTGGGTTTCAACTCCCACAGAGCAGCTCCTCTAGAGTCCATCTGATTAAGAGGGTGATACACTGGGATCAAATATGATAAAAAGATCTTCTCCTCTTGGTGTTTGCCTTAACTTTGGACTTATGACACACGCGTTGAGATGTTACATAAAGCTTTAGGTCCTCATACCTTAATGGGAGACATTTTATCCCTAGGCTGGCTTTGTTCCATTACCAAGCAAATGACAACTGACTAACAGAGAGCTCAAAATGCAACAGTACAAGACCTAGGGCACTAAACGTGGCATGAAAAACAGTGGAAGCACTGAGTTCAAAGTATCATCTTTCCTTTGAGCTGAGCACGTGTGGGACTCCTCACTGCCACGCTTTGACCTGTATCTGCTCTGATAGCTATGCCTTTTGTTGCACGTGAAATTCTTCCCATGTCTTTGACACTTTAATTTGTCTTTCAGGACAACATCAGAATAAATAAGACCACTGGCCACAAACTCATTCGTCTTTCCTGTAGCTCTCAGAGTGTGCTGTAACTATTTAACTTCTTAAAACTTTCACACTCTTACAACTCTCATAAAGTAGTTATTTAACTCTTGATATTTTCTCCCCAGCTGTGATGATTTAATCTAGCCTGGGTTTTGAACGACTCAGCCAGGAAAATCCCAGAGCGCAATACAGCTCATTTATAAGGATCAGCATTTCTGCAATACCAAGCCTGTGCTGAACTCTACATCTGTCGTATCTAAACACTACCATCACACTGTATTTATGTTTTCGCGGTAAGCTAAACCATGACACATAGATTTGAGAAAATCATACACCTAGCCTGGAAAGATCATTCTATATTTTAAATATTTTGCAGAACACCTCCATATTAGTAATTCAGGTAGAGCACATTTGGTTTGGGAGGTTTCGTTCTCCTGCCAACAAGCAGGAAGCACTGCGGTCTCTTTACCAGAGACTTTCTTACTTCTCAAAAAAACCCCAAAATTAAGTCAGTTCCCTAACTATATAAATCATAACCTTTCACAAACATAACAAATCTATTCTGATGTGAGAATTGTGTTATAATACAGGTGAAATCCCCTTTCTCTCCCAATGACTACTTTCACCCATAAGTTAGAAGGAAGCTGAAGTAACTCAACAACACAACAGTAACATTTTATACTTCAAAACCAAGCCGTCCGAATTCCAAGGGCAGGAAATTCGTATGATTAAGATGCCTCGTACAGACATTAAACATCCAATATGGTTCATGTTGTTTATTAATGGTCAACAAGAATACTTTAAAGTTTATATTTAACACAGAAATTGTAAATATAAACTTCTCCCACTACATATATTTGCTGTTGCTGAGCTAACATGGAAAGACACATACTAACTTTTTAAATTTCCTGACTTTTATGATTGCTCAATTTTGCAACCTTAACATTATTTTGAAGCTAGGATTGTGTAAAATTTTCCCCAAGAGAGTGAGAGAACTATGTGCTTTTGAAATGTTGCCTTTCTGTAGCTAATTTCCCTGGGTTTGTTGTTTTTCTTTTTTTCAACTGAAAATCTTGCAGACAGGGACAAAATCTCAGGACCTCAAAACTAATCAAGTGTGTTTCTAGTACCCTGGTGCCTTAACTTTTCTGCATTTGCTGGGTGTTCGTTCCGCGGTGCAGGTGTACATCTGCTATGGATCACAACTCTGTGCTGGAAAGAACTTGACATCACTAGTACCACTCACATGCCTTAGGTGAAGCACTTGCTTAAGTACTTTCTTGGATTGGGGAATATCTTTAGAGATATTTAAACTTGAAAGGAAATTGAATTTAATTTTCCTATCGATGCATGTGGGATTTAAACAGGTGACAAATTACATCTAATGATTGTTAGCATACATATTCCCTGACCGTGAGTGGGAAATTAATCCTTTCTGTCTTTACGGAATCATAAAGTAGCATAATAAGTAAGAGAGATTGTGTTCATTTCAAACAAAACACAGGTCATTCTCAGTTTGTATCCAGATTGCTTTGCATCTCAAGTTTCTGTGCCCACTGCTGGCTGGTTTTCTGCGGGTGAGCAGATGGTGGGAGCACTTTTATTAGCTAGTCTTTTTGGGTGGAAATTCTCCCCTTGTGAGATGGCTTAGCAGACCCATACAATATTTAAACTCCCTTAAATAAGATTAAGTAGTGTCTGAAGGCTAAGCCTGACTCTCCACATGGAGATGACCTTTTACCCCTTATCAGCTGAACGTGAGATCTGAAAGTGAATGAAGAGTAGTGTCCCTCAGTCCAACTCGGATGAACCACAGCACAGTGCAGTGCCAGTATGCGTCTGCTTCTCATATAGCATGTCATCCTCTTCCCTCTGCAGCAAGAAGGAACTGGACTCTATGCCTGTCTGTGATGAACTGTTTTATTACTAACCTTAAATGACACACAGTTCTACACTTAGAGCAGATGTGTTAACTGCAGAAAGTCACTTATACAAATATGACTAAGAGCTGTAGTGGAAAACCAATAACTTTTTAAACAAGGGCAAAACATTTGTGCTACAAACACCACAAAATCTTGTGGAAGTAAATGTCTTCCAAAGGGCTCAGCATCATACAGGAGAAAATTATTCACACTGCTGGTAACCTGGATTTCAGAAATAATGTACAGTGGCGGAGGTACTTAATTTGAAAAGTACTGGGTGATGCAGGTTTGAACCATGTGCCAGCACCTTTTCTTGTGCTGATGAATGCACCTAGTTTAGGTGTGGAAAGACATGGGAGATATTTTTGCTGTATTCCAAAGAATGGCAAATGCCATTTCATATGTTTGTTTTTCATTCATTGAAATGGTTGACTGCTGCAAAATGCCCCTGTAAATATCTGCGAAGGAGAGACCTTTCGGGAACTACAAGCTGCAGATATACTCTGCCCATCAACCAGAGCCAATAGAAATAAATCTGATGTTCTATATCTGTTTGCATTGTACCTGCAGATTTTTTCCTTGGCTCATAGGTGAGAGGTGCCAGCAGCCAATCTAGGTGAGTTGCATCCCATGGCAAGCTCTGCCTTGGAAGGTCTGCAAGGGGAGTGTGTGGTGACCAGGATCATCCTGTCCCTGGGAGTAGCAGTGCCCTCCCTGCTCTCTCTCACATTACAGCATCATTGCCTAGTTATTACTATTATTACTGGTCTCTTACCACTATTTCCAAGGTGGCAATACATTTTTCAGAGGCAACTACATCTTCCAAGAACTTTATCAGTGCCCCTTACAGAGATGGAAAAAGCTACATACTAGCCTGGCTTAAAACAGCAATTAATCCACGACTGCTACCTTGATGCAGTGATTCTTAATGAAGAAAGCTCCAGACCTGCTGGCTCCAAGGAGTTACTTCTACTGTATCAACTTTCCAAATGAAATAAAAAGTATAGCCACATGAGAAATTGAACTTATCTGTGTACTTGTAGGTTTCAGAGAGTAAAAGACTTCTAAATCAAGGGATGTGATTAGGAGAAATAAGGAAATGAAATCACTTAATTGGAATGTGCAGTGCATAGAAGGAATAAATAAATAGATCCCAGGAGTTATCAAGGGCCCTTTAATGCTTTTTTGGACCTAAGCTATCTAATCCCTACCCTTTCTGTTTTATTTGTCCTCCATTCTGACACATATCACTGGAATATCGTGCATCCTGTGAAGATCACAGCAGCTGCTCAGTCCCAGGTGCAAGGTACAGTAAAAGGGTCAAGTTTTCTTTATGTTACATGTCAGATTCTCCATGATGACCCTCCGGCTTTCCACTACCGCTTTAAAGCCTTGTTAAGGGTAGGAAAATAAGCCAGTTTCCACACACACAGTTACCTTCCTTTTCCTGGGGTTTAATATATACTATGCAGTAATCATCTTCTGGGATTACCCAGTAGCACTAGTTCATCTGGATGCTGATAGATAAAGCAGTGCAGTGTGGTGGGCTGTATGGCTGGTGAATCATTTAAAAAAGTAGTTATTGCAAAAGAGAAAGGAGATAATAAAAGCCTAAAGGCCCTCTTGGTGACATCTGTATGACCTTGCTGTGACTAACATCTGAATCTGTCCCTAGATGTTTTCTGACTTACCTACCTGGGTCTCTTTCACTACACAAATGGGAAAAATATAGAAAAGTAGAAAACTGTTGGTCCTGAGTTCAACACCCACTGAAGTTATCATTCACTTGAAGAAGCTTGGTCCAAGAATTTAATTCTGGGTGGTGTCAAATTATTTTCTCATCACTGTTGGTAACAGTAGATTTTCAGAGGACATGGCTGGTAGGAATGCCAGCTGGCCTCCATTGATGAAAAACTCAAAGCAGAACAAATGAAAGACTTAATTTGGGTTAGCAATTTTTTTTTAATTCGAAGTAGCATTAAGCAACATCAATCTTCAGCCCTTTATGTTTGGCGATGGCTATCTGACCTGAGGAAGGTATACAAGCACCCCACAGTGCATGTTAACCCATGCCTTTGAACCCTTCATAGTGCCCCATATTCAGCCAGGAGAATGGTGTGCCTATGGATATTTATCATTGCTGGAAGGAGTCCAAATGTGCGCAGAAGTCCTGCTTGTTTTAGTGGAAGTTGAGCCAGAGTAAGGAAAGCTAAGGAGTGCTTTAGGCTTTGTCCCATTCTCTTGAAGATCAAAAGAGACTATCTGTGGAATAGACAGATTTACCTGATAACTGCAAACATCTCATCTAATTTTAATCAGCCTGAAGTCAGGATATCCCTACATTTTTAGTATTCCTGTGTGCCATCAGTATGTCTGGTGATGGCCCGAAGATACCTAATTTGGGATATTTAGGTTACGGTTTAGATCAAGTTTACTGCTTAACAGTGTATCTCAATATTCAGCAGCCTCTTTGTGCTATTTTTTCTCATTACTTAGCTCAAAAACTGTGTTTTACGTAGGAATGTAAAAAATTGAATTAAGTTGGATCAAAGATCCATCCACTCCCGCAGTCTGTTCCAACAGTGCCAATAGCTGAGGTTCAGGAAAGAGAGTAAAATAGGAAAATCATATTGCACAGCTTTTCCAGAATACTGTCCCTGAATGCTGACAATCATAGATTTTTTTCACCCTGAAATATTGTCTTAGCATTTTACAAGTCTTTAACATCAAGAGTCCCACAGCAGAGGGCAAAGCACTTTTTTTCCTTGATGTTTTGAAGCTGCTATATCCTAGTTTCATTGTATTTTCTTTCTGCAATTAGAGTAGTTATTCCCTGTTTAACATCTCTGTGCTGCTCATGACCTTGCAACACATATGCAAGTGTGAGGACAATCCAAAACCACGGAGTTCAGATCTCTATGGCATCAGGAGATATAAAATAGTTTGGCTTTTCATAGTGAAGCTGTATTTCCATCTATTTCCATTTTCTACCATTTTCCACCTATGCAACCTACAGTTCTCAGCATAACGAAACATAACAAGCAAGAGTTCTTGGCGAATGGAGTTAAGTTATTTAATGCCTGTTGAGAATCTGTCCCTGTATGTTTAATAAATGCTTTCATTCATTCAATAGATGTATACTTAGCTTTAAGAAACATGGAAAACTAATTTTTTTTTGTGTCAAGTGCCAAGATAATAATAATCTGGCAAGTAGCTGTTTACTCAAAGTAGTAAAAGGCCAATGAAGCCAAGATTCACTGTTACCACTATAATAATAATTATTTGCTGGTGACCACCAATCTTCAGTGAAAATTTCAGATGCCTCTGGTATTTTTCAATTTTTGCTAAGTGCCAGGTGACTCAGGGTCCAGCTCTGCTGCTCTTTTATCTGACTATTATCTGATTGCAAATTTGCCTCAGAATACTTGAGTCAAAGCAAAAAAAAAAAAAAACCTCATGCTGAGAAACAGCAGCAGAATCTGATCCTGTGTTGCTGGTCTCTAAATGATTTTTGAGTAACTGGCACCAGGGCTTTACATATATCTTCAAAATACTGGAGGTCTGGGTTTATTACCAAACTATGTTTAAAAAAAGAAGTATGTTTTTTTCTGTTGGAATCTGTTTGTAAAAACTACATATTCTTAGGCTGAATAGTGCAACACCAGAAACAAAAAGTAAATTACAAATTCAGACTTCTGTAATTGTGCAACTTCCACTGCGAAAATAAACCTGAAACCTCACCAGCCACATCTGCGTACATCACCATTCACTTATTACTGGTTTACTAGACTGCAAATTATTGTGCCTTGCACCAAATGGTGTAGGGGAAAAAATCCTTAATGACCAAGGGGAAAAAGTGCTTAATGACAATCAGTGATATGGGGAAAAAGCTAAATCAATAAAATGAAAAATTATCTGACAATAATTACACTTGCAAGGCTTGCTTCTGGGCACACCATGAAAGCAATTTCAACTTCACACCTCAGTTATTATACCACTCTATTTCATCTGTAGAGCAATTCGCTTTGTTCCTGGGAGTACCAGATGATGAAATAACTTTTCAGGAAAATAAATATACTAAAATATTGCTAAAAGCAAGACCTCAAGAAGGATGTCACTTGAGGAGATTTTCATTACCACAGAGCTCATTAACAGAGAGGAACTGCAGAGAGAGGCACACCTGTCCCTCTCTCTGTAAAACAAACTTCTGCTTACCCTCAGTTGCCTTCAGGATGCAAACACAGAATCTCATATGCAGACACTACTGCTGGTGCAAATCGGAATAGATCAACAAAATGGCACCATTTTTTAACCAGCTAAAGAAAACCAACATGCACTTCAGGAAGAAAAGACCAAAATTTAAGCAGGCACTGTCACTCGTGAGTTGTTGAATGCCTGCTGAAATTCATGGGAGTCAGGGGCATTGGGTGCTTTGTGGGTCCTAAAGGAGAGGCCACTACACTAGAGCCTTTATTTTGACTTCTCTGACCAGATAAGAAAAATTACCACCAACTGTCCCAAAGTAAACAACTCAGGAAAGCCTGAGGATGGCCAAGATTTGGTTTTGCCTCCTATCTGAGACCCCTGGTCCTGCACACTGGAGGGATGGTTGCAAATCCTTCCATCACCGTCAGCAGCTCAGGAGAGGTCTCACCCACAGGAGGGTGCATGCAGAATCTATAGTGGCTATCTGAGAAACATGCAATCTGTAGCTCACTTCAGAGTCCTTGGGCAAGTGGCAATAGGTCAATAAAAGCTTTTGTTTGGGAATACAAAAGTCTTCAGTCTTATTAATTTCACAAATGATATTGTCAGGTAAGCAGAAATAGGTTTCAGTAGCCACCCTCTGGAATATAGCATATTAAAGGGATGCTATCCAAAGTGTCCGAGAGGGTCCCCCAAGCTGCAGTGAAAAGGAAAGGCTCTGTAAGCCAGGTTAGACTCATGGGGTGTGTTACTATGTACCTGCTCCCCCAGTCCAAGGAGAATAGAGGCACAAGCACCATGAAGGAGTCTTTCTGTGTCCACCTCTGTGAACACAGTAATACTTACTCCCTACCTTCCTACAGCGGATCCTCAGTCTCAAAGAGATTTACAGAAGGTAGATAGTATGACCCATGTCATACAAAAGGAGAAATGGGGGCACAGGGATATTTGGTCAGATAGCAGACTGAGAGGAGTACTTCCAACAGATTCCCACATTTCCTGTTCCTTACTGAGGAAATTTCTTCAGACATGACATCCCTTCTGAAGGCACAAATTTAATCCCCAATCTTCTCAACCACACCCTAGCAGCTGGTTTTTAGGACAGGCTCCATACTGTGGTCTCAAATATCTGCGAAGTGAGCGACTATGAGGAAAGCAAGGCTTTATACTGTGACAGTCGGTGCCCATTACATTTTGAGACTGTGCGGCTGTGTCTTTTTACTAGCTGGGAAGCCTACCAAAAGAGAATTACAGTAATTGAAAAATGTGGCCAGGAGAGCAAGCACTGCTCTTGTAGAATAATTGCAAAGTAAATAAGGGTGCGCACAGCATTTGCAAATTTTACAGACACTAAAAAAAATAAGGAGAACAAAACTACTCTCATGACATGCTCGATACACAAGAGCGAAATCAGAAAGTGTTAGTTCTAAGCATTAGTTCTAGTATTATTAACCTGGTTACTTTAGATCCTCACATCTTGCTTTCAAATTGTGATCTCTTCTAATACATACAACACATATATGAATTCACCACCTGAACCCAGAAAGGGATGTCGTTTGATTCTCCATCGCAAGAGCTCAGTTGCAGGTTATTAGTGTGCTGCTGATAAGATATTCCATATTTAGTATGGTCTGAGTGAAAGGTCTTAAAAAGTACTTTGAAATGCTGCAAATAGGCCAGATTTCAAATTCGTTAGCATTGCCTTGCAGTGACTCTCAACTGTCTGACTAATGACTGTTTCTATAAGTGTCAAAAACCCATACAAGACTCTTGTCAGAGAAACACTGCTAACAGCAATCTGCAAGCAACAATTTGAAGAACTGCTGAAATGTGCTGTGATACCAAGGATCCATGATATGCAGCCTGCAGGAACTATAACAGGACGCCAGCAACAAGTAGGAGGTCTGAGCTGGCACTAGAAGGAAGCTGGCTGGTGGGAGTGACCCAGCCCAGAGAAACAGGTGCCTTTTTCAGAACTGGGCAATCTGACACCACATTCTGGCCGTATAAGCCATCTCAGAGGTCTCACAATAACTAGACTCAAGCAAAGTAGCTCCTGTGCCTTTGATTTTTTTCTCAGACCTTTAGCTGTGAAATTCTTCAGAGCTTTATCCCCGCCCCCTGCTCCTGTTTGCTGCTGTGTCAAACCATGAACTAGGAAAACAAGACACCATGATTTATGGGCCACCACTATCCCAGCAGCCTTAGTCCACCCTCTTTCCCATGCCCTGACAATGCTTTTCCTAGCTGTCTGCAGTCTGAAGAAAGTCAAAAAATGAATACCAAGAAGTCTCTTCTGGAGAATAACTTGGAGAAAGCAATTGGGTATCACAAAAAGGGGGAAATCGACAGGTCTGCCGGAGCTGTGGTTTCATCTCTGTTGGAAGGACTGTCCCTTCTGCAGCTAAGATGGATGTGGACTGAAGGTTCCCAGTTCTCTTTCTGTTTCAGGAAACCAAAATAACAACAGGAACACCTAATTTCATCTGAAACTAGTCAGGAAATTGTGCCACTCACATTTGGATGTGGAACTTGGCTGAGCAAACTATGTTTTCATCACCTTCAAGTTAGGCTATTGCAAGTAATACGTTCTCAAGCTGGAGTTAACCACAAAAAGGAACTAAGAACCTGTAACGGTTCATGAGACTTGTCTCCTGAGTTGGACATGCCAAAGAAAGCAGTTCACACCAGTGCTCTGCACTCCCTCTGGACTCCTGGTCCACTTAAACATTAGCTTCAAAGATCTTGTCTTTCAGCTTCAAAATCTTGAAATGGCCCAGGCATGACTCACAGTCCATCTTTCTTCCTTCTTCCTCTCTCTATGATCAGTAGGGACAGTAGTTAACATTTTTTCAAAACACCAAAAGATATTCAGGAGCCTTCACCTCTTTACATTGCAGTGGCATGAGCTCCTATATCTCCTGTACATTTTTGAAAATTTTATACACCCAAGGAGTCTGCGTGCCTAAAGTGCACAGACCTTATGGGCAGGGAACAGGTGTTGCTGAGCCCAACTTCAAAAAGGAATGTGCTTTAAATAAAAGCAAGAACTTACTATCCCATCTCCCTGTCATGTACTTGGCATCAGAAACCAGATCATAGGCACTTTCTTGAGAAGACGTAAAGTGATTGAAACCTCACCCATACTCCTAAAGCTTGGGAAGGACAACAGGTTGTTTGATTAGATTCTCCGTGGAGCTGACTCACAGCCCCACTGTGGTGAGTTAAGTAGTTTACTTGGCTTCTCTGCTTCATGTTGAGGAGGAGGGTGGAGGGAACCAAAAAAACCTGCTTTCTGTGTGAAAGCATCCCAGAAGACAGGGGATAAATTTTTCCAAAAGAGTTAAGTGCCATAGGAGCTGCATCCTTTCCATAATAGTCTGTACAACAGGATTCAGCACAAGTAGTCACAGTGTGCTTCTCGCTGTATATGTAAGTAGTGAAAACCCCATAAAAACTCCATCAAATTCTGTTCTTGTTTTCCTTAAATCCACCCTTTTTTTTAATGTTTTGGGTTATCTGTGGATCTGTCTGAAGGAGTAGTGGATGAACACTGAGGCACACAACTCCTTATATTGAGAAGTGACAAAGAGAAAATAAAGCTCCTCATAGGTGAGGACTGCAGAATTCAGATATCAAGCATACAGTGGTGGGCTAAGGAATAGTAAAAACTACTATATGAGAGTGAAAAGGGAATGTGATAGGACACACAAAGCTCTTGCCACAAGGGAAGAGGACAGTGTGAAGTTTCTGAAGCATAGAAGTGGGGAAGGGAGATGTGCAGCAATACAGGGGATGGAGGACAAGAGCTCGAGGTGTGTGAAATACGTTTGGCCTGCAAAGATGTTCTCACTGCCCACCAGTTTCTTTTTGTAGTTTTTCCCCATGACTCACACATCTCTGCCTCTTTATCAGGATCTTCTCCCCTTATAAAACGCTGAATTTGAAACATCTTGAAAACCAACAGAGCCAAAAGTATCATGGTTGTCATGATTCAAGCTGAGTACAGAGAAATGTAAAGGACAGACTTCAAAGTCAACAGGAAACATTGCCAGGGTACCTATGAGAAAGGTGTTTTGATTAAGCACTTACATAAATCTGAAAAATAGGTGTCACCATATGACAAAATGGCAAGGAAAAAGTGGTAAGTGCTGATCTCAGATAAACCTAGTGTGGTATAAAATATCTAAACCAACGTATTTCTCCTACTGATTAACTAATATCTTCTGGCTTTACAACTTACCTTTCTTAGCAACTCCTTCAAAAAATCTCTTCAAGAATCTTCCAATAAGTGTAAGCAATTAATTTGCTTTGAGAGTTGAGTCTTCTTGTCTTACTTACGTGAATCATCAAAGGAATCCATCTTGCAGTCCAAGAAAGCAGTTCTACTTCATAGTATAAGTCCTGTGACAAATGGAATTGACCTGCATTTCATACACTGCATGTTGTCATGTTCCATATTCATCCTAAACCTATCTTTTGCAATCCATTTAAAAAGCTCATTTTAATTCAACAAGGAGAAGACAAAACTTCTATCATATTTATTGTTACTGACCAGTCCTTCAGCAAAATGGAACTCGTATGGTAGCGTAAAGCTGAGACTTTCTGTTTCCCATCAAGGAATGCACATCGATGTTACAGAGGTGAGTAGAGCTGCCTTACAAGCAATTGACCCACGTTCAATTCCCAGCTGGTGGAAACTCATGGTACCTTTCTTGCAGTTACTCTGTGACTCTTCTAACTTTCTGGGGTGAAAGAAACAGCCGTGGGAGGGGAACAATGAGGGCAGCCAGTGGCACAGAACCTGAGTGTTTTCTTTCTACAGCTTGTCTCATATAAGTTGTAAACTTTATTTTGTGACTACAAAAGGTTACAAATAGATTATGGGCTATTCCCTTATAGAAAATTCAGCCCAAATACTGTCAGATCTATGTGAATTTTCTCAAGGTTTAACTCTGAGACCAAGCAGAAGACATGACCTCTTGTTTCCTGAAAGAGCTCCCCCAAAGGATAACTACATTACAAAACTAACAACTGTAGAACTTTTATTTAAAGACAATGCAGAGCTGGTACACTAAGCCAAAAACTTACAAAAAAAAAAAGTGAAACAGCAGCATATGTTGAATTCTCCCATAAAACTACAACTCACTGTGAGCGTGGGCAGAAGCTCACCTGGTGAAAACAGGTGCAAATCCTGTTGTTTCACGATGAACATCACTTTAAATGTAATGACCAGAAAATATTATTACAGTTATAAGAAATACCTCACTGCCAACACAACAAAAATATCAGACTTAAGGCTGAAGTAGGCACAGCACACTACTGTACGTGTCTAAGGACCATTGCGCAAACTGGAGTCTGCTGGACACACACCAGTAGTGGGTAACTGAAGCTTTCTCTGTTAAGTGAGAAGCAGCTTTTTCATACAGTTCTTGCTGAAGCCAATGGGAAAGGTACTGTCACCTTCAGCATCTAATCTTCTTGTTCAGAACAATTTTGGAAAACTCCACTTCTCAATCACTGGCATTTGTATGGCATCCAAAAACAAGCCATAGGAAAGAACACGCTATGCAATTTGCTGTGAAACCTGTCTCTCTGCCTGACTTAATGGGTAGCAAACTGATAATGTTCCAGCTGAATAGTATTTAACATTGTTCTGAGTTTTGTGTGACTAATAGAAACACTTCATTGGTTTTTGAGTATCACAAATGGAGACTTCAAGCCAGTTCTTCATAAATAGCTTGTTCTAGCAGCATGGTGCTGAGAGGTAGTGCCAATAAGGGAATCACTACAGGAATACTAGAAGTTACTGGTATTGAATTCATGTCCTCAAACACTGCAAGTGGATCCTCCTATGTAATAAGGGCTTTTACAAATCACCTTCTTCCTTTTGGGAATAGGAGGAACATGAGAAACCCCTTAACTACCACCACTACTAAGCACACAGTTCAGTTTGCTTTCCAACAGGAAAGGATTTAAGGATCTGCCTTTTCTTTCAAAGAAATTAATTATCATCTCTTTTATCTTTAAGCAAACTTAGAATAGACCCAAGGAGAACTGCAAAAATATTATACTACAAAGGCAATATTGACATAATTTTTAAAGCTGCAAAAGTCAAGCAATATGGAATGAAGGTTTGAAAAGTTGTTCTTACCTCATCAGTCAAATATGGGGATTTATAGCAATACAAACTGCTGGCAAAAGGAGGGATGGGGAATAACAGCTCTCACTCATGTTCATGTGTTACATTTTGAGGGATGAACAAAAATAGAGGGTTTTTTTTACCCTTACTTTCTCCTAGACTAATAGTCTTTTGTGCAAGATCTAACTGGTTCAAGACTTTTTCTTCTGGCATCTTTTATCCAGGTACGTAGTGATAGCAGTTAAATACTTCCAACAGCATTATCTTTGTGAATAACGTGTAGATGCAGTACGTAGGGACATGGTTTAGTGGTGGGCTTGGAGTGTTAGGTTTACAGTTGGACTTGAGGTCTTTTCCAATTTAAATGGTTATGTGATTCTGTAGCATTGACTACATACTTCGTATCACATACATTGATTTTATGTGTGGGCCTGAGTAAGTACACTGAAAAACAAACGTTATGCTGCTTCAAAATTTAGCACAACCTTGAAAATTTGATTCCAAACAGAACACCAAGATTTTCAGTGGCTGTTTTTAGCCCACACAAAGAATGTCAATAGTTAAATACTGCAGGAGTATTAGGGGCAGCATGAGAAGCACCAGAAATTACATTTAAAATGTCAAATGTCCAAATTAACTTTGTTACAGACCTTACACCCTTCAAAGATTTAGAGTCAAGTCTACAAGCAGAGAAAGATTGATGCCCTACCAGTTTGGGTTGCTAAGATGGAGCAAGGAGAGACCCGTAGCTCTGCCTCACTGGGAATTTTAAATGGAGAAGAGAGGGAGGAGAAGCAGGATGAGGCTTAGTGCTTCCATATTTGGAGGAAGGACATTCAGCAGAGGGTCAGTGTAGCCCATATGAAAAATTATACCATTTACTTACTTCTTCTAAGGGCTCTGATTAAATGAGGAGTTTTGAAGTTCCCCAGTCTTCCAGCAATGATTTCCTTGACTAAGCATAGCCAAGTTGCTTTGTAGCTGGAAGTTAAATCTCATATGGGTATGGTACTGGTTCTTAGATCCTTTTAGGTTGGATAATGTTTTCTCTTTACTCTTCCCAGAAGAATCTGAAACAGAAAAGATTTTTTTTTTGTTCTCTTCTCAAAGGTTTACTTCTCTTGGGGCAATTAAACAGTCCAAAGAAATTTAGTGTGTCCTAATCATAGAATAGTGTGTTCTAATCATAGAATTACCCAAGTTGGAAGGGACCCAAAAGCATCATCAAGTCCAACTCTTAGCCCTACATAGGACACTCCCAACATTCACACCATGTGACTGAAGGCTTCCAAATATCCAAATGCTTCTTGAATGCTGGCAGACTCAGTGCCATGACTGCTTCCCTGGGCAGCTGTTCCAGTGCTCCACCACCTGCTGGGTGAAGAACCTCTTCCTAATATTCAACCTAAACCTCCCCTGGCACATCTTCCTTCCATTCCCTCAAGTCCTATCATTGGTCACCAGAGAGAAGAGATCAGCACCTGTTTCACCTCCATTCCCTTGTAAGAAGGCAGTAAACAGCTGTGAGAGGCCCTCTCAGTCTCTTCCAGGCTGAACAGACCAAGTGACTTCAGCCATTCTTCATATGACTTTCCCTCTGGACTCTTCATCTGTTTTATGGCCCTCTTCTGGGGTTGTCTGGGGGATGTTTTTGTGAGTAGTAAAGTGTGGTACTTTTGTTTCTAAGGAGACTGAGGTGTTTTTGAGTGACTGGCATGTGAATTGGCATCTGTGTTCAACACCCATCTCCTTCTGAATGTCCTGTGGGGCTCTAGGTGGGCTCCTGTGAAGCTGGATTCCTTTACCTGTCAGGATCCCTGTTCCAGGATGTTTCCAATCCTCACATTACAGAGGACACTTGTCCTGTAACAAGATGAGTTGCAAGTACTTGTAGTTTAGTAAGAAGTGGGCCCAAGAAATTTATTACCTGTCAAGCAGCGAGCATCCCTGTGATGTTTCTGTGTTGCTTAGTAAATGCAGTTCTGCTGATGCTTTTCTTACCTTGGAAGCATTCATAGGGAAAGGTTTTGCTGTCTAGCTGCTTTACTGTCATAAAACGGTTAGGAATTTAATATCTTAGAAGCTTTTGCTCCCTCAAGTCTGGTGGAAACTGGTTAATAATTTCAAAATTAATATGGAGGAAATGAAGCATAAGCAAAGAGATGGCACAACCCACAGGGAACAAAACTTCAGTGTGTATTCCAAACATGGTCCCAAATGCTCTGCATTATATCGGAGAAGTAATTTCAAGTCATAGATTTATACTGAACAACAATAAAATAGACAATGATTGTAATAGACTTGCAGTCTTCTTGATGTTATTGATGACATTTGTTATTTCAATGATATAATTATGCATACAACTCAGGAACTAAGACGTCATTGTGTACTGATTTTATTTAAGTATTACAGACCTCGCTTTTGAAGGAAATTCAGTTATTACTTAAAAATGAAACATAGCCTGAATAGGGAGGAGAGGCATGGTGATCTCTCAGAGGCTTACTTTTGCATTGTGTTTGCCTCTAATAAAAAATTGTTAACATATTCTTTCCCTCCCATGGAAGCATAATAGCAATATTAAAACCGGTTTTACAGTTTTCATCCTGAATCTAAATCCATCCTCATCCTGTTTGCTTCTTACATGAGACTTTTTGCCTGACCTTTTATACAGTGCACAGTACTAGTCTCTAGTCCTCTCTCACAAATAAACATCTCACACCTATAAGTGGAATTTCATCTGGCCAGGAAAAATGGAAACTTCTCTTAATGGAGAAGGGTTTATGCACGTCTCACTGTGCCACCACTGCTCTGAGGTGCATTGCTGCATGAATGCAAGCAGTGACTTGAGCAATCTGCAGGAGCAAGGTGTTATATTGAACAGGCTGCGCTGGCAGAGAGCGAGGAATAGAATGGGATGGGATTCAGGTTACTGCATCAGCACTTCCCTCAAGCTAAAATGTAGGTCGCTGGATCTTAATGAGGTAGATGTCCTTGTTCGCCTTCACTAGCTTCTATAACAACTATAAAAGATACGCAGGTTTTTGTGGCTTCAAAATGTGAGTTTAGTATCCTCAGTTCTTAAGTTGCCCTGCTAATTACAGCTCACTTCATCACTGTGTATTGGAAAGGTAAGTTTTACATCAACAGTCAAAGGAGAGCAGGAAAAACTATCACAAGAGAAGCACAAATCAAAACTGTAGAAGTAGCAGACTTACAGCACCTGCTTCTGCGCTCTAAACTAATAAGTTCTTGGGCTTTATTACAGGCAGTCTCTGTTTAGGTTAGTGCTTGGCAAAGATGTGCTCAATATGCATTCAGAAGGACCATGTGAATGAGTTTTCTGGCTCCTTTCAAACAGTTTTTGCTAATCAGAATTGCCTGCGCATGTCCAAATGCTAGGAAGGCTCCATGGACCTTTTGCAATATATGATGTGAAGAGAACAAGAAAATGTGCTCCAAAACCTGAAGTTTGTACAGAAATAATGTTAAGTATTATGTGACAAATACTATAAAATGAAACTTTGCATGTCTATACATCTTTGGCCTTATTTTCATTTTGACATGGAGGACCGTGTTTTTTTTTTTCTTCTTTCCTTCTTTGAAAATCTGAGCCTTTCACAACTGGACCTAAAATTCAGTGTAATCTCTTGATGTTGACTTCTGCAGTCATGGAAGGGAAGATCTTTAGAAGAAATCAGCAAGGTATCAAAAGATTTCATGTGCAAGTAGTATTTAACTGCAAACCACAGGAACAACACCAAGCTGTTAAAACAGCCTGCTGTGTCCACAGCAGACTAAAATATATTCTGTTTTCTCTTAGGTGAAAACAAAACATCTTAAAATCAGTCTCCACTCCCCGCCCCCCCAAAGTCTCATACCTTCTAAAAACATGATATTGCACCAATATTTTCCTCATTTATTAATGACATGGAGCAGAGGAAAACTTAGTTTGGAAGAGCATTAAATAAGCATGCTACATATAAACTCAACCGGCACGGGAGCTGAAATTTTTTTAAGCCCTGCACATTTAAAAAATCCTGACAGATACATAGGGTAAAGTTGCCTATTTCATTCTACAAATAATCAGCTTTATATGCCTTGCT
Organism: Tapera naevia; assembly: GCA_033556795.1. NCBI lineage: Eukaryota > Metazoa > Chordata > Aves > Cuculiformes > Neomorphidae > Tapera > Tapera naevia. The sequence continues at coordinate 2,364,712 of JAUMJJ010000118.1, forward strand.
CAGGAAAACACAACAAGCAGACTTTGTTATTCATTCTCTCTCATCCGTGCGTTTAACAGGAAAGACAAGAAGTGCCTGTTTTCCACTGCAGTGACTTACGCTCTCAGTACAGCTCTCTGACATCCCAGCAACTTGCCTCTACAAGCTTCAGAAATATCAGCGCAGAAGCTCATGGTGATAATCCCTGGTGGGTTACAAGTGCTACAAGGAAACACCATCACACACTTGATTAGAGCTGAGACGTACTGCATCGCAAAGGGAAATGGTACACCAGCTTCTGGGAAGCCACACACGGTGAGTGACATGCTCACTCAGTAAGGCTGTCCTGCTGCATACTAAGTGAAGAGCTGATCTGCTGTCTGCATCAGCGGGTTTCCAATAGGACTCTCTCATATCAATTGACACGGATCACTAGGAGGTGCAGCAGAAGACAAGCCCAATAATTACGAGAGAGCGGTGCTCAACAAGATCTTGAAAGCAGGAATTAGAAACACATCTTCCCACATATAAATACTCTAGGCAGATCCATTGCTTAGGACGAGTCTTGTGTCAGTAACCAGCTGGTAGTACATGACCCAAGCTGTCTAAATTTGTCATGGGAGGAGAGATGTCAGAAAATAGATTTTGCCTCACTGTTAGGTGAAGGATGCAGTGCTGGAATGGGAGCATCAAATTTAGTTGACTATTTACAGTCTCCTAGAGACAGGGAGTATGTAAGTTTTGGGGTTGTGGTCACACAGATGGAGACAACAGTACAGTTGGGCATGACTAATGTTAATACTGGATCCCTTCAGTCTAACATACAGCATTAAGTCCCTCTTTTACTTACAGCAATATGTTTTACAGTGTGAGAGTTCAGCTTTCAGTGTCAGACCAGCACGGGTAATTAGTTTTCTTCACCGATACCCCTCTCAAACTCAACACCAGGGCCTTTGTTTCTTTGTATCATGAACTTGGAGGGACGTGGATAAGCTAAGGATGAAAGCCATATTAGAAGTATTGTACTGAAAGTATTTTACCTCTACTTTCCTTGTCTGTTTCTCTTGCTGCATTCCTCTATAAGGAGCCTCTTCCCTTTGCAGAAAGTTGTATTGGATTTGGAGTTGTCTTTTCCATGTCAGACCCCAAAAGAGGACTTGTCAAGTGTATCTGGAAAGTAAGGGGGAACCTGTGGCCAAAATAGAGTCAGTGTGAGGAAGAGGAACATCTTTCCCTCTGCTAGAGCCAGTTGTTTCAGAAACTGTACACCTTGAACAAGTATAAATATTATTCTCCAAACCCTCCATCTGCATTGGTGTTCTGAGAGCTGGATGTGATGAGAACGGCCTGGGAGGAGGAGAAAAGTTGCAAAATAATCTGGTGATATAGAGCAACATTCCTGCATTTAGGAACTGCTTCAGCTGAAAACTAAGGTCAATCCCACATCGACACTTATGAAACACTATGGGTATAGTGATGAATGTCCCTGAGGAATAAAGGTTTTCTATTCTTCTAACCCCAGGTCCTTAAACATGTACTTTCAATGTGAGAAGACAAAATGACCTTTGTTGTAGGACTGGACTTTGGCGAATACAACAGCTCCAAACCCAAGAAATGTTGGAAGGCTCTGAGGAACTATGGTTCCTTGTAGACACGGTTAACACTTCCCACACAGGACAACCATTTATCTCCTAAAAAAAAAAAAAAAAAGGAAAATGATACTTTCCCTCTCTCGAAGCTTCTGCTTGTGATTAAAAGACAAATAGGTGAGGAGGGAAATGCGGTGATAATTTCATCTAGACTCAAATCCTTGTGAAGCTGGGGCTGGATGCTCTCTTATCAGAGAGTAATGATTTGCTGAGTATGAGCAGTAAACCAAGTGTCTCAGCGCAGACTTCAAGAGCCCTTTTCAGGCATTTGCCTGATGATAGCTGAAAATGAATGGTCTGTAAAACGCGTCTTTGTTATTATTATTGCTGCACGCGAAAGACAACCAGGTACTTTCCCAAACACCCACTAGATGTCAGTGTGCTCTGCCGGTTTAAGAGCTCCGCGCTCCTGACGCAGTGCCCGCCGCCCGTCCTTGTTCCTGCCCGCACCGCGGAATGCCCCTGGGCTGGGGCCAGAGGTGACTGAGCGATGCCTCAGAGCTGAGATCTCCTGTCACGGAATTCTGTCGGTTTGCAAGGAAAGAAACTTGGGCAGTGGTTGTGTTCACACCTTCGGGAATAAGAAGTTGGGGATGTCAGATGGGTGCATAAAGACTTGGTGATGCCTTTGGCTGGTTGAGTCTCAAAGATACACAATCCTTCCTAAAGAAAGTGGGGTTGAAACATTGCAAACATCAGTATGTGAATTGGAAATTTGTTTGTTGAGTGCCAGGCCCCATCATCATGAAGCATTTATTAAGTGACTTATCCAATACTCTTCTTAGACATGAAGCTATAAATTTTCACTCTATTCTGTGAATGCTGTCACTGGTAAAGATCCTTTAGGAAACGCCAAGTCTGCAAAAGGCAGATCTTTGCATTAGCCATTAATCCCCCTATCCCTGCCTCCTCAGAAAGGTCATGGATGTTTTGGCCTAATGCGTTTGGTACAAATCATTCCAGAGCTGAACCAGCCCAACATTGGATCCATATGTGGTTTCCAAATCACCCAGCCTCTCCATCAGTGCTCACAGCTGTTGGGGCTTGCCTGATCCCATGTTCTGGGCCTATCTCAATCGCAGATGTTTCACTCTTGATTTATCTGAAAAAAAAAAAACAAAACAAAAATCTCTCTTCCACTATATCATCATGTCTTGGCAGATCTATAAAAATCTGCTTATTATATTGTTTGAAGTCATTGCCTCTTGCAAAGAGTATTAATATTCCTGAGGTTTAGTATTTGACAAAAAAAATCTGGAACAAACTGTTGGAGGTGATGAGTCAAGAGAGAATGCCTCCTTCAGATTTTTGATGTACATCTGAACTGTAAGTTTGACAGAGCCTTCACAAAGCCCGAACAAGTAGGTCAGGTATTTGAGCATTTATCTATTTTATTTATTCTGTGGTGGATGAACAGGCCTAGAAAGAGGGTTTTTTTAAGTGAAGCTCAGTGCTGTTCAATGTTAAGTGGATTAGAGGATGTAAATTAAAACTGAAATGCAGCAGGGAACCCAGAAACAGCTTTTACTAGGGTAAGCCAGATATCCACCCTGTTGATCTCATCATTACAGAAAACAATATTAGGAAAATTTCTTAGCTGACTAGTCTTACTGATCTGTGTGCACTCGAGTCTCCCCAAGGTAAGGCACTAGGTCCCACTGCCTGACTGACTGAGTAGTGCAGCGGACAAGCCACTGGCAAACCTGTTGTGGATCTGATGATCTAACAGTCTATTTGTGTGTGTGTGTATATATGTGTCTAAATTTGGTAAAAAAGGATTTCTTTCAGCAAACTGCAGAGGTATGACCAACTATGTCTAGAAACATACGACTTACTCTACTCTGAAGCATACAGGGTGTTAGGAAAGAATAATTTCTTAACATATCTCATTAAATCTAGCTCCTTCCATGAGGTGTAAAAAACTTCTGCCCATCATAAGACCGATATGTTCACTTTTATGAACTCTGGAACCCTTTGTACGTGTGTGTTACTAGCCACAGCAATGTACAGACTCATTGCTGCACAACTAATGAAATACAATAATATTTCTTGTTCCTAGTGTTGCTGTGACATGATTTTCCTTTGGGGGGATTTTTCATGCAGGGGAATACTGTGAACTATATAGGCTACAGATGTTGACTTACCATGTCTGTGAAAAAGCAGATATTGGAGTAGTTATGAATAATTATAACAATAAATCATAATTGTTAGTAAGGTCAAGAATGGGCAAAGTCAAGCAGAAGAAAGCATAGTAGTATTTTGCAGTCTGTGAAAAGACTAATGCTTTTGTGACCTAAGGCAAACTGTCTGCTTAAACTCACTAAACCTTGGTAAATGGTGATAGCACAGAGCCCCAAGCTCAGCTGAGTCCTCATGAATTGCCCTTGGGTTGCTGCCAAAATGAAATTTTCTGCTTCTGAAAACCAATTCCAGCTATTGCACAGAATGGAGGTTAAACTGGAAAATGGAGGTATTTCACAGCCCTGTGGAGTGCCAAGACCGTGATGGGGCTGCTTAGGAAAGCTACTGGAGGGCAGTGGCTCTTGTAATGGCTGAAACAAAAAATTGTGGCTTCTGGGTTTGAAGAAACTTTATTCAAAATTCTTTGGCCGACGTCTTTGACTGGAGAACTTTCTAACAGAAGCATCCTCCTGGAGGAATGACATTGTATGAGAGCAGTACTGTCCCATTGTACATTCAATTTATTTGTTTTGAGTTGTAATGATGACCCAGGAAAGTGGAAATCAGCTGAAAACAAGTGGTTTACAGTGAGATTCATTGCCTGAGGACAATGAGTGGGAAAGAGCTATTCCTCCTCACATGGCAGCCTTGCACCTTAGCTGAGGAGCTCCAGTTGAGTGCTCTCTGTGCCATCTGCACTGTCTGCACCTGTGCAATTTGGGAAGGGAGAGAGCATATGCACGTGGAAACAACTGCTCTTAAAAATATCCAAAGTAACTGTTTATGGGAGAGACATACAACTCGTTGAATGCCGTCAGCAGGGAGGAAGTGAGAAATGAAGCAGATATTACCTATAAGCTCTCTACTCACATTCTCAGATAGTCAACCAGGATCTAACTCCCTCTAAGGATCTAAGAGGTTTTTATTTCCCACTCTCTAATTTGAAGTCACTTACTTTAAAATAGACAGCTGATGCATCATGGCTGACCTCACATTATACTCCCTCTGAAATGCTTCATGGAATGACAAGATTGTACTGCCTTAGAAAGAACGAGCCTTGTGCAGCATCCTGTTTTAATCAGCCCTTGCCATCCACCACTTCAGTTATTTCAAGAAGGTTTGAAAAATCTTTGTTTACATGAATCCCAGGTGAAGAATTCTGATCTTTCACATGCATGCACATAAAAATGAGGGGTATCTTTTTGGGTTTTTTTTGTTTGGGGCAAAGCAGTTGCTGAGCTTCAGTGATACTCAATCCTGCAGAGACCTCTGTGAGGCAGCTGCTGTGGAATATGGGAGGTATATGCACTGCATCTTGGAGAGCATGCAGTTGTCAGGAGGATGATCAGAAACCAGGAGAGGGGCACAAGGAGGTGGTTTTTCATGTGGAAATCTACTGGTACAGAGCATCTCACTGATTTAATTTGCCCAGCATGAAGCCTTTGTGCACGATCTTGTATGCTTCAAGCATTTGCTGCTGCAGGAAGTAAATATTGCTTGATATTTCTTCTGGTTTTATCTTTCTGCACTTGTTCTCTGTAGCCTCTTTTTCCTTGGGGAAAGGGTGGGTCTTTACATGGACATCTCCTCATCCAGTTTTCACATTCCTATTAGGTATAACTCCTCTAATAGCTCAGTTTAAAATCTATTCTCAGCAGCATGGCCTGTTTCCCTGTGCTCGTGCAGTGCACCAACAGTTTTCTCTAAAAGACCTTGTGCAAAAGAGATCCCTTTTTCTTTCATATCGGCAGCCTGAAGTGAAGGACTAACAAAAAGTATTTCATTTGGAAGAAAATTCCTTCTTCTTTTCCTGATAGGAGCAGAGCATCAGTCTTAAAAGTTGACTTGGATGAGAATATCTGAATGCTGCCTTTACTATAGTACATGATTTCTTTAAAAATGGCACTTTTAAGAATATGGAGAGATATTATTTGCAGCTAAACTGAACAGGGATATGACACAGTTTTACAGACTGTGGTGTATATTTAGCCATATGATAACTAAGCTGCTGATTTTCCCAATAATTTAATCTCCTTGCAGGTTATTTGAAAGGTAAAACTAAGAGTTTCTGATTTACTTTCTGAATAGTACCTAGACAATAAACTATGTTATATTAACAGTCCTAGAAGTTAATATGCCTATTAAGGTTCGCAATGCATGTTAAATACACAACCAGTCAAGGTATTTCATCCAGAAACATGAGAAAATAAAGTTAGCACTATTCTCAATTTCAGTTCTAAGAATTGCAGCACTATGGTCTTCTATGTTATCATAACAGATACCAATGTGGTTACAGTCTGTGATCACAATTATGCAGAAGTCTCCTCTGTGAGTAATTTTTAAGGTAAAAAATCAGTTCTTTTTGGGGTTATTCTTAAGAGTTATTGAATAATTTTGAAACGTAGTGCCAACTTTTTCATCAGAGCAATCTTCCATAAAGGGATATAGGCACATGTAAAGGTGTAATGCTGTAGTCATTGCATCACTGTGTCTAAAACTGATAGTTACTTGTCCATTTTCTGAGGATCTTGTGCAAAACCTTGCCAGTTATATTGGTTTGTTATGAAGGACAAGCCTATAGAGCACAGCTAGAGATTGCTGAGGAGGATGGAAGCAAGGGAGCAAAAGTAGCTGCAGAATCAGTCCTGCTGACTAGTGGAGTACAATTCTTGCTTTTCAGCAATCCATATGCCTGTGGCGGAGGAGTCACAAAAAGAAAACATATCTCTGAGGTATAGCCAATAATCCTCACATTACATGCTGAAATCAAGCCTGTTTTATTGTGATCCTAATCTCAGTCCACCACTTCCATATCTAAACATTATGCGCACGTCTGTGTAAAGGACAGCTTTCCACACTGACCAAGGGCCAGTACTGCAGCAGATAAGGAGCATGAGCACGTTTGAGCTGTATTAATCCATTATCTTCACTTTTTCTGTTCTTTTTTTAAAGCATCTGAGTTTCAACCTAAGCAGCTATTCAGACTGTTGGTGTAGTTTGAAGGTTCCTCCGAGAGTTCCTCCTTTCACAAAGACCATATTACAAATATTAAATCCGTAATTATATACAAAATTAGATGCTGGGCACAAAGCCTATCTCTAAATCAAACTGACGTGAGGCAGGGTGGTGTTACTGGAACAGGCTCAAAATCAAGCTATTAGCCATGACTTGGCTCAAATTCTCTCCCTAGTCTTCCATCATTAGGTTTGATGTATACAGGAATTTTGCAAAGACACACTGGAATTTCCAATTTATTTTTGATCAAAGTATCCATAGAATGGGACAGGAAAGTTCTGGCAATTCACAGACAAATTCTGTTATCGCTGAGATTTCTTTAGGACCCTAAACCTAACTAGTCAAATAAAATTTGCTGTTAACTGTCTTAGGAAATGTGAATTTGAATCTTCCTGTTAGACCAGACTGACAATTAGGGTGCAGCTACATTAGTGATCTCTTGATCATTGCCACTTACCACACTTTGGCTCGCAGCACAGAACAGTCTCTGAGTGCACAAACTGGTTTCCTTTTGAATTAAATGAAACCAGACAGTGTGTTCCAGTGTTGCTCTTAACGCTCTCCAATTATTTCTACATATTCTGTCCACGGGTCTAGACTAAAACTAGCCTAAAGTAAATTCCCTTGAAGCATGTATCACCTATATATCAGGTACTAAACATTTTTTCGCTCTGTGAATCCACTCTTATCAGGCTGCATGCTTGCTAATGTAGATTCAGCCTTAGATTTGCATTTTGAGAGTTTAATAAAAATAGCTTGAAGAATATTTCTGGAAGCTGTTCAGATTCAGTAATATGAAGCTTTTGGCAATGGAACCATATGTCTTTGTGAGTATTTTGAAATTTAAAAGTTGTTTTCAAAATACTTAGATTTGCACAGTGGTGTTTGTTCTTAGAATTTGCTGAAGTTTTGAGGAACCAGATCTGAAGTTTGAGTGTGTGAATTTGCGAATTGTTTCTTTTGACTACTGTGAATGTATTGTCATCTAAAGTTTTCTGCTTTGTCACTGTCACGTGAGAACCACAACAGGACTTGGGTGTGTAAACAAAGCTTAAAGGCTTGAATATACAGGATAAACATCAAAAATAGAGACTTTGTTGTGCAAGTGGCCACACCTGAATATACGAAGTCCAACACTCAAAAAAATGAGACTAACTCTATGGGTCAGGAACCCACAGTGAAAGGGTAGGGACAAAGAGGTGGTTATAGAATGTATTCTGTGGTTATAAAACATATTCTAACCTGTCACACTGAAACAAGGCCTAACTCAATTGCTTCACTCAGTGTAAACGGATACATGTTCAAATACAGATGTTTTCTTATCCTTGGTCAGAAAATGTTGGTGTGCAAGAGTGAACAGTGAGTTAACATCAAATTTCTTGTGAAACTGAGAAATCTGTGACAGAAACTTTCCAATGATTGACTGAGTCTTGTGGTGAAGAGATTCCAAAAATGAAGTCGATGCTCAAAGGAAGACATTTTTGTTGGTAGGAGATGTGAAAGCAAAACTTAACAGAGATCCTCAGCAGCCTTTCAGAAAATGTTCTGCTGAATTGCTTTAAAGTTTGGCAGCACCATATGTAGATGTGTGTGTCAACTCAGAAGGGAACTATTTTGAACTATTTTGAAGGTGATCATAGTTGATTTTCTTAATTTGTTAAAAAAAAAGAATTACAGGGACAGTCTCTCAGGCACAGATGAGCATCCAATATGACTTGTCAGAAGCCCTACTGACCCTGGTTTTACCCCTTTCAGTAGGCATTTAGATGATGTCGATACAGTCTTGAACTACATACTCTGCCGACAGGGTCGTAAAGCAATGGACAACTTTATTTTTATGTGCTATCACCACCCTCAGGTGATTAATATACACCACTCGCAAGCAGGATAGCCTCAAATTTACTACCTGATTTGCCTTTCACTGTTATGTTTAACCTCTTCACATCAATATGCTCTGAAATAAACAGAGGCTGAATGTTCACTTCTGTTCAGGGGATGAGTTTTTTGTGAAAGGCTATGGCTCATCACCATAAGAGGCTGTAAAACCGAATACTTTTCTCTGTGTGGTAATATCAAGATGCTTTAAATTTGATGAAGACTTGCTTTTAATAACTTGTCTGGTAAGTAAATTCAGTTCAGATTTTTTTTTTAAAAAAGTCTTTGTTTTTCCACAAGTTCTGTGATAACTTGCTGGAGTAACTAACTGTAATTGTGTAATGCTTGGTTGTTCATCACAGATGTGATAATGTCATAGACCTCGACCACCCCGTCGGCTTGTCAAGTTTAAAATATTACTCCTGGAATAATGAAAAATTACCAGCTTCTCCGTATGGCTTTTTGATTTATGGGCAGTTCCTCAGAGATTGATTAGTTGTTTTGTTTTGTTACCTGGAATGAATGATGAATACCTTAAAAAATACTTAATGTTGGATCCAGTGCAAATGAGATAATTTTACAGTGACTTGTTTAGTTGTTTCCAGAATAATTGGACATTATTACCTGTCCACCATGCGTGAACTATAGGTCTCCAGAGGGGCTAAATAGCTTCAGTTGATGTTTCCTCAATATTTTAATGTAGTTCATCTGCACTGTTCATACAGGAGCTTTTACCAGATGGTTACCCAGCCCTGTAATGACATTTCACATTCCCGTCTGGAATACGATACAGTTTGATTTGCTGTTTAGTGTAACTTATGACTGACTCACTTGTGTACCTGTACTGAAGAATCATGGCCAAGTGGCCCAACAAGGTTAAATTGAAAAGGAGGTTGCTATTACCTTGACTGGGATCAGTACTGACATCTACAGGAGTGAAGCAAATAACTTGCTTTCTTTCTTATAATTTAATAATAAAACCTGGGAAACAAATTGGGCTTTATCAGGCTTTTATTGAAATGTTTTGGCAAATAAAACAGTTGGACAGCTGCCCCAGGAGTGATTTAAAAAAAAAAATCATGAAGAATCCGTTATGATCTGAGCTGCTGTTAAACTTCTGGTTCTGCAGGTGGAGGTAGGAAAAGTAATAAGTTAGCTGTGAGGCCATGAATAGCTGACCTTCATTTCTGAAAAATGCACTGTTTGTTCAGTTCCTAAATATCAAGGCATTTCTCTCTGCTTTCGTTTGGCTTCCCTGATCACATCCATGTTGTTTCAGCCCTCATAAGGCAGCCTCCTAGAAACCAAGAGCCGCCTCGGGGCATTGCCCACAGCAGGGAGGTACCACTGCTCTCTGTGTCCTCAGCTGCTGGGAGACAGCTGGGAACGGAGGTCATCTCACCTTTGGTGCTTTTTAGGCAGGGGGAAGGTGAAGGTAACACGTATTGTAAACTTCTCTTTGTCTCCACTGTGCAGTATTTCAGCAGGGTTTTTTTTAAATGGTTTGTTTTTTCTGGTGAGTTTCATTATGCTGCTTTTACAAATTGAACTTTCAGATGTGCAGTGTCAGCATCAGTATTTTATTTGTCACCAAAGATCTTCATCATGTAAACGGTAGTGGGAAAAGGCCAGTTTTGAGAAGATATTCAAAAATCTGCTGTTTCATCTTGCCTGTATGCTGTCATAAATTGCATACCAGCAGCTGGACCTGTAGGCAAACAAAAGACTGCCTTCTATTTCTGCTGTTCTTGGTATTCTCCTTGGAATCCACACTCCTCTACCTTTTCCCTTTTCTGTCCCTATATCATTCCTGGCTCAACCTTGTTGTCTTATCTCTGGGCTGTTGACTTTGGTTGAAGACTCCTACATCCATGTTTGTTCTGTACCAGTCTCGTTTTGCAAACTCTTGTCTTACCTATTTGACCTCCGTTCTTTGCAAAGTGAAGAAAGACGCTATTGCAGTAATCACTGGCCTTTGATCTGTTGGTAACAGCTCTGAGGAAAGCACTTGGAAAGCTAGTGGAAAGCACTTGGACTAGACCCCTGGGATCACAGAGCCCAATCACCCACAGAGACAAACAAGCATGAAATAGAAAGTTTGTCTGGAGAAACAAAAAAAATAAAATACTACAAGCTCCGAAATTATCCTCGGGACCCATTAGCAAAACTTGTAAGTAAATACAGGAGACCAGTATCAACATCAGTTACTACAGTGTGTCCCAAGAAGTGAATGAGGACATCACCAACGTCTTCAGACACTTTTTAAGTGGAAAAGCTTCCTTAATCTGAAGAAGAGGACCATGAATTGAGCTGGTGATGAAGAGAGTCCTACAGGAAAAAGCCTTCCTCACTTTCTGGAGCTTGCCCAAATTGCTGAGTTGTCTTAAGAGCTCTGCACTTTTTAGTAACCTGATCCTACAAAAAAACTTTTTTTTCTAATGTTTCTTTCCTGGCTAATGTCTGCTTTGCAATGTGGCTACTGGACACGTGGATTTTCCTTCTATCCAGTTTGCTTTCTTAGCTTGTTAAGTGTCTGGCCTCTTAGAGTTTTACTGACTTGAATCTTTGCAATCTTGCTGCCCACAGATATCTGTAGTAGTTTTTAATATAAACATATGCATGAGAAAATCATTCAGTTATGGTGGCAAAGAAATGAGTGAGGGATGACTGGTGCTAACTACTTGAATTTTTCTACTTTATTGTTTCTGCCTGTGTTATCCCCATCCCTGTCTTCTCCTTATAGGCTTTTTGTATGATGTCTACCTACTTACTGTGCATATTTTACTAAATGCCTCAGTGGAGTCTCTAAGTGTTGGTGAAGTCTGTTATGAAAATTTGACATGGTAGAAAGCAAAGAGAAGAGAAGATCATATTCAGAGTTGCACCATATTATTTCAGTGTCAGAAAATCAAACTGAAAAGAGACCCTTTTTCCACTTTTCTGTAAAAAAAAGGCTCATTTTTATTCATAAAAGAGGCTGCTTCTTTAACTGGAATGAATTTTTTTCCTCTCACTAGGAATATAAATAACTCGAGCAGAAGAGAACAGAGAAGCCACATTAATCATGTATGATATATTTTATTTCAAAATTATTTTCTTAAATCTAAAAAACATTCATGACTGCCTTATTCAAGTACAGTAGTTTTCATAATATAGTGGACATATATAAGTATTTATTTCTCTCCTCAGAGACTTGGGTTTAAAAACATTTTTCTTTTTAATATCCAAAATTCATGTAAGGTTTAGGATTGACTTAGGTTGAAGTCATAATTCTTAAAATGCTTATGTATATGCTTGACTTCAGGAATGTAAGTCTCTTTCAGTTCAATAGAACAACTTTGTCTAAGAAGTTATATGTTTAAAGAAGATCAAAGCCTGAACCTAGCTTTCCAAATAGAAGTTACAAACATTAGTTATAATGATCTAAGCCATGAAGAAAGAAAAAAAAAAAAGCCTTTTAAAAAGTGACTGTAGTTTCAAAAGGGTAAGACAGGATAAAGTGTAGGTGAGAGGTGGAGCCTGTATCCATGCTGGTCCTGTGAGTTAACCTTACATGAATACCAGCTTTTGCTGAAGTGGGAGGCAGAACGGGGCGAAGGAAACCAAGAGAGGTGGCAGAGAATGGAAAAAAGCTGAACTCAGTGAGGCTCAGAGCGTTTCCAACTCTTTCAAATGAGTTTTATGCTGTAAAAAGAGAAGAACCACTGCTACAGGTGACACTCCTGACTGCTACTTCCTTTGCAAGTCCAACCTTGCCATACTTGTAAAATCTTCAGCAAAGATCCCTTTGCACCCACAGAGAATAGTTTATAAAAAAATTATTTTGACTTAAGAAAACTGCAAAGGCTTGATAGCCATCATTTGGAGGTGCACTGTGTCTTGACTGCCTTTACCTGCTCTTTGCTGTAGCTCCAAGCAAAGCGTGGCAGCTGTAGAGCCTCTGTCTGGCTCTGTGCTGAGCAGAGGTGAAGTTTCCAGAGGCACAGAATGGGATTAAACAGACAACCACTGCTGGATGCCCCTGGTGGGGAGGAATCCTTTCCTCTCTGTGTCGTCAGACTTTTTTCCATCTGCCTTTTCCACAGTGACAGCACAGTGAGGTTATCAGGGAGTTCACGTTGCTGCTAAAGAAGTTCAGGGCTGATTTAAGGGAGGAGGCAGTGCTGGAAACTTTGAAAAAAAATTAATTTCCTGTGGAAGTATGTTTTGTGTCTTGGTGAAATACCAGGACCTGAACACGCTGCTGGTTTTAATAAAATTGTTTAGGGCTTGTTTTTTGGTTTTTGTCAGTTGAAGAAAATTCAACCATCTCTACTACAAAGCTTCTTCACTATTTCAGAGAGCAGATGGAAGCTTTGGTTTCCCAGATGGTGTCCAGAAATTTTGCAGTAATGGATGGTCATTTTAATTGTTGTCCTATGGAGATATGAGCCATATACAAAGGAGGGAAGGCAAGGCTCCAGAAGAAGCTACTGAGCACTGTGCATGGTGGTGGAAATGAAGAGGCTCCAGAGATACAGCCAGAAGGAAGAGTCTGTGATATGACTGAGGGAAGCGAGTGGTGTTTTCCTGTATTTGACTTATTACTGTAGCCTTTATTATTAACACTGTCCACATATATTTCATCTCTGGGGAGAGAGACCATTATTATAACATATCCTCAAAGCACAGCAGTAAATATTTTCTCTACAGCCTTTATAATGCACACAGAGCCTTGGTATAAACTTGGATGATGTTGTAATTTGTCATTTTCTTGCAGGGATCTCCCTGAGATGAGTTTTTCATGGGTTCTTCCCCCACCACTGCTGCCTCCAAATTGCATTTATTTAGGCTCTCAAACTACCCTTTTTTTTTTCTAAACATTTGAAATACAGTGTAGGCAGTAAGAGTTCTTGAATGCTACAGATCAGATGATAATGCTGTATTCAACCAGAGTACTGGTTTCTTAGTTCTCTATTGGAAACAATCAAATAAAACTTGATGAAAAATGCATTCAGTTCATTAGCTTTCCTAGTTCCTGAATGTCTATTAGCAACTTGGAATTATATAACACTTGTTCTAATTTACTGAACAAACATTTTAGTGTTTCTTGCAGCCATGGGATTTCTGGAAGAGTTTGCTATAGGCTTTCAGTACTTCATATTCAAATTCATAAGTCTATAAAGCAGTCGAGACCTAGCACTTAACATTAATGTGTATTCTCTGTTCCATCAGCAAGAAAGTGCAGCTTTTTCAATTCTGAGTAGGAAGTGAAGATTTTGAAGCCTCTGAATGTTTTTATTTCCCAAGTAAAGAAATACTTATTTTCTCCTTTTCTTTAGGATTAAGTAGAAAAATGATGAGATGGGCATTTACTAATATAAGTTTAAGAATTCAAAGCACAAGCCATTTCCTTCTATACCTTTCAGAGCTATAGATTAAAAAGTCACTGTAAGACTTGTGGGCTAAAAGCATGGAGTTTCAGCATATTTACAGGAAAAGAAAATGTGATAAGTGTAATCATGTTGTTTCTGGGTTGTCCTTGCCCTGGCTGAGATGCGTAACTTTGAAAATCCTATCTTTTCTACACAAGTTATGGAACATCCTCTACAGGGTGGGAGCTCAAATGTGCAAAGCAGATTTTCAGCTCATGTGAACTGTCATGGTGCCAGTGGAATAAATAAAGTTTTGACAACCCATATTAGCTGAGTTTGAGCTCCTGTTTTGAGGTACAAAACCTGGGAATGCTGAAGAGCAGGAGTCAGGAGAATGATGGAATCTGTTTACAGCAACTTTTTGCAAAATTCATCCAGGTTTAGATACTTTCTATTTTAAAACAGTGGTAGTACCAGAAAACCCAAACAGACCAAGGTCCCTACTCCTATCCTGTATCTGTTATTTTTCAGAGACAGCCTTTGCCTCAAAGAGTCTGCAGTATAAATATAAGACAAAGGACGGGACACGATAAAAAGACATAGTGAGGCACAGTTATTTCCCCTCTTTAAGCAGCAGGTCAGCATCAATGCCGAAAGTGAAACCCAGTCTTCTGACTGCTAGTGCACTGAAGTCTCATGTTGTGGACTAAACTTGTGTACTGCCAATGCCAGCTTCAAAGCCCACTGTGAAACAAAAGAAAAAGCGCTTAGGTAATTGTATTTTAGATCTCGCGTTATTATCTAAGGACATGAGAGAACACAGAATTGAAAGTATGTGCCTGGAGGATGGTTTTTTTTGCTTTATTGCAGCAGTGTGTAATAATTCTGAAAATAGAAGTTAACGCATGGTGAACATGTTCAGATCCTGAAGTGGTAAAATTCTAATTTAATGCTGCAAAATGAGAAAGATGTTTGGTATTGAAATATGAATAAAAGGGAAAAATCTCTGACTTCCACTCCTCAAAGTAAGGTGAGATAGTTTTACTAACTAGAGGGATAGGCTTCTGATAAACAATTCCTGCAGGTGTTCTGCCAGGGGTTTCTTTTCTTAACATGGAAGTGATCTCACAACACATTAGCAAGAGTCGTTGATGTGACAATATAGTTTGGTTTTTCAGAGCCATTTTGGTTTTCACTTCTCTTTGGCAAGCCTAGAAGGAAATTCTTGCACATGCACTCACACATACACCCCTCACCCCCAAGTAAATTGTAACTTTCTCAATAACCTCTTGTGGAATTTCTATGTTGGAACAGACCAGTGGTTCTCCTTGTCCATACTCATTCTGAGAGCAGCCAGGGGCCAAAAGCGTGAAGGAGTTGCAAAATACCCTAGCTCAAAGCGTTGATGTAATAACAGCCCCTTATTACTTAGATCTTGGCTTATGTCCTGAAATACAAGGCTTTATATACCTTCCAAATTGTGCATGTCCTCACTAATGTACCTCTGAATGTTTTCATTATTCATGTAAATCACAGGTGATATGCCAAATGAAAAAGAAAATAGCAACTTTAAATGATAAACAAGTGCGGAACTGAAAAGAGGATGCATGAAAAGCCAACTGGCCCAGGGCAGCATAGGGATTGTTCTGATAACTCGCTGATTTTTTCCTAAAACGATGTAGTCTATCATTATGAGAGAAAGCATCTGAAATGAGAATATAAGAAAGAGAATGTTTTTTTATAAAGAATGGCAGGTAGTTATATTTTGACATAGCTCTTTGTTATAGTAGAGTTTATTCTATTACATCAGTTCTTACAAAAGTTGATCACTGTAATACCACTAGTGTATTTATTATTAAGAGGAGCACACCAATCAACATGTTAAACAGCTGGTTTGATAATTTTTAAAAGTTTTTGACTTTTTTTAATTCTAAAAAAGGGAAAGTGCTGCTGTCCTGAAAATACAGAAGATTTGTTAATGGTAGAAATTGGTATAAGTTACTGCATTCATCAGTCAACCACCCCAAAACATTTGCAACTGATTATATATTTCAAAACTTGCCTGGGAATCATGAGGTTCCTTTGTAAGCAACGTGCTGTATTGTGCCAAATGTAGGAAAATTAGAAAGTACTTCTGAAACATGCGCTGAGAAAAAAACTTGTTGTTTTTGTTATAGTAACAAGAACAATAAGAAGAATAAGAATAATAATAGGACAAAGGTTTGGGAATCGGTTTTGACTAGTAATAAGACCTTCAAGGAAGAGCTCAAAGTTGCAAAAACAAAGACCATAATAAAAATATCTAATGTATATACCATTTCCTATTTCATTGCTAACCAGTTGCTGTTGAACCATACTTGGGTTACGTTTTTTTCTGCTCTTGCTGGAATATTTGTCATGGCAATAAGATGCCAGAACCTGAAGGTTTGACCTAGGAGAGAGAATAGTCAGCCAGGGTTTGTCTCCATAGATGGTGGTCCTTGCGTCAAATACACTTTTCTTCCCTCTCCCTTGCCTCTTTGTGACAGGTCTGATATGTCTTCAATTCATAAAAAGGTTTGCTACCCCACACGTCAGATACCACTCATCCCTTTCACCTCTCTATTGCACCTTCTTTCTCCTTCCCCTCACTATTTTTTTCTCCCTGATGGTTGGTTGTGCCCTGCTGCATTGCCACCAGCAACGGAAGGAGAAAGCTGACCTCCCTGGACAATTGCCATGTGTATGTCTCACTGCAGCATTTCTTGGTCACTGGAATCTGGGCTATGGTTGTTTTCTGTCTGTTCTGCTTCAGTAGAGGAAAGATTAAAATTGCTGAAACTTTTCAGGTTGCACCCTTCTTATTCTGTGCTGCTAGTAAATTACTCTGCCGTTTCTACTCCAAGTGGGCAGGCTCGGGCCTGGTACATACATCACAATTAGAGTTGTAAAGAATATTTCAAGTAATATGCACAAGATCATCTGTATATTGGAAATATGTGAGATTTGCACATGCAGTTGTCTCTGGGTAATTATGACTCATTTTTGTTGCCTGTTATGCTCTTTATTTTTCATATAATTCTCTTCATCAGATGCATTTTTTTACAACTCAAAGCAAGAGTCTCTTTGTCTATCACTGCCTTCTTTAAATTGGACTATATTAACTGTTAGATAAGTATTCTGACACTTGGTTGATTTATTATCACTTGATAGTTTTCTGTTTTGTCCCCTCTGCTCAGGTACTCCTGCTACATTAAAGTGCTCTCCATTCCCCTACTTGTTATCTCTGGTTCCAATCAAATCGCTATTACAGTCAATTTAAGAATTTTCAGTAATATCAGAGTGCTTGGAATTGAGCCTAAATCAGAAGGGACGCAGACATTAGTGAGCTAAAAACTATGTCAAATATTGGCTTGTAGAAGTCAGTGTTTTACTGCAAAAAATAACTCAGAAAGCAACAGGTTTACAGCTTTCAGGTCCTTAGCTTTTTGTGCTGCAGTAGCAATGCCACCTGTTTCTGTTTGGGTATTTTTAAATGGGTGTTTTGTATTCTCCTCCATATTGGGCAGCTGGATTTACTTGAGGCTTCAATGAACTGTGGTCATAGCTTCTTACTACTCTCATCTTATTTGAAGGAGCTAGGGTAAACAGCAAACTGGAGACCTGGTGTGTAGTCCTTTTACACTGTATAGTTTGTTCCACAGTACAGGCACAATCAGACCCCTGTCTTTAGGCTAAGCCCCTGGCCTGGCTGCAAGGGAGGGAAGCTGCAAAGAGAAGAAGTGGTTAGCAATGCAGCCATTCCCAGGAAGCTCAAGCCTTGGCAGAGCTCATTTGCTGGTAACACAAAAAACAAGCTTGTGTGCCACTTTTTGTGTGGACTATGCAGACTTGTTGCTTCACTGAGTTCATGAGCCATTAATAAGCAAAAAATTAACAGGTCCAGATACAACACAAGGTCATCATCTACAGTAAATTAAAAAGTGTAGATGAAAAAAGTCTGGAAGATAATGAAGACGAAACTTTTTTTCTGAGGAAACCTTTGCTCCTGCTTGGGCTATCCTAACATATCAAAAATTTTTCCAGGTACCTCCATGTTAACTTCTACAGCGCTTGTTGAAAGCAGTTTAAATTAGTAGTTAAAATTACAGGGACATCACAAGCCATGTTTAAAATGAGGAGAATATATTGGACAATGTTACTTTTGAAGAAAACCATTACTAAAAGAAAACAAGTCCAGTTTCTAAAATGCACCCAAACTGAACTTAATTGCTGGATCATGACAACTAGAAACTTATAACGAGTATCTTATATCCTGTCTCCAAGAAAGCTTGTTTTAGACAATACATGATACGTACTATTCTGTATGTCGAATGGCTTCCTAACCGTGGTTGTTATGTCTTTAAGGCAGTTCAGCAGCAAAAATGTAGATAAATGCAATTTAATGAACGCACCTATTGGCTAGAATGAAGAGTAACAGAAACAGATGCTTCCAGGTTCCTCATATGTATTTTGTGGGTTTTTTTCTTGCACTGCATCCTATAGGATGAAGAACAGGATATGGAACATAAGGCTATCATTCTTACTAACATGATTACAAAAATCTTATTGCATTAGCAGCATTCCAATTTTACTTAGAGTGCTTAACTGAATTAGTAAGTTATATTTTCATGAGAGATACTATCATTATTTAACTCTGTAATTTACTATGAAATCCTTATTTCTTTGTCACAGGAGTTTTATGATTGTTTTTCTTAATGAAGAGTTGCCTTTGTGCCAAGGGACTTCTTTTTTTTATTTAATCATGGTCTTAAGAGATTTGAAACTTCAGGGATTAATAAAGTATTCCCAAAATCATAAAGCAAATCACAGCATACCAAATCATTTCTCCTTTGAGACTGGTGCCAAACATTGTCTGTGGTGTTCCAGTGAAACTGGACACTTCCAGCCCAATGGCTAGTAAAGTCAGCAAAAAAAAGAAAAGAGAGTGACTATGTGACCAAACTTTTATTTTCAGTGCATAGCTGGAATTTCAGCCTCCCTGCACAAGTCCTTGCCATTACAATTTATTAGATGTTTTATGTAGCAGATTTTATTGAATGATTTAGGTAGCCTTGGCTTGATCCTTTCCAAATGTGTTCAACAGTATTCTGCTACATGCAAAAGCATTTTTATATTCTCACTTTCATGTAACTAAATCTCTGAAATCTAGATAAAGTTACCAGCCTGCTACATATACTGTTTTACTTTCAGAATTCATTTTCAAAGCCCTGTATGGCCAAGCCCCTACAGCCCTTTCCAGAAGATTTAAGATTATAAATTAGATTGTCCAACGTGTGTTGGCTTTTCAAGCCGGAAGGCATGTATCTGCCAGCAAGAAGAAGAGGGACACTGCAACCACCACGCTGACTAAGAGCTATTAAGCTCCTGGGAGTGTGAAGGTTAGGATAAAAGGAAATGGAGAATATTAAAGATGCAGGAACTACATTTTCCAGAACATATCTTCACTCCATAGTGTATTGATCTGCAGTCCTGGATTTCATCAAATATAATGCCTCATCTTCAATGTGCTCACAGAAAAGGACAGGGGAGCAGGAGAGGCAAAGCACACTGAAGTAGTTGTTCTCCACTAAGCCCAAGGACTGAATATACTTCTCTAGTAAGTGTGTATTAAAAATCTTCCAATTTGTATTCAGACACTTCCATATTGCAACAGAATTATTAATCTTTCTTCTGAAGGAAAGCAAGAAGCATTCTTCTAAATAATCTATTAAAAACAATTCCCCTAGGAAAATAGCTTTGATGAGATACAGAATCCCTTATGGCACCCTGTACCTCTTTCGAAAGCCACCCGTGCTAGATCAATAGACATCTAAAAAATCCCCACTGCTTCAAAATACAGACACGGCAATTCATGTGTTTTCAGGTGTTATGAGTCCCTTATCTAATGGCTACTCACAAAATATAACAAGGCTAAAGACAAGTTTTAATCAACTCTTACTTCTCCTACATTAAATTATTTTATTGTCTTTCACACATGTAAATGTGTTAACTTCATACATGCATAGTGCATACACACGTCTGCATATATTCTGCATGTCAATTTGAATTAACATGATATTATTTACTGAGTTACATTTCCATTGAAATTTTAAACCTCTTTTTCTTCCTACTCAGTCTGACGTAAGCCTTAATTTCTAACTTTAGCCAGGGTATCATTCAAATTTTCAGTATAATGGATTAAATTCCTGTTATTTGAAGTTGCACAGTAGAAACAGTACACACCAAAGAACTTTCTTGGACATTATCAATGCTGTCCATTTAGTTAGTAATTTATATGCAATAGGAAAAAATGAAGAGAAAGAGTTCCCATTCAGTTCTGAAAATCAGAATGCTCTCTTTGACCAAGGTTCTTTGCGACCTGGAGGACAAATTTTTGTTTATTGAATTACATACTTTCTTACAAGGAAGCCTGTTCACATGCACTGAAGAACCACAGCAGACATGAGACATGCCTAGCCCCATTTACTGCCTCTGCCAATGACGACTAGCAAATATCTAGAAAATAGTGTAATCCGTAATCCCAGACAGGTTCATACCCAGGCCATTCTCACAACCTGAGGAAATCTGCATCTTAGAGACTCTTGGAGTCACAGGTAGCACAAGCATTGTCCTTGATGAACTTCCCTTCCACTAATTTGTCTAACAGATCTCTGAAACCATGTTAATTTGGGAGCTCCCACAAAGCCGCATGGCAGCATATTTCAGAGCTTGTCTGATGGTCACATGAAGAAATATCTCCTTTGTTGTGATTGTAACCCTTCTCAATTTACCCTTTCTTCTTGTTTTACAGTGGCAGTTAATAATATTCCATATTCACTATCTCCACATCACTTTTTATAACATATGTAGTTTGTATAAAGTTAACTCTTTTATTTTCTCCCCTATTCTCCACTCCTTGCTCACTGAAACTATATTACGGTCACTCCTCATGTGGGGAAACTCCCATATCATCTTAACCTTCTCTAAAACTTCTTTAGTTCTGAAGTATCTGCTTAGAAATAGAGGCTAGAAATCAACACTATCCCTGTAATCACGATGCAGATGCATTGTGGATTTATCTAGAGGCATAATATTCTGTCATGATGTTCCTTTCCCATACTATTTGCTTTTTGACAACAAATGAGCTGACTATCTATCAGAACTTGGAAATCTTTTCCCTGAATAGTAGTAAATTATCTGAAAACTATCACATACGGAAAATTTGCATGGTTTTTTTTTCCCAAGAGTATTCCTTTACATTTCTCTTCATCAAATTTCATCTGCCATTTTATTGCCCAGTTACTCAATATAGCGAAGTCCTTTTGGAGTTCTACAATTGTCTTAGCTTGTTAGTATCCTGAATAATTTAGTTTTGATGCCAGTTTTGTCACCTTACTCTTCATTCCCTCTTTCAGCTGGTTTCTGAAGAGCACAAGGCCTATCACAGAAATCAGAGGAATTCCACGCTTGACCTTCCTCCCCTGAAAAAAAAATAATTTACTTTTTTATTTATGTTCTTCATCTCTTCATCAGTAATGTGAGCATGTCAGACCCTCCCCTCCTGTCCCATGGCAATTTGATTTTCCCTAGCAATACTTGAGGAAAAATCTTGTTGAAAACCTTTTGAAAATACAGGCAGTCTGCAGCAACCACATCTGCTTTGGCTACATTTGTTGTCTCAGGTAGTTCTAAGAGGTACGCAAGGATATGGCTTCTCACTACAAAAGCCATATTGACTCTTCCCTAAGAAATGAGTTATCCTTTTGAGCATTTGTACGTGTATTCATTAATTCTTTTCTTTTAGTTTAATGTTTTGATGCAGAGTTGGTAGGAACTTTGACTCCCATTTCTGACCAAAACTCTTCAAGACAATTTATAAAGTATTTCTCACTTCAATTCCTAGTGTCAGTAAACTGAAGAAGAAATGTGAACTCCGTTACGCATCAGCTCTGTCTAATCTACTTCTAACACCAATTTACATGATCAATTGAAAACACTGGACTTCCTTCTCTGTTGGTCTTACATTGAGATATGTGCGAAAAACCCGTTAAAATCAAAGGAGTGCTGGACATATTTCCTTTTCCACAGCGCATGTCCGTACTTGCTACCAAATGTATGTTGCTGGAGTAACCTTGGGAAATTAAATTTGAATTTTGTATTTGCTTCCATGAAATTTCCTTCCCAAAGTAACATCTAAACATATTACTATGTCTAATATCCGTACTTTCATGATTCAGTTGTTTTATTGTTTTTTATTGCAATATTGGATTCCTCCAGTCAGAAATAACCAAGTTCACTGTGTTGAAATAGTGCTTGGTAAGGGCTGGAGAAAGAAAGGAAAACAAGGAATTATTATCTATAGCCAGAGTCTGGGAGCCTGACCCATAAGAGCAACAAGACGACCACGGGTAATCTCTTTTCCTTTATCTACAGCAAGTTAGTGGAAATGAGTTTCATTTCAAAGGCAGAAATTTTGCAATGGGGGTGGTGAAACACTGGAACAGGTTGCCAAGAAATGTGGTAGATGCCCTATCCCTGGAAATATTCAAGTTCAGGTTGGGTGCGGCTTTGAGCAACCTGATCTAGTTGATGATGTCCCTGCACATTGCAAGGGGGTTGGGACTAGCAGGGACCTTTAAAGGTCCCTTCTAACTGAAACTGTTCTATGATTCTACTAGGAGTAGTGCAAACCACAGAAGAAGAAAGTGTCCGTAGCTTAAGCTCAATTAGAAAAAAGAGGAAGCCATGAAAGAGATATGGGGAAGATAACATTTAACATGCAAGCAGTAGTCATGAGGTTATCAAACACATTCTGCCACTCCGATAAATGTCAGGCATGCTTGTTTTGAGTTAAGTGCTCCTTGCCTCTTCTAACACATAGCTTATTGCCAGTTAATCAAAATCAGGTAGGTAACTGAAGGATGGTGATTTTGCAAAACTGTTCCCAACTGCTACTACATGACTCTGAACTATCATTAACATAGATGTAGGCATCTTGTGAGATGCACATTGCAGATACAGTCAAGAGTAGAATCATGGGCAGAGGAGAAAAAATAAGGGGGTCACATCTGGAGTATCAAGCACCACAACAGTGGAGCTCTTTGAAGACAAGCTGAAGAATCATAGCTGAATTCAGTGGAAAGAGTGCAGGGCAGAGGACTTAAAACCATAATGTGATGTAACTAATGTAACTTCAAGAAAACAGTGATTTATAAATGACTTCCTTTGAAATAGTAAAATTTCTATTGAATAAAATCTCTGTATTTCTGAGTTTTCTTATATTACAATTTCTGTGGTGATAGGTTCTACAACTTGATTCCAGTTGCTGCTTCAAAATGCACATGATAATATGCATGACTGCACTTTTTAAATACCAACATTTTAAGAATCACTATTGATTAGCAAATATATTTTTTACAGAAATACATTTACCATGTCATTTAATTCTACTATGCCTAGCTGTTTTCTGTTTAAGCTCTTAGTGTATCAGTGGTATAATGCAGGTTGGCATATATTTACCTTAGTGTCGTTCTTACTAGTGAGTTTAGTTGGCATACTTAAGTAATAGCAATGCTACAGGTGGTGTTTTCATGCTTCTAGTATTAAAGTACATTGTTTGACTAGTGATTCCTCTCCCGGAGCAATGAAATTTTCAATCTAAATGAAACAATCCTCTACCTAATTACATCAAGCTCATCTAGCAATTCCAGAGATGACATTAAAGGCTTAAGTTTTTAATTCATAAAGACAGTTCTGGTTGGAATGAGCAGCAATCTGAAAATTTCTTTAGTTTCACTTTTTTATTGCTCTTTAGCAACAACACTTGACAAAAACTAACTAAGCAAATGAAATATAAAAATAACACGTGAAAGCCTTGTGTTTTGAAGTTGTAGATCACAGTATTGATATTAAGTGACTTGAAGCACAAGCATACAAGGAAGATCTTGAAAGCATAACGTCTACAGTTCAAAAGCTCTTCTGGGCATTTTGAGGATGGCAAAAAAAGAAAGAAAGATTTCAAAAAAAATGTTTCAAGGTTTTGACCCTATAACTGCAGCTGATAACCTATATTAGAAGGTAGGATGTTTCAACTCGAGCTGAGAGATCATGTTTTCAAAATGAACTAGAAAATGTCTGGTATGCTGAGTAACCAAGTAGAAGTTTCCAAGTAACCAAAGTAGAAGTTTCAATTTACGATGGTAGAAATTTATTCTTTGAAGGGATAAAAATGACCACTGTTTCCACAAACTTTTATCAGTGGGATGTCATTTGCAAATATATTTACCATCCATGTTTATGCTGTTCTGTTCTTGTTCAACTTCTCCTTTATTTCGTTAGCAATATTTCTTATCAGCATATTTCCAAAGCACTTTTTAATTGTTTATAGTTGGTAATACCTTCCATTGTTGTTTATTTCAAGTTACTCAACTTCTGCAACAAAAATCTGTGTTTTCAACTCTTTTGGAACCCTGCCTTAATGGATAGAATGTGTATATAAAAAAACACTTCCCTTTTCAGTTGAACTGAAAACTATGCCATATGTTTTCAGTATTTCTTGCCTTGCAATAAATCTACGAATCGTTCACTTTAAATTTTTTTTATATTTCAGTAAATTATGGCTTTTTGTGCGTTTTTTGAACCTTTCCAGGTCAGGCATTGAAAGCTGAGGGCTTAATGTGGATATGACAGGGGAACACTTCTGAAAAAAAGCTGTAACACTGTTTTCTTCAATTCCATTGCTGCAACCTCGTTTATTGTGTATTTTCTACTAGAATTTGTATGGCAGGTCAGCTTTTTTGTCTTCTTAGTTCTGCCATTCTATTTTATTTTGTGTTAGAAGGGATGAAAGAGAGAAAGAGAGAGTGAAAGCACGGTTCAGAGGCTTTATTATTGCTGTTATTGTAATGAAGTGTTTAAATTAAGTCCTGGTCCTTTTAAGATACAATTTTCAGCAGCTTAAGTACAAATTATCCTTGTGCTGAGTATAACCATTACAAAGAGTACTCTCAAATGATTATTTTAAATAAATATTTAATCTTTTAATCACTCTGAAGTTTATACATAAGAGTAATTACTCTGGCATGAATCCAAGCGGTCCATATCAAGGCATGTTATTAATGCACTAGCTAACGTAGCTGGAACACTGTTATGGATTGGTAGGGTTGCATAGTCGAAACCTATAAGAAATCGAGGCTATCATCTGCCTTGAAACTCTCTCCCACCAGAATCAGGTCTAATATACAGAGGAAAAGTCAGTTTTGTCAGAAGTGAAAGGAGTAACCTGAATGCTTCTCTTTAAATGAGTGGTAAATGTAATTTTAACTTAATAGAAGTAGAGAAGGACTGATTCTGAGAGACCTTGATGATCCTTTCTGCACACTGTTGCCAGATTTACACATAGATCTGCTCTTTTGTTACAACCGGTAATTTTTCTGATGTGTGGAAAATGTTAAGAGCAAAGACTGTTTCAGACTCCCTAAAAATAGCCTTTACAGAATCTATCTTTGGTTTCTGAAAGATTACACACCAGGTTGTATCACTGAAGAGAGAGCAATATTTATGGTGAAAAGCAAAACACCATTTGCATGACTGAAAAATAGAAATCACTTAGGCGAGATACTTTTCTTCTCTCTTGGAAGGTGGAATAGGAAAGGATCTTCTATAGCCCCAGCCATGACTATATCAAACTATGTTTATTTCTATAGAATTCATTGGGTTCCTCCATATGGGGATGACAAGGTGCCAGTTCTAATTTGACCCAGAGGGATCCTAAATCTGTTAAACCATTGAATTGCTAAGCTGTGTCCATATCTTATTGGAGGCAGGGGCCTTCCTGAGCTCTGGATCTCTCTTTTCCTACAACTGCAGTAACTGCTTCTCATATGATATGGGAGACGTGCCTAGCTTTGCCTCAAGTAGGGGAATATCTGCTTCAGTAGATGCACACTGCCTTTCCAAAGCATACACTTGAGAGGAAAAAAAAAAACAAAGAAAAAAGCCTCTTTTCCCCCAGAACAGTCCTGTTCCAGTTACCTGTAAGAGTGACAGTGGCAGTGATGGACAATTCCATGTCTAAATGAGAGATGGTGCTCTTCTGGCTGTTAATACCTCTTAAATCTGAAGCACTGACTTAGTTTGCATCACACAAGTGGCATGTACAGGCCTTAGATGTTTGCAGTGGTAAAACTTGAACTGACTGAATATCCCTCAGATCGTGATGTGAATTGGGGATATTTTCCTTAGCTCTCAGGAGTGCTGTGAAACTAAATATGTCAAATCATTCCCAGCAACTTGCATGTTTCATAGGAGATGTTTTAGACATCTGACATACCGTAAGTGTAATTTTTTTATAAAACTCTGTCATTTGGCTAATATTAAAATAAAATGTAATCTCTCCAGCACTCAGCAATAATACCATCTCTTTATCTGTCAGTATTCAATAAAAGGATCTTTTAGCATTCACTATTTCCAAAATATAGGATACTTCGCTCTGTACTGCTAATCTAATTTTATTGCTCCATTTCTTCTTGAATATTCTGCCCCTCCGACATATTGGCAATGCATACTGACTTTTTGGTGAAGTTCATACTTTCTGTGAGGTAATTATTTACATGACTATTAGATCCGTCTTTGAAGAATTATCCTAGTAGGTTCCCTCTGGCTTGATACTTGCTTTCACTGCAATCTCATTTTGCATCTCTGGCAGGTAGTTCTTCTTTTCAGTAGCTGAATTCATCCCCCTCTTTTCTGCTTTCTAAAGATTTCCCATGTGTCAGTATGTTTGATGACATACAAAGACCAGGCAGAGTAGATATAATAGATTTCCTTTGTCTAGAAAGTCAGTTATCAAAGAGTTTAAAATGCCTGTCATGATGTCGTCAATAAACCTCTCTCATTTTTATATCTTGTTGCACTTTTAATTATTTTTTTTTAGCATTTGTTCTCTTATGTGTTATTAAGATTAGACCAATGGACTCAAAGATGCCCTGGTCTGCCACATCTGCTAAAATATATATGCCACTATTTTGTGCTTCCACTCCTTGATTTGATCTATTTGATAAAATTTCTTCCACTGGAACAGCAATTTCATTTTCAATGCCATGGTCATTTCCATTTCTATAGCCAGATTCCCATGTGGCCTCTTGTTATCAATAACAGCGTATTTCTCAAAAGATGAGGCAAGATACTCAAGTTCATATGAACCTCAAATAAATGAACATTAATACCAGACTTATTCTCACTGGATGTGATTTTTTAAAATAGATATTCTAGATAAATCTTTTGCTACATTCTTCTTTTTCCCAAAAAAAATTATCTGAGCTTAACTGTTGGAAATTATCACTTTAGACTTACAATTTCCTGCCTAGAACACAATTCTCAGCTTTTTACCCTGCTCTTCACTCTCCATCCTTGCAGCCGTTTGCCTTTAGTCTCATTTTGTAATTTTTTTGATTTATCCATTTAGTCTGAAGATCTTCCTTACGAACATTTTCCTTTTCATCAAAATACAGACTTGAGCCACTTTTTTTTATACTTTTGATTTAAAGAAATTTAAAGCCTCCTCCACACTGAAGTCTCAGTGGTCCTCAACTGAAGTAGCTTCACTGAACAGCCTCAAGTTAGTCACTTTGAAACAGTGATCTTTTATAATAACAGCCAAGATCTCCATCACCATTTTCTTGAAGGTTTCTACCCTGTATTTCAACTTTCCCTCTTCTTATAGAACAAGAAGTACATGGAGCTTTCCCCCGTCTCAATGTCTTACCATGAACTCCCAGAACCGGATATGCTTATTTTACTCCAGGATGTGAAATATTTTTTTTCTGAAAGTCAGCTACAGGCAACTTGATTTTGTTTCCAGCCAATGGTAAAACACTAATCCTGTAGGAATTACAGAGATTTAATTTTTTCGGTGGACCTTCTCAGAGTGCTCATCTCACCTCAGTCTGCACAGGCTTAGGTTACTGGAGAGTACTTTTCAATCTTCTGCTTCTAGCTTTATAAATAACAGAGTTAAAGGTTTAATCTGACAAATACTGGAGTAAAAAAAAAGTCAGTGTAATGCAAATAATCATACTTTACAGCTACCAGGAATCCCTTCCTTAGTACTGATAGGAAGTGTCCGAATTAAGACCTCTATGTGTCGTACAACGTGTGATTTTTGTCAACTATTTTATTACCAGCTTCTGTGCATGAGGAGAAGGGGAGTTTTAAATTGTGTTCCATTTAATTTGTTTATATATAGATAGATCTACATGCACACAGACACATATAAGTAATGAGTGCTCATGTGCATAATGTGTGTATTCCTGAAGCAATCCTCCAAAGAGGCAGGTTTGGAGTGTCATCACCTTGCCCTTTCATACAAATAGGAAAATCTGCAATTTGGAAACAAACCCCTGTCATAACAAAGTGGTTTAGTTTCAGTTACAGGCCAGGCTTAAAACGTACCCTATCTAGGGCAAAGCCCATCTCTGAAGTGCACAGCCTGAGGTAAATTGATACATTCATTCCCAGTGCAGACTTCTTCTGCACTGATTACTGGTCTCTACTAACAGTGTTTGCAAGACGGCTTATCTATTCTCCTCTTCTATAAGAGACACTGTTCAAAGAGCTTGAAACACAGCTGCCTCTTTACAGGCTTTACCTAGTTTTCAAAAGGAGAGGAATCACGTGGCTGGGGGGTGGGTACCTCCGTAATAGAAAACCTAAATTAATCTTCATAGAAACTGGGGAGTCTTGTTTGGATCTATCAGAAAGGAAAAGTACTTGTAGGTGAAATCTTCTTAAGACCAAAGTGAAAACTTGGAGGGAACCCTGTGAAAATGCTAGGCCGCGAGGCTTCCTGGGTATTTCCAACAAAAGAAATTAACTCTCAGGATAAAAGGTTCCTGCTTTAAATGCGAAAGTTTTCACCATGAAGAGGCAGAGCAATGCCAAAAGTCTGAACAGGCTGAGAGTTTAACATTGAGCCTTTCCAGCTGGCTCTGGCATAGCCTCTCTTCTTCCTCACCTTTTCCTTCAGAACAGGATCTGTGATACCAAATAGGCATTTGCTTTATTCTATGGAGAAACCAAGCAGTGGAATTAACCTCTGTAGGCAACATTTCGGTTACTTCTCATTTTCGAATTTTTCCTTTGCCCAACTGGCCAAAAACAAGGCTGGAAAACATGTCAGAAGGACACCTTATTCTTATCCTTGTATCTGAAAGTACCTGAATCTGAATGTACCTGAAGGGTAGGTCCTGCCAGACCAACCTGATCTCCTTCTATGACAAGGTTACCTGTTTAATGGACAAGGGAAAGGCTGTGGATGTGGTGTACCTGGACTTTGATAAAGCCTTTGACACCATTTCTCACGGTATTCTGATTGAGAAACTGGCTGCCATTAGCCTGGACAGGCACACCCTCTGCTGGATCAAAAACTGGCTGGATGGCTGGGCCCAGAGGGTGGTAGTAAATGGAATTAGATCCAGTTGGAGGCCATTCACGAGTGGTGTTCCCCAGGGTTCAGTGCTGGGTGAGGCCACATCTCGAGTACTGTGTTCAGTTCTGGGGCACTCACTAAAAGAAGGAAATGAGGGGCTGTAACGTGTCCAGAGAAGGGCGATGAGGCTGGTGAAGGGGCTGAAGAACAAGTCCTGTGAGGAACAGCTGAGGGAACTGGGGTTGTTTAGCTTGGAGGCTGAGGGGAGACCTCATCACTGTCTACGGCCGCCTGAAAGGAGGCTGTGGCAGAGTGAGTGTTGATCTCTTCTCCCAAGTGACAGGTGATAGGACAAGAGGAAATGGGCATAAGTTGCTCCAGAGGAGGTTCAGACTGGCTATTAGGAAGAATTTCTTTACTGAAAGGGTGGTCAGGCACTGGCACAGCTGCTCAGGGAGGTGGTTGAGCCACCATCCTTGGAGGTGTTTAAAAAATGGGTAGATGAGTTTCTGAAGAACACGGTTTAGCAGAGGATGGGTACGCTTGGACTCAATGATCTCAAAGGTCTTTTCCAACCAGAAGATTTTATGGTTCTGTGACTCCATGATCACTTGCCAGTGCAGGAAAGGTGCACTGTGGCTGGAGAGAGTCTGCCAGCATCTGACACATTAGGACACCTTGCAGACCACCACAGCACAGACCTCATCCAGCTCATTCCAGCTAGTGCCGCCCAGTGCTCCAAGACCAGGAGCAACAAGAGTCTAGAATTGCAACTCACAGGGCTGACCAAAGGGAGGGCAAGAAAAATCATGACAACAGAAGGAGAAGGTGAGAAAGAGGGTATAGTAAAAAAGCAGCAACCTCCTCATATAAATGTATAATGTAAATATGTAGTTTTAGTGGAGGGCAACAGCTTTTGGTTCTCATTTTAATGAACTTTCATGGGGAAAAAAATACATCTTCTCTTTGTGGGAGACTTGTGAAAGCACAGAGCTGTTCCTTCACACATTGCTGTTGGTTTGCAGTCAGTTGCTCAAACATGTGTAAGAGAGGAGAAATTTCTCTTTTTCTTCTTTTTTAGAGCTCTGCTAACTGAGCATTTTTGGAACCTGAAGTATTTACAAGATATAAAAAGCTACTGAACCTAAGTCAACACGTATTTTTAGTGTGAAATTACCAGAAGTTTTTTAGTAAAGTTGGATCCTTTTGCTTTGCCATCACTGTGGGTTTTTAGCTCAGCTTGCTAGAGAAAGAAACTTACAGTATGGTGAATGAGCATTGGCTCATACGTCCAGGCAACACTGTATGTAAAATCCATTGGTTTCTCCACAATGACCAAGACTTGTCCTTCCCGTTCCTGGGAAAACAAGACTTATGAAGGGTAAGATCACCACAGACAAGCTCACATATCTTTCTTGTTTTAAAATGTAATTCACTTGCGCTTAGGGCTCTGGAGTGTAAACGGGCAAAGAGGAGGTAGTATACCCTTACATGTGCAGTAGCTACGTTACAGCAGGACTGTGGCTTGTCTTGCCACCTGTTATTTTGAAAGTGTCTGTTTTGCATATCTGTAATTAAGCGTGTTAGAGATATAGCTGTCTACGTTTCTAGTAAGTGAATAGCATATTCAGCCACCATTTTTTCTGTCAAAACACTTTGCATGTGTGCAAAGAAGAGCGGATCCCAAAATATGGAGTTTCCCTATGCAAAGCTCTACACCTGAGATAGTGACACAACTTTCAGAATGCTGTTTTTCACTTCAGAAACAAGTCTCCAGTGAGAAGGAAAACAGCAGCACTTACGATATGAGTGGGTACCATAGATTAGTGTGTAAGTTCCCCTGGGGATTTCCATGTTCCAGTTTTGCACTTCAATAGGCCTTAGGCAGCAGAAAAAGTGCATGCCTACATCAGTTAGATTTTGTTTTTTCATGAATTATGTGCAAGTTATGCAACCAACCCTCCTGTAAAAGACTCACAACATGCAGGTTCACAAAGTCCTCCATGCAAGGAAATTTGCCTTTATGGCGACTGACCTAATGTGTGAAATCATGAAGTTAACCCCTTGGCATTAGTGGTGGGTCTTGGTCTTCACAGTTTAAGACTGAAAACCCCCCAAGTGCTGGTCCTGAGTGCTCCTAAAGCCCAGAGGATATGGCTGCAGGCAAAGCAACTTCCCACCTCCAGATATATTTCATTTCCCCAAGCTTGATATGGTAAAATGCATCAGACAGAGACCCACTCTGTCTTTGGAAACAAGATCCTGGGGCAGCTCTGTGAAATTATTCTAAATCAATAATTCTGGATTATTTTTCCTTTTTCTTTCGTCTTTTCTTCCTTCCTCCCATTTCATGATAGTGAAAAAGTCCCATTTGACTTAAAACTGCAGTCCCACACAATATTCTACTTTGCAGAAGACAAAAGAGGAAAACATTTTAATAATTCTACAGTTAGATTCATTTACATAGTGAATGAAAATGCTTAAAAGTAACACTTCTAAGCACAACTGTAGCATTTGAATTGTTTTAAGTACCTGTTAATTTAAAGTTATTCCATTAAGGAAAAAACAGCTGTGCATTTATTTCTTCTACTTGCAAAGACCACTGGGAGGACTTATGGGTCGTTCACCATGGAGATAGAAACAGCAGGGGAAGTGGACTGTTAACACTAGGATCTCACCTGCTGTCAGACTAGGCTTAGCGCAGAATTGGATGCAAGATTTGAATGGAAGTCTGCAAGGCTTGATCCTATGCCAAGGCAGGGCTCAGTTCAATTGCTTAAAGGCATATTCCAGCAGACAGATCCAGAGTGATTGTCGCCATCGACTTCCATGGAAACATTGTTGGAAACTTCTCTCCATTCTTCCTTGCCTCATTCACTTGCTCTCCCTCTATTTTGTTTATGTCCCATCTCTTGCACTTTGTTTCTGGCTCTTGCAGAGGATGCAGCAACTTGGCCAGAGTCTCTGCCAGTACACTTGGAGCCCAAAGCCTTTTCTCACTGGACTCAATAGAAATCTTTCTTATGACAGTAAAGGCAAATTGATTGAACATAAATTGTCAGACATGGGGGATTAGCAGTTGTGTTAAACATAAGTAAAGATCATAGGTAAGAAGTAAAATAAATATTTTTATAAGTAAGCTCTCTTCTGGAAAGATTTGAACAGAACAATTAAGATGAATGATTAATTCAAGTACTTTTCCAGAAGACAAAAGAGATATTGTTACTTTCTCCTGCACAGAAATTCATTGAAAGGGAAATTATGAAATATAACATTTACTACAAGGAAACCAGAAGAATTGCTGAATTCAGTGGCTCCTTTCCTGACTCATTTCCTACACAAGAGGGAAAGAAGCCTGTGGGACTGGTGAAAGAAAAGATTCATAAATTGCAGGACGAAAGAAGAAAGGGAGCAATTGTATTATTCTAACTTTAATGTATCCCTCAACTATTTGTGCTTACTGCTGTTTCTCACAAGAAACTTTCTAAGTAAATTTTGCCCCATTCTCACTTTCTCAGTTAACCACTCCCTCTACATGGACTAGAAGTAGACTGTGCCATGCTTGGATCTACCTTTACAACTACATGGAGTATATGGAAATCCATTATAAACCCCATAACCCTCAAATTGATCCCTTAGAGTGTGTACTCTATAACGTTACTCCCTTAGCTCTCTTCCATTGTTCTACTTTCCTCCTTGCTGCAAATTACCTTTAAAAGTCACAATACCCTTGGCTCCTCCAAAGGCTGTGAGAGCTCTCAATTTTGTATGGACTGTATTGGTATTTTCTGCTGGAAAAAAATCCTGTTATACGCTGCTCCTGGGCCATGATGCCACATGGAGAGGCCAGATTCTTCTATGGCCTCATTTTGCCCCAGTGCACATACAGCCCAGAAAGATAAAAGAGAGGTATCTACACGCTCAGGGAAGGAGGAAGATATTGCTACATGGGATTTGCTGCCCTCTCACAGACAGTTTGATCTTTTTACTCACAAAATTTCTGCTCCCCCACTAAAGAATAGATGACTAAGCTACATATTTGCTAAAGTTCACAGGAATTTTTATCATTTTTTTCAAAAAAAAGTCTGTCTGTTTCAGCTTAAATATTTATTTATTTATAATCAATTATCTCTGATTTATTGCATTGCAGTTACCATATTTTGCTTTTATTTCTCACATGTTTTTTATTTCAGCTAGATAGCCCTGGTGGAGCACTTGACAGCTATTGAGAACAAAGGCATCCTGCTACTTTTTTATTTTCATCCATCATCTTCCTCCTCTCCCATCTGCATGTTTGTCTCCATCACCTGTCCCAACATTTTCAGACTGGGACCCTTTGTCACAGACCGTCTGTCAGCCTGTGTGTTTGCACAGAGCTGATGGCAGCGATACTCAGACTTGGATGAGGCCTCTCACACAATATAAATTGTGATCCACAGAGGAGATGTCTGTTTTTACGGAGAGCTAATCCTCGCACATCCTCGTGTGGGGTAGGTATGACTCTCACTTTTCAGGA
This sequence comes from Tapera naevia, assembly GCA_033556795.1. NCBI lineage: Eukaryota > Metazoa > Chordata > Aves > Cuculiformes > Neomorphidae > Tapera > Tapera naevia. The sequence goes on from JAUMJJ010000118.1 coordinate 2,398,729, forward strand.
GGAATGACCCTCTGAGCTCAGAGGCACCAGCCCTAAAACCAGGATACCTCTGGCTGGTGAGGTGCCGGCTGTGATTGCCACCCCAGGGACAGCATCCGTAACATTCGATATTGGCGTGAGCAGTTCCCCTCACCTCAAATTTCCTCAGTATAGGAAAGTCATGTGCGTAATCGTATCCTCAGTGTCAACACACTTCCTTTCTCTTTTGTGTTTTTTGACAGCTCCACAATTGAACTTCAAAAAGGGCAGTGTGAGGATTTTGTGAAGAGGCAAGTAGTAACCTACCCCAAAATGCCTCTAACTATAAACTGAGTTTTCTGCAGATGTCAATCCTCCAAGTGTGTTTATGGGTCTAGGTTCAGCCCTGCAGTGACTTTGTTGGAGAAGTATTAAGCTGGTACGTGAATTTTGTCATCCTGGACTGGCTGTAGTGCTGCCATGAGGCTCTGCTCACACCAAACTGCAAACCGCAGTAGATGCTGATGCTCCCAGAAGATGTCAGACCAGTTGCAGTAATAAAATCTGTAAGGGCAGGAGGTCTGATCAGTCTTTTTTTCTACAGTATCACTGAAGACAAGTGCTGGAGAGGAGAGTAAAACACTTTCCATATGTTTCATCTCACCGGTGCTAGGAATGTGGCAGTTGGTGTTGATATCTTGCACATTCAGACGCTGCAAACCACTCATTCATGAGCATGTCAGATGCTAGCAGCATGAGGAGATTTCATCCTGTAATTTTCTTTTTCATAGGTGATGTGGGTATTTCACCAGCATACAGATGAGAATTCTTCATTCTGAGTCTTCTTTTAGACATGCAGAAAGCTGCACCTCATCATATCTCTCTTGTAGACTGGCAATCAAATTATATTTCACATCTACTTCAGCATTTGCAACTCAGAGCAGTAAAGAAGCTTGTTACCTGGAAGAGCGCAATACAATTTTGAAAAATATGTAGATTTTGAGTTACAAATGTGACAGTTTGCTTTGTTGGGGTCCAATTCAAGCAGGAGACAGGCAGCCAGGAAATAACCAGGCAGGGTGGGGGAGACAGGGGCTGCAAGATGATAAAATAGAACCAGCATTTCAAAGTTCTGCACCTCACAGAAGTCAACTGACTTTCTTCCCAGCTGCTTATTTGTGTTGTATCTATTTTGAAAATCAAATTTCCAAGGACAGTTTACATTAAAAAACCCTTGCTGAATCTATTCAGAAATTTCAGTATGAAGCAGCAAAACAATTCTTTTTCCCAGGAATAGTCTTCCCAGCAACTGTTGATTAAAACCCATGGATATCTTTTTATAAGATTTGTTATACGTACTTGCTGGTTTCTGCCTCTGCCATACTGCCCTATGGTTTCCAGATGACTGCCCACCGATCCCAATCCTTCTCTTCACCTGAAATTCTGTACCACATCAAATTCACACCGGAAAAATCTTGCATATCATCTGTGAAGATTTATGGATTTGCATTTTAATCAAGAAATAATTTCCAGTAAATTCTTTTCCAGTGAAGTCGTTTCACCAAATTATTTGCATGGGTATGTAAAGAAATTTCATTAAAATAAGAATAAAATGAAAATAGGCTGATTTAGGCCCCAATTCAGCACTGTGCTTAGGCATGTACCTAAATTCATCAATTAACACATTTGAGTGCTGAATAAATCCCCTGTGGTATTTAAAGCTCAGAGCGTGTTAAAGTACCTCCGTGATTTCAAATTCTACTTCTCCTCAGGAGGAGGTAAAAAAGTATCCCATACATCAGATAAAATAATTTTTATTTCCTTTTTAAAAGTATAATAAAAGGAGCTTATGCTTATAATATAAGCAATGTTTTTTGGCAGGCCAGATTGGAATAGAGGGCAAAGTGCGCTCTTTTGTCTGCTGAAGGAGCAAACCAGCAATGCAGGATAATTAATACATGTCACTGACTGGTGAAAAGGCTCTTGCCTGCTTTCTGCACAGGTAGGGATGTGGCATCAAAGGGAATCATCAGCCACCTTTGGCTTCCTCACCTGCTGATGGAGGGCAAGTAATGCCCTGCAGGCGGTTCTGCGTGAGGACCCAAATTTCAGGCAAAACTCTCAAAAGCTAACAGAAAGTTGCATACTCCTGCAGTAGCAGTAGCTTTTTGGACATCCCATGACTGCCAGTAACTGTAACTTTCTTTTTCAGCTATAAGGATAAAAAAATGGGAGAGTATGTACAATTCTGCACAGTTATTAAAAAGAAAACAAAGTCTCTGGATTTAATGCAAACTGGACTCTTGCTAACACCTCTTTGAATAATTGCTCTTTCAGCTCAGTTTTCATACAAATACTCAAAGAAGGTTTGATGAGAGATGAAAAGAAAACAATTTAAATTTCAGTGCTTACAGTGAAGGGTGGAGAATTGTTTTTCTTAGGCAAAAGCCACATTGAACAAAACAGGGCAGCATAACTGCCTGTTTTGGCCTCTACCTGGGTGCTGAAAGAGCTCAGGCATAAACCAGATAAGCCACTAAATATTACTCAGCTCATTCTCACATGCTGAAAAAAAGAAATCTTTGTATATTTAAAAAAATTTCTCTAACAAAAGCCCTACCTGCTTCGTCAGGTTAGCCTGACTATTTGAAAATGCCAGGCTGTAGAAAGTATTAAACACAGGATTTCCCCTCCTCATGATGTTTATACAGATGGTTTTGTGGCAACACCTCTAAACTTTTTTATTATTGTTACTTCATTTTAATACTGAGCTTGTCTGGAGTGTATGAAGCTGCAGAGTACTGGGCTTGAAAGTGTCATTGCAGTGTTACACTCAAAGGTATCTAATAAAATGTCTGAGGGAATGATTATTAGCTATCCCATTATTCTCTCTGTTGATGCCCAGTACCAGGAACGTCAGGAACAGATGTAGAACTACAGGATATTTAAGCTGGGAAAAATTATACAACTGTATACACAGGTGGAGCAGACTCCTTTGTATTAAGGGGAGGAGGTGGAGAGTGAAGGAAGGGTAGGTAGAGAGGAAGTTGTTAGAGTCTGTTGGTCATAGCGGGCTGTTTAAATATGCAGGTGGATAGAGTGGAGAGGGTTATTTTCCACGTAAAAATATAAGTGTGGCTGTCAGAGTCCCAAAATACCAAATTGAAGAATCCCATAATCTTTACTACATAGACTGTAGCAGCCAGTGTCCCCTTACCGAACACGCTGTCCATTTTGGTGGGTCCCCTGGTCCTCCCAGAGTAAATGCCATCAGTAACAGCAACATAGTTGTGGAAGTTCATGTTTTGGACTCTACCCGTTATATTCAGCTGTACTTCTTCTCCTGCCCATCCATGTTTGTTTCATTGCTTTAGCTCAGCTCCTCAAGTAAGCTGCTCAAAGGCTGGGCTCTGCAGCATGAGCCCATCCCTGGGACACCTCAGCTTGCTTACTGTACCTCCAAGTAGGTGCCACACAGCTCAGGTCCAGGCATCACCCCTGCATTATCTGAGGAATGTATTTACTGTGCAGCCACCATAAAGAACCCAATCGTCAAGAAAGAGGTTTCAGGCACTAGCGTATGTTTTGGAGGAACTTATGTTTACCTTCTTGCAGCTTTTGGAAAGTCACCAAGCCGTTCAGAGTCCTGTTGCTCTGTGTGAAGATTGGAAGGAGGGTGAGAAAGTAGCCCTGATCTGTGAATTGCTTGCTCTGTGGTAACAAAGGTTGTTCATGTGCTTTATAAGAGAAAAAGAGGTGCGCTAACTGGTCCAGATTCAATACAGAGTGACTGAAATAGACCTAGTAGGTTGGAGTGAAGATGCTGAAGCAAGAGCAGATGCAACATGTAAAATCCTGCTCCAATTGATTGCCCAGTTACTATTGCTTTTAGCAGTTCTGGGGTTTTGTTCATGTTGTCTGCTGCTACTCTCTTGATTTCAATTACTGAAAATGTTAATAAAAAACCATGCTTAAATAACTAAATTTAACTCGAGTAGATTTTTTTATAATCTGCTTAGCCTCACTGGATATCTGCTAAATCTGAAGAATAGTATTACTGCTTATGATCATTAACAAAGAAGACAAACCCAGTTTAACTTTTAGAGTGTTTTTTTCAGAGCTAGAAATTGTGCAAACAGTGGTGGATATAACATAGAAAACAGAAATTAATTCCCAATAGCACCTCTTTTTACAACGTCATTGTGGGGTTTGTTGACTTTAGGCTGGCTTTTTTCCTGTGGATGCCATGGAATTTGAGATGACTTGAAACACTCAAATGAACACATTTAAATGTGTGTATTTATGGGTAAGGGTGGGGGATTCACACTTAAATCCTAAGTGCTGGAATTAATTCCAACAAAGCCTAAGTGTGTTGACTTTCAAATGCATTCAACTGATGGAGTAGAAATTTCTTGGCCAGCTTCGAGAGTTATCTGTTTTTACTTTTTTTTTTCTTTTTTCTCAAGAACATCTTTGCCAACCACCTCAGAACAACACAATAAGAGCCGTACGTTTAAATACAAGATTTCAGTCACAGAGTGATAGGAGTGGTGGGATTCCTCTGCCCAGCTTTGGGTTCCTTTTGCTGGTGTAATCTGGTGATTTCTGGACTGTCTGTGCTGTTATTACTCTACAAATGTTCTCAGTCCTAAATCCTGCACTAAAGGGAGCTATGACAGAGAAACTCTGATATTAGCCAGGGCCCCTTGGATGTTAGCATTGTTAAGACCCAAATGGGAGATTTGTGCCATGGAAGAGTTGGCAGAAGAGAGTAAAGTGCCCACATGTTGTATCAGATCAGTGTGCCAAGGAGCCAATAGTGTAAGCACAACAGCAAATAGTTTTACTTCTACTTTTACAAAAGATGATAAACTGAGATAGAAAAAAGATTGATGGTTGTGGATGTCACCTACAGCTAAAGACCAAAAATTCATCTGTTGGAACCAGAACTAAACTGTATGTTACAGGGAGGGAACTCATACATTGTTAGAAGTCTCTTTAGACTAGCTCCATTAATCAGATTAATTGTGTAAATCGGTGAATCTGAAACAAACTTGGCAACTTACCTCTTCTTTGTATGGAGTAAGAGAATAAATGTTTTCAACCACCTGACAAAGCCTCTTTGTCACCTGTTACGATTATTTTTACAGATTACATCAGCCCAGCTATACTCTTTTCTGTGGATGGTGCAGAAACCAGTATTGTAGCTAAATGCTATGATGGGGAAAGAGCTGTGCTTGTATGAAGAGACAAGTTGATGCTTGCAAGTACATGAGAGCCTTGAGAGGCTCCTACCAGGGCTTCTCAGGAGGCTGCTCCATAATGCTGGCATTATTGTCTTCATGGTGTAAAGATCAATATGCCTAGCATCATGCCTGGCAGATTTCCTACAGCCTCTGGTACTCACTGTGGGGAAAAGAAACTCAGCTGCTTTGCCCTTTCCTTCATGTGAATAAAACCAACAACCTATACCTAGTTTTCGCTTTGCAGATATAGTATGTGCTTTATCTATCTGTTTATCTGTCTACTCATGATGAAATTAACTGCGCTTTAATTCAGCCCATTCTCTATCTCACCACAAAATCCTCACTAAGACATGATGACTCACAGTAGTTTGCTATACTATTGGTGTAAATCACTATTCTGTGAGGAACAGAATGGAGTACAGGGTTTGGTGCATAATTCTTTTTCTGTAATAGAAAAGGAACTTATAATGCAAACATTGTGTTCCTGACATATTTTTATAACAGAGTACTAAGAAAATACTTGCTACCTGAAATATTTCTGTAAGTCACTGAAGCAAGCAATCCAACATGTGGGTTAGATTACATTCAGAGCTGATCTTAGTTTTGTAACACACACTAAACAGCAGTATGTAGGAGGCTCAGGTTTAATAAAACTAAAACTTTTGGTGGTGCATACAGCCAATAAAGATTTAAGCATGCTGGGCATGATCAGCATACTAATTGCAGCATTAATAAATCCTGAAGCCTGGGTTGTTTTGAAAGGCAAATAAAATTATTGTAGAAACCTTGAGGAGCATTTACTTCGAAAATTTAGCATGTGTCTGTACTGAGATGAGCATGAATGTAAAATATCCACAATAACACTGATCAGAAGTTTTTCATGCTTTTCTACCTCGCTGTTCTGTGTGATCAGGGCTTTAAAATATCTGATGTTAAATTGTTCTGCCCTGGTGTTTGTTGGCAAAACATCACTAAAACCAATCATGTTTCTGTAACTACTGGTGATAATGCAGTCTTATCTTTCATTTACCCTACAGCATTGATGAAGTCATGCTGTAGAAATGAACACATCCCAAAGAGTGAGGCTGTACAAAACTATCTGAGTACTACACATCACACCACAATCACAAGCAAAAATGGACATAAAGGCAATTGATCCAGCACAAACTATTGCCCCTGGTATCCCTACCACAAAGCTGGAGTACAGTATTTCCTATGGGACCAAGGAAAAGAGGAGGCACCCAAGGTCTCTCCTTATGTAAAGACAAGAACACGACTGGGTCTGAACTGATATGAAGTGGAACTTCAAGGGCTGCAGGACAATGTGCAGCATCTTGTCGAGCTGTCAGCAAGAAACTCTCTCTTCTCATTTTTGTTCCCCAGCAGCCCCCCAGCTCCTCACTGGAGAGAAACTCTGCCTGCCTTGTGCTGTAACACGCTGGCTATCAGCAGCAAGAGATTTTCAGCTTAGGAAGGACAAGCTTGCAAAGGTGAAAAGAAAGATTAAACAAATAGCCCTGAGAGTTTACAGAAGTGGAAAATACTCTTGTGCATTTCCAGATCTAGTGATGGAAGAAAGATGGCTTTACATGCAAAAAAATACAAAGAAATGTTTTGCTTTTACAGGAAGCTCACTTGCCTAGCAAAAAGTGCGCTCCACTGTTCTTCTTAAATAAAAATTGTTTATTAAAAAGTTTGGAATTTTTTTAATGAACGGTAAGATTAATGATCCGTGCTCAAGCAGCAATGATTCCTGCCAGCTTGTGCATTAGTCAGCTATTAACATACTTCTTGGGTAATTTGAAAGCATTTTTTCATAGTGCATTGGAAATCACAAAAGACTCGTTGAACTCAATGGGATCCTTACTCCCAGTTAGATTGCCTTACAGTCTGATGGCTGTGGCTGTTCTAATACGTTTTGGCATTTTCTTAGTCACATCAGTACATTTAGTTTTGAAAATCAGCAAATACTATAAAGTGAAAAGGGTTTCCTTTTAGAGACACCTCGTTTTTAGTATAACAGTCATCCTAAGTCTCTCTCTCTCACTTTCTCCCTCTACTATTATATGGACTGTAAGAACAGGGAGGTGAAATCTGGAGGCAGAGAAGACGAAACAAAAGATTTAGTCTCTTTCCTGGTAAGGTCTTGTCTACCCCATCTGACACAGATAGGAACACGCATTAGAGCTGCAAGTTCTGAATCTTGAGCAGAGTGCTTCCAACACGCAGAAGATCCAAGTACAGTGCACAACGCCCCCGTTGGGAGAAAGTGATGAGCAAAATGTGTTTTGTTATTGCAGTGTGAAAAAGAATCCCTAGGCTGGAGAGGCTGTGATTTCTGGTTAAAATTAGGGCCAAAATATGAATGAATAAAAATACATAGCTGTTTTGGCAATGGTATTTCAGACTTCCATGAAGAAATGTTAATAGAACAGGAAGCAAGGAAGTGGGATTATATAAAGGACCTGGACCTAAACTTTAGATAACAGTTCTCAAGTCTGCAGCAGAGTTTGTGGATCAAACTAACCTTTTTCGGCCTCAGGTTTCCACTTGTAAAGTGGGGGCAATGAGAACACTAACATTTGTTTTTTTCTAGCATCTTTTTTCTGCTTTGTTGGTTCCCAAACACGCATCCCATGGAAAATGTGCAGCTCCTTAAGACACTGTTTCCTCCATTCTTCTGTCTGAGAGTCCAATAAAGAGCTCCTCTGGACACCATAGCAAAGGTTAAAATGGATTCACCCAAAGAACTGGAGAAATAGCAGACCTGTTTCTCATGAAAGAAAGCAATTCAGACTTCTAAGGATGGTGGTAACCTACCCAAAATCCTGCCTAGGGGTATTTTCCACGGTGATTAACCAGACTTTGCAGCACTATGGAGAAATATTCCTTTCTCTGCTGAGACACTCAAACACCTAGTGCAAGAAGGACTGTTCCCATAAGGATGGGAATACGTGGTGGGTTGCTGTACTGCCTGCATAGCAGCTGCTGCGGGTCTCTTAATGCCCCAAATCCACAGTCAGTTTCAAGTGCAGTCATGCCGTTATTGTAATAGGTCATCTCTTTTGATGGTTTCACAGGGTATATTAGAAGAATCTCACTCCTTTTAAAATCCAGCCAGCAGAGCCAGAGGAGAGCATTCTACACATATAACTATTTTCCCGAAACATACTGTCACTGTCTTAGAAAATATTTTGGATCTCCTGTACTTCCCAAGCAGAATCCAGTTCTGCTGTTGTAGCTTTGTAGCATTTCTGATAAAATAAGCTTAGCAGTAGTTTCAAAATTCATTGAATAGGGATTGTTTAGTTTATAGTATTTAACACTACGGCATTGCATCCTGACTCTGGTTGTCACCATGATGTTGATGATGAATCTTAAATTTAAGCTAGGTTTGGCAAGTTTTTGGTAAGCATAAGCTAAGGTTCAAGGAAGCATGAGCTGTATCATTACCTAGGGTGAAAACTGGAACAAAACAAAATAATAGTTGAGTTTCTGGTTTTCAAGTTTTCGTTTTATTTGAACCACAAACTCAAAACTGTAGATTAGAAGTTCATTTACAAACCATGCCTGCATTTGCAATACAAGCACAGAGTCACTCTTAGCTCAAGTGATGAGTGAATCCTAATAAATTATTTCTGTTTATTCAGACCTCTAGACATTAAAGGTGTGCTGGAAATCTATTTGCCTAGTGAGATTTACTGTCTGGCCATTCTGGAAATATCATGAGAACGGTCTCTTTTATTGTATCTGTTTAATCACTCGTGATCTTACTCAAACATGGAAATCCAAAATTGCTGGGGTGGAATGGCAGATAATTTTAAAGCCTGCCAATCTTTAGTTTTTATTGTTGGGTATAAGTGTCTAGGTTTAGTCTTATTTTATTTAAGCTGGTTAAAAAAAAAAAAGAAAAAAGGAAGGGAAGCACAGAAATTGATTATGAGTGTACCTATATACTACACTAACCAAAAGTCCCATCATGGTTAGCATGGCTTGGGGGTACATTCCAAAATATAAACCCAACCGGTCATATAGTCACTCTGACAAAAGTTGAAACACACTTACCGGGGTTTTTTTAGCTGCTTGCCAGCTTCTTTAGGCATTGTACTACGTGCATAAGCAACAAAAATAATAAGTGCGGATCAGTTAAAAATATAGTTATTTAAAATATAAATATATTTAGTCCACTCCCATTCTAACTAGCAATATCCAGCATCTGTTGGGATATTTGATGCTGCAGGTCTTCCCATACTGTCTGGGTGCACTGTCATCCACGAGAAAAGATTCTCAAGGTAAGAAAAACAGATTTATTTTTTTTTTTACATTATTTCTGAGTGATTGTAGAAAAATAATCCCAATATGAGACTGCTTATAACCCAGAAATAGTGAGTAAATAAGAAGTGATGATGAGTCTTGAAACAAAATATGCATTTAAAATATCTCAAACCAGTACATTTATATATCTACAGGGACTGATTTTCTGCTTAGTGACCGACTATCACAGTTGCCCCATAGTGATGCCACTCCCAACTGCGAAAGGTAAGAAATTCTAAATAACTAACTGGAAGAAAATCAACCTTAATAATCTGTTGTGCTGGATTCAATATACAAGCACACTCCATTTGCACACCATGTAGTCCTCCCTGTGTAAATAGGGAGTCTCTGTAGCCGATGTGCTTCTTTCTCAGTGAGAAAGATGAATTATGTGGCTCAGCCCTATTGGCAAGAAAACATACTGCCCCCACATGTCAGTAGACATATCCTCATCACCACTCATGTAAAATCTAATCCCTGCCTGTCATGATAGTCTCCATAACATGGAGTATTCTCTGAACCACAGCCAATTTTTTGGTCATTCACTGCATCAGGAGTAGCAGTCGCTCTTCTGTGTGTGTGAGCATTATGCCTTAGTGTATAAATGCACATATTTTAATGCTGTTGCTTTAAAATTGAGAGGGGGTGGGAATCAGTGGAAATCCCCGATGATTTCTTTTGAGGGGTGATACTTGAAACTTTGAGTTTCATTCATAACAATATGGAAAGACTAGTGGTCTTGACGTGCCTCTCTTTGGGGAATTTTTTACAGATGAACATTTTCCCTAGTCTTATTTCATAACGTGTGAGTGAAATACAGTACACAATAGATTGATCAGGCTGTTTTAAAGAAGTCTTTGTCAAAGGTTCCTGCATGCTTGACCCATTTCTTCAGTAGTAAGTCCTACCAGAAATGCAATCTGGATATACAGTGAGTAGGACAAATGTGGTTTGGCATAAGCAGCTGCAGGTCTGCAGACGTGTGCCATGATGAGAGGTGAGTGCTAGCTGAATTGCTGCCCTGCTGAAAAGGCACCTGTTGAAATTAAATACAGTTAAAGAGCTAAAGAGACTATGCTGGAGTGGCGATCCTTAGTAGCAATGTGGAGGTAAGACCACATACATGTCTAGGTGTGTGCATGTGTTTAACACGTGAAAACAGGAATCATTTTCTTTCCATGCAGTCTGAGGGGGCAGTTGGATCCCCACCAAGAACCCAAGGCTGGGGGAGGAGGGGGGCTGGGGCAATACGCAGATTTGACAGGATCTGAATCATCCAAATACTATTGAATGAATGGGTGGGCTAGTGTGTACTAAAAGTAGCATTTTAATGCATTGATCTAGTTTCAGATTATTTGAACAGAGAAGCAAGTTTTTCATGAGGTATTTTGTACCTCATGGAAACCTCATTGTGGTCATTTTGGCATCTCCTTTACCTCTCATTGCTGGATTTTTTAAAAAGGCTGTGAAAGACCTCCGCACATGTGGTGCACTTACACAGTAGAGGGATGTATGGTTTTAGTCTTCTTTGTCTATTAAGCATAGGTTAGATCTCTGAGGGTGATTCAGCTGTTTAAAAGAAAGTGTCTCTATCAGCCACTGGCATTGAACGTGACTTTCATGGCCCTGTAATCATAGCAGATTCTGGTTTCACACCAGAACCACCTTTTCTTTCCTCCCTCACTGGCTGTGCATTAATTGTGGATCCTTCAAACTCACCAAAGAGTTCAGGAAAATAGAGCATCTGGAATTAAGCAGGTACTAAGTAGAACGGCAAAGCACAATAAAAAAGAAGTGAACATCAATCTGTGACTGCAAGTTTTTCACTTCTTAGCATTAAGCTTGCTCTTGATGAAAGGCTGAGGCTGAAAAACCGTTCACAGCCCATGGGCCTCGCTTATTGGGGCAAACAGCAGAGGCAACAAACAGACACTAGGCACTAAAGTATGATTTGTGGACAATATTTTTTGTGCAGAGCGTCAGAAACTTAAGATTGGCATGTCATTTGATTTCTCATTAATGATCTTAATTGCTACAACCAGAGAACCACCTGGAAAAGTCAAATCTTGACAGCAGTTTGTTGCCCTGGAGAGGAGAGGAGAGGAGAGGAGAGGAGAGGAGAGGAGAGGAGAGGAGAGGAGAGGAGAGGAGAGGAGAGGAGAGGAGAGGAGAGGAGAGGAGAGGAGAGGACACGACCTTTTCTGTAAGTCAGATCATTTCTAATCCTTTTTCTGTCATATATGCTAACATCACTCTCTGGGATGAGCTGTGGCTCAAGTCTTTCCTGTTTGCATAAATGCAAGCACCTGCTACATTTTACATGAAGGACAAAATAGAAAAATGTTTTTGAGTGAGAGAAGACAGGAAAAACTGTGGACAAGTGTACATGTGTGATTTCTCTTCCCTCTTCTATGAAATGTACTATTTGGTACTGGCAATGAAAGCTGCAGAGGTCGTCTTTTGGGGGACCCTAGATGACAGATTTTCATATTTTGCTACTGGTTTCTCCTATTGATCCAACTGGGAGAATGGTCTGCAAAATGCCCACTGGATAGTTCACATTTTCAAAAAAGCAAAGGGCATGGAGGAGAAGGATTAATTGGACTTCCCCTGAGAATTTCTTGATTCTTGCTATCTGAATTTAAATGGCCAAAAGGGTAGTCTGGTTTCTCAGACTAAGGAATGGGGAAATTTTGTGTATTTGCATGGGATTGTGAACTGAACTTCACCTACACCAGAGGGGAAAATTCTCTGAATAGAGTTGCATTGTTCTTTAAGGAAAAGAAGCAGAAGATAACCTCAAAACTGTATTATAACTGCTTAAGTAGACAAGTCAGATCTTGAAGATAGGAAATAATTACTTGCGCAAGTAATTATTGTTTTAGTTTGAATGTCTGTTAGCTAAGGTTTATTTTTCAATAAAGAGATCCTGATGATTGCAAGAGAAATTTTCTATAGACTTCTGCATTTACAAGTCTACTGCAGTTTTATAACTTCATAATATAGTTGTGAAGTTGAATTTATTTTGTGCATTGATATTGTTTTTTCATCTCAATATTTCTTACAGTGTATTTTTCCAAATGAAAAACACAGCATTAAAATCTTGCCAGTCAGTTGATAAAGGTGACTAAAAGATTTTTTTCTTTAAGTCAGATCCATACTGCTTCAATAAGCAGTTTTACTTTTATATCCTCCTATTTTAATCCTAAATATCAGATGAAAATATGTATGCTTCCCTGGTACGGAACACGTGTCAGTGAACATGCATACTTGGTGAATATACATTCTAATGACTCCATACTGTCTCCACCTGCTGACTCGCAAATTGATCACAGAATTTTTCTTTCTTCTTCCTTCACTGTAGACACTTCTTAAGTGTGATTTTAGTTACTTGGAAGGAGGTTCTTCTTTTGTTTTGCATGCATCATGCTGTATTTTTCAAAATTAGATTAGAATTCAATAAATGAACTACAGGTCCAGTGTAACGCAAAACTGGTGCACCAAACCTACGTAAAGGTCTCTTCCTGGACAGCCCAAACATTCCAGGCAGCAACACTTGTGAGTCTGGCTGGACAATCTCAAGGTAGCATCAAACAATTGCTCAAGAACATCCTGAGAAACTTGAGAAAGGCCAACGAGATATCATAGCTTGAGAAGAGTTTTAAGGAGATTTATCAATTGGGTATGAAGTTCTGCATTAGAGGAAAAGGCTATAGTTTCACAAAGAAATATATTTATCCTTGCCAACAAAAAAAAATCACTCTTCCATAAAAGAGGTTCATAGGAGAGTGAAACAACGTCTTGGTTCAGGCTTTTGCAAGACCAGGTAACTTGTAAGACCAGTGGGAAAAAGACGACACAGTGTCTGATTCATACAGGTAAAGATAGAAGGGGTAAACAAGTTTCCGCGAAGGCTAGAAGTACATCATGTAATTATGAACTGTGAGAGTTGTAGTAGTGCTTATTATTCAGCAAGAAGGAAAACTTCCAAAGCAAGACACAAATCAGCAATGGTTACAGAGTGCTAATGCACATACTGCCATGAATCATACTTTTTCCAACGATTAAAAAGAAAAGTATATAAGCACTATTTGTGTTTTACATACATTCAGTTCCTGAAGATTTTTTTAGCACCATTAAACAAACATTGTCTTTAATCCATCATGGAAAACCTTTGTATCTAATTTTAGTGTAGCTGTTACCATATGGGCTATGTGAACATTAAAAAAAAAAAAAAAGAAACAGTAATTCTACAATAAGAAAAACAGGAAATTGGAGGTTGCTGCTGATGAAACTGATACCCAACTGGTAACCTGAGCAATGAAGTCACTAAGCCTTTCCTGCACTATAAATTTGATTTCCTGAGACATATTTAATGTTTTTGTTAGATTTCTTGGATAGTACTCAACAGGTACTTTTAGCTAAGAATCATCACCATCATTTTGCTCAGTTCACTCAAAATAAGTAGCGTGCTAAAAGCATAATGTGGGAGCAGAAAGCTAAAGCATGCTCATATTATAGTGCTAGCATTTACTTACAACTGGGTCTGTTGTGCAGATAACATCTAAATGATAGAAGGGGGAGGAGTGTTAAGCAGTGCATGCTCTTTACAAAGGCTGCTGAGTAACCAACAATATGTTGCCTCACTGGAAGCTTTATGTTTGTTCAGGCTATTTCATTAAAAAACAGAAAAGAGCTCTTCTGGAAGCCAGCGATGAAGGAGACTCAGAGAGCAGTGGTCAGAGTGGCTGAAACGTAATTACAGCTCCCTAAAGCCTTTCGTCAAAGTGGAGACAGTAAAAGATTTAAGTATTTTGTGAGCTGCTGTTAATTCTTGGAACTGTGACAGTCATATCTCTGATGCCCAAACATAAGCCATTTATTTATTAATACAGGTGGCAGTGTACTAAAATGCAGCAGTTTCTGAAAGGCAGTTGATATTATCAGTCAATGCAACTATAAAGTGCTGCTGGCTTTGTTGAACTTATACACAGGATCTGACCCAAACCTTTGTAAACAATATCGAGCAATGTTCTGGCACCTCTGTAGACACTGTTTTAATGATTGCATATTGTTTGGCTGGCTTAAAACTGGTGTTTTTAAGAGACGGTTCACAATGATCCCAGTCTAAGTAGAAAAACATGTTTCGGAAGTCTTGTTCTCCTGTACTTTTCTGAGCCAGAGGCAGGACCCATAAGGTGGGCTGGAATCATACAAATTCACTGCAGCGAAATGTGGCTGGGAACGATACCTGGCACAGGGTATTGCTGCTGGGGAAATGTGTCTGGAGGCAAATCAGAGAGCAGTAGGAGGAAGAAGCAGGCTGAGAGGTAGTTACGACGATGATAGCATTAGCAGCACAATGTAGGAGGTTATATCGCAAAGGCAGTGAGTAATGTCTTCAGTGGCACCAGCAATGGACAAAACTATTTCATTACAGAATTTATTTCTGTCTTGTAGAAGAGTGTGTGTGTATAATTAAAATGAATTAATAATCTCAAAAGATTGAGATTGACTTGGAGGCAATTGTCCCTTGGATGTGGAAATTATTCTCTTGTTCCAATAGGAAATGAACTTTCTAGAGGATGGGACAGTGGAAAAGCAAAAGTCATGTGCCATAAAGACTGTGGGACTTGTTACTACCATTCTAAAAACAAGCACAAGGTGATGGCAGTCATTGCTCTAAGAAAGGATGCAATGAAGACAGTCACTAGCGGACCAAGCTTCATATTCAAGGAGGTATGCTACAAACAAAGAGCTCAAATCCAAAACAGTCATACAAAAGTTGTGAAGATATCAGGCATCTCTGTGGCATCTTCCATGTTTTTCTGACACTACCAGGAGTCACCTTCGGCGTATTGGAGTACTCTCAAAACCTTGGGAATAAGAGATTAGGGGTTCAGGTGTTCCTCTATGTCCCTCCAGCTTCCCTGCCAGGAGCTGTTTTTTGTATGTGGCTACACAGGTGACATTGCCAGGGGTCATCTCATCCCATGTGATGATGTTGAGCATGAAAGGAATTAACATAATGAGAAAGGAGAATATCTTTGTACACCGATTTGTTACTTAAATGAAGAGAGTTCTAAGCTGGGACAAAAGCATGAAAGGGAACATCCTAAGAGGTAAGAATTAATGTTACCAGCAGAGGTTGAGACAGGCAATTATAAGATAAGAAAAGAACTGAGTTTAGTAATAAATCTACAGATCCAACTTAGACTGCCAAATCAGCAAGGTCAGGTGGATGAATATTTTGAATGACTAAGAAAATCATTCAGAGCACCAAGTTTCGTCACCTGTACAGATTTTAATTATCCAAAAATCTTCTGGGAGAGAAATGCAAATTGACTGTCCAGAGAACTTGGGGGATGCAGGGTTGCCCATTTTCTATTTAATTTGTATATTCTAAAAGATGAAGAAAAGTATTAAAGAAGAAGATTTTTCTGATGCAACTCTAACTGCAGGGGAGGAACTGGTTTCCACAGAAGTTAACTTGAGCAAGTATGACTGAAATGACAGAGCTTGAAATCAAGGAGAAGGAGCAGTAACAGAATAGAACCCATGAATTCATTCAAGAAAGTGAACTTCACAGAAGTCAGAGACTTTGTAGGACTGATCTACGAGGAAAATAGTTCAAAGGAGTGCAAAGGATTCTTAAGGAAATGGTATTACAACCACATCAGCAATTTATCTCATTGTGAAAGGAACAGAAAAATGGTGTAGGAAATACAAAAATGCCTGCATTGTGAGTTCTTGTCACAGGCCTCAAACACAAGGAGAGAGCGTACAAAAGTTAAAAACTAAATCATGTAGTTCATAGAAACAAACATGGGCACACAGTGACAAAATCCAAGAGGCCAAGGCTTAAAATTAATGCAGTTCATGTAGGGCACCAAGAATAACTAATGTATCACAGTATCACAGTATCACAGTATCACAAGGTTGGAAAGGACCTCCGAGATCATCAAGTCCAACCTATAACCTAACACTAACACCAACACTAACACCAACCATCATCTAAACCACGGCACTCAGTGCCTCATCCAGTCTCCCTTTAAACACCTCCAGGGTCGGTGACTCCACCACCTCCCTGGGCAGCCCATTCCAATGGCCAATCACCCTTTCAGTGAAGAATTTCTTCCTCATATCAAGTCTAAATGTAGAGGAACATAGGCAGGAAAGGATTGTTTTGTTCCCTGACCTGCAACGGATATCCACTCTGAAAAAAATACACAGAGGATTGATTCAATGCACCAGCCTTAAGCCATCAAACTCTACACGAAATGCTGTAAAAGAATATATAAATCTTCTTGCTAAAATCTCACAATTATTTCTGTGCCACAGGAAGAGGGCAGAAGAGGATCAAGCATACTGCTTCTGCCCCAGGACTGTGCAATAGCACAGAATGTCTTGCAACTCTCAGAACAAAAATGCATCATGCTGTTGAGAGCAGAGGCAAGTTGGTTCTGGCTGGTCTGACCTCTGGGAGGGAAATTCCCCTTCCAAATCCAAGCCTGGCAGTGAGGATGTGAGTAGGAGGTGGTAGGTAACATGCTACTTGCTACGTTAGCAGCAAAAGGAAGACCATAGAATGGAATGGGAAAGATACAGGCAAAGGACATTTGCAGAAGACCATTGATGTACTGGAAGACTGTAAAAGGAGAAAATCTCTTAGGAGGTGGCATGCAAAGATGCTTGGAGTAATATACTTGGGCAGTAGTTGTTGGTGGTCACTAATGGCATGAGAGGCTGTGCTGAACACTGTTATATAGCAGTCTGTCTTGGAATCTGGAACTCAGATTCCAAATTTTCATTGCTTGGGTGTTGAATAAGCAATGTGCTAATCACATTTGCAGATTACTCCAGCTTGGGAAGACCTGTAAATAGTGGAAGAATGAAGTTGAGCTCCACATGATGGCTACAAAATTGAGAAACAGCACTTAAAAGGATATAATTCAGTATGCAGGAGGGTAAAACACTGTGTAGGGATGGTGTAGACACAGAACAGAGGATAAATAGTATTTCTCTAAGAACAGACCTAGTTATAGTAGATCATTAAATGAACCATAGACCACTCCGTTAAGGGTGAATGTCATCCAGGGTTTAGACAAGAGCAGAGCCTGCAGTGCAGGAAGGTGATCCATCCCCTACAGCAAAGGATTCGATCAGAGGGAATACAGAAAAGAGAAATATCAATAACTAGAAATACAGAAAGCAGGGTCTGTGAAGAAAAATTTTAATGAACAAGGGGAAAAAATGGAAAGAATATCTAGAAAAAATAGAAATAAACATAATAATCTGTTGAATATTTCAGAGTTTTCAGGTCCTTTATACAAAATCTGTTAACATCAATAGGATTTTTTTTCCTTTTCCAATTAACTTTTTCTTTTTTTTACTTTTAACAGATAAATTAGACCTACTTGATTGAGAGAACATCAGAAAAAAATGAGAAGATTTTGACTCATCTCCTTTGAGAGTTCCTCAGAAGAGAATAAGATGTTAATGAAAAACATGCCTTTCATAAAAAAACTTATAAAACTGTGAGGAAAAACAAGATCTTAATCGTATTTGTGCAGCTACAATGAAGTCACCAGAATCCATTTGCATCAAAACCGAATCTTACCCACATGTCTCAAACAGCATCTGACTCGGGCCTCGAGATTAGGTCCACAGAGGTATGTAGATGATGTTGTCTCCTCTGCCTTATGGCTCAGTTCTAACCCTGGTTACACGTTAGAATCCTCTGTGTGCTGTCTGGGACTCACTGCAGCCAGCATGCTGAGCAGGGACCCACACAAATCAGCTAGTGAGAAACGCTTTAAAGAGCAGCATATCATGCATTTTGCTGCTTTTGGAGGTTAGGCTCTTAACCCAGGCTGTTGTTCTTTTCAACAACATAGCAAGAGGTCACTCTCCTCTTTTATCACACGAGCTAAAAAAGAGCAAGAGGTTGCGGTCATCACAATAACCCTTTGTCCTCTAATTCAGCGGCTAAAGCACTTCTCAGGACACAGGTTGTTCAAGACTCTCGCAAGACGGTACCCTGGTGACGGAGCTACTGGTGAGACTAGGCACTCCTCTGTTTGCTGGGTCACACACACACAAAAAAGCCTTCAAGAGTCATTGTATTAAGGACCATGATGGTCTAATCAGGTGCTCCTCACATGGGGAGACAGAGACAGAGACTTAGCCTAGCTCTCAGGCTTACTTATACATTATACATGACATCTGTACTGGACAAAGTTATTCAGTAGCTCCTAGAAGGAGCCTGAGCCCAACGTGCACAGCTCTGTGGGGATGACAACCCTTCTGACCATTTGCAGAAGAAGGGATTAAGAGGTCTTAAAGATTTTATGCACCTAAAAAATGATGTGGGGAGGAACTTGATATTATCCAGTCTCTACATGAATGTGGATTGGGTCCTCACCTTTGGATCGCAAGGATGATTCCATTTAGTGCAAGAACTTCAATAGAAAAAAAAGTAAACAATTTTCACAACATGTTCTGCTTCACCAAGCAAATTTTCAGCATTGTTCATGTGAAGAGCGAAGATAATCTTTTCAGTCAGAACATTAATTAAAAAAATACAGATATTTATGAAATTATTCCTAACTGTTGATATTTATATGCAATGAATGCATGACAAAAGTTTCAAAAATAAAGAAAAAATAAGGGCATATCGATGGTTTTGGGTGATATTCATCCCTTTGCCACCTGTCCAATATACTGAAGCAGCATTCATGACTGTCATAGGGGTTTTGTTTTCAAGGCTTATTCCTGTAAATGTTGGTTTATGTCATGAGGCACTGAGGCCATCAGAAAAGTAAATAAATGTCATGTCTATTAGTGAGTGCCAACAGCAACTTGATTGCAACAAAGCCTCAGTTGTTGAATGTTTTTATGAATACCAACATTTTTCAGAACCCTGGAATCTCTTCTGTTTTGTTTATGCACACACACATTATATATAATACGTATAGAAAGCACGAAGAGAAGAAATCTGGACTATTTCCCTCTACAGTATAATGGAGTTCAACAGTTGCATGACCCACTTGATTGTGAAGTCCTAGCATGCCCCATTTCTAAGCAGGATGCCTGTAAGAAGTTATGAAGAGATGAATTAATAGAGCATCTTTATATAGTAGCATTTTAAACCCATATATATGGACAATTATAAAAGAGAGTATCTTGTGTACAATAGGTAACATATTCATTTTTTTTGTTCCTTTTTTCATTTTTCTTCCTTTGTTTTGCTCTCTTTTACAGGAAGATTTCTTCATTACAAAACACGAGAGCACTCCACACTGGATGAGACAGTTCTGAATCTTCATCTAAATTTACTTTCAGGAACTGTAAATATTTTGGCCATTGAACTCCAGAGCTTCAATTCCATATTTTATACATCCTCCACTGATGCAGAAAGACTGTTTTAATTAGTTTGTAACTTATATCGAAAGTTGAAACTTAAATAATCTATGGGGAGTTCTGGATTTTCACTTATAAATGCAATCCAGCAATTCAGTCTCTGATATTTTGATTATGGATGTTGCTCTCTTAATACAAGTAAGTATGTGAAATTAACTGTTGATTTTTAAGTTGTTCAGATGTGCTCATCAGCAGTCTCCTCCACATCCTCACAGAATGCATCCCAGTTATGGTCATGGGCATCATATTCATGTGCCTCAGACAACATCTTCCCATTCTCGACAAGATCCGAAGAGATCTGCCTGGTTCGTATTCCTGGATGTTTTTTTGGAGGTCTTGATCACAAATGTATATTTTTCACATTACAAACTGGAAACTCGGGTTTTAAAACATTCTGAGCCATCTTCAAGGAGCTTGTCATCAACGGCATAAATGAGAGCATTTGCTGCTTTTTCTGTGTTTATAGACTTTTTCTTTTGCATTTCCATCAGTTTCATCTCATGTTCAGAGCAACACCTCCTACTGAAACCAATAAATGCTTTAATTGTCAGTAAAGCAGGCCCACAGAGGAGCTTATCTAAAAATACAAGTTTCTTTTTGGCTGGTTTCATGATTCACATTTCCTATGTTCATACTTACAAGGAAAACTATCTAATGTGATTTTATATGAGTTACCAATCTCCTGTGCCTTGATGGGGAGCCCCTGGAGCCCTTTGCTGAGCTCAGATTTATTGCAGTGCTTTAGAGTCTATTGGACTGCCTCCATTAGAAAAGTCACGTCTGACTTTGTGTTCAAAGACTCATATTTGTTTATTAAAATGTTGCACACAAGTCAATATTCTGTAAGCATGGCAACCCAGTCAAGATTTGCCTGTAATCTATTGGCATTATGTTCAATAGCATGATCCTGACAACAGATTTATTGCAACATTTAACGCTATGTCAGGTAACGTCTCTCCTTTAGGTCAAATCCTGACCGATTTTAGTGCAATTAAATCATGCAGCCTAAAGAGCAAAATTAGCCCTTAGAAAACTATATTTCATTCTGCTGGACTCTTGTGCCTTTTTCTTAAGGCTCATCAGAGTTTGCATGGAGATTTGCTTTCCCTTTCACCTGAGTTACTGCCTGTGTTTACTGTTCCATTCAACCATGTACAGATGTGCTCGATTACTCCCATCATTGTAGGGTTTCTATACTTTGTAGGAGGAAGCCATGGATACTTCTTCAGTTGTAGAACAAACCCTCAACTCCATAGCTGTATTTGGCTCTGTTTGGTCAAGATGAATGGCATCTTAAAAAGTTCTATCGTGTACAGCAATCATTATAATCATGTGGGCAGCCCCTTCTTTAGCTTCTTTAATCATGACTTTTGCCCTTTTTTCTTGATTGATAAGCGACAGCTTTGCATTCTGGACCTTGAGATATATATTTACAGTAGTCTAAGAAATTTGTCCTTAATCAAAGGAGGCTTGACTTGCCAGCACATCTTTAGAATATTATTGAGTAACTCATTAAAATGTTAATAGCTTCTGTCAGGATTTATTGATCCTGATGTCAGCTTTTCTCAGAATAAGAAATAAAGCTCATTTTTGTCTTGGCTTTGGACCATGCTGGGTGATCAGTACTTAAATAGAATAATGAGAAGTGCGGAGTAGAATAATTGGCATCTAGTATATGTATCAATTCTGAATATGGACAGAGCCCTGAAGATATATGAATGTATTTTATGTGGTATGTGAAATAATATGTAATGTAAAGAACATGAAGAAGACACTTTATCTGGATAATTTTGGCAACTATTTTTTTCTGCTGAAGCAATTAAAGGAAATATAATCACATCAAATATTTTTTCTTGGATTAAACAGATTTTTTTAAACAGCTTAGTAAAATATAAATATAACTGCCCTGGTTGTTCATTGTATCTTAAGTTATACCAGGTAAAAAATTATCAAATACTATTCCAATGAATTTCTATAAGACAAATATTTGATACACAATATTTTCTACTGTTTTCACATTATTTTGGTTATAAATATAACTGAACAAAAGACTGACTGACCACTGAATGAGAGGGAGCGAAGGGCATTTGTTTTTCAAAGGCAGCTGCTAATCTCGGAATCTTTCCCACCAGAACCAATGTCCAACAACAGTAAAACAACAAATCCCATGCTGACCCTAGCAGAGGCAGGACTGTCAAGTGTTAAGAAGAATGAAAGAAATAAGAGTGAAGAATGTCTTTTATACTTTGCTTTCAAATTATTAAGTTGACCTTCATCAGGACACTTGAGTACGTCCACAAGTAATTTACAGCATGTGCAGTACTTTTAACAGATGGATATGATGTCGTTAACGTTAATGTTAATTCAAAAGGACTCTGAAGACAGTATATAGGAGTCTGTCCCTTAAAGGTTTACTTAAGTAGCAACCTACAATACAATTCCCTCTGAGCCTGGCATGTAAGCACTACTATGTCCCATGTAAATACGCTGTCACCTTGTACCTTACTGGCCAGAGGATTGGGGCATGGCAAATGGGCTGAAAAGTTACCTGACTGCATATAAGCCATAGGCTGGTCAGCCTGTGAAAAGGCTACATAATGTGTCTGCAATGAAAAAAGGCTCAGCCTTCTGATACAAGAGATTCTTATAAATCCCTTGTCCTTATAACTCTGGGTTATTTAGTAGTTTATTTATAAGATAAGGGCAAGAGAAACTGCCAAGAAGGTGATGAATGCCGTGAAACTTTAAAAAATAGTAACTTTAGGACAACCTGAGAAAAGCTTCTTTCTAAGTCTGGATGACTTGTCTCGGTGGTAAATAAAGTCTGTAGAAAAGGAGAATTACAAGGATTTATAGCTATGTGTGATTGTTATTTATAGATATGCTGTGGACTTGGTCAACTTACCTTTCCATCAGATTAGTCAACATAATAAGAAATATGAAATCTGGCAAAACAGCTAGATGTCGTTACATGCTTAGTGAATTTTAATCAGGCATTTACGGTGTTTCAGAGTATATTGTGAAAAATGCTAAATGATGCCTAATTTATGTGACTTGCAGTACTGATTTTCATTAATACTTTTCTTGTGACAGTTGCAAATAAAATCTGGAATTAGCTGCATTCCTTTAAAAGGATGAAGGCAACAGCTGTGAGATTGCAGACAAGAAACATTGTTTGCTATGAGGTAAACAGCATGTATTTCTGAAACCTCACTAAACTGAAACATATTAATTGTTTGTGCAAAACTACAATCTTAATAGCAGTTGTACAGAGGGACACTTGCAGAGGAAGGACTTAAGCTTATGAGTAATTTAATTTTTATGTGTAATCCTGTTCGATATGCAATTTAAAGTTGCTCACGTATGTAAGTGACTTTAGAATCAAGGTCATGGTTTATAGTGTTTTGAGATTCCTCAGGATAAAAATGCCATCTAAATGTAAAGATACTGTTTGTTAGGCATTAGTGTTTTACAGACAGTAAATTTAATGGGCCTGATTTTCATTTACCTTTACAGTCAGATGAGAGATCTATTTTGGAAAAGTCACCACTGTGGGGGAAAAAAAACAATAGCCAGGAAATTGCTAATGTTAATGTGATGTAAAGTCAAGCAACCATTTCGAATCTCATTTAAACTTTGATTCAGGAAGGGACAGAAACATGCGCTTAATTTTAATCATGTCAGCAGTCCCAGCAGTCAGTGAGAACACTTAAAATTAGGCGTATTCTGCCTGCACGGCGACCTTAGTCAACAGATCACAAAATACATTACCATTTCTCATCCGAATTGCCTGTGCCCAGTTCTTAATGGATGGATGGTCTTCTCCCAAAACACAATGACAGAATAGATATGTAATGGAGCAGAAAAACTTCTCTGCTGAAGTGAGTGAAATGAGTTAGTGAGAGGAGAGAGAGCCTCATCCTTTGAGAGGCATATATTTTAGAGGAGGTAAGATGGGAGTCAAGGCAAAAAAACCCTAATGTGGGTGCTCTGAGGAATCAAGCATTATCTCTCTTTAATGGCCCATATTGGGTACCCACGTCTAACAGTCTAATCTGAATGTCTAAAGTAAAAGCATATGAACATTTTCTACAGAGAATTAGCTGTCTTCTGCTACCTCCCCACCAGGGCAACGTGTTGTATCATATCATTCATCTGTGCCAGCAATAAATAATTGCATTAAAGAATTCATCGCAACTGTGCAAATCCAAAGGCTACTTCAGAACTGTCTTCCTTTCAATGGCACTATTTGAATTATCTGTATAGTTCTTCATTTTAAGAAATAATCTTTCAAGAGAGCTACTTTGAATGTCTGCTTAAAACAAGATCCCCGTGTGTATTGAATTTAAAAATAAAGTGAAAGTTCTGGCTTTCTGTAGGACATATTTATAAATAAGACACAGTCACAGTTAATATTTTGCACTTTCATTTTTAAATGCTATGTGATCTAGAATTTGATGAGGGACTTGCGGTCTTTTCACAAACAGAGATCAGAAAGAGCCATTTCTAAAGTAATGATGTGCAATTTAATGTTCTGCATAACCGTTCTTATGCGTATTTATATGTGTGTATACGTAGAGATATTTTTATATATTGTGGATGTGTTTATCATTGTACCTTTTAAAAAGTTGCTCATAACAGTAAAAATTTACTCAATTCTTTGGGTGTCTGTATTCTTTTGAAGAATCCATTAAAATAAACTTACTTCTGACACTCAGGGACTTAAAGAACTGTTAGTGTGTTTGGGGGGCTATTTTTAATCTTTTTCTTTCTTAAAATTGGTAGGATACATTTATTTAGCTTATATATATTTTCTCCCAATAGGCAACTAGGTATTTGGAACACAGCTAAAAAAATGGAACCAGGAAATAAGCACTTTTATGAGCACTGCAATCATCTTCCTGCATGATCTGGGACAATTTTGGAGGTTTTTAGTTTGGAAGAGATCATTTATATTTTCTCTTCCTTTTACAAGAGATCTCCCCAAATCTCTAGCAGGATGCAGGCCGCAGGATGTCACACCTGTGACTTGTGTATGTTTAACCTCTTGGGAGTTGTATGAAATGTGAAGAGCTAGAAATATGACTGAGGCTTTTAAATTAACATGCTATGCATCTACCCACTCAAGTTAAAGGCATCAAATTATGGGAAATTTATCATATTCCTTAATAAATATCGTCTTATTCCTAGGTTGAACTCTACATCACGCAGTTGAATACCACCTGCCTTTCGTATGAAAGACAAGGAACCTTCCCGAGATGATTCTTTCTCACAGCACATTCCCAGCAGAGAAACAGGGAAACTAAGGCACTCAGATTTAGTTATTATTCCTAGTCTTGGATCTGTTGCAAGTTTGTGATTCCAGCCTGATACCTGTCAAAATGACTTTCAAAATCACAGGTAAGATCTCCTGCAGTTGTAGGGAACATATTCAATTGAAATCTAATGGAGTACAAGCATATCACGCACTAAAGCAGGACTACTTGAGATTACGCTATTTTATTTTCTACTGTTCCCAGGCTTTGATATAAAAGACTGTCTCTCAATTAATAGTTTACAATATTTTTTAAAGGATCTAGTTAGGAGCAGTTACAATATTTCTTCAGGATATTATCATTGCAGGTGATTGCTCCGATGTCCCTACCAACATTGCAGAATTTCTACAAAGGTCAGAAAGGTCCATGGAAACAGACTGAAAATCCCCAGAGTTTAAATTCAAAATTAATCTCTACCTTCATTTAGCAATTTATTTATCTTGATCCTTATGGGGATACGTATACAAATCTTACTAAAATAAAGCTTACTCAACAACACAATAAAAAGCTGCTGGTAAATATTCAGCTGACCATGACATGGCCCATGCATCTTGGTAATCATTCACTCCTTAAACTCAAATTCAAGGCCAACAAGTAATTTTAAAAGAGTGCTTAAATGTATTTTACAAGAAAAGACCATAAGCATTGAAATTCTTTGGAACATAATCAGAGATGTGAAAATATTCCCAAATAAATATATTCCAAGGGTATTTTTTATTACACCTCCTTAAGCTAAAATTTGCATTGAAAGATTCTATCTAATCCAAAAGGCTATATTTTAAGTGATTCCTCAACAACAATAATACATGTAAAAGGTAGCAGGAAAGAGACCTTCTTGGGGAGAACAAACACCTTAATTAAAGAATGTTTTTTTTCTTTATAGGGATACATTTCCTGGGATATCCATGGGGTGGACACTTACAGTGTAAAACATGCTGGAAAATCCTATGAAGCTCAATCTGATCTGCTCTAGCAAAGATGCCATAGATAACTCAGGTAGACAGCAGTGTGTTAGATGTTTTGTGTCCCTGAGTATACTTGAGAGTTTGTGCCCATGTCTTTGAGCATCTCAGAACAAATCACTGGGGTGAACCGCTGCTGATTTGTTCATAAAAGGACACTCCATCCCTGGAAACATTCAAGGTCAGGTTGGAAGGGGCTCTGAGCAACCTGATTTGGTTGAAGATTTTCTTGCTCATTAGAGTGTTTGGACTAGATGATCTTGAAAGGTCCTTCCAACGCAAACTATAATTCTCTTATATGTCACTAATAACAACACCACATGAGCCATCCAAACCACACATTTATACTGAAGTAATCTAACAGTAAGTCATAATTTCCAAAGGAAATTTTCTTCCTCTTCTGGTTGCATAGGTGATGTAGGGGATAAAGGCATATTTCATTGGATGCTCACAGCAACTTAGAAGGCAAAATCAGCACTAGGAAAATCTGGTTGCTTGATTTTACCCACTATCCCATAAAAAGTGGTAATTGACATTTTAATGCATGACATGTTACATTCCTTCATAACGCTACGGTAATTGAATACACATGAAACTGTAGTGCACTGGGTAACCCCGGAGTGTGCCACACGCCTGGAAGTAGTGAAGTTCAATTAATGTGTCATTGTTACTAATAACAGCTACTAGTGAGAACCTCCAGCCAGTTGGTACACCAGAGGAGACAGTAATCCTTGTATTTAGAGAGATAGTATACAGCAAACACCAAGGATCTATTGTTTACGTGCAAAGATGTTTTGGATCAACAGTCAAAATCTTGTCCTCTAAGTAACATGCTTTTTTCCCTGCCCTGTATTTGTCCAGCTTTGTGTGCAAAAATTTGCAGATACTAAAATAAAATCAACTGCGAGCCATTAGTAGACTAAATCGAATAGTACTGAGACATAGGTTCATGCACTAAAAAGGATATAAATCACACGCTTGTGCATTAAAAAAACATGGTAAAATAGCCTTCAGAATTTGATTTAATCTCTCAAACACTAGGAAATTTAGAGTTGAGAGGTGAAACTCCTTCCTTAATTTGCTTTATTGTTAAAATCATGTTATCAGAAGTCCTCTGTTAACCGTATGCATATACTGATGTGCATGCACAACCAGTCTAAATATTTTCTTCATTTAGTTTGCAAAAACAGAGGATATCAAACCTGAAAGCATACATCAACAGTGGATCAGAACAGGAGCAACAGGGCTGACATTCTCCTCTTTAATATTCCAACATCAGGTCCGCCAGGCTCTTGAAAGAAGTTATGTGTCCTAGGTGCTGAACCTAAGAAATTATTGAACTCTTTAACCAAAAGCTCACAGGGAAGCAAAGATCATTGCAGTATGGCCTAGTTCTACAACATCTCTGTCCTCACTAGGATTATGGAGTGGAATATCGAGTTACAAACATTGTATCATTTGAAAAAGCCTCCTTTGACCGAAAGCCATGTTAATACTGAGGACCATGATGTTGATTCATGAGGAGTTTAGCCCCTTCACAGGAACCCTGTTTGCAGTATCAGACCTGTGCATTTTTACTGGTGTTGAAGCAAATCTCTGAAGAGTTGTAGTTTCTGGCTGAGTAATCTCCAGAGATAAAATATCTTATTGAAAATGGGTTTGACCTTCTGCAGAGCTTCACTCCTCCTCTAGCAGCTATCAACACCACATCTATTTTATTTCTCCAATCATGCTGTTCTCTCATCTTAGATTTGTCTAAGATTTATCTGTCAGCTTTATCTCTTCCTGAATTCATGCTGATTCTCTTAGGTATTCATGATAAATAATATTCACTGTGTTCTTTATGCTCCTCTTTTCACTCACTTTGCTTTTGTATGTCTTAGTTTAAAGTCTGTCCTGCTGACCTGCCTGAAATCCCATGTGTTTATGGAATTAGAGCACAAACTTCCTCAGCAACAGTTCTCTAACAGTCACTAAAGCACTGGTAGGCAGTTGGGAGAATATTTGTCTTTTATTAATTGCACAAATATTCAGCTCAGTCTAAGATCCTCTCTGTTTTTTTGAGCTATCTAGCCTACACTGCATGCGTTCAGAGGGTTAGAGACATCAGTGTAATCAATCCCACTGTGAGTATTTGCACTGTCCGATACTTGCAATCTATTCAGGGTAAACAGTTGTCTGCCAATCCCCACTGCAGGAAGGTTTTACAAGATATGCTAATAGCATGTCTGCAGTGCTGGAGAAAGCTTGAAGTCGAGAGAGAGTGGAGACCAAAAAAAGAAAATACAGAAAAGGTTCTGAGTTCAAAATGGAGGAAGGAAGAGAAAAACACTCTCTGAATTTGACTTTTATATTGGGTAATAGGAGGCAAACAGACAGAAGGCTTTCTGAAACCATTCAAGTGATAAAAGGGGTATTTAGAGACAAAAGTATGTACCAGTTTCTGTTGTTGGAGAGAATAGGCTGTTTTCTTCTCTCAGAAAACAAATACATTGCATTTCCGGAAATGCAAGAAAATTCCACATATGTTTAGGGGGAAGGAGAGGTGGACATTACGATGTCTTTCCATCGCAGCACAGTGGCCACCATTTGGGAGACTTAAGCCCAAGGATTATATTTGCCTGAGGTTCGTTGTATGGAGATGGTTATAAAAGAACAGATGATCACAGGAATGTTCAGAAATTCATAATAAATAGCACAGAAAACAGTGGAGTGATTTCATGTATTGCTCCATAGCAACATGAAAACAGATTTCTCTTGGGTTTTTTAGATAGGAAAATATAAAAATAATTACTTTGGACATATAAAGCAAGGTGTTGCATCTCCTTGTAAATAATCCAATCTCTACCATCATTTCCAAACTCAGTGTTAGCTTCCTAAACTTCTATGAGATTAGATTCTTTCAAATAGAGTGCATAAAAACCTGAACAGTAAAATCTGTAAGCTAGCCACAGAGAGATGTTAAGGGAGTGGACTCATTCTTGCAGCCTTCCTCCTACCTTAGGTTTAGACATCTTCCTCATCATGAAGTTTTCTGACTAGGATTTTCTTCTAACCTTTTCAATTTTTTATTATTATTTCTTTGTTTGTTTTGAGAGGTTTGGAAATTTAAGAGAAAAAGCAAAATAAATCACTGTTTAAGGTCTAAGACTTGGTTTTCCTGACCTTCCTGCTGTACTACAGAGTAGTCCTAAATTCATGAAATAAGGGGAAAGTTCAATTACCTTTGAGGAGATTCAAACCTTTATCTACCCTACACAAACACAACTGTACAATAACCTCATACCTTTTCATAGACAAGTGTGTTGGGTTTGCACGGCAAGATTTTGGTAGTTAGAGGGCTACAGGGGTGGTTTCAAGAAGTTTCCCCTATGTCCAATAGAGCCAATGCGAGCCAACTCCAAGATGGACC
This sequence comes from Tapera naevia, assembly GCA_033556795.1. Taxonomy (NCBI): domain Eukaryota; kingdom Metazoa; phylum Chordata; class Aves; order Cuculiformes; family Neomorphidae; genus Tapera; species Tapera naevia. The sequence continues at coordinate 2,428,358 of JAUMJJ010000118.1, forward strand.
TGCCGCTAGCCAAGGCCAAGCCAATCAGCAGTAGTGGCAGCACCTCTTGGATAATATCTTTAAGAAGGGGATGGGAGGGGGAGGAAACTTGTGCAACACCAGCATCAGCCAGAGAAGAGCATGAGCATGAGAAAGAAACAGCTCTGTGCACATCAAGGTCAGGGAAGAAGGAGGGGAGGAAGGTTAATACTGGAGCAGATACCACCTGCAGCCGTGGTGGACTCCATGTCAGATCAGATGGATGCCTGAAGGGGGCTGTGACCCTGTGGGAAGCCCACACTGGAGTAGATTCCTGGCAGGACCGGTGGACCCATGGAGACAGAGGAGCCCATGCTGGCACAGGTTTGCTGGCAGGACTTGTGGCCCCATGGGGGATGCATGCTGCAGTATTCTGTTCCCGAAAGACTGCATGTCAGGGAAAAGACCCATGCTGGAGCAGCTCTTGAAGAACTGCAACCCATGGGAAAGACTCATGTTGGAGGAGTTTGTGAAAAACTGTCTCCTACAGGAGGAACTCCATGCCAGAGCACAGGAAGAGGGTGAGGAGTCCTCCATCTGAGAAGGAAGGAGTGGTAGAGATGAGTGAGGGACTGACTGCAACCCCTATTCCTGTCACCCTGTGAGAGGGAGGAGACAGAGAAAATCGGGAGCAAAGTTAAGCCTGGGATGAATGGAGGGGTGGAGGACAGGTGTTTTAAGATTTAGTTTTTATTTCTCATTATCTTACACTGATTTAATTGGTAAAAAATTAAATTAATTTTTCCCCAAGTCTGATTCACTCATGACAGTGATTGTTGAGCAATATCTCTCTGTCCTTAACTCTACCCACAAGCCTTTTGTTATATTTTCTCTCCTCTGTCCAGCTGAGGAGAGGAGTGGCAGAGTGACTTTGGGGCACCTGGCATCCAGTCAAGATGAATCCACCTCAGCAAGGCCTGTGATTGAATCCCTTTGGAGAAATGAGGAGATTGAGTCTGGATATTCTCTATCAAATCGGACTGATATATTTTTTTATATAAAATGAGACAATTTCTCCTGTTGGTCATGGAGAGGAAGAAGCTTTCAGTGTATTTTCACAGTGCATTCATTGACTGTATGTGTCACAGATCAAAGGAGAGAAGCAGAGAAATACTTGCTTCCTAGGTCTGCATTAGCTACCATGCTAGCTCTGCCCTGATGAGTTTGAGATGCTGCTAGGGGTGTGCTTGGGGAGCTGAAATGATGAAAAATGGGCTTTAAAATGCCTCCATAATTAGCCAAATTAGCCAGCAACTGAATGGAAGTGCTCAGCATTTAGACTTCAGCATCTGCATTCTTCCTTAGTCCTTTTCTGGATCTGGCCTTGAACTAAGAAACTAAGAGCACATTTAAACGGCATCCAGCGACTGAAGTGTCTAATTCTTGGTATTGGTGGGTCTTGAGGATCAAATTTCAGGATTAGTGTCTAAAGGCTGAACAGATCATTTTAGAGGGCAGCATCTTCTGAGTGTCTTTCTGATGTTAACAGAGATTAACTTAGGTCAGATTTGTTCAGTTAAGATTGAACATATCCCAAGTTCCTGTAATAAAAGCGTGGAAACTTTGATAATATGAACTCTGACAAAAGGAAAAAGACGTGCAAAATTATAACCAAAGCTGGAAACATTAATGAGAAATAGCAGCAAGTTCCTATACTGAGAACACCTCTGCTCAAAGATTTGTTTGCTGAATGGACCAGCAGTTCATCTACAAAACCTGCTGCTGTGAGTTTGTTGAAGGTTAAGTTATTGATCTAAGCAAATGCATTCTGTGCCAATGCAGCATGTTTTGCAAATGTTTCAGCATCAAATGTAATTGCATTGTGGCAAGTACTGTCCAAATAGCATAACTTTTCAGTGTCACTGCTATTGAGGAATCTCATGGTGACCAGAAGAAAACAATTGTCTGGTTTTAAATAGGAAAGACATGAACAGAGATGAGGAACATCTCTTGCATTTTGCCTTTGGTGAAGTCAGCTCATGTGTACTGCTTATACACTCACAAAGCCTTGACTGTACAAGGATGAAGGTTGGGAGACTTGCAAGCCCTTTTGAACAATACACCATGGTATGAGGCTGTTCTCTTCTCTGCCTTTCGAATCAAAAGGGATAGTGTCCACTGAAATCACACCACCAGTTTCCCAGGAGCTGAGCTTGTGAACCCTCACTTTTCCCGTCCCTATGCCAAACCTTCCCATCAACTCAACCACACTAGTGAGGAAACAGACACCCTCTTCTCACTCTTCTCAGTACCTTGCCCTGCTTTGCTGAGGCTAAACTGCTGTAGGTAGCAAACATCTCCAGGCCATCTAATGGCTTGGAGATATGGCTGGTTCTTGTTGTTTTGCAGGGACAAGGATTTAAGTTCGCCTAAGTAACCTTCTCTAAAACCTCTGCTTCCCCTCTCTGTCCCCTCCACTTTGCAATAACTTCAGTCCCAGTACCATGTGAAAGATTAGTCTCGGCTTAAATTTCTCTGCCCATACATGATAAAATACCTATTTAGAAATAAGCCGTTATGTGTTATAAAGCATTCAATGGACAAATGCAAAAATATTGAATCAGGATATTACAACAAATGAAAAGCACGGTAATTAACAAGCATATACATTTACTTATTAATGTGCTTAGAACATAGTAAAACATCACATAATTATGTATAAACAGCCTTTTCCATCCACCATTTCTAAATCATGACTAAAGTACTAATAAACTTTACCAGAAAGTATTACTAAAGTTCTTCTGACAGCCATTATATAATATATTGAATGCCAAGCTGCATAAAATACCACCAAAAAACAGAGATGTTTTTGCGTTAGAATTCCTCTATTCCTCACAGATCCATTACTCATCTCCACTAGATTAGTCACACTATTCATATAAGCTGTGGGCCACTGAGAAAACAAGTTCAAGTCACTGAACATAACTTAAAACAACGTAAATAAAAATACTTATATTTAGTTTCATAATGTTCAAAGGATTTCAGACAAACAGAGCAAAAACAGTCCACTGTGTGCTTTTCATACTAGATTTTTCCTATTTCTTCAACCCAGAAGCTTCCTCTCTATGATTGATACATTCCATCTCCTATTCCCAAGGATAGTTTTCACCTTTAAACTATCTACTGTAGTTAAAAGAAATATGGTTTGCAGCTTATAATAGCAGAAGTAAATGTTTAGTCATGAAAGTTTGGGCATGATAATTAATATAAATTTTTCTGAGTTTTATGAATATACTTTCAGAAAATTCATCAAATTCCAGGTCCAGTTGGAAAAAAAAAAAATATGTAATTATAGTCTCCTTAGAAAGCTGAAATTGAAAACCTGACCCAAATATAAGATTCAGTGTTTTTAATTTAAGACATGATTTTTGCAAATGTCATCCATTTGGGTCAGTCCATCAACTCTGACAGCTCCTGTAGTGTTGCATGCTTACGTTATCACTGTACACTATGTATAGGCACTGTATGTTATATACATAATGTGCTCTTTTCTAAATCATGTACAGCAAAAAAAAAATATTAGTTCTATGGGGAAAAAAACTCAATTTTTAAACAGCAAGTATTTTACTGGATAGCTAGCTGAAGCTACTTTTTACAAGCTCTAAAAATACTGTCTGTGTAACTAGAAAGAACATTGAGTTTTCCTTCCCTCCACTCTTATTAGAAATGAGATCTATGCCCCAGCTGGATACTTCCAGTTCATGCCCAGTAAAAGTAATTTTCTGTACGATTGCCAAACGTTGTCCCATGTGGCCAGCAAAGGTTGGACAATAGCAGTAACACAGCTTCAAGTAAAGAGCTGTAAACGATCTCCTGCAACCGGAGGCCTCAATTCTGCATAGTTTAATAATTCTAGCACCATGATTTAACTTCCTTTTTTCCTTTCAAGTATTCAGTGCAAATTAATCGTATTGTCAATGCTTACATTTCCTACCTTACTTATTTGTAAGGACATGTTCAAGTGGCACACTAGAAGGTTGATCCTGTGGTCTAAACTAGTAATCCTCATGCACACTAGTAACCCCATTGAATATCAATATAAGATTGTGGTGCCAGGGAAAGTTAAACAAATCCTGAGGAATCTGTTTTATTAGCATTTATAGGATTTGTGTGTGAGCGTGTGTGTGTATACATTCACACTTGGGAACAGTAGTTACAGGAAAAAAAAATATGAGGGATTCCTTAGGGGACAGTAAGGGCTGCTAGTTCTTGAGCTCATACCAGTGCTGATGTTGCAGCCTGCAAATGTTAAAATGTCTGATGATATTTTCTTTCCTGAGGAACTCGGTGGTATTTCTCACAGTTAATACGTTAGCTAAGCACATCAGACAACAGTTAAGACCTGCGCTGTGCTGGGCCCCACAGCCCTGTTTTCCCCAGCCTGGAACAGTTCAGTATTGCATGCGAGACCAAGAAACACAGGAAAACTATTACACGCGAACGTGAAAGACCAAAGCCACGGCCAAAGCAAAGGTGACTGTCGCAACAGTCGAGCAGGTCACAACCGGGACCACTTCCACAGATACGGATGGACAGCAAGTCCCCGCCCGCCGCCTCCCCTTGCCTAGGCCCTTCTTCTCTGTCACCATCCCCACGGAAACGCCTCCAAATCACGACCAAAACGCCCCTGTAAACGCCCGCGGTTCCCGGTCGAGGCAGCCACAGTCCGGTTCCCGCAGCCCGGCAAGTTTTTTTTTTCCCCTCACAAATTTCCCCGCTTATTTTCCATTTTTAATTCAAACCGCTGGGGGAGGGGAATATTCCTCTGCTGTACTGCTCACCTGGGGAAAAAAGCCCTCTCTTTACCTCCCACCCGGTGAAGAATTTTCCCCTCGAACCTAGGAAAAGGGTTGTTAAATCAAAGTACTTTTTGTGTGGGTCCAACCTGTGATTCAACAATAATGTACCAGTGAAATTATGATCGGAATATTTAAATAATAAATTGTTTTATTTATTCTTCTTATTTATTTTCGTCCCTGGCTTGGAGTTTCTTATTAAAACGGGCGGAGGGAAGCCCTTCCCCAAAGGTCTCTGCAGCCATATAGGACTCACCGATTTTGCGAATCCACCGCGATGGGTTTGGGCCAACCATTCGGCAACGTGATTATTCTTTTTCTGTAGGGATTATGTTGCAAACATTTGCAAACCTGCTCTTGCTCCAAATCACCGTAATTTGCTAGAAACACAACGTGCTCCCGTCTCCCTTTCCTTTGAGACAAAATAGCTCGTCCCTATACATTGTTTACAGCACATGGAATTGTCCAATATAGTTTCCTTCTAGGGGGTTGTGGAGCTTGTTGTATCGGACCGGTTAGAATCTGCCTTGAAATATTTTTCCTCATATATATATGAATAAAATGGGTTTTCCCTGTACAATTTTTTTATTTTTTTTTTTTTTTACCTCTGTTAATGAGTCCAGTTTCGGCGGTGGACGCAAGTTGGATTGAATTTTGAGAATTTCCCCGAAAGGCCGAAGTTTCTTTTCGACTGGTGTTCTGTTTGTTTGGGGTTTTTTCCAGGTTTATTTGGTTTGTTTTTCTCGTTGAAATGTCCAGCTGAAGAGAATGAGTCCGTAAGAAGAAAAACTTAGCGGCGGATTAAATCGCCGGTTATACCCGCAGTCCCCAAGCCTGCGCCAAGTGTCCTCATGAGAGGGGCTCTCCCAAATGGGGGGGGGTACGGGGCTGCTCCTATTTTTCAGGTAAAAAAGGGCTGTGCAGTAAGGTAAAACGGGTCACATCGCACAGGATCCCCCGTGCAACAGTTTCGTTCAGGTTTCTTTGCCCTGGGAGCCAGCTGTAGCCCAAATCCCACCCAGGACGGCGGGGCAGAGAGCCCGTTCCCGGTTTCCGCGTTACTCCCTGCAAAGGGACGGTAGCGGTACCGGGTACCGGAGCCGGGAGGGGAAAGAATTTGATGGGACTGGGCGAGAGGTATCGCGGGCAGGACTCAGGGCCCGTCGGGGTGCCGTTCCCCGCTCCTTGTCCCACGTTTCAAGCAGGAGATGAAGAAGGTGCCCCAGCCTCCCCGCTGGCCATCTTACGCAAGTCCCGCCCGCAGAGATGGGGAGGTTAAAGAGTGTGGCCTTTCCCTCGACAGCGCCTGGATGGGCCCTTTTCTGGTGTAATAGGATAATTACAGAGGGGCGGGAAATCTTAAGCAAACACACTCGCCCGCCTGCCAGACCTCTCCCACGGATTTATATTAAGGACCGGTGCACTGTGTTTTTCAAGCTGGGACCCCATCCCCGTCGGCTCCCTCCCCGTGTCCGCAGCAGTGGAGCCGCGTCTCGCCGGGCTCTGCCCGACACCCTGCCTGGTCCCTTCCTTTCTTAGCACCGATGGCTTTCTCCTCACTGCTTTAATCGCCGGTTGCAGCTCAGCTTCACCTTGCACAGCCAGGGTGGTGATGGGGCCACACGTATTTCACAGAATCATGGAACTCTTTGGGTTGGAAGGGACATTAAAGACCATCCAGTTTCAACCCCTCTGCCGTGGGCAGGGTGTGAGCAGCCGGCCTGAGGGACAGCTTTTTGAAAGTTAATCCCCATGGGGCTGGGGGGTGTGTGGGTGTGTGTCCTCACGTCTGTGTCCCTCACAGCATCCCGGCGGGTCCCCTCGAAGCGCGAAGGGGTCGCGACCAAGCCAGGCCGGGCACGGCGCGGTCTTGTCCGGGTTCGCCTTAGTCAGAGACGTGGGAACGGCGCTGGCAGGGAGGTGGAAGAGGGGCATTCCAACTGAGTCTCCGTCCTTGGAGGTGTTTAAAAGATGGGTAGATGGAGGTACTCAGGAATATGCTTCAGTAGTGAACAGGTGTGGTTGGACTCAATGATCTCAAAGATCTTTTCCAACCAAGAGATTCTATGATTCTGTGATTGTTTTAGCGGCTGCATTGACAACCTCTGCAAAAGGCATCCCCGAGCCCTGCAGCTACAGCCCCATGTTGCCCGGTTCTACCCACGCCGCTGTGCCTGGGGTCACGGTCTGGAGGGAAGGGTCTGGGGGCTCCGGAAAAAGCCCAAGCATCCGGGCAGTTTCTTCTTCTTCCGCCGGGAAGCAGATTCGTCTGCTCCGGGCTCAAGACCTGGTCATCGGTGGGCAGCAGGGAGTCATGTCGGAGGCTGATGAAGAGCGACTGCCGTGCCGGCACCGGCAAGGAGCGCTGCGGGCACCCCTCCGGCAGCGCCCACCGACTCCCCCGGAGCTCGACTCCGCGTTTCCCCTCTCCTGGCACGCAGAGAGCCCTGTATAAACGTATACGTGTGTGTGTGCCTTTGTAAACGTACTCGTGCAGGTATACACACACACGTGTAATGTATATGCAAAACACATATAATGTGCAGATGCAATAAAAATGTATGATGTAGTAGATACGGTATAATAGATATAGTATATATAGTATGTATATATAGTGTGCATATATATATAATGCATATATAGTGCGTATATACATACTGTATAGTATACTATATACTGTATACTATATACACGATACATACATTATATAAATAGTAGATATAGTATAAATGTGTATGCATGCATATATATGATACACATATATACTTATTTGCCGAAACAACAGCGGAAAGTCCTTGGTGAATTAATGGTGGTGCAGTGGGTCTCATGAAGGAGGACCCGTGCGTGTGGCAGTCCCACGAGTGTTCGTGCCCTGGCCGAGGTGCCCGGAGGAGGTGCCCGGAGGAGGGTACGTGGGGTCCCCGGCGGGGTCACTGTGGGTGCACCAGGCACGTACGTGAGGTTAAGGGGCAAGAGGAGTGAGGGTCTCCCCAGCCTCTTAGGGAGGTCGGGGAGAAAGGGTTTGGGCTGCCACAGCAAAAGGCCTCCGCCCCCGGGTCCCCCCTCTCCCCGGCCTCAAGTCCCCTCGCAAGTGCTAATTGCGGCTCTTTTTTGGCTCGTCTCTATTTGGGTCCCTCGGAGGGCGCTGCGCGGGAGGACACGTCACGGATCCATTATCCCCTCCCCTCTTGAGGCTCTCCTGGCTTTCTGCAGCCTTTGCTAAAGAATTAAGCAAGGGGTCCACTTCAGAGCTCCTTCTGCCCCCGAAAAATAAAGAAAGAAAAAAAAAAGAAAAGAAAAAAGAGAAGATACTGGTGCTTTCAGGCGAGGACCGGCTAGGATTTCCGAGAGGAGGGGAGTTTCACGTTCGATCCTTGCCATATGGTGAGGATGGCTGCTCCTTGCGGGAGGTGAATGTAGCAAGACCTCTCTTAGCCTTCGAAAGGCATGTCTACGCGAAAGAGCCGCCGCTTTGCTTTTTAAATACCTGACAAAAACAAAAATAAAGAAAAGAGAAACAACTCCTGATATTGCAAATACTTTTTCTTTAAAAGGAGGGGGGGAAACAACCAAAACAATAAATAAATCCAACAAAATCAAACTCGCGCCTTTGCCAGCTCTCGGACTTGTTTGGAAAAGAGACAACACTGAAGTGGCACTGGTCCCGAGGAAAACGGATCCTTTAATTTGACTCCGCATGAGAAGCTCTTTTGGAGCTGGGCGCAGCGGCCGGAGCGGCAGGAGCAGCCCTGCGGCCAGCCCAGCCCCGCAGCCGCCCCGGCGCTGAAAGCAGCCTTTCAGGGACGGGGAGGAAAACGTTTTTCTGCCGCAAGACCAGCCGTCGCCCGCCGAGAGAGGGAAGAGCCTTGAAGGGAACGCGAGCTTGTGATTTCGGAGCACTCCAGCCATCAGGTCCCTCCGCACCGGCTTTGACTTTCGTTTAACGGGAGGGCTGCCTTGCCAGCTCCTCGTCTCCTCGGCATCTCGGGCTCCGGGACCAGATCATTTTGCACTTCGTTAAACGGGCAGTGCAGTCTTTCCTTTCCTTTATTTTTCTTCTTCTTTTTTTTTTTTCTCTATAAAGAGACAAAGCGTCCAAAAACGGTTCAGATTGCTTAGACCGATGATTTCTTGCGTGGACACTCAATTTTTATTAATTTTTATTATTATTTTTGGATGGGGAGAGACTGAGTAGAAGAAATCCTTCAGTGAAGGGAACACAGTGCTTTGCTCCCCGTTGAGGAGAAGATCCGATTGCAGCTGCAGGCAGAGACAGGACCGTCGTTCGTGTAGGTCTTTCATTCTCGATTTCGAAGTTCTAAGATACCGAAGTATCGGAGCAGAGCTGCCTTCATCCGTGCGACTCGCCTGTAGCGGTTGTGGCTCAGAGATCGCCTCCCCCCTCCTCACACGTTTCTATTGGTGTTGGTTTTGTTTGGTTGATTTGGCTTTTTTTTCCCTCCCCTTCTCCTCCTTTTTTTCCCTCCCCTTATTATTATTTTTTATTATTATTATTTCATTTTATTTGGGTGAATTCCCTCCCTTCTTTAAACGCAAATACTAACTCTGAAGCCGAAATCCATGCCCCCTGCAATTCGGAAGAATCGTGTCTAATATGCCAGTGACATCATCGCCTTGCAGTAGTCGCGATGAAGGAAAAATCCAAGAACGCAGCAAAGACTAGACGGGAAAAAGAAAATGGAGAATTCTACGAACTGGCCAAACTCTTGCCCCTGCCCTCTGCTATCACCTCGCAGCTGGATAAAGCGTCCATCATCCGCCTCACCACCAGCTACCTGAAAATGCGAGCCGTCTTTCCTGAAGGTAAACAGTCTGGGATCCCGTGGCGGGGCCGTCGGGGCAGCACTGTGGCCCGAAATGGGGGTCTGGGAGCGGGGAGTACATACCCCTAGACCAGCCCGCATCACCCCTGCGTCCTGGGAGGAAGAGGGGTGTTTGCAGGGTAGCAAACGTGGGAAAAGCGACCGGGTATGGAAAGGAGTCCGCTTCCCTGGGAAGAGGAGGTAGCGCTGCCAAGGCCAGCCGCGGTGATGGCGAGCGGCGGGGCGAGATGCAAGGAGCAGCTCTGGTACTGGCAGGCCTAAACTCGAAAACGGCCGCCTGTAGGAAGGACGGGACTCCGGGGATGAGGGATGCGCGGGGTCTCCGGCCGAGGGCTGCGCAGGGCTGGAATCCCAGCCCGGAGTCTGCGACGGGGAGTCGGGAAGGGAGGCAGAGCCGTCCCTTTAATCCCCCCTCTTTTCCCCTCTCCTCTGCTTAGCTGCTCTTTCATCTCCGTCTGTCTGCCCGAAGAGGACAGGTCGGACCCGGGAGAGACAGCCCCCCGGGGGATACTCCTCTGTAGGGCGCTCCCGCCGGTGCCCAGGTACGGCCTGGAGGTCAAAAAATAAATAGTGTGGGGCTAATTATTATTTTCGTTTGGCTGGATTTTGCTGGAAGTAGGGAATGAAGGAAGCCATAGTGACTTCGCAGCGATGTCCTCCGCTTTCTCCTGGGGCCTGGGAGAGAGGGGAGGGCCAGCCCGAGCCCACCCTGCCTAGCAGAGGAGCCCTTTGCCCTCCGGCCGAGCCCGTGAGCATCGGTGGCTCCCGCAGCTCCTCTCGGCCTGACAACGATCTCTCCTTACTTTCCCCGGGGTCTGGTAAAAAAAAACACCTCCCCCGCGGCCATCCTCCCACCCGACACACCGAGAGACTCAGGGAGGCACGTTTGGGGCGGCTTTGGGCGAGGGAAGGCAGGCAGTCGCCACCCATGGGGAGCCCTCGGCTGCCCATCCTTTCCGTGCCGCCTTTTGCGTTGAACGGGAGGCGTGAAATTAAACGCTGTTTAGTGTCTGCGGGTGGCTAAATAAAGCCCAGCTACCTCCTTTGTCATTTGTTTGTGCCTCTCCGGACGAGACGGAGCGCGGGGTGGGGGGGTTGCGTATGATGGAATAAGCAAATTCCGCAGTGCAAGGTCTGCCCTCTCCACCGCGGTTTCTAAGGAGCTTTATTAAAAGCCTGCAAATTATTAAAAAAAAAGCCCCAAAACAAAAACAAAAAGTGTGAAAAAAAACCCAAACCAATATTTCCAAACCGAGAAAATCTTACCGTTAGGGCCATATAATTCATTAATTTCGGGCGCAAGTACTAGCAGTGCTACAGAAAGCCAGGGTTCCTTTACCCTGCACTCCCGAAACACTGCCGAGTCAGCGGAGCAAGGGGACGCGAGGCGAGGCTCCGCTGCAGTTCCCAACCATTATCCCCCACTGGGAAATTTTCCGATGAGGAATAGCGTGTCGTAATTTCGGGGGGCCGTTTGGCAGCCCTTGCCTGGAGACGTGCCCCCGAATGGCTTTGATTTAGGAGGGAGGAGAAGTGGCAGTTTCGAGATGCTGCTGAATGCATCCCTGCTTTTCCAGCCATGCTGATCCTCACGAGCAACAAGACGACTCTGAGAGCAGGTTTATACTCAGAGCTCCGGGGTGTTTTATGTGTCTGACTTCCTCAAACAGCCCGGGCGTGCGCTTCCGCACACTCTGCTTATTAAGAGCAACGTTTAAATGCATACAGCGAATTCCTGGTCTTTCATCGTCTTAAGTACGGATGGAAATACGTTTTAAAAACAAGGCTTTGTATACAGGGGTGACAGGCCGCGGGAAGAACCACCTCCGGTCACCGAGCCTTGCGGTTTAGTGCCTGGAAGGGTGAAGGGCAGAGGGGAGAGCTGGAGAGAGGCTGTCGTGGGCACTGCCCGCTCCCCGCCGGCTGCGGGAGGGCTGGGCAACAGCACTCAGGTCCGCCCCCCCACCCCCCCTCCCCAAGCTTTCCCTCGAGATTTGTCTGCGGAAGGAGGTGAGGGGAGGACTCGTGCCCGGCTGGTAGTTTCCATTTGGCTTTAGCTGGTATGGCATCTTAAATTCTGAGGGTAGCAATACCTGGGAAAAGCTCTCCTTCGAGCATAATGGACCATATCTTTGGGGGGAACCATTTCCTGGGGTGTGAAATAGAGGTGGACGCGTAACAGGACCACTCTCCACCCTCCGGTCTCTGCTGCAGGGGCAAAGGGACACGCGCAGCCGTCTTCCCTCAAGCGGCTCCCACTGCGGGTCCAGTGTCCGTGGCCGGCACTGAAGCATCACACCCACTAGGCTCAAGGGAGTTCGCTTTTTCCAGACCGCGGTGGAGGGGGAGAATCGAGGCTCCTCCAGGATGCGTGCTACGCCCAGGGTAGCTGCAGCCAAGGTGATCAGAAGCGTTGTCGAGCTATAAAACTGGCTTCCAGCGCTGTCTAGACTGGAGGGGAAGAGGGAGAGAGAGAAGTGTGTTTTTTAAAATTCCGGGCTATGCCTTTCCCCAGTCGCTTTACTTCCAGAGCGAGCTGACACATGGTTTAAGCCAAGTTTGAGACCCTCACCCAAGCGTCTGGTACCAGCGTTTCTGCAGAGCTTGTAAAGAGGTTCAGAACGGCAGTTCCCCCAATTCTCACCCGGCCAGTTTTCCCAAGATGAACATTTTGAACTGAACTCACTGATCTCCCCGCGGAGGCGACCGAGCAGGCTCAAAGAAATGAGAATGAAAGAAGATTTATATTCCAGCTCTTTTCTCCTCGTCAAAACTCAAACCCTGGAAGGCATAGTTTCTTGCTCTGATACCACAGATTTTGCCGTGCGGTTTCGCTCTGACCTTCAGATTCATGAATTAAAGTCCGGGAGACAGCAACCTACAGCCTCCCCCACGCTCCCTTTCTGTTAGATCATCTCTTGTGTTTTGATTTTTCGCCGAGGCATTTTTCACTGTAGAACAAAAATACACCACGAGACTTCTGTCTTGACTGTCAGTATTTTTTTTTCCTTAAAATTAAGCAAATGAAAGAAAGAGATGGGAGAAGAAACTGCATGTTAAAACAGCCCTTCTCTGTCCCCCCTGTTATGGCAGAGTGTTTAAATTGTGACACTCTCCCTCCCCCACCTTCGACGCTGTTTCCAATAATGACTATGAAAATGACTATATCGGATGAGAAGTAGCTAACCAATAAGTGACCCAAAAGATACTGTGCGCTATACAAAATAATCGGAATAAAATGACTCAGGGGTCGATCTTAGACCTGTTCCCTATTCCGAGGTGCAGACAATAGAAATTACTACCAGCATACGTTTTCTCTGTCCCTATTTAAACATGACCATGAATGTGTATTTCACAAAATCAAGGCGAACTGCAGCTATTTCGTCTAATTTTCATACGCACTCGGAAGAGGTTCATTAATACGTTAAATAAATAAATAAAGCTCCAGCCGACGGCGTGAGTAAATCCCTCTGCGAAACGTGCCGCTATTGTAATAACCGCTAATAGTGGCATTAAAGGTCTTACTAAAACAGAAGTGCCATTAAGAGCTTCCCCGGAGCTGCCTGGCCGTTCCCAGGCGGCGGGAGCCGGCAGTCCCTGGCTGCGGCGACGGGCGGCGGGGTCGCTCCGGTCCCTCACGCCCGGCGGAGAAGGAGGGCAGAGGTCCCTGCCATAGTGGCTGTCGCTCTGCCCGGGACATGGCTGTTTGTCGTGAGCCCGCTTTCGGACCTGTTAAGCACGATATGGAGTTTCTGACTTGCAGAGAAAAGGGGATTTGTGTTTGTCCGGCTGTTCCTGGAGGGCGGGTTTTTTTGTTTTTGTTTTTTTTTTTTTTTTTTTTTTTTGTGTTTTTTTTTTTGTGTTTTTTTTTTTTTTAACTCCTCTCTCTTCTCCGGGACTTGGCCTTTTCTCTTTCATTTTCCTTTTTATTTTTTTTTTTTTTTTTTTTAGCTAAAGTCCTGGTCTTTACTTCTCTTACTCCCGTAGCCCAACCCTCGGCCGCCTTTCCAACCGGTGACGCTGAAACCCTCAGAGACGAGGCGGGCGGGCCGGCACACCCCTGCCGAAGTTAAGCTAACGCAGCCCTGCTCCTTTCCAAAGGAACCCCGGTGTGGGAGACTCCCGCCCCGAGCAGAGGCTATCCCTGTCAGATCCGGGTGCTCCCTGATGGTTCCAGACCCGTCCCAGTCCGTCTGACCCGCCTGTCAAGCGGTACGACCCTCACTGCCATCGGGGCTGAGACATCTCGCCCCCCCGCTGCAGATGGGGCTTAAGAACAAGGTGTCAGCTTTGCCCCTCGCTCAGAACCCTGCTGTCTCCCCATATCCAGGGCTCACAGGCCACCATACCTCTTACCCAGCCCTGAGTCTCGCCTGAACCAGGGAGTCAAAGCCAGGAGGAGAGCAGGGGCTGCCTTCGCCCTGTTCCCGGTGGGTGCCGGGGCTGGCAGCTCGCCGTTCCCCTCGTAATTTTCCCGTTGCTTTCCTGGCCGAGGGAAGTATACCTGTGCTGAGGAAAAAATCCTCCAGGAGAGGCGGCTCTTGACAATCCCGGCACTGTAGTTGACCCAGGTTCCTTGGGAAGGGTGGCTATTCAATAACGCGGGGGAACCGTGCAGTCCGAGGGAGCCGGGGAATAATACAGTAGACACAAAGGAAATACTCCAAGTTACAGGGCAATCCGATACTTAACATAATGCATCGCTAAGTAATACTTTTAGCAGAATCCCAAGCACAAAAGCTACTGGGCTTTCAAATGTGTATGTCTGTGTGTACGACTTTATATTTTTGGAGAGCAAAAATGGGAGTTGTACCCAAATATTTCTAGAACCTATTACAGTTTAACTCACCCCGCTCCCTGGAAACCGGGAAACGGTACGAAGTGAATGTTGAGGTACTTTGAAATACAGTCAGAGATGTCAAAAAACTATGCGGGGAAAAATCGTGCTCGGGTTTGCCGAAGGGAGTGGAGTGCGTTCTTAGAAGATCCTCTTCTTTCAGCCGGTAAAATAGCTCGTATTTTCGGGTGCCCACGCAAACCTCCCTCTTTGTCCCTGGGACGCCACCGTCGCAGCCGAGCCTGCCGCTCGATCCCCGAGAGTTTTTAGACGGCACAGTTGCAATTTGGCCCGGTAATTTCACCCTTAGCGTTGCCTGCCAGACATTGCCCCGTGCCCCTCCTGTCCTCCCAGCGCGTTCCCGATGGGGACGGGACCAGTGGTCGTTACAGACACAACTAAAAGGAGGGCAAAGAAGGAGAGGGGCTCATCTCATCCACATTTGCCGACACCGGGATGTCAAGAAAAAAGGAGGTTGCGCCTGAGGTGCCTGCGCGCCGGCGCGAGCTCTGCCGCTGAGTCCGGCTCCTGTTTTCCGGGTTTAAGGCTGGTGGTAGACCACGGAGTGGTCCCAAGCCACTGGCTGTAGACGATCCCCTATCCTCTAGCACGGAAAAGGTGCTGCGCTCGGGGAGCAGGCCACCGTCACGGGTGTCCTCAGAATCTGCAGGAAGGATGCGTCAGTTGCTCCCACACTTGCAGGAAAATCTCTCTCTGGGCCAGAATCTCAGATAGTTCGTGCCGTAATGGGACTTTCTTAAACGTTTCCTTCGAAACAACTCCTGGCTGCACAGCCCTGTCGGAAACCCGGCAGTCTTTCCCACCGGAGACCCTTTTCCCGTCGCGGGGCCACCCCAGCAAACTTCCACCGCTTTTAAGCGATGCAGGAAACACTTGCTTTGTATCGGCAGCTCTTTTGGCCTCGCTCCAGCTCAGTGAGTGAGAACGTGCGTTATTTACTGGCTGGGCAGGAGCAGAACGGCTGAGTCTATTGCATCCATATGTTTACAGGATGTACGCTGCGTGTTTGCAAATCGTTCGGGAGACAAGTTAATGGGCGTTAGTCTTTTATCCGAAAGCAAGGTTTCATTCGTTTCGTTTCCATCTTTAAAACGATCTGCTGCCGGATTAAATGATAAAATCATCGGCTTTAATATAAGCTTCGACGAATGTCAGGCTGATCCACCAAATGCGAGTTCGCAATTGCAACTCCAATTTATAATTTCAATGGGAACGAATCTGCGATCTACGGAAGTGGCTGGTTGGTTTTTTTTTTGTTTTTTTTTTTGAACTCCAGGTTAGGAAAGAACCTCAAAAAATAGTGGAGATTTCGGCCAGTGGAGGGAAATTGTACCTATCCAGCCGTGATGGACAGGACGAAGCATATTGTCATGCACCGATGCGGCAGATATGATTCGTTTTTTAAGAGCTTCTTCGTGAGCGGTTCAAGGATTAAACCTGCTTAGTCCTTTAGAAAGTTAAGGCTCGTTTCAGGACTCTCCTATGAGTAACCCTCTTTCTAGGGATACAAACCCTTGTTTAGAGATTTGCAATTAGTAAAACGAAGCAAGGGCAAGCCGCGCAGCTCAGGGATTGACTCTATCGGTTGCATTTGTTACCGTCTTGGAAAAGAGACTGCTGGTTGTCTCTGCGATCTTCAAACTTTTCCGCCTCAGGCGAAGCAGTATTTCGGCAGAAAGAAAACACAGACGGGTCCCAGAAAGTTCAAGAGCCTTCTCCAAACTGCGAATTGGGAGAAGCAATAGAAAAGTGCTTTTTTTCGTTTGGGTCTTTAAAACAAATTTCCCAACGCTTGACCAAACGCTTCTTTCAGGGGAGGTGTCTTTCCCCTAACCACAAGAAAGCGCAACAACACAACGTGTTCTTCTGCAGTGTGGTTTGGAGGGGCCGGCTGGGGCAGCCGGAGCGGCTGACACGGGGTAGGGAGACAGCTGCCTCTTCATGGGGCGTCGCTTGGGTGCTGCGACGGAGGCGCCAGGGACAGCGAAGGTCCCCAGGGTGGACCTGGCTCTGGAAGCCGGAGGCTTCTTTGTGCCTAGTCGGCTGGACTGGAGCATGGGGTGAAGGTCCCCTGACGCCGGGGAGGATGTGAAATTCAGAGGGAGGCACTGCGGGTAGCCCTCCTTCACCACGCGTCCCCTCCACCGTTCCCCGTTCCTCCAGTGGGAGATCCAATTATCTCAAAGGGACGCCCGAAGAGTGGGCAGAAAAAATGCTATTCTTTCTAGACCAGGGCTACCCTCGGCTAAAAGGTACGCGGATCCAGGAGGGATGTTTAGAAACACGGTCCGAAGATCGAGCTTAGGGCATTTCCATCCTGATGCCAACTTCTTCCTCTAGAATTGGAGCCGAGCGGAGCTTCCGCTATAGCGGCCTCTGCTCTTGCAAGTTTGCTGTGGGAGGGTTCTTTGAAATCACCTGGTCGCTGCAGGGGCACCGGAGGAAAACACGGTGCTGGGTTTCACGGTTGCACATTAGTTTGCAGACACTTAGGGTTATCCGGCCTAAAGAGCGCAGGGTTCTGCATCCATGAGTCTTGAGCTGCCTGGTCTGGTGGGCGGTGTCCCTGCCCATGGCAGGGAGTGTTGGAACCAGATGATCTTTAAGGTCCCTCCAAACCTAAAGCATTCTACGATCCTATGATGCTTCGCAGGCGTGTGCGCCCATGTGAAACGCTACAGACGGGATGCCCGGTGCCCCCAGGGCGCTTGTAGAGTCCAAGTCGCCTCATTCCGGCCGCCAGCACCACCGGGCTGGCATCGAGCATCCCCGCCTATCACTGCCACCAGCCGTTCCCCAGCACGGGCATGAACACCAGTACTCTATCGCCTCTCAGAAGAGGGGATGTGGCCCCGAGGGCTTAAGCCTTCTCTTCTCTCCTTTCTTTCCAAAAAAAGAGGCATTAAATGGACGCAGTCACGTCGTCCTTCCCACTCCTCCGGGCAATGGCAGGCTGCAGAGCCTGCCATCAGGAGTCTACATGAGATTCTTCTGCTGGCACGGGTAGTGGTCTCAACTCCACCGGTGACCTGGTGAACGCCTTCTTTACACGGAGGAAACGAAAAACAAGCAAACAAACAAACCTCACACCAGTCTCCCCTGCCCCAAGCCACCCCAACACAGTTCCATCGATAATATATTTCCCTGTCGCCAAGGCATTGCTGGGCGCAGGGGGTTACACCCAAGCCCGTCGGGCAGCACTACGAAGGAACTGTCAGGTCAGCGGGGTCGAGGGTCGGTGGGGGCCGAAGTGGCGGGAGGGATGAAGCAGTGCAATTGCGCCGAAAAATTGCTCTGTCCCGTTCGTGGGCAGGGGGAGAGGCCGTCGGGGTCTACTTCGTCGGGGCCGGAGCACAAGTCTTACGAGGGAACTGGGGCTGTTTAGCCTGGATAAAAGGAGGTTGAGGGGAGATCTTATCACTGCCTACAACTGCCTGAAAGGAGGTTGTAGCTAGATGTCAGTCTCTTCTTCCAGGTAACAAGTGACAGGATGAGAGGGAATGTCCTCAGGTTGGGCCAGGGCAGGTTCAGAACAGACATAGGTAAAGTTTCTTCACCGAAAAGGTTGTCAGGTACTGACACAGCTGCCTAGGGTGGTGGCTGGGTCGCCATCCCTGCAGGTATTAAAAAGAAGGGCAGATGAACCACTCAGGGATATGGTTTAGCAGAGGGCGTGTACGGCTGAAATCCATGATCTCAAAGGTATTTTCCAACCAAGCGTTTCTATGATTCTCCCCGACTGAACTCCGGGCTCCTTTGAGCTTCTCAGCCCCTTCATCAGTCGCTACTCGTCTTGCCCAGCGTGGGGGTGGTAGCCACCGGCCCCCCGGCGCAAGCCCCGCTCCCGCCCAGCCCGCAGCACGGGCGAATGGGGCAGCGGAGTGGAGTGGGGGTCACTCCGGGCAGACCCACGGCTGGGGGTCAGGGGCCGTCCTTGCCGGTCCCTCGGGGAGCACGCACGGCTGGGCGCAGTAATTGAAGACAGCGCCTCGCAGCTCCCTGTGGGAATCCCCCGCTGGGTGCTGAGTGAACTGGTCTGTGCCTGGTCTCGGGCCTCGGGCTCGCAGCGTGTGGCTAGTCTTCCCTCATCCCGTCTACGGCGGAAGCGAGGACGGGCACGGTGCTGCTGCCAGACTAATGGGGCAGGAGCCTCGCTGGGGCACCCTGGAGGGCGAGAGGCTCTCCGAGCAAGGAGAAAGGGCTCCCGCGGGTGTGGCCTGGCAGGTACCTCAAGGCAAAGAGCAATTCCCTTCCCACGCATGTGTTTAGGAGGGACTCAACCTTTCTCTCTTCCCGAGCTTCCATGCCGCGACCTGTCCCGGAGAAGCAGGGAGAGTGGGAGGGTTGCGGGCAGCGGGTTGCGGCTCTGCTTCCCGCTCTAACCAGCTCCTTGGTTCCCTTTGCAGGTCTGGGCGACGCCTGGGGACAGCCGAGCAGGATAGGGCCCTTGGATAACGTGGCCAAGGAGCTCGGATCCCATTTACTTCAGGTAGTGGATGCCTCCCTCCTCTCGTAACGCGCTGCGCATCGGAAGCCCGGTGTTGCGGAGGGATCCACCTCCCACCTCTCCTCCTTCTTCTCTTCCCTCCTCTCCCTCGCACCACCGGAGGAGCCTGGCTGAATCCTTCCTCTTACTCCTGGGCTCACACCAACCGGGAAAGGAAAAAAACCTGAAGAGTTACTACAAGAAAGCTGGGGAGGGCAAGTAGTGATAGGACGAGGGGGAAATGGCTTTAAATTGGAAGGGGGAAGATTTAGATTAGACATTAGGAAGAAATTCTTTACGATGAGAGTGGTGAGGTATTGGCACAAGATATCCACTGAAGCTGAAGCTTCCCTCTGCCTGGAAGTGTTCATGGCCAGTTTGGATGGGCCCTTGAGCAGCCTGGCCTGGTGGGAGCTGTCCCTGCCCACGGCAGGGGGTTGGAATTGGATGATCTTTCAGGTCCCTTCCAACCCAAACCATTCTATGATTCTATAAAAAAAATCGAGACACTCACCACTTCAACTATTATTTTCATTGTTTTCACCTTCGATATTTGTAGAAGTAACAGCTCCCCGTGTCACTAAACGGCTCTTTGTCCAAAGCGTCTCCTAGCCAGGGTGGTGTTGAGGTTGTTCCGCAGGCAGCCTCTGGCAGCGGGGAGTGCCTGCGGAGGGCAGGAGGGGTGCGGGGCATCAGGGACCACCCTTCTCCGCCAGTGCCTGGGGAGGGGAATCCTGTGGGAGAGTGCAAGGCTTCCGAGGCGTCGGGTGAATGTCTGGGTCAGATCGATGATGGATGTTAGTATCAGAAAATAACGTTGTTCCCAATCCCGTTTATCTTCTCTGGAATTCCTGTGAATCCTCCCTAGCGTGCTGGGGAGTGTGCTAGTCGGGGAGGGGGGGGGGGGGGGGGGGGGCGGGGGGATAATAATTACGTTTAGCTCAAATTTTTTTAATATGTGAACTTAATACAGCAAAGTTTTTTCTCCCCCGATTTTAAAGACCCAGTAAACTGTAATCATTTAACGGCCGGTTTTATTGTGGGAGGTTAATTCCTGGTCACAGGGCTGGGTCTGTTTTAACTGTTCACTCGGGCTGGGGATAAAAAAAACCTCAACAGAAACTCTGTTCGGGGTCTGCTGCGGCCGCTTCCCAGCCCCCACTTTCCCATCCCGGGTCGCCAGGAGGGCTCGCCCCCGCTAGTCGGTGGCGTTTGGGTTGAGTCCGGGCCGGTTTCCCCTGCTCCAAGCCCGGTAGCGCCCTCAGGTAGCAGCCGTGCCTCCCCCGGACTCAAAGAAAGCCGCTCACTCCGGAGGAGACAAAGACAAGGCAGGGAAAAGTTGTGCGAGATCGTCCGACTTTTGAAATGACGTTCACAGTTGTTTACTCAGTACTGCAGCCTTGCAACTTCGTTCTCGTGAAGTGGAAAGAAAGCACGGTTTCGGTAGAGTGGCTTGAAGCAGGCATTACTTAAATATAGCAAATGGAAATCGATAAAGTTCAAAATTATTTCATGCGGGAGGTATTTGTAGCCTTGAAAATTTTGTTCTCGGTAGCTGATGTCCTTTCAGCTGTATAGAATCACTGGCCGACCTAGAAAAGACACATATATTTTTATCACGAAAATCACTGTTGTTACGCTCGCTCCTCCTCCTTGTTAGCTCTCTCACGTTTTGCCTGACATTAAAAGAACTTAAGTAACATTATAAGATAATGAATGACCTGTAATGCTCATTAACAGTTCAGTTATTTCTGAATTATGAATGCTTAGCATTTTAGCAAACCCTCATTTACTGTAATGTCTTTTAAGGATTTTTAGACTGAAATCTTACATGTGAAGTTTCAGCTGCAGTATACATTTCCGAATAGGAAAGTTAGAGTCCTACTGCACTATATAATGCGGTAATGGAAGCATTGACACGTTTTAGTTATGATACCAGGCAGACCAATTGCAAGATGACAGTGTTTAAAAGCAAAGTTACGGCTAAGGATGCAATAGTTTATTTCCCATTTTAATACTTCCAGAAAATTTAATTTATGTCCCTCAAAAATGAAAAAAAAAATAGCAAAGGCGAAGAGTAATCTGGTTTCAATTAGATGCTGTAGAATCGTTAGTAGGCCAGAGAATAATTTGGAATATTTTCTTATTGGAGCAGCACTGTAAGAACATGAAACATACAGGATTTTACTGCTTCTCTCCTGGTTCAGTAATTTAAAAGATGAATTAACGTAGGTGTTTGTTTTATCCATATACTGTAAATTTTTTTTTTCCATTCCACATATATTTTCCAATGATGTTCATATGTATGTGTTGATCGAGAATCCATAAGCTGGTTAGAGACCCTGGATACTTTTTGACTGAGAATAAGAGATACTTTTGAAAAAAATGCCTCAAATTAGACACTGAAGAATCAAAGTAACCCCAAACTGACAACTTGTATGTCCAAATCAGGGCCAGTTTTAGTTAACTTGTGCCATTTGCACCATATTATTTTTCTCATATAAATGATCTGTGACTAAATTAAAGTATAGTTTTAGCTCACACAAGTAATATTTACCTCCTTATCAATATGCCTCCAATAAGAATCTGTAGGATTGGACCTCAAGTTTGCATTATTTGTTATTATTGGTTGCAACTCACAAACTGTAGGGATCTAACGTAATAAGCATAAATACCTCTCTTCAAGTGTAATAAAATTTTGAATGCTGATTTGTTTTACTTTCTTTTCCTAAGTTTGCATAGTTACATAGCAGACAAACCTCTGTTCAGAAAGACATTATTAAAAATATAGTCAAAGAAATTTAAAGCGTTACTTATGGTATCATTAAATATATTGCAAATAGTGGTGAGCTGTGTCTGCCAATTATACCATAATAAATGACTTGCATAGTACTAGACTTTCCCCTAAGTACCACATAGCTCAGGATTTGTATTAAGTACTAAAATAGCCAGAATCAACAGGAGAATGTTAACCTAAAGTGAAGCAGTAAAGCTAGCATCTGCAGGGGGAATGAATTGGATTTCACAATGCATGCGTGTGTCCTAGAGTTTGAAGGAACGACATTAGATAAAGGTTTCTGTTCCTTAAATTTTGTTCCTGTTTGCTGCTGATGGAGTTGGATACCAATCTTCCTCAAAAAAACTTCAAAAAAATTTTCAGTGTAAATGATTTAAACAGAGTGCTTAGTTTTTACCTTATGTTTTTCTCTTTTTCAGACCTTGGATGGCTTTGTTTTTGTGGTAGCATCAGATGGCAAAATAATGTACATCTCAGAAACAGCATCTGTGCATCTTGGCTTATCTCAGGTACGAGTGATGTATTCTGTCTATATTTGTTAAAAACAGATACTAGATTTGGAACCTCACACTCATATCTTGCAATGTATATAAAGTCACTGTGTTAGGGGTATATGATGCTTCAACTTAATTTTCTGACAAACTGCTTTGCTTAAATATACAGGTTTCCTTTACTTAGAACCACATCATTACCATCTTTATATCTTTTCTTGTTCATTGTATTTTACTTCTCATTACCTTTAAGAAAGGCAATAAATAATGTGATATTGCAAATTGCAGATATACATAGAGCTTGAAACCCAAACCTATTGCCTGTGTGGTAATGCTATACATCTGAAATAAAGTTTAGAATTCAAGTCTATATGTTTTAGATTGTGTAAGATATTGAGGCTTGCTGTGAAACAGAGAGGAAATCTGATGTGGAACACGAGTTTTATGGTAAATGTGCTTAGGAAAAAAAAAGAGAAGTGGGGCAGATTTATGAGTGTTCATATGGAATTCAGGGTAGTTTTTCCTGAGCTTTTCCAGCTCAGTGGTCTTTTCAGTAAACCGTTTTATATGATTGTGATAGAACTCATAAAACTCAGTTTACTACTGTTCTGCACAAGAAGTATGAAGTTTTTTAATAGGTTTTTTTTTTTCTTAGAAGAACATTTCTAATTTTTTGACTTCATGGGACAGGCACAAGGGCAAATAGTTTGAATTTATTGCAGAGTGCAAGCGTCCCTACCTTTGTGTGTATATGTATTGCATGAATTCATTGGTAGCACCTGACCTAAATCTTGCTATAGTCCAACAAAAAGACTCCTAATTAGTTTTGATGGGCCCTGAATGAGACTCACAAGAACTATTTCTTCAGAACCAGTTGCATCTCAAACATTTGTCAGAGTTAAAGTGAAATAAAGACTTAATAGCAGAGAGAAGAAAAAAAGGGAGATGAAGGTGAGATAGCATAGGATGTTCTGAAAATGTCTGGGGAATATGCCCTGTGGCTATTACAATAAAAAGAGAAGGGACTGAGTTCTGGAGATTATATATATGCATACTCAAACTTTGGTAGTAACTAATATTTTTGATTGAAAACCTGTGAAGCTATTTTGCTGTGTGTTACATTAATGATACTAGAATTAGCAGCTGCAAGAAAAAACAGAACTCTAAATAGCCAGAAAAAGCAAGTATATCATCATCTCATAAACACCACTTCTAAATCCAAAGGCAACCACAATCCCTGGTTTTGTAATTTCTTTTTAGAAAAAGTAATTCTGAGAATCAATATTCTGTGTGGATACTTTTTACTGCCAACTTTTAAAAATGTGTCTAGGGAACATTCTTATTTCAAGTAGTTTGTTCAGTTGAGTCTGTTACAGTATAGTATTAGTTGTTTCATAATATTTAATGCAAGTTCAAATTACTTTAAATATTACCTTGCTTTTGAATAAACTTTCCCAGAGAAAGGCCATATTTCCTACTCTGAATCAACAGTTATTAAAAGTTCTTCTCTCAGCTTTTGTAAAGATCAACCATGCTACTGAGTGCTTAAATTGATTCTTTTAGTCAGTACAATTATTTCAAAGCACTGAGTGTTCCCCCTGTCCTTGTTGAGGTAGAGTCTCCTTGTCCTGTGCTGCCTGCTGTTTGATAAGTGCTAACTGATCTTCCAGATTTTGTCCAGAAATTGTTTCTTTCTTGTCTTTCTTTTTGAGGAATATCAAGTCATCAGCTCTTGTAGGTCTCAGTGTTACCCAGTCATCTGGTGAAACTAAAGAACTATGGGATCAGTAGGGCACTAAATAGACCTGGCCAGTTTCAAGGACAGGGGACTGAAGCGGTCATACAGGCCTTAGTCATATTTAGCCCTCATGCCCTGATGGCCCTCTGTTCACACTGGATTCCATGTCCATTGCACATATAAATATCTATACACCCTTAGTTCAAGAGGTGAACTAGAGGGTTTGGTCATATTACTTACTGAAGTCAGTTTAATAAGTAAAATCACAAATATGTCACTTTAGCAGAGATTTGTAAGGGAAGGGGCTGTATTCTTGAACTCCCCAGAAAGCTGTAGATGGGGGACAACAGATAGTTATGAAATTTAAGGGCATGTTATAGACTCTCAAAGCACTAAGTGTTCCAGTAGTTTCATAGCACATTTTAAAAAATTGTTTACAAATACAAAGCCCCGGCTAAATAAGGCAGTGATTTTTTTCACCCCTCTCCTCATACTGTTTAATTATCTAAACTGTTCTTGCTGTTTCTTAGTGTTCTGTTTTCAAAGGGTCAATTTTGCTTTATGTAGTACTAGAATTAATGCTAGGCTATTCCTGCGTACTAGGATGTTGATATGTTAACACTGGGATATTCCTGTAAGCTTCCCAGGGCTCTAAATGAGTTCTTGTTCCTGCTTCTCTGGAAATCACTGGGAGTTTTGCCACTGACATCAACAAGAATGAGATTGGCCTCTACAAGCAAATTCTGCAAGTCTCCCTCACCAAGTCATAATCCCACACTATATTTTCAACAAGTGCTCTTATAGAACTCCAGCCAATACAAGCTAAGACCAGAGTGATGATGATTTTAGAAAGTCTTTTAGACTGTGCATAGAAAGACCTTTTTATTAAATAATTTGACAATTAACTACTCCACACCAACTTCCAGTTAAAGTGTAATTTGTTTAAAAATATATATTAAAATGAAATAAAAAGTCCATTCAAAAATGTTTTACAGGATATTCCTGACGACATACTACAGTAGCCTTTATCTTGTAGTTGATCATGGATTTAACTTAAGCAGAAAAATTAAAAGCATCAAAATAGCCCTTCACTGGCTGTTGTAGTTTAAATTTTAAAAAACACTCCTGTCTGCACAGAAAGAATCAGAAAAAATATTTCTGAAAATACTACATCTTCATTTCTGGACCTATCATTTAATTTGTGGTTTTGGATTTTGATCCATCTTTGCTTTCAACTGTAACAGTAAATATTGTAAATACTGATGGTTAGGATGCCTTCCTCCATCTAATTTCAACTGGCCTCAGGCCAGTGTTGAACTGACTTGTGCTAGCTGAGAGAGCCAATTCTTTGCTTCTTTTTTTTCCATGGATAACAAATAGGTTCAAATTC
Organism: Tapera naevia; assembly: GCA_033556795.1. Taxonomy (NCBI): domain Eukaryota; kingdom Metazoa; phylum Chordata; class Aves; order Cuculiformes; family Neomorphidae; genus Tapera; species Tapera naevia. Next base: position 2,453,776 of record JAUMJJ010000118.1, read on the forward strand.
CCCAAATGTTTTTTCCCCTTAGAGCCCAAAGACACGGAATGGAGAGGAAAATCCTCTTAGGAAACAACGGTGATAGTTATTTTTATTTTTGTTTTGTTTTGTTTTGGGTTTTTTTTAGATTTTGGAGATCTGGAGCTTATTCCAGCCAATTTCTGGGTCCATGAGAGAGCCAAGCTTATTTTTGACTTTTGATAAGTCTTGAAATATTTAACCACAAACATCTGAACTTTTCAAAAAGTTTATTTTACTTTCATCAAATAAGCATATGAAAGGAAAAATATGTAATTATTTGCTTTAGAATCCACCTACTTAGTCCTCTGTGTTTATTATGAATTGTTTCTTGGCAGGAAAAAGATGTGCAGCTGAGTTACACATAAAAAAACCTCTTAGGAAACAGAGATATTTGGTAGTAAGCAGGTATTTACAGATATTAAAAAGCTACATTGAGGAAGCTGGTTTAATAAGCCTGAGGCATGTGATTTTAGAAAGTTTATGAATTGAACCGTGTACTTTATTTTTTTAAGCTTTCACTGTTTCACTGTAGGCTTTAAAAATAGCATGCACACACTATGCATAGCAGGAGACTGTGGTCAGTTTCAAAATTATGTATACATATTTTGGTTATTTGACCCTTATGTAGCACCCGTCTCTTTGCTAATGGCTTTATGTTTCCACTTGCATTTTTACAGTCAGTTTTGGTTTTAGTGCTGTGTGTTCACCTCCCCCTGATTTTGCTAGGATTGTAAATGCATACATTAGAGTATAAAATATTCCTGAGTGTATAATGAGAAAAAATAGTCATTATTTTGACAAAGTTTTTAGTTTCAAATTTTAGATTTAAATCCTGTGATGCAAATTACAGTTTGAATAAAACTGTGACCTTGGGTGCAGACCTCTGAATTCGATGAACAAATGTGTGTTTCCATGAGTAGTCCTTTTGAAATAGGTAGTGACTTCTGGAAAAGCAAGAGATACCTGTGAGTTAAGCTTTGTAAGAGAATAATGCATGTTGAGGTGTTTGTGATTATACACAATAATAGCAGAGATGCAACAAGATCTTTTGGATTGCTACAGCTGATGTTGTTAGTCAGGTTGGTTGTATTTTTGCAAAGAAGTCTTTATATTAAATGAAGCCACCTGTAAATGATAATTTTTCGTAAAGCGTGTGCTCTGATACAATTGTTTTAACTTCAGAGGCAAAAGAGACTCGTCAGTAAAATCACTATTAGCCACAGATAAAATAAAAGGAACAGGTTCATAATGATACTCCTTTTGATTTGGATATCAACCCCAGTGGTGCATTTTTGCAATGATGATAGGGTTTTTTTTTTTTCATGTTTTAGTTTACAAGGCCAATGAAATACCTATAGCCATAAGAATTATTAGATTTTTTTTTTTTAGTTGGTTTTATGAGTCTATAGGAGATCATGATATCTATGAAGATAGCTTTGGACATTTACAATATGTTTTTCCCCATGTAATTAAATACAAAATGAAGCATTGGGAAGCATGACTCACAGTGAGATTATATAGTCTCCTTTCTCCCCCATCACTAATGTTTGAATATGCAGTGTTACCGTAAGAGGTTCCCATCTGTTACAATCTTGAAAAAGAACAGCCAGTGCTTTTTAAGGAGAACTTTTAAATATCATTATATAAATGATGTAACACAGATAACTTTTTCCTTTCCTTTCCTTTCCTTTCCTTTCCTTTCCTTTCCTTTCCTTTCCTTTCCTTTCCTTTCCTTTCCTTTCCTTTCCTTTCCTTTCCTTTCCTTTCCTTTCCTTTCCTTTCCTTTCCTTTCCTTTCCTTTCCTTTCCTTCCCTTCCCTTCCCTTCCCTTCCCTTCCCTTCCCTTCCCTTCCCTTCCCTTCCCTTCCCTTCCCTTCCCTTCCCTTCCCTTCCCTTCCCTTCCCTTCCCTTCCCTTCCCTTCCCTTCCCTTCCCTTCCCTTCCCTTCCCTTCCCTTCCCTTCCCTTCCCTTCCCTTCCCTTCCCTTCCCTTCCCTTCCCTTCCCTTCCCTTCCCTTCCCTTCCCTTCCCTTCCCTTCCCTTCCCTTCCCTTCCCTTCCCTTCCCTTCCCTTCCCTTCCCTTCCCTTTCCCCTTCTTTCTCTCTCCCTTTTGTCCCCTCTCTCTAGCTTTCATTTCTTCCCCTCTTTCTCTTCCTCCATCTCACCTTCCCTTTTTTTCTCTTTCTTTCTCTTTTTTTCCCCTACTCAGTGAAATTTTATTTTGGTTACAATATCAAATCAGTGTTGATGTTTTTTGTTTTTGCACAGAGGGGTTGTTGGAAAGAAGCAGTGGGGAATAGATAGCTAGAGAAAAAGTTAGTTTGTATAGTCTTGGGAAAAGACATTCCATGAATAATGCAGAAAATGGAATGATGAGAAACATTTTCAGAAAAGATTGCTTTGTGGGGTAGACAACTTCATTTATTCCAAAGAAAAGGCAACTCACACATCTTAGCAAATCAGTAGGATTGGCTCAGAATAATAGGTTAAATTGCTTCACCTCTCAGCTGTCTCTGATCTTGGGGGCCCAAGGCACATCAGGCCACACTGAACAATTGGGCAGCCTGACACTAATTTAAAACACAGGCTCTAAGTATTGGTTCACTCCTTAAATCAATTACTGCATCTATCTGGAGACTTTTGTTGGCGAGTTTTATACGTGGCAAATAGAGTTAGCAAAAAGGACATATGGTGCACGCCACTTATCTTTTTGTGCAACAGTTACTATGGGTACGACAGTGGGAAAGACAGAAATACATTTTTGTGTGAGCAAAGTGAGAAGAGGGAATACACAGATATTTAAGATAGACCTAGTCTTTACTGCGCATGTTCACTTAAAGCAACGAAAACTCAGTCCATTGCCCATGAAAATCTATGGAAGTCTGCCTTTTGAATTTATTTGCTACTGTTCTGAGCCCTTCACATACTGTGGATCGAGTGTGGTGGATGGTCTTTGAAAAGGCACAAAGGAATTGTGTAAGTCTAGTGATTCAGCTTTGAAGGCTCAGCTGCCAGCTGAATGCAGGTGATAGTTTCTGGGAACGGGTAGAAACTTTTTTTTTTGATATCTGTCTCCTTGAGAGACTTTAATAATTCACAGATATTTATCCCGTTTTGTGACACTCTTGCATTTCTACATCGACCCTAGTTTATTTACTTATGTGCCAGCTCTCTCTAACAACAGCTCTTCTATATCTGGATCATCACCAGAAATTCCCAGAAAAGCCCCTATAATATTAGTTACTGCTGAAGAAGGAATTAATTCAATTTAATGGGTGTAATTTGGAACATGGTTTTCAACTTCTGTTTTAAAAATGATGTGTAGCTACCCAGACACAGTGCATGCAGATTACTTAAGAGAACTTTCGGGATAGAAAAAACCCAGCCCAGCTGCACTGCTTCATGTGCTATGTGTCTCTTCACAGGTGGAGCTTACTGGTAATAGCATTTATGAGTACATACATCCTTCCGATCATGATGAGATGACTGCTGTTCTTACTGCTCACCAGCCTCTTCATCCTCACCTCTTACAAGGTACTTGTGTGATTTGTGATCAAACTACCACTGAAAACTAAGAAAAGTAACAACCCTGGGTTGAAATGTGACAGGTCCATATTTACCTGATACGAAGCTATGCACGCAAAGGGAGGAGCAGCATGAACTTGAAATTGTGATTTTTATTTGTTGTAGTAAAAGGAACAAGCTATCCTAGACTAAATAATGCTTTTCATGACTTGGAGTCCGTGCAGTTTTAAACAGGTTTTTAGATTTTGTTCAGTAAGCACTTAATCTCTTTTATTTTGTCATCACTGCTGACGTTGCAGGAATGTTGTAAATAGTCTAGGTGTGCACTGCTGCAACTACCTAGTCTTAGTGGAGAAGGAAAAGAATGATAATACATCAGACAATTGAGAAATAGCAGGACACTTCCAGTGTTTTAAAAACAACTGTTAAATATGAAGCTTGGACAAAAAGCAAGACTTAATACTCTCCACTGTAGGAAAACCAAAAATAGGTTTTGTCAATGACTTTCATTTAGAAACTCTCCTTAAAAAAGTGATCTCTCCAGGTCTTCTTGCCTTGATACTGGGTCACTGATTCACCAAGCCTCTCCACACATCCTGTTCAGGTGTTGCAAATGTTTTACCCACGTGTACCCATACAGCATGATGCTAAGCTGGATGGAGTGTCAGGGAAGACAGCAGAACTCTTATTGATTATGTGAACGCCTGGATCAGACTGTTCACCCTGGCTGTGCTCAGACATGACACATAAATATTAACATAAATCCTTTGTGTATTAAGTTGTTACTCCGGTGTTGTAAATATATATAAATAACAAAGATATGCTAATCTTCTTCAGTAGCTTTTGTTTCCTTAGGGACATTTATTTGAACTTTAAAATATTAGAAATAATCCGGCTCATTGTGTGCAATGTGCTTTCACATATATTTCACAATCACTTAATCAATTGGAGCTCACATCTTGCTGTTTTTTTCTGGATTTCTTAAGACACAGCTCCTAAAAGCATGAGGAGCTTTGGGCTTGCACTACAGTTCTGTTAAGATCAGACAGTTTTTCACAGTTCAGGTGCCTGTGCATATTCTGTGCTTGATGATGTCACCGCAGTTGTGACTGCTGTGAATCCACCAGCACAGGCCCATTTACCGTCTGCGTGCAGGGAAGTTTAACATGTCTAGAAGTGTATGTACTCCTCTAGTGATATAAATGGTAGAATTATCTTAGCTTCTTTCCCTCTTCTTCCTCCCCAAACAAGTTGTCTTTTGTACCCCTTGTTATCTTGAAAAACAAATTTTTTTTTTTCTTGGACTCTTCTGATTGTTGTAGTCACTTGACTATTTCATAGTTTGCTCATTCCTCTGTCAGGTATTTTTTTTTTAAATGTTGACATTTCTTAAAACAACATTTTTTTTCCTTTTTCATAACTTACTGTTAAGCAGAGGGAATACCTCTAGTAAAAATCCATGACTTTTCACGCAGTTATGCTGCTATCCAGAATTGGCAGTAAGACATTTTTATACTCACTGTCTTGCCAATGGCAATAACATCCTGTTTTCATTATAATATTTTTGTTTTAAACCTTTTTGGCTGGAGATTTTAACAAATTTAAAGTCAAGGGCAACTGACTGAATTAATTTCTATGTCTAATGCTCTCTCAGTTCTCTGTTTAGTACCTATCATGACTCTAGAAGTAGTGAGTCAGCACGCTAGTACTGCATTTCCAGACAGTGGGGTTTTTTGTTCAAAAGTAGGCATTGTCTGTTTCTTGCTTACCTTTGGATATCTCTGGATGCTTATCTTGCCTATTAGTTATTGATTTATGAAATAATCAGATTCCTCTCAGTTTTGTTTCTCGTGGTCAAATTCTTTATTTCTTTAACAAATTCTCCTCACCGTGAAGTGCAATTCTGCTCTGTTCTGGTTGTGTTTGAAAAGACTTGACACAATTAAAACGGTTAATTTCAATTTACTTGCAATTGTTTCAGTCTGAAATTCTGCTGACAGTATAATTAGCCCCAGATATATGCTCATTCTCCGTAGCTTTCTTTGCCTCATTCTACATAGATGTCATTTGTTATTAGCATCAAGCTCTGGTTTCTCAGTAGTGCAAAGATAAAGGAAAATCCACTTTGAAATGTGACCCATTTTCTTATGTTTTGTTTCATGCAAAATTTTGTGTAGTAGAGGAAATTGATAAAAAAAATCAAAACAACAGCATCTTATTCGGATTCCTAGACTTGGAGAAGATAAATAAAGGAGTTAAGTTGTGTTCTGGGTTGTACAGGAATTATTTTGTGCAAATCTTACTTCTGCGTGTCTCTTCCCCATACAATCCACTGAGCAGGCGTATTAAAATATACAGAATCCATAGCTAAATACTTTTTAAAATGAATAGCATGGCCAAATATTTACTAATATTTGTCTTCCCTGTGCCAGCAGTTTCATTTTGTGCAGCATATATATTTAATCTTGAGACATAACTTGAAATTACCTGGTCCACAGAAACCAAAGCAGGTTTCCTGTTTTTCTTCAGTGAAGTCCTGAAACCTATTCAATAGATGACAGGAATGAAGCAACTTCTGTCTACTTAATAGATATTTTGAATATTTAAATACAACATGGAGTTCTACAATGGGAAGTTGAGTGAAAGTGGCTTTATTTTCTATTAAAAAGGAAAACAGGTTTTTAAAGCACAACTTTTGTAATCTCAGTTTGATTTTATCTTTTTTAATCTTTTAAAACATGTATGAATCATCAAGTCACTGGGTTGAATAAAAAAAAAATCTACATTTATAAATTTGTTACGTTACAGATCTCTCCAGTCTGCGGTATTACTCAGGAGAAAAATCAATATTGCATTGCAGACACAGACGTTCATAACACAAATTTACAGCTTGGCTCAGGCAACATTACTGGCTCAAGATGTTTTCTTTAGCTAATTCTCAAATACGTACACACGTTTTTAGCTCAGTTGCTATTTCAGCAGTTGTAGTTGGATAAGGTCTGTTATGACTGAAATAAAATCACAAATGTAAACACACATATCTATACTTTGTGGTATTCTGTTACTGGTATCAAATAACCCAGACCATAGGTTATTTTTGACCTCCAGTTTTACAATCTTTTTAAATTTTTATTCTCTGCTTTCATTTATATCTTCATTTGTTTTTAATCTTTCTCACTATCCTTCATTATTCTCCTCAAACCTTCCCCTGCTTTTCCAGTGCTTCACCAGTTCCATAGAAGCTTCTTTGAAAGGCCAAACAACATGACTAAGGTAGAAGCCTTGCAGCTGTTGAGCTCTAAAAATCTTATTGGCATGAGTTTTATTTCTCAGGGAAACGCAAATTATTGCTCACTGCATAAAAACAGACATAGTGTCAATTTCTTTACGTAATACTCACTGCCACATTGCTTTTCTTTATCTATCTCAGCCTGTTATTCAAAAAATCATGTATCAGTTTACAGGCGTTTTATCAGGCATGTAAGCCTTCTTAAATTATAACTTTTTATTTTTTTATAGTTTGCCCTGGACTTCCTAATATTTCAAGTACAAGGCACGTCAAATATAGAGAGTAGATGCTTTGGGTTTTTTTAAAAGGCAGTGAAAATTCTTGAATAATCACATACTTTGAGAAGCTGGGACTTCATAACAATATTAAACGTAATACAATTTGGGAAAACGGATATTGGTGAACTAGCTGTTGTGTCATCCCTCTTTAGATAAGTCCAACGTGGCACTACAGCATATCATGGTAAGGAAAGCTTTAGGGGAAAGAAACAGGAAGGCATTGACTCTGGGAAGCATTTAGAGGTCAGAAAAGACAGCTTGGTGTGAGCTCCTGTTGTGATACTGTGTCAAAAAGGAGTAAGGGTTCAGTGCTGGGTCCAGTCCTGTTCAATATTTTTATTAATGATCTGTATGAAGGGATCGAGTGCACCAAGTTTGCAGATGATACCAAGCTGGGTGGCAGTGTTGATCTGCTTGAAGGAAGGGAGGCGCTGCAAAGAGATCTGGACAGGCTGGATCGATGGGCTGAGACCAACGGGATGAGGTTTAACAAGACCAAATGCCAAGTCCTGCACTTGGGGCACAACAAACCCATGCAGCATTACAGGCTTGGGGAAGAATGGCTGGAGAGCTGCCTGGGGGAGAAGGACCTGGGGGTGCTGGTCGACAGCCGGCTGAATATGAGCCAGCAGTGTGCCTAGGCGGCTAAGAAGGCCAATGGCATCTTGGCCTGTATCAAAAACAGTGTGACCAGCAGGACAAGGGAGATGATTGTGCCCCTGTATTCGGCACTGGTGAGGCCCCACCTCGAGTACTGTGTTCAGTTCTGGGCCCCTCAGTACAAGAAGGACATTGAGGTGTTGGACTGCGTCCAGATAAGGGTGGTGAGGCTGGTGAAGGGGATGGAGAACAAGTCCTACAGGGAACAGCTGAGGGAACTGGGGTTGTTTAGCTTGGAGGAGGCTGAGGGGAGACCTCATCGCTGTCTATGGCTGCCTGAAAAGAGGCTGTGGCAGAGCGAGTGTTAATCTCTTCTCTCAAGTGACAGGTGATAGGACAAGGGGAAATGGCCATAAGTTGTGCCAGGGGAGGTTCAGACTAGATATTAGGAAGAATTTCTTTACTGAAAGGGTGGTCAGACACCGGAGCAGCTGCCCAGGGAAGTGGTTGAATCACCATCCCTGGAGGTTTTTAAAAAAAGGATGGATGAGTTTTTGAGGGACATGGTTTAGTGGATAACGGGTGCGGTTGGACTTGATGACCTTAGAGTTCTCTTCCAACCAGAAGATTCTATGATTATATGATTCTATAATGTAAAATCCTTGTGCACATAAGCAGCGGAATAGTGAACAGGAATACCAAGGATGAATAATTATATTCTTTATACTGCGTTAGTGAAATGGACACTAGATTTTTCTGTCTAATTCTGTTGTCTACTTTAAAAAAAATAATAAATGAGAGAAAGCACAGAAGAGAGCCACAAAAATGATTGAAAGACTGGAAAAGCTTACAATGAGAGATGAAATAACACCATCTGCTCGGTTTAGCAAAAAGAAGACTGGCAGGTGATTTGATCCACATATCAAGAACCAAAGTCTGTAGGCTGAAACCACAAAAGCTCAAATTAGAATTACGCATACATTTATAACTAAGAGTTTGATTAACCACAGGAACAAAACACCAAGGGAAGCAGCAGTTTCTTCCTCTTTTGATGTCTTCAGATGAAGGCTGCATGCCTTTATAAAAGATACACTTTAGGCAAACAGAAGTTACTGAGCTCAGCACCGGAGTAAGTGACTGAAATTTAATGAACTGCAATGTACAGGTTAGATCTATGATCTAATGCTCCTTTCTGGCCTTTAAATTCTATATAAGCTATGACTCAATGAAAGCTGTAAACCCCATGATCTGGGGAGGCTTTGGAGAATTTCAACTTTAACTTAGAAAGAGTTTAAGCTGCCTTCTAACTTGCATGACTGCATTGAAAATGTAAAGCAATATGCACTGATCCCTTTGTATGAAGGAAGCCAACAGCTGGACTCTCTTTCTGAGGGTGGTTGGAGCGGGGAAAAATAATAATCTCTCTCATGTAGACATTAAAGGTAGGGTATGCATCAGTGAATCACCTCTCATGAGTCTTTAGGCCAACTTTGTACTAGCTGCAACAAAATGAATCCATTATATTCAAGTGGAACGAGTTAGCAGAAAAAGAAGAAAAAAAAGAAAAAAGAAAATAATTTGATATCTTTTCCAAATGATGAGTACTGTCTGTGCTCAAATCACAGATGGCTTCTCTACCCCTTTACACCTTTCCAAGCACTGCTTAATGCATTTCTGGTCTGCAACATTTTTCTGTGTTTTAGCTTAGTTTTTCATCTGTGAAGGCTTATGTCTCAGTTTTGCACTCCCTATACCACCTGTATCTGTTGCATAGGCTGGTACCATGATTCCTGGGCCTCTATCTTAAGGAATGGCACACTTCACTAATAGGAAGCCCGGAACAGTTCTGGAAGCCTTTCTTTTCTGTTTCTTCAGGTAGTGGAACTGGGTCCACTGGGTGAGATTCTCCTGCTGGAGCAGAAGGTAGTCATCCAGCAGGGTGGCTGGGCTCCAAAATGTAGGGAAGATGACATAACAGTAGTTTCTAAATCTTGGAAGACTGTAAGGTTACATTTATGACTGATTGTAGAGACTCAGTGCATGCTGTTTCTCTCCCCTGCTTAATGAAGGATACCTCATAGATTGTAATGCCATGCAATATTCTACCTAGCCAGCAATAGCTCCAGAACTTCACGGAGACATGTGAGGAGTTTGCCCCTTTCATCACCTCACATACTGCCTAAAACTAAATGTCTGTCAGTCTAAGCTGCTACAGCTCAGCAATAAACCATTTAGTACTAGTCTGGTTGGGGGTACAACGCTGGCAGTGTTATGTGAAGTGACTATTACAAGGTGCGCTCTACAGAGGGGATAAGCATTTCAAATGTGACTGAAATAGTGGCTGGCTTTCAGGGACTGAATGCTCCCCCTAGCATGTTCTTAGAGGAAACAACACAACGACACAAGCTGGGGTGCACATACCAAGATAAATTGGGATCTTAAGCCCTCAAATGATCTCGTTGTCAAAAGCGTCTGTACCAACCAGTTTTGCAGGAAGTTTTCTTTAATGGTTGGCAGCACAGAGGGATACTCTTGTAGAAGGATAGTAACACTTACTAAACCATCTGGAGGTTTTTGGGAAACACTGTATATCTTGAACCATATCTGTAAGAATAAAGAAGGAAAATTTTGCATGAGATACCAGGGTAGTGCAAGCTGGGTATGAAGTCAGTGCCTCTGTCATAACTGCAGCTGAATATAAGCAAGCAAGCAAGTGAAATAAGAGATATTTGCACTCCAGGTTGGTTGAGACAAGTAATTAAGCAATGCTGAGAGGGATTCAGTATTCTATGCTGCTCTTCCATATGTATATTTTGGACATTGTGTGACTTTTATTGGTTTCATATGCTTTTTCTGAGATTTTAATCCCTTAAAACGTCTATAGCTTCCCAACTTTTGCTGACTTGCACACCAAGGCATGGTGTACTAAAAGCAGTTTATTAACATTCCCCAGAGCAGACTAAGGGAAAGAGGAATACTGTAGTTATTGTAGACATTCAGGTTGTCTGCTAACAACAGCATAATTCCTATATGAATAGTTATAAGCTTGATTTAAGTTACACAAAGGAATGTGGATTACATTTTGTCAGACTTTCTTGACTCTGATTGATGCTTTAAGGACACCATTTCAGTCAGCTAAGAAGCAAATGCCAGTGGATACTTTTCCTCTCAAGGAAGAACATCTTCCCTATACGTTTTGTTTCATATTAAGAGAAGGGCATATAAAATTGCATATCTGTAAAGATCTTTTTTACACTCAGTTTTAAAGATTTTTTTTCTAGTAATACATATGCAAAAGACAAATGTTGATATGAATTTTTGTTTTAATTGATTTAAAAATATTTTAAAGGAGAACCATTATCGAAAGATAATCGTTTAACATGTTGATCTTGTTACCATTGCTTGTCAGTGTTATTTTGAACTTCCAAAGCCTAGATAATATTATTATTTTGGATGTGCAAAAGTGGAAAAGAGGGAAGATTGCTGTCACCCTATGAAAAAAAATCTTTTTTTCGTTGGCAATTAACAGTAAAGTATACTGAAGACAGTAGAGGTGTCAGACTGCAAAACCTATTCTTTTCCTTTCTGCCTAAGGCCCTGTTGAGTTTCTTCTTTAAGAATAGTTCGGAAGCACCTCTTACAGGAGCAAAGGAAAATTTGGGCAAATGACAGCAAACAGCTGAGTTTGGATGACAGGAATAATAATAGAGACAGTTTACCCTCTCCAGAATCCTGGATACACTCAGAACAAAGAACAAACTGTCCAAATGGGGAGGAAATTTGGGCAGCTTGTGCAAGCTTGGAACTCTAGGACAGAGGCTAACAACAGAACTGACTCTTTTCCTACCACAGCTAAAGCTTTAGCAGGCCAAACGATGTCAGCCCACAAGCTTCATTTTTCAAATTAGTAGGTGCACAGGAACTTGCTCTCTCAATATACGTAAGTTTCGATTTTGTCATGTAAGACATTTGTATTTTATCATTCAGCTAATGTCACTTATTTGCTAAAAAGAAGACTATTCTTAAAGTTACACAATTGATCTTGTAACCTGCATGTGTATATATGATGCTGCAGTGCAACAGGGAGAAGGGGAAGTTTATTTATCTGTTTTATTTCTTCTCTCTTACTTGAAATCAATTTTGACCCTGCATACCAAGAAACGTCAGAGAAATGTTGTTTTCATACATCCCTTTGCATGCAGTGTTTCTCCTTGCAAAATTGTTTTAGTCACAAACTCACTTTTGCACTTTCGGGCATAGTGATAACAAAGATGATCGGTAGGTACCAGGCATGCAGGTACTTATTTTACACCAGCCTATCTCCAGGCCTCCTGCTGAATTTGTAACAAGAGAAGTCCACCGAAGGCATTTGCAAGCCACTTTCCATGCTGACCCTGTTGATCAGTCCTGGATTCCTAGCTTCAAGGACTACCTTGAAAATGTGTGTGCTATTATGTAAGCATCTCTTTTCCATGTATTCTACAATGATTTTACCTCTTTCTTTGTTCTGGAAGACAAATCACCAACATTCAGAATTAAGGGACAGAAGTTGTGACATTTGTCTTACCTGCAAATCACAAAAACTGTAGCCTTGTTATGCTCACAAAAGAGACTAGCCAAGACAATCTCATGTTCATAGCCAGCAATGTGCTATGTGGGACCCAGATGCTTTGCAGATTATACAAGAATAAGGGCAGAACATGTGCAACTTTCTAGTATAGAGGAGGTAAGATAAAAATAACCAACTGAAAGATCAAAGATATGCCCTTTGAGGGGAGTGTTTTGAGGATGGGCAGTACGGTGTTATCCAGACATGAACTTGTGGTGTCTGCATTTCAACCTTGTAAAACAGTCCAGCAGAGGAGAACATCTTATCCCACATGTACCTTATCCCCACAGGAATGTAATAAGCTGAACCATGCGTGTGTCTCTGCATGAGTTGGATGGGAGGGAAGGTAGAAGCAGGTGACCTGCCAGCATGGTGCTTTGGTCTAAATGTGCCCTTTCAGAAGTTATATCTCCTTCATTATAGCTGAAAATTGACATTGCACCCTAGCTGCCATGCAGGGCAAACACGAGACGTTAGGTGTATCATGAGGTCCCAGTTTTAATGCTCCTTTATATCATTCCTAGTGATAGATGAGCCATACATTGGTGTAGCAGTGTGCAGTTTGCATAGAATCGTAGAATGGGTTGGGTTGGAAGGAACCTTAAAGATCGTTTAGTTCCAAGCCCCCTGCTATGGGCAGACACCTCTCACTGGATCAGATTGCTAAAGCCTCATCCAACCCGGCCTTGAACACTTCCAGGATGGGGCACCCACAGCTTCCCTGGGCAACCTGTTAATTTCTGATGTATACTATGCGAAGAACTGGTTCTGCAACAAAATGATGCCATATTTTGCTAATGTCAAAACTTCAGATCTTTGGGAAAGAGATACAAAATAGTAGATTTTACCTTAGAGAAAATAAAGGCATGAGAGGTGAAGCTGTAGGTAAAACTATGATGATATTTGTTTTCAGTCCACTGTGCAAGCAGCATGGAAACTACAGACTTTTGTGACCGTTTTCTTTCAAAGGAGATGAAAAAAGGAGTGGAAAGCAAAGACAAATTTCATAGTTGCACCCCCAGGGTTGGACGATTCCGGTTTCCATAAAGCTAACCATGATTTCACAGAAATGCTTGGAGATTTCTGTTTGGCAGTACAATGTGTTTGGCAGAACAAACACACAAATTCTTCATCCAAAAGAGCAAGACTCATTTTCTTTACCATATATTTACTCTGTTCATGAAAGTAGGAAAATACGAATCTGTACAATATAACTGAGCTATTTTATTTTTGGTTAGGTCTTGAAGTCAAACTGTATTACGTGATATACCAGGCTAAGAAAAGAAAAGGGATTAACAGAGAAGGCATACTTTGTAGAAATGGTACTCAGTGCTCTGAGAAAAAAGTACATCTTCTGTATGCCCATAGACAGCAATGGTTTTCTGTGTTCTCATTCACAGGTTGCTGTGTTTCAGCTCTGTGAGGATGTTAACGTACAGATAAGTTTGGTCTGGGATTTTAGCCATTTACTGTCTGATTCACTTATAGTTCTTACTGAATCCACTGAACTACATTGTAGCAGTGCTTCAGGGAGGGTGCTTCTGTAAGATGACCAGGCAACATGGTAATACATTAGTAGAATAGGAAAACTTTGAATCTGATAAGGGAAACGTGAATTTTGGCTAAAAAATAAAACAGTGATACATTTGAAATTGACATCTGGCATGTGAATGTGGACTTACAGTGCTTTCTTATATAAAATTTATTATAAATTACATGTCAATTTAATTAAAACATCTGCTGGTAGACATAGTGAAAGAGCCAGGATCTCAGTAACCTTAGGTGCACACTACCGAAGAAGAGCAGCAGAAAAGATAGAGAAATCTGCTCAAAGTATATAATCATGTTGACCAAAACTAGTGTTTACCTGCATCAGTTTTCATTTCCAACTATTACTAATCATCTAGTTGAGGAAAAATGGAAAACTGGAATTCCAGGATAAAAATTGAGAGTCTCGCAGGTCATTTTTAAAGAGATTTTAATAAAATCTTGTGGAGCAGCGGGGAGGAGACAATCACTTTCAAATGCTAAACATTGATACAGGGCAAACAAAACTAGAAATTTGCTATCATAAGTAAATCTGAGTTATAATAAATATTGGAAGCAACTGGAACAGAAAAATAGGCCTGCAATCATATTCCACATAATTGGATAAAGAAAAAACACTATGCCAAAACTGGGAGGATAAAAATTTAGAAAGAACCCTAAAACTCTTCTTTCCATCCTCAACTCCTGTAGTAGAGAAATACGACATCACTAAGTTCTGGGATATGGTAAAAGCTGTACTAATATGGCTGGTCCCTTGTGCAGGAAGCTGTTGTCCCAGCCTTTCAAGATACTTAACAATTTAGAAGTGGGGGGGGGGAGATTTCTTTTTTGCTATAGCAGATATTGAGACTGTTGCTTGACTCAACTACTGAAAAAAACTTGAAGAAAAGAATGTACAAACTTTGAAAATCATTCAACTCACTTAGAAAAACAAGAATCAATTTCCCGATTATTTTGAGATGGTTTGGGAGAGGGAAACAAGTCACATTTAGGGAAAAAGGGAAAATAAATGCTGACATGGAAAGTAAAGGGGAAGTGGGGAAAAGCAGATCCATGCTGCAATACACGAAGGAAAACTGCATTAAAATCTTTCTCGGCAATACACAGCTGTTTTTCAGAATTATAGATGGCTATAGCAAATATCTCAAGCCTGGCATTGTTTAAGAGGCATTTGGACAATGCCCTTAATAACATGCTTAACTTGATCAGCCCTGAATTGTTCAGGCAGTTAGACCAGATGACTGTTGCAGGTCTTTTCTAACTGAACTATTCTATTCTATTCTATTCTATTCTATTCTATTCTATTCTATTCTAGTCTAGTCTAGTCTAGTCTAGTCTAGTCTAGTCTAGTCTAGTCTAGTCTAGTCTAGTCTAGTCTATTCAGCTTGTTGACAGTTTTCCAGTTTTTCAGCTTGCTTCTGGATGCTGTAGTCAATGGGGTAATATAGTATATAATACCTCCTTGCAGTGAAAAATAAGAATTTACATATGAGATTGGTTTACTCTAATCTAAAATATCCCAAATACCACACTGTGAGGATACAGTTGTCTCAGTGCCAAGTGTTGTGAAGGCACAGTTGGAAAGTACAGTTTACCATGGGCAATGTTATTATTCTTAATGATGTCTCCCTTGTTTCTTGAAGCTCTAAAAATGTTGTTTTGTGTATACATTATTACATCTGTACAAACACACACAGAGTACATATACAGAGACTACGGCGCTGTAATATTGTTCTTTTAATCATTATCACTAGTAATAATATAAAGTGCACCCTCATGCAGAGAAAAGGGTGTTCTTTTGTTAGAGATGAGAACATCTTCACATTGTATTGGTTTGATTTCTTATTCTCTATTTTCTTAGAGGTTTAAAATCCCAACAAAACTGAAGCTGAGCAATATGTAGTTATCAACAACCATAGGATTTGAATGGATTACTTTGTCTTCTGTGATACGCGTGGAAGGCAAAAACCAACAAAGAATATTATTAACAGGAATTCTTTTGTGTTTATTTAGTTGGAACATCTCTGTAAGACTTTCTGATCTACTCAATAGCATTTTGTTTCTTGTCCCTTCATTAGCTGATGTCTGCAACCTGCTGGTTTCATCTTTTCTCCATGACAAAGAGTTTCTACATAGATTTTTAACATCTTAACAGTTAAAGGAAAGGTATTAACATCACTTACAATGAAGCATTTATATAGTTAACATTTCAAAATAATGAAATACAGTGGTGAATCTTTGGTTATTAGGTGGTATGAATCAATTACATAATTACATTACTAGGTCTAGGTGCTTTACATGGTTATATTCTTGCAGTTTTTCTAAACTTTATTCTGACTGATAAAATCACTTAACTCTTAGGAACAGTTGGTTACATTCACCTCTTACTTAAGCCTGAAGTGTTTATTTTTCACTTACTGTTATTCCTGATTTGAGACTTTTGCTACATCCCTGGACACCTCTAGTCATTTTGCTTTTACAGCAGGTGCTAGCTGTTTCTGCTGCAGACTTTTTTTTCCTGCTTCATAATAGTTTTCTTGTCTACTGTCTCCTCACAGTTTTGTGGTTAACCTCTGCAGCAGGACAGCACGTATCTGTGCTCACTCTTCTCACAGTTCCTCTGATTTCTCCTATTTGAATATTCAGCTTCTCCCTCTTTTCTTGCTAGCACTTTATCATTTTCTTTCTACGTTGTCTTCATTGTATCAGACCATCTTAATTGCATCAAGTACATCCTGGATGTGATATTTTGTGTTTTGCATTATGTTGATCGGTGTGTTAGCATCCAGCAGGATACTTGGGCTTCTCATTTCCCAATCAATCAGCGTTACAATTATAAATTTACTTTAGTTTTTTTCTGCTTTGCTATGCTCTTCTGCTAACTTTCAAAGGTATTGGGGAGTCACACTGGCAAAGGTATCAGCTAACATTCACTAATTTGCACTGTTCACAGTCTTGCACATCTAGGTTCTTTGTGTGAGGGTTTTGGTCTTACTGCTCTTTTACACTTCACAATCTCTCGATCAGGCCTGCAGAAGGTTTTATTCCTAGTAGGTGTGCACAAACACTTATATGTACACAGAGCCCACCCATGATAAACCAACACGGGCTGGAGTACAGTAGTTTTAGAGGCACTACATGCACAATAACAGCACTCGCATTAGGACGAACAATTTGAATGGCTTGGTCCTGCTTTTTCTTGCCACCAAACCAGTGTCACATCTTGGTAGATTTTATGCTCACACACACTCACAAGAATCTCTCTCTGGTAGCTTTTGCATTCTTCTTCTACAGTCCTGCAAACAAGATGCCAAATGCCATGTAGCACCTGCACACCATTCACTGGGAACCTTGGCACAACCATCAGCCTTAACCAGCCATGTAACTATCCCCGCTGGCTGGTTAAAAATGCTGTGGCATTCCACATCAGCCTGTGCTATCAGACTTGTCATATCACTTAATAACTGTCTTAACAGTTGTAATGGTCCCAGATGATTCAGAAATGGCCAGGGTCTCCTTTTCTCCTCTAGACACAGTCTGCTTAAAGCTCCCCTCCCCCACCCCGGCCTCCACCAGTGATGAATCTCACAATGACACTGGACTCACGCAACAACATAAATAATAATTCTTAATACACACAGGAGGAAGAACACTTATTATCACATATACACTACTTTGGTTTCTTCAGGAAAAAAAGGCAGTATGTCACTCAGGTCCAGATTCTGTTTGGCTACGTGGGCCATCTCTCCTTTTGCTTACTTAAGGCAGATTAATATCAGCTAAGTCAAGCCTCAAAAATGGAAGATCCTAGATAAGTCCCCAGTTACCTCATAGGTAACTCCTCCCTCTTTAGATTTCAGGCATGAGTTGTTGAGTAAGAGATGAGTGTTGGTTCAGCAGCACACTACTAAAACCTAATAATTTAATGATTAATAAATACATCACTATTAAATTACAGTTATATAATTTTGGATTTGATTACATGCAACAACAGATTATTGCTCTTCAGTCTCACAAATCTCAAGCTGCAGCTACCGAATTACAGTCCTATAAACCTTCCCTTCCCCTGCTACTTAGTCCTAGGGTGCAACTCTGTCCCGCTTTACTCCTACACCCAGCATCCTTGCCCTGGAGTTGTTTTAATAACCCTCCTGGTTTCCTAGAAAGCCTGGTAGTTAGTTACAATGTCTGGTGTTCCATGGCAACCACTTGCTTATAGTCCACCAGCATGAAATCAGTGAGACAAGACCTCTTCTTAAATAATGAAAAAATCACCAATTTTAAATAATAAAGGAAAATTGTTATCTTACAGTCTGGGTACTAGTCTAGTTTTATAGATACCTAAAGACTACACTGTACATCATAACCTTTTTCCTGGTGGAATAGTGAAGTCAGAGCTGACTGAGTGATTC
The DNA here is from genome assembly GCA_033556795.1 of Tapera naevia. NCBI lineage: Eukaryota > Metazoa > Chordata > Aves > Cuculiformes > Neomorphidae > Tapera > Tapera naevia. Next base: position 2,472,046 of record JAUMJJ010000118.1, read on the forward strand.
TGTAGCAGTTCACTAGTCTGCAGTAACATTTAAAAAATAAGGAAGCAGCAAATAGGAGTCTAAAGAGTGAGATACCTGGAAGGAGCTTGTTTCTGAAAGAGGTCTTGTGCCAGGACGTTTGAGAACTTTAAGGCATTGCTTCAAATTTCACTAATCATCTCTTTTTATAGAAGAAGGTAAATCATCAAAATAGATATCAACTCAGTTCATGTCCATAGATGGTGTTTGTACCCTCATTACTGTGTGCTAATTGTTATTCTTCTTTGTCATCCTTGAAGGCAGAAAGTTACCTTTGTTTTCTGTGCATGGACTGTGGCAGAAACAGAGCAAGCACAGAAAATCTGTATTAAAGCCATGAATTGCGCTGATGTTCCCAAGTCCCGTATCCTTTCTTTACTCTTGAGATCATGCGTCAGCAACAGTAATCTAGACTGTAAATCTTCTTCCCACCAAATTGTATATATTCATATTTAAGACTCTGTAGTAGATGTACCACATAATTTCAGTGTCTGTTTTCCCCCATATGGATCTAATTTGCATTAGGGAGATAAATTTAAAATTCAAATACTCAAGAGGGCTGAAACTGATTGAGATGCACTACATATTGCATTTCTTTCCCCTCCTCACTAAATCTTTTTTCTGTGGTTATATCTTCAGATCTTTAAACTCAGAACTTAACATAGAAAGTTTATTGGTTTCCAGGCAGTGATCTGAGGCTCAAACCATTGCAGGTTGTGTGGCTAAGAGGTGTTAATTGGGTAATGTATGCACAAAATTTGGAATACCACTCAACAGTTAAATCAAATTAAATCAATATGCCAACTGATTACAGTGAACTTTGCATCAAACCATGTAGGTATTTAAGAGGCAATATACATTGCAACAAATCTGAAAACCCCTCTGCTTCCCTATTTTTCCTACTCACAGATATATCAAATGAATTTTCTTTTCCTAATATAATTGTGTTGTGCAAAACCACAATAATAATAATTAATGTTAAAGATAATATTAATTATTCTTAGTAGAAAATATGTGTATACCTAAGCAATATTTAAAATTAAAACATTTCTGGAGGTTATTCATGAAGACATTTGTTTAACAACCATCTAGCAAGATAATTTTGTAAGTCTGGGCATGACTACCTACATACACTCAAAATACAAACCCAGTGTATTTTCTTGTTTCCTCATTTGCTACTGATTTGGAGAGTACCTTCATTTACTTGTACTCCAAAGGAGATATATCTTTCCCTTTACTGATATGAGCTTGTACAGGGCTATTTAGAAAGTAGGTGATTGTCTTGCGAAGGGTGGTGAAAACAGGAGTCTGGAGGCCTAGTCATGTTGACTTGTCCAACTTTCACAGAGAATCCTAACATGAAAGTGAGATTAATCCTGAGGGCAGAGATTGAGTGGGAAAGTACTACAGACTGCTGCCTAAGGCTGAAACATAAAAACATCTGTTAAATCATGAAAGGCGATCTTATGGAAAGTTTTGAAATCTTCAGTATCAAGTAAGCAGTGTGGTTTATGCTTTCAGAATATGAAATTGAGAGATCATTTTTCCTGAGAATGAAGTGTGTCCTAGCCAAGAGGAATGCAGGATTGACATGCAGTGGCTACAAGGTAATGTGTATAAGCTTCAACCTCCTCCTGGTCCCCCCAGTATTCAACAAGTGACAATCTTATTTATTTACTTTTTTTTTTTTGCGTGTGTGTAGCTGAAAGCAAAGCCTGTGATAGAAAGAAACAGAACAGATAAAAAAATGCTACTACTGATTGCATATTCCCTTAGTAATGCAAATCTAGTCTCTCTCGCAGTTTGTTTTGTGCTATATTCCCACATCCTGATCCCCGGATTAGGGAACTAGCTGGAGCACAACCACAGAGGCGTAAAGAGAGTGCACAGCCAGGTCTTAGTCCCCTATGGAACTGGAGGCAAGTGAGGCAGGAACTCACACACAGGAACCTGGAAGTCTTCCCACATCCCTCTGCCTCTGTAATTCTGTGCTCTGGCTGAGCAGCCACCCAGTTGCATGAGTCGCCTCATTGGCCTGACGAGAATTACCTCAACATTAATGAAACCACGTTACCATAACAATCATTACTATCAACTCAGGGTTGAATTGTACTGAACTACCAAGACTGTTTATAAATCTCATTGTTTGTATTAATTTGTATTTATTACACGAAATCAGAAGCCACAGCAAATACTGATATTCCGTAACAATGTCTGCATTCAGGTAGTTCTTATTTTCAGCCTTTTGATCTTATTCCATCACTTAAACATCAGGAGAGAAGGGCAGTTCACATATAGTCTGGTGAGGATTCATTTTGAGTCATTCAAAAACAAAAAGAAAAGCATGCAAGAGAAGCAGAGCTCTTTTCAGGAATGTGTTCAAGGTCCAGACATATGTCTGTCTATTTGCACTGCTATCTACCTGGTTATACTGATCATTTTTCATTACAAGGACCCCTGTTTACTCAGCTGCTTCACAGCAAAAATGATTCTATCCCAAAGCTGAATCTGCAATCAGGCAAAAGAGCTGAGCTTGTAGTGGTGGTACATTTGTATGGGTTCCCCCCGCCTCCAACCCCCCATTTATGACTGCTAAGCAGAGGGGTCACCTTGTTTCACCTTTTGTTCACTTTTAAAAGTTAATGCAGTTAAAAATTTAAGAATATATTAATCCAGATTGATGCTGGCCTAAATTTATTCTCTTTGACTGTACTTAGAGTTAGGAATGAATAAAATGTCACCTGATTAGCTGAAGTACAGGAAAAACTCATTAATCAAGTAGAATCTTCAGAGAAAACATGAATAAGTTTTGCTTGCTACTGTGCTTTTGCTAAACGTACTAATCAATTGTTGATTGGAGAGGAGGAAGGAAGGTTATACAGGGGGAGCATATTTATAGGTGACTGTTTAGTAGATTGTTCAGGAGTACTAAGTACAGTGGAAATCAATTACTTTGCATTGGATACAGAAGTCAAACAAATACGGAAATTAAACTGAAGGATGTGTAGTGTGCTTTGTGTTTGGACTAGAAAGTTGGCAGGAGCACAAATGATTTCTAAACATCAGCACTACATTACAGAACTCTTACGTTCTGGAATAGTCCCCAGTTACAGTTCCCCGCACCCACCCCTCTTTAGCTGACATCATGAATTTTTACAGTCCTAGACTAAAGTTATCACTCCCATGACTGGGAATTGAATATGAGGATTCAGGAATCTGGTGTCAAGACACTGGGCTTGGTTGCGTGTCAAAATAGCGTCATCTAAACTTGACTGGAGAACTCAAAACTAATTTCTAGTGCATTTACATATACAGCAGTTAATCTTTACAAATGGGAAGCATTAATCTGCACTGAGTTTTTAAAATGTCTGGTTTTCATCAGAATAACAACTCATTAAAAAGGAAATGTTTCTATATACCTCTGTGTTGTTTGTGAGAGACTGTCAATTTAAAAAGCAATTTCCAGATTTTTTGTTTAATGAACAAGAATTCTGACTGTATCACAAGAACTCTATATCAAACAAAGTTTACAGTATTAACTAGAAAGCAGTCAAGACAGTCCCTAAGAACATGTGTTTTAATACTGGATTAAGTGAGTTGACAGGAAACACAATAACTGTGTTTTAATCTCCTTTCATAATTTAACCACTCTTTGAAGCCTTAACAGACTATGCAGTATTTAAGTTTTATAAGGGTGTACTACTTTATAATCTCATTGAAACTGTATGGTCAGCTGACTTGATGCCTCTTCCATTGCATCAGATATTGAGTGTGTTTTCTTCTCATGCCAGGTGATCCATTGCAGTGGCTATTTGAAGATACGGCAATATATGCTAGATATGTCTTTGTATGATTCCTGTTACCAAATTGTTGGACTGGTGGCTGTAGGTCAATCTTTACCTCCCAGTGCAATCACTGAGATCAAACTTCACAGTAACATGTTTATGTTCAGAGCAAGTTTGGACTTAAAATTAATATTCCTAGATTCCAGGTAAGTAGCTATTTCATTTAGCATGAAATGTTTTCATAAGTGTTCTCATAAGCTATGGTGGTTCCCAAATAGATCAAAATACCCATGAAAAAATAACGCGTTTGAAAATAGATCTGGAACACAAAGACCTTGTGAGTTCTTCAGAGGCCTTCAGGTAGCTGGATAGACCCTACCTTGTCTTGAATACCAACATGTAAGAGCCGGTACAATTTAACCTACAGTTACTTCAGAGAGTCAACTAAAGCCTTCTTGCTGTAATAGGCACATGAGTGGTAATACATTTGTGCCTTAAAGGACATAGATTTTAACGTAAAAGCTAGCAGAAGGAATAAGGATGTACCATCATCCATAATTAAAAGAATCCCATAGCTGAAACACTGAGGTCAAATGACTTGCTGGGGTCATCCAGAAAGCTTTTAACAGAGTAGTAAGAAAACCTAGTCTTCTGGACTTTAGTGTAATACCTTTACAATGAAACCAATCCTGCGAATGAGGTTGTTAGAATGAAAAAGATTCAATCAGATACTACATGAAAACACAGCCTTCTTAAACAAAACTTGGGAAAATGACTGTTGCTGAGGAAGTAGAGCCCTGCCTCCACTCTCAGCTGATACAGCTCACATACCAGCTAAGAAGAGCAGAGCACAAAACCCAAGCTGAAGGAGCTGTGAGTGATTAATTCCTCTCTTTTTGAAATATGGTATCTTTTAGCATGCAATGATACCTTGTACAGTGCAGTTCAAGACAGCCTGAGAGGAAAAGCCCTGTTCCCAAAAGGCTATTGACAAGATGACCATTCTTCAAAAATGCCTGCATGTGGAGCAGTACGTCAAATACTCTCTCATTGCCTGGGCATGCTGCATTTGCAAGAAGCAGAAATGATTTTCATATGTAACAGTGAAAAAGAGTCCATATCCAAGACAGTGGGGAAGTTTTGCATGGCAGGTCAACCATGCAGGAACATGATTTTTCTCTGTGCTGTCAAAGAGATAGTGGGCCATCAGCTGCCAAAATACAAAGAACTATTTGTTTCTGGAATTATTCCCTTTTTTTCCGGCACACTTTATTTAATGTAACAACTACAAAGAGGCACAAGGGATTCAGCAACATGTCTTTGCATGTGGAAAAAAAAATGAAATTACGTGCCTAAGAGGAACTGCCTGGAGATGTAAGTGTTTTCAAAGGAGACAGTATAACCAGAGGTGTTGACAGGAGCACCGATAGAACCAGTACTGTTGCATAGCTGTGTTTACCAAAGAGCAGATGGGTGTCATCCACACACAGGACAATCAGGGGTATTAAGCATAACCAAAGCCCTTTGCTCTCCCAGCTGGGTAAACCAAATTATATTTGCTCAGAGCAGGGACATATTACGAATAAGACAAAACTGTTTTGAGGATTGCTTCTAGTATCCATACAAGGAAAAGTGTTGCTGGATCTTTAGGGGCAACAGTCGCAGCAGACAGACCAGTATGAAAGCCATGGGAAGGAGCAGTTAAATAAGCCTTTCTAGACACTTCATAAAATGCAAAACATGCAGGAGTTCATTTGTCAAGGTCACTAGACTACTTCCCCACAAAGGCATCTGCTGCTTCTGATATTTGTGGTGCATCCTACTTGTTCATTGCTACACGGTTTATAAAGGCTTTAAAGAACTCTAGATGGCAGAACTGATCACTGGGGAAAGCTCTGTTTCCTTCTGTGTGCCCTATCACACCCAAAGAACAATCTTCAAAGCCCAAGCTGCCTACAGTGGCTTATTGAGGGAGCTGGTTTTGTGTTAAGGAAGTCAAGCAGCTGACTTTATTTCCAGATTCAAACTTTTCAAAAGTTTGGCTGTCCTCATAACTGTTAATGATGTTTTTTTGGCCTGTGGGAAGACCAGCTTCAAAGTGAGTCTGCACTTCCAGAAAAATTAACACCTGTCTTGGGTTTGCGGTCTTTTGTTTGGTTTTGGATTAGCTGTTTCTGTACATGCCAATTAAGTGATCAGGGTGAAACTGCCACCCTTGTTTAAATTGCACTGAAATCAGAAAGAGCACTGAAACCTGAACAGGATCTTACACCAGTATTTCACCATGCTGATACACTGAAGTGAGAATTTGGGCACATAAAAAATGGTAAACCAGGAGGCACAGGGCACACAGTACAGAGGAGAAACACAAGCATTTATAGACATATCCTCCTGCAGAAAGAGACCACACGTGCTCACTCTCTATTGGCAGCCCCTGATTGAGGCAAAGGCATGCAAAATTTTCTCGGATGAAGGCACAGCTAGAGTAACTGTGGATGTATTTGTACTTTGTTTATAGTAAATCAGATTGCAAAGACTTTTTGTTGTTTGCTTTTCTGATTTCCTTCAGAAGAATCCCACCCTCCAATCATCTCTCTCAAGTAGTGTGTAAAGTCCCCAGTCCCTGTGGGGTCCACACGATTACTTAGTGTTAGGGTAAGAGTAAAGAAGATATAAAGATAGTTACAAAAGAAAAATAAAATGTGATTGAAATTTACATTATCTGCAACCCTCAATGACACGTTGGCTGATTCCCTTGTATCCATTTCTGTAGGTACTGATGTGTTATTATTTGATATAGAGTGTATCCTCATTAGTGTTTAAGTTCAGACCACAGACATCCTTTTGAAGCAAATGTCCTAACTTCCCCCACTCATTGCACCACAGTTCATGTCATAAAGAAGACTTAGGCATGTGAACTGTATTCCTTCTGGATCTAAACAGGAAGAAAATCTCCAAGAGCAAGTCTAAAGCGTCCCAAATACTACAAAGCTTTCAGTGCACAGCCCTGGACTAGAGCTGGTCCCAAGTAAAAGTGCCAAAATTAAAATCTGCAGATATACCTGATGCTGCAGAAGTAGATCCTCAGCAGTAACCATTTTACCTTACAGATCACCTGCTAATGGACTGTGCTGCTTGTTAACGCAGACATGCCTTTGTATGGTACCTCTGTTCTGCCTTTTTAGGTGAAGAAAGACCAGGACAGCATAAAACGCCCCTCAGCAACACTAGATAAACATTATGTCTGAATTGCACAATGTGCTTTAAGGATTTTTGTTCTCAAGCAACAGTGCTAAATAAAAAAAAAAGTCCATGCTAAACAATGAAGCTTGATTCTTCAGGTCTGATCCAGTGTAAGTCTGACCAGTGTAACCTGGTTCTATAAGATCTGGAGAGATACTGATGTTTCAAATTTGTTCCGTTGTTCTACCCATCATGTGACAATGTTTTTCTGAAATCTAGCTTCAAGCTTACTTTTCTTAGCTTGTGATCTTCATAGCTCCTTGTCTTTCCACATTCTCAGCCTGAATAAACTCCTGCTTCCTTCTTCTGTTAGGTGTTAGCTTTAATTTATTTATAGACCATGATCACAGCTTCTGCTATGCATGTATGTTTGCAAAAGCAAATGAAAAAGTGTCAGCAGTCCACAAGAGTAGTTTTATTGTTTCATGAATGGCTCCTCAACTGGATCTTTGTGCAAAGGATCACGCATGGCAGTAGCAAAAGCCCCAAGCGGAAATAAGTAAAAGAATTCTTTTTCCTGCCTGTGTGTAGGGCTGGTCAGGGAATAGCTGCACCTTGCTTTGACTGTGTTGAGAGGGTTTATTTTTTTATAAAGATGAGGATTCTGTTTCCAAAACTTGATGTGTTGGCACAATCAAATCTCTAGGTTAATGAAACTGAATATACCTAGAGATTTTGCTTATTATAGAAACTTCCTTTTCCAGAGTGACTGAATTAACTGGATATGAGCCCCAAGATTTGATAGAAAAAACCCTCTACCACCATGTTCATGGCTGTGATGTGTTCCATTTACGATATGCTCATCATCTGTGTAAGTAAAAAGAATGTTAGCCTGAAATTTATTAAGTAGAATGATAAGTTTTGCAGACTACAGGCGCTATGCTGGAAAGTAGAGAAAGCTTTCCAGATCTTGACTGGAAATCTGGAGCTAGATTTTCAAAACTGCTTGTCCATCACTTAAAGGAAATCATTAGTCCTGCAAATAAGCTAGATACTCAATATGCTGTGCTTCTGAAAAAAAAAAAATCTGGCCACTTTTATCTTTCTACTTAAAGGATCTAGGCTCTTTTGAAACTTTTGGACTTGACTTTGGGTGGCGAAATCTTGAAGGAAAAAAAGCTGGAAGAACAAGCGAGTGATATGGGAAAATCTGATCTTTACTAGCCTCTGTTGTTAAAGAAAAATTATGCAGCAGCTACATGTTCCTCTGAAATATGTTAGTAATAATCATCCCATGTTTGAAGTGAATGCAAACCCCCAAAATTCTGAGATGAATGTTCATTAATAGCATGTGGGTGAGGCTTGGAGAACGGAGTGTCAGGAAGAAAAATTACACATTTAATAATTCCCCATCTGCTAACAGAGATACTAACCATATCTTCAAACATCTGGATTTGGAAAGCAGCTCATTCAGTAGCAGATTAATTTGAGAAGCAAACTGGGGGTATAACTGAACTCTGGATTTGGCTCACTCTGCCGCAGCCCGCATGATGCAAAGTTGACATCGAAAAACCAATGTCAGTGAATTTTTTCCCATATTGCTCCTGTAGGCTGAAAGCATCCAGAGTGAAATCCTTCTCTTAGGCTTCCTGAAGGACGAAGTAGTCAGTTCTTCACCTAATATGTGTTATTCGTGAAGATCTGGATGATAAAGGAGGATGTAACTCTATTTGGCAAGGAAATGGCCTCAAGTCACATCAGAGCAGATTTAAATTGGGTATTAGAAAACATTACTGAGAGAGGGTGAAGCATTGAAACAGGCTGCCCAGGGAAGTGGTGGAGTCACCATCCCTGGAGGTCTTCTAAAAATGTGCAGACGTGGCATTTTGGGATATGGTTTATTAGGCATAGTGGTGTGGGGCTGATGGTTGGGCTTGATGATCTTAGAGGTCTTTACCAACCTTAATGATTATATGATTCTAAGTCAGTGCTGAATTCTGTTGATGGCAGTGTGTGATACATCTGGGAAAGCAGAAACTGATCTTTACAGCAAGTCTATATTTAACAAAACACCACTTAATACTCTAGGCCATGGCAAACTGAAAACTAAAATCAATGGCATACTGTTCTGTTGGGGGCATCCTCTTTGTCCTGTTAACATCTGCACCTGGAAGTGACTGTTGAATTGTACAAAATATCACTCATTATTTTCACAAGACTATTTGAAATATCTGTGTCAACCAGTACAGAGAGGGTCATCTCTGGAAAACAGTTTTCCATTTTAGAGAAGAGTGATGGATAATTCTGTGTGCGTGGTATGACTGGAGTTTTAAATAAAGAAACATATCATATTTACTAAATTACAACCCCCCACACCTCCTCCCACAAGGAAAAAAGCCCTTAACCAAACTGAATACCTAAAAGCAGCTCTCCAGATACTTTATCTGAATTACAAAGATAAATTATTGCAAAGTTTAAAACCAGAAGAAAAATGCGAGACATATGCAAAGAAATTTATGAAAATTTCAAAGTAGGCAAATGCCAAGAAGGAAAAACTAATGGCTAATATTTGGGCAACAGTGGGAACAGTGCAGAATCATGGTTAGAATGCCAAGTTATACAAATTATTAAAACAGATGTAAAGTGTACAAACTTCCTCTGGGGAAACACTGTTATAACTCCCCCACCATCCATCAGTAAATGTTTTAGGAACACAAACAGTAAAAGGTTGGCAAGTTTGACGTACCATTCTATAAAACAATTTGATGATTAAGTGTCATCTGATGAAGAAATCTGGAGAGAAACAACTTACACCTAATAAGGGTGAGAAGAGAAGACAGAAAAGGGAAAAAAAGAGATTAAAAGGGAAAAAAGAAGAGAGAGGAAAAGTAAAGAGAAGAGAAAAAAGAAAAGAAGGAAAGGAAAGGAAAGGAAAGGAAAGGAAAGGAAAGGAAAGGAAAGGAAAGGAAAGGAAAGGAAAGGAAAGGAAAGGAAAGGAAAGGAAAGGAAAGGAAAGGAAAGGAAAGGAAAGGAAAGGAAAGGAAAGGAAAGGAAAGGAAAGGAAAGGAAAGGAAAGGAAAGGAAAGGAAAGGAAAGGAAAGGAAAGGAAAGGAAAGGAAAGGAAAGGAAAGGAAAGGAAAGGAAAGGAAAGGAAAGGAAAGGAAAGGAAAGGAAAGGAAAGGAGCAAACCTAAACTAGGGTAACCTTTGCTTTTTCAAAGAAAAATAATTCCCAAACTGAAGACCTGAAGTAACTGAAGTTTAAGTTAGGCAGCACAGAGAACAAAACAAAGGAAACAGTGAGGAGAACAAGTTAGAAGGGATATAACAAGAACATCAGGCTACGAGGAGAATGTAGATGTGAATATTTGCCTAAGGTGTGCTGGCAGAAAACAGTTATTTCCTGTTTTACACATTTGGTTAGCTTCCAGATATATGAAAAATCTTCCGGCGTTTGAACTAGTGTGATTTATTTCTATAGCACCATCAATATACACAGTGTTTGCTCTGCAACTGGGGAAATGTGAACACACAAATAATGACTCCTTGCCTAAGGATCTTGCATTCTAAAAGACAGGATAGAGAAGCTGTTCCAGTACAGAAAAAATATTCCCCTCTACACCATAGACAAAGAATTTTCTGGCCTCAAAGAAATCACTTCATTTGTAGCACCATCTCTCTGTGAGGAGGATTTTGTGTATCCCACATGTTGTGATATCATTGCTGTTCCCACATAAACTTTTACAAGAATCACATTTCTGTGCCTTGGCAAGGCAAGGCCCAGGCCCAGCTAATATTATCACCCAACTGTTCTGCAACTTCCTGGAAGTCAACCTATGTATTTTAAAACCTGTCTTATAACAGAGCACAGTTTATACTCTGTCCATGGAATTGAGACTATCAAGCTGTCTGGCAGAGCTGCACTGTTTTTTAAGAGAGTATCCATCCAGTGACCACACTGCTTAAGGTCTGGGCCAATGACATGCCAGGTTGTGCATGCCAGGGAAGCTAAAACAATAACTGCTGAGAGTGTGGAACCAAGAAGTCCATTTCTCTTAGTGGTATCCTTAAATGCAGGCTAGGAACTCCCAGCCACATGCCTATAAGACTGCTGCAGCCTTTTAAAATAGCCATCTATGACAGACCAGAAGGACCAGCCCAGCCAGCTCAGTGCCTTTTTCAGCTTCCCTGCTAAACCAGGAGGGAACCACAACAGCGGAACACCCAGTTGCATATGGCAAATCTAAGAGCCAAGGCTAAAGCCACTGACTCCTCCCCATCTGATTGCAGTAGAGGCCACCAAGAAGTCTGAGCCGACACAGATTGTTTTGGTAGTGGACTTACCTCACTCCCATTTCTGAGGTTTCCCAGTCAGCATCAAACAGGGTAATTTAACACAGAGCCAAAGGGAAATTGACCTCATTTACTGTATCGGAAGCGCAGCTACTGTCTCCTAGCCAAGGTCAGACTTTCCTCAGATTACTAAAAATGCAGAAGACATGGAGCGCTCCTCTGTCCCAGGAGAAATATTGGTTTATCCATATAATTAGGAAGAAAAGCTGAACACTGTAGTCCTAAGTGGTTTTCACATCTTTTAAAATACTGTCTTAACTGGAGAGCTAAAACAAGGATTTAAAAAAAATCAGTGAAAGTCAAAACTAGTTAGTTAGCAGTCCATTACAGCCTTCATTTCTCAGTGTCAGTGAGGATGGGTTTTTGAATGTCCTGCCATATGTTTGTTATGTTGCTTTCTGAACAAATAGATACAATATCCTGTAATGGAAGGAGAACTGATACTTCCAGAAAGACCTGGTTATGTTAATTTTCTAAGAGCCTGGTTTTCTTAGGGAGATAACATGGATTAGAAGAAAAGTTCAAATACATTGTGTTGTGCGCAGATGGATAGGAGAGTAAGCAGTGCAGAGAGGTGACCTGTATGCTACAGTCTTAGAGAAACCTGTAGCAAGAATGAGAACTCTTCGTCTTCTTTTATGTCAGTCTTATATTTGGCTATTCACATTACTGCGGTCTCTGACTACCACTGAAATTACCAATCCCCTCTCTCCCAGATAATAACCGAACAAAAATGTTAAACACAGCGATGATTGTAGTTAATTACCAAATATAAGCAACCCCGCAAAGGTTGTGCTCTCTCTCAGTCCCAATTTAATACTGGATACTCTCCCTGTCAGAAAAATCTTCTGTGAATACCAATTCACAAAGGCTTTATATTTTCGAGTGGTCATTGGCTCTGCTAGACTCAGCTGAAAGAGAAAGCTGTTATTCGATTTCCTTATTATGTATTTGCTTCTGCACCAACCATATACAACAAGAGAACAAAATTACAGTGAACTTTGCTACTAAGTACTCTCCAGTACAAACCCTACATTTTCAAGCAGTAATCCAATTTCTTAATCCTTTATTAAATAAAGGAATTTCTGCTATTGGTCACTTTTTTTTTGAACATAGTTCGTGTATCAAGCTCAATCTCTTATTTCCCACTTTAAAATAAAGTAACTGATGGTATAGAAGAGTAGGAAGAAGGAGTTTCCTAGAGGAATGCTCCAGCGTAACACAGGAGAAGAATCACATTTCAAGACTGGGTATTATCTTCAAGTGAATTATGAGATAAAGTCTTGGCACTGAACCAGAAATATTTGTGACTAGATTCAGTATTTAGATTCTGCACAACTCCTATTATAGCATAGCCTTATGCCAAAAAGTCTGTGTTCACAGAGAACAGAATGTAGAGAGGACTACATTTCTAGTGAAAACTACCAGATTATTGATTCACCTCTCTGGCCCTGTATTATATGCGTGTTTAAGAACGCAATAGCAGTTTATTCCCACCTTTTAAATCAGTCTTCAAAATTTAGAGCTTGCAGAGGAAAAAGCATCATAGCATAAAATACATTGCAAAACACACCATAATAAATCAAGCTATGAATGAGAAAAGTGCTTCCAAATATACAGGAAAAATTCAAGCTAGTTGTGTCTGCTTCAAGATACTTCTGCTGTCTTGAACTTTTCTTTCCCAGTTAGAAGACTAGAAACAGTATTTTTTCAGAATGCAAGCATAAGAGAGCAGGGTGAACTGGAAAAGAAGACCTTAATAGCTTGAAACATACTATTTGTAAAGAATAATGTGACCTTGTGTAATTATGTAAGGGGGCAGGACAGATACCTTTGCAGGGGAGCAATTTAAACTTTCGTGGGAGAAGGAGGTTTAAGGGAGGGGGAGGAAGGAGGAAAGTCCCTGCCTTGCAAATAAATCTCTCCAGGAGGGGGTCACAAGTCCAAGCAATGTGAAATGCCTTTTTGTAATGTATTCACAGTGTTGGTGAAAGGCCAAGTCACAACCAAGTACTATCGACTACTGTCCAAGCACGGAGGCTGGGTTTGGGTACAGAGCTACGCTACTATTGTGCATAACAGCCGTTCATCACGGCCTCACTGCATAGTGAGTGTCAATTATGTCCTTACGTAAGTCAAAATACTTTGTACCATTACGTGTTACCAGCAATTGATTCATTTTGCATCTTAGCAGTAATTGATTCATTACTAATTAAATCCTTTGAGTTTGCTTCATTTACGCCTTCCAGTATCATTCTGCACTTGCATGTTACAGTCACTTTTCTCTCCTCATATCCTCCCTCTTTTAGTTACGTTGAGCTCAAAAGAGCTAGCATTCCTGATGATTACTTCATAATGTGTTAGTACCACTGGTGGCCATTCGTGTTAGATCTGGACCCCAGGTCTGTAACTACCATGAGAACTGCAATTGGGTTGTCCAGACACAGAGAAAGCTACTGCTACCCAGCAAAGGTCACAGCAGCAGTTTGGGAGACAGAAACATGGTAGAAAGCATTACTTTTCAGAGGCAAATGAATCACAGAGGATTCCCTCACTTGCCTTGTGTTGCACAGATACTCAGGGCAAAACTACAATCTCACAATGGCCAGTAGCTCACACTGAGCTGGTACAGTGATTTGGACCTGTAGCTTATGAATTCAGATCAAGTCATGAAGTTGTTACAAAATTGCTATCTTGACATAACCTTGAGAGACAGAAATCTATAGTGAATAAGAGGGATAAGTAATAGTGAAACAGATTTTGACTGAAGAGATGATCTGTGGGAGAAAAGGAAAAGAAAAGGGATAGTGGGCACACATTCTGTTGAATCATGTAAAATAATAGGGAACTATACACTCTATTCTTTCACCTAGATTAGTTCATTTCTTTGCTGGCTTGAAAACAAGATGTGTTTGCATGATGTGTGTGGTAGGACAAGATTTGTTTGTACTTTTCAATGTTGTTTCTGATACCTGACTTCATGAAGCTAAAGTGTACGAGTTGAGAAACCACAGCGTGTTTCCTTAAACTACTTGAAGCAGGTACTTGGCCCTGAACACATTGGCTAATGCTGCCCTCATTCCGGTACAGAAGTGAGACTCAACAGCATGGGGAAAAACTCATCTCTTCAACATGCTTAAGTCCCATGAGTTGAAGCAAGTGATTTGAGTAAAAAAGGAAGAAACTGTGCCAGGGATATAACAGTATATTCTTGAGTTGAATTTACTTCCAGGATATTCACCATTGAAAACTGATAGAAATGAGGTCTAAAAACTGAGTGAGAAGGATTTTTTCTAGTTATCCTTTCAAAAACATGCTCTGCTATTGCTACAGACAAAACTAGGGGAGATCATTTAATTATCAGAAGTATTTAAATTAATCTTTCAAAATACGATCCACAGACTGTTCTTGATTTGTTTTTTAGCCTCTTTTGCCTAAAAATCTACCATGTCTGTGTGGCAGATAAAATTGAACAAAACAGAGCAGAAATGAAAGTCTAAGACTGTCATAAAAACAACATTGCAACTCCTGTGGTCTAGTTACAAGCACTTTGCGTTAACAGGAGAGGAATACCACTCTTTTTCCTTTCCTTGGGGCTAATTGTGAGAGCCATGGGAGACCAATTCCTGATTGAGGAGGAGACAGATGGATTGACCTGTGTCTTTCTATCAGCTGACATGACTGTGATTCCAAACTGCAGGGTGCCATGGATGGATGAGAAGAAGTTGGCACAGGTTAGGTTCAGAAAACGGGGACATGAGCGACAAAGATGTTAACGTGTTTTCCAATGGAATGTTTGTGATAGACTTGCATGGGGACAGGGTTAGACCATATGATTCACTTCCTTCTGACATCCCCAGACTCACTCTGCAGACTCAGTGAAATTCTTGGAAAACTGAAAACACTGTGAGAGTGAAAATGTATTTTCAAAGGAGCTATTTTGGATTTGTGTGGTATGTTTGAGTATGTAATTTATTGGACTCTTCTTTCACAGAGATATTGAGTATAAGGAACTTCAGTTGTCACTGGACCAGGTTACCATTTCTAAGTCACAATTTTCATGCAGAAACTCAGTATCTACCTCGCAGGAAACAAGGAAAATTGTAAAACCCAAAAGTAATAAAATGAAGGCAAAACTCAGAACAACGCCTTACCCACAACAGGTAACTTTTTCAGCAGTATTTATGCGCCATTTGTTGTGGTAGAGTGATTGGGACATTATAGAGATCATCCAGAACTGAATGTACTGTAAAACTCACTATAGTTTGCTCCGCTGTAGCAAATCCATTATAGTCTGTAATACAATTAAATCTTTTTGGTTTTGGGGTGGATGGCACAAATAGTATAAACCAACTCTGGCGAGTAATGAAAACACACAAACGTTCGGATTTGGAGTATGTAAAGCACTTCAAAACCAATGTGCATTCTTGGTAAAAAGAAGAGAAAGTTGAATTAAGGATAGTTGTGTCGTGAAAATTCGAGCTCATATAGAACACATCTTTCACTGTCGATATGCAGAGCTCTTAATGACACAGAGGTATTAGCAGTTTCCTTACGCTAGAAAATGCATCATAAGAATAAATCCTAGCAAACAGCAAACTGGGCAGGGATTTGGAATACCTCTCACTGTCACTGGGTGAGATAGCCCCAGTTGTGGAAGGAAACTGTGGAGATTGTCCATAAAACTATAAAACTAGATTGGTGAGACTGACACCCATCATGAGACATGCTGAGACTACAAAGAATTATTGCTGGAAGAGGTTGCTGTTACCTTAAACCAGCAGTGAACACAGCTGGCACACGTAGTGCATTCAAAACAATGAGAACACAAGAAGTGTTTGGTGTTTGGAGAGGAGGGAGGGAGTGGGAAGCGAAAATAATTGTGATAGAAGCCAATGCAAAGGACAGATTTTGTCTTCCTGCCATTCTATAGCTTGACATGCCAACATATGCAAAACCATATTCATGATGTGCTATGAGTGACTTTCACTATTTTACAACAAACTTCTGCCCTTTGATGTTTACAACTGCCTATGCTTACTAGCTAAAATCCAACTAACAAAATTATCAAACAAGTCCTTAACACCAAGATGACAGAATAGTTTTTTGTTCCCAAGTTAAGTGAAGGTAAAGTTATCGTGAAGAGAAGGAACTTTAAACGCACTGGTAAGCTAGTCGCTTTAGCCAGGGAGATTGTTGTTCAAGGAGACCCAGCTCTGGAAGCCTGTATGATATGTTATGTGCTTTCATATAAAAGTTAGTCATATAACTCTCTTCTCCCCCTCCTTTTTTTTTTTTTTCTTTCTCCCAGCAATACAGCTCATTCCAAACAGACAAACTGGAATGCAGCCAGGTGGGAAACTGGCGATCCAGCCCTGCAGTGAATGCTGCCACCATTCAAGAACAAAACTTCCATTCAGAAAACAGTGAACTTTTATATGCCCCGTCTTATAGCTTGCCTTTCTCTTACCATTACGGACACTTCCCTGTAGATTCCCATGTCTTCAGCAGTAAAAAACAAATGTTGCCTTCAAAGTTTGGGCAGTCTCAAGGAGCACCTTGTGAAGTGGCTCGATTTTTCTTGAGTACATTGCAGTCAAATGGAGAATGCCAGTGGCATTATGCCAACTCCTTGGTACCCAACAGCCAGTCACCATCCAAGAATCTTCCTGATCAGCCAGTGAACATCATCCGACATAATCTTGCACAGAGTTATGAAGGTGGGTGTTACTTTAAAAAAAAGGAAAAAAAATAAAAGCAAAACTGTGGGGTGTCTGAGAAAGGTTTGTAACTGTAGTTTGAAAACAGGAATTACAAGGTGTTTATGAAAATCAGAAATAGTGAAGTATAGCAACCACTATGTTTATGGTATTTACATTTTCATCTCTCCTCCCATTACCACAAGCACTTGATTAGGAATATAATCAAAGCATCAGCTGCAAAAAATGTATTCACCAGAATCACTTTTAGAACAGGGCAGAGATACCACCTCCTTTAATACTGGCACAGTTCACCTCCACGTTTTGCAGTATCAGAGTTACGTAGTGGAATTGCTCAGGTAAGCCTTCGCAGAACTCAGAAAGAAAGAAACGTACTTCAGTTCACATAGAGAAATTAAAATAAACATGATCTGTTTCCATAAAAAACTGAAGGCTGTTCTTTCTGAGTATGAACCCATTCTGAATGTCTTTACCTTAGTTAGTATAATGAAGGAGTAAAAGAAATAACCTATGTTCTGCTTTCTTTAAAAATGTCTTCAGTGTTCCTCCCCAACCAATGGCAACATCTCTCTATGCAGATAGTCAGATCAAATACTTTGAACAAAGCACTGAAGACATTAAATTCTCTGAGGTGAAAGGAAAATAGTAAAACCCAAAATGCTGCAAATCTATAAACTAAATGTAAACAATATCAAGATAGACTCGAATCCTTAGATCTCACATACATTACATCTATCTGCATACACCATTTCATTTAGTTAAAAATTACTGATAAGGACTGACTTCTGTTATAAAGATAGGTAGAAACATTCCTTTCTTCTAGTTTCACTAAGGACAGGACAGAGGAAGCAGTAGTGGAAACTTAAAATTAAAAACAGCTAGAAAAGATAGGCTCAAGATTCTTGTGAACCAGAAACAAGCATTTATTCACTTAGAGACATGACATTAGATATCCTAGATGTGAAGGGAATACCTGCAGATGCTAAAAGCTGAGCTTGCTACATCAGACAGAAGACAGCATCAGATATTGAATGCATTTCCCACAGAGGAGCAAATAACTTCTGTCCAGGTTTTGTCCTTCTCAGGACTGTTTGACCTTACCTAGCAGATTGACCTCACCTAGCTGACTGACCTCACCTAGCTGACTGCTCCATGTTTAGGTTGAAAATGAGCAGGTCTGAAGGTCTTCTTCAGCCTAGTTGCAGATTTGATGCTTTTTCTGAGCCCCTGGTTCTCTATGTGCTATCTTTGTTGCTGCTATGGACTGGGTGTGAAAAGTTGTAGCGTATCTGTAGACCAAAAATGAGAAATTATTTTGTCCTTTCTAAAGCTGCTGTATCTTTGTGGAAAAGAAAAAACTCTACATCTTCTGAAGATAAGTGTAAGGATTGGAGTAAATTACCCTCAGTAAGCGTGCAGGAACAAAGCTATTCCAGGTGTAGAGAAGTCAACTCAGTTTTTCTTCTCTGCTTCCAGTCATGAGACTGACCAAGAAAATAGATCCACCCTTTGCTGGTCAGAGGGTGCCGTCAGATACACTGAGAATGGATGTGGAAAGAACAGCCTGTTCAGAGAACAGTCTGTAAAATTGATCATGGCCATAACATTTGCCAGGAAAGGCCAGTGAGCATAGCAGCAGACAAGCAATTTACCATCAGTCGGTTGATATGGGCAGATAACTCCTAATAAATGTATTAAATCAGAAGGATTCTACAGGAATATGGTTAAGCATGTTAAGGTGGAAAAAAAACCCAACAAAAAACTGCAACAACTGATAGTATTTTTCCATTTCATCATGCATGAATACCTTCACCATATTAATATGAACAGGAAAATGGAGTTGTGATACCAGTGGTTATGTTGGAATATGTAGGTTTTCTTTTGAGCATGGACGTATTTTAATGCTTTTTTAGCTATTGGGCATTTGATGAAAACTGACTCGGTACAATTAATTCTCTGTAAAAGCACTTGCAGTTGCACTATTTGGGAAGGAAAAAAGAATATGGTCAAGCTCAGGCCCGGTTAGAGATCATTGCTGCAGTTCAGACACAGTGCTGTAAGAGAGGAAAGAAAAAAGGAACCTCTCCTGCAAAGAAGATTTATATCAAATTGTTACAGAGTTTATTTCCTCCTGAGGTAGAAGTAGCTCCATTGTACTTTTGCTGAGTCTGGTGGCAGAAGAGAAATCTTGGAAGCAACTGTTTGCTTTGAATTGAAAGGGGCATCTGATGTTCCTTACATTGTCAACTGCTGCTTTTTCCAGCGGTTCACTGAAAAACTGACAACCAGTAAGCTTCAAAGCAGAGAGGATCTGCTTACCATCATTATCTTCAATCCAAAAGCAATGCGAAATATGACATCTGGCAACCGGGTTGGATGCTAGGGCTATTCCACATCACATCCATAGAGGCATCTGCCAAAAACGCCGTAGGCCAGACATTTTTCTCTATGGAAAATAGTTTCTTTTGGAGAGATGAGAGATTTTAAGATGCTGATGCCAAACCATCAAAGCTCTGAAAAAGCACGTAGCAGATAAAAATGCCTGCAAATCAGATGCTGCTGCCTCAGAATCTACTTTCAAAGCTTCTTCCACATTTTTCCAGCTGGTCTAGTCATCAGAAAAGAAACTCACTTCAGAGAAAGCAACCATCTTCTTGGGGATGTTTCCTTTGCATGATTGAATGGATACATTACTACTGTGGGTACCACAAAACTCACTTATTAAGTTATGCTGCTGGCCTGTCCGTACTACCTGTGCAAATCTTAGTGCAACTAATCATGTTGAATCTCAGGAAATGAAGAATATAAAGAAAATCTGAAAAATGTTCTGGTCTATCTTCCTCCTCCAACTCAACTCCCCAAGTTTAGCCTGTGACTACTGGAAGAAAATACATGACATCATCTTTGAAAAGTGTATTCCGCTAGAGGCAAAGATGTCTTGAAATCCATGTTGTCTTACTATTGTTTTTGGAGAGAGAATAATGGAAAACAGTAACTACAACATCAGCCCATACCTCAGAGGATTTGCAATTAGTGTTCAGATCAGGACACAGCACAGGTATTGAGCTAATCTAAAAAATGTCTTTTTCATGGGCATGGACAGTATTAAGACCTGTTGTATCTTGGCCTTGTTTGACACAGAGAAACATCAGCATGCCATGGTGACACAGGAGTGAGTGACCTGAGCAGTACAGCAGTTCTGCTTGTTGGTCTTGAAAAAAATTCAGAGCAACTGAGTAATTGCTCCTCTTCTCTGAAGGGCCTCTTGTACAAAGGATTAGGAAACACATTGAAACATCATGGCTATACATCAACATTCAACAGCTGGCATATTTTCTTTTCAAAAGATACAGTAACTGCCAGGCTTATACTCTTATAAATTACTGTAGATCAGAAGGCCCAAGAAAAATCATACAGGGTGAACCTTTCATGAAGGTTCCTAAAAATAGAGAAGGTTTTTCACAGACAGGATGCAAACCTCTGCTGATGAGGACTGCATACCTTTTGCATGAAGATCAATGCTGAATATGTCTTTATTTGCCTTAACCTGGTTCCAAGATGCCTTTCTTTCATTTTTACTGAAATAAGACAGGGCAATAACAGAACAAGGAGCATATCTAGTTATCAACATCTTGGTACAGAAAGGTACATTTGTGAATGAAATACCTTCTCTGCAAACATCTTTCCCCACTGAGCTCCATCTGATCTTTGACTGAACTACGTAAAGGTGAAGAGGGAATGCTCCTCACTGCAATACCATGTTTGACAGGTGAAAGATTGCCCACTGCTAGTGTACTGTAACTATGAATAGACATGACATGTTTTAAACCAAGACCAATCCCTGCTAGAGTAGCTTTCCTGCTCCCACTTGGATGGGTGGATGCTGAAGTCTGTGCAGGCTGCCAGGCGATGGGGCTCTTACCTCCAGGTTTTCTCTCTGTTTGCCCAAGCTGCACCCTGTGCTCCAGCAGGAAAGCAGAGCTACTTGATCAGAATTAACAGAGCCATGATGCCTTAAGGAGCAATTTCACTGCTGCAGTTGTAGGCTGCTAGAAAGCAGGCAGTGTAAATAAGTGTAAGGGGCTCTCTAGAAAGCTGTGATCACTCTGGTATAACATGCAGTCTTAGATACGCAGCACATCTACCTCACTTAGCGTAGCTGAGCTGCTCTTGCAGAAGAATGGTACCAAAAGCAGCCCCAGTTAATGCACTGACTTCAATGACTACAAAGTGTGTCCGGCACTGGAGAAGTGCGGAATGCATGGGATGCCCATGCACCTGCTGAGGCAGGCAGGTTTGCAACTGCCCACATGCCAGATGGGTGGAAGCAATGCTGGGGTGCTGCCCTTCTACAGTAGCTTAGAGCAGCTGCTAAGCTTTCTATTCACTTCTGTAGGAAAAACACCCAAGGAGGAGTATTTCCCAGGGCATTCTTGGGTTTTTGTCTGCAAAAGAAGTCAGAAGGAAGTTTAAGTCTGCTCCAGCAACTGTTCTGAATGTGAATCAACAAAAAATACTGTGCTCTGTTGAACTGCAGGCATGACTTGCTTAACAGGTCTAACTCCATGAATGTGTTGACAACTTTAAAGGATGCCTGTAAACATTAAACCAGATGCTTAGCTTCTTCCCCAACAAAAGAGATAAAAAACACATTTGAGAAACAGGATAGAACAAAATGGATAATATCTTGTAAATCTCCTAAGCATTCAAATTACTTCTCAGTATCAAGAAGGCAGCCATGAGTCCAGCAGAATTTGAGATTACAAAAATGAATGTAACAAGACAGAGGCTGTCCAGTAGCTGTGATGCTTCAGCTTCTTACAAATGTGGGCTCTAAAAATGGAAAAGGACAATCTTTTGTTCAGAGATCACAGTAGAGCCATAGGGTAACAATACTCACTGCTGCAGTGAGAGAACCAACCCTCCACTCCTGTGAATGTGCCAAGTGTGAAAAACATTAAAACCAGTATACCAGAGTACTTAAACCATATTAATTAAATGTCAGTATGGATACTTATTTCACAGGAAAAATGCCAAATGTGGAGTTAAAATTATAGCAATATAATTACACTGGCAACATTTCCAAGATATACTCAAGCATGTGGTTGAATCCCTGGTTTGATTTGTGATCTAAGAGGGTAATTTTTCAACAGCTGATGAGAATTCCATTTACTAAGGACTGCATACACTTCTTGTACAAAATACATACATGGAAGTTAAAAAGAATAACTTGAAAGGTTGTTGTTTCAAGCAGGGTGGTGGGTCAATCAAGAATAAATTGGATCCAGATTCCTGTTTATATTCTGGTGTTAATTATGTGCAACTCCCTTTGAAATTAATGAAGCTCTGCATATTAAAAAAGGGTACAATTAAGCTGTTTCTGCTTCCTCTGTTATACATGAAGGCTTTGCCAGTCTACTATAGCACAGGGAATATTTAATTATTGGCAGGTACAGTTACACCAGCAACCACTACAGGGGAACTCCAAAATTTTGAAGATGTTGAATAACTTTTTTAGAACCACAGAAAACTTCTACAAAATGCATAAAAAAGGCATCCAGGGCTTTCAGTGAGCATAACACAAAATAGAGTTTAGGTTTAATTTGAGAAATTAGTCAAGTGCCTCATCTAACCTTTAACATAAAACTTTCAAATATGCCTTGGAGAAGTAGTATAACTGTCAAAGTGTTCATAAGAGAAAGTGAAAAAAAATCTAGTACTCAATTTTAGCCATACTGTATAGGTATAAACCAGTGGCTTTTTCTCTTACCATTTATAGATAGGAGTGTACAAAAAGGAAGAGCTGCGTAACCAAGCAGACAATTATAAAAAAAATAGAAATTGTTTCAAGAATTCAGTTACCATGCAGAAGCGTAAGAGAAAACTAAGATTACTCAATATATTATAGAGAAAATTCTGACTAGAAATTCTAGTTTCATACTTTCTTGAAAAATTAAGAATCTAGCTTCTGATTTTCCATGCACACCCTGTTTAGTACTTCCACATTCAAACTCTCAATGTATGTTGTAAATTACATTCATATTATACATCTAGCTTTATTATATGATAGCACCTTAAAAGCAGAGATACAGCGTGACTCAAGAAGTATTTATGTTGCTTTTCAATAGATTTCAATATCAATGCTAGGTTTTCAAAGAGAAAAAGCAAAGCCTTTAATGTGACACAACGTAGATACTACATGTATCACAAACAGCTATGACATACACTCTCCTCTCCTTTCCTTACACGGACAACTGTCCAATGTACTTCCACAGTGAACAGAATAATCAATTCTGTGTTACTTCAATCACTGGCATTTAATAAGTGTTATCCACACTTTGGTAAATTGTTTAAAAATCTTTGAAAAGAGATAAGTCCAAGGTTTTTGATAGCAGGTCACTTTTCGAAATATTTCTTTAATTTCCCTGATTTAACCATATTAATAATGACAGTGATTTATAATTATTCAGTCAAATAAAAAAACGGGCATTTCACATGGAAAATCTTTTCAAAACTGTGCAACATTGTTGGGTCTTCTGAATGGGTTGGTTCTTTTCTGCTTTTCAGTACTGTCTTAAAGGAAGACAGCCACTGAAGCAAATGGGAATGTTTCTGATGCTTTAGTGGAATTGGATCTGGCCCAAACGAAACAGTTCAGTCATAAAAAGTATTTTAGTCTAATTATTATATAAGCTTGTTGGCAGAAATTAACATGTCTTCTTTTTCCTGCAAGTGCCCATATCAAACAGAAGATACAGCCAAGATGCCCTGCCTGACAACTTCACAAGCTGCACAGCATCCATGCCAGACAGCAGATACAAAGAAGAGATTTATGATTCCAGCATTGTGAAACCCAACAAGATAGAAACCAGGATTCAGCCACCTCACCACCTCATTAAAGAAGAAAACAAGCTAGCTTTTAACAGAAACCTACAAGAAAAAATGAGTATTAATGAAAGTTCTTTTTCAAACTCAATTGTTAACTCCTTGCTGCCAAAATCAGAATGTTTCCAGTCTAAATCTATAGGACAACTAAGTCACCTCCTGCCAATGCCCTCGGTATATGAGCAAACCAGAAGGATTTGTATTAAAGAACCTAAATATGGGCATATTAGTCATGATACTACAAATCTAGATGAAATGGACAGCGATGAGAGAATGACTGTAAAGCTTGATCATGACTCTGAAAGCGAACGTGTGATGGATGTGAGACCCTCTGGACAAGTTCCATTTGTGCTTCTCAATTATCACCATGTTTTAGCCAAACATGGAACATTTCAAACTTCATCATGTACAGCGACAGGACATGTAGGGGAAAATTATGGATACAGTTCCGAGGAAGTAAATACATTTATTTACAAAACCCAAAGCCCCTCTTCAGCTTCTTCTCCAGAAACCCACAAGGAATCTGCGCTACCCCATTATATTGGAACTTCTGTAATAATAGCCAATGGAAGGTGACGGTAATAGAGGAGTATTTGCATTTAATTAAGAAGCCAAACTGTAATGATTTGCAAAAAGCATGAGAACATACGGTTACATTTACTGAGCATACCTGAAGGTCAATGAGGGACAGACTCGTATGTTCCCGATGAGGCACGTCTAACAGTACCTTCAAGGTCAGGAGAAAAACCTACATCTAGCTTCAATGCTTCGTTGTCACAGATTAAGCTCTGGTGCCAGTGAGAAGACGTGTTACAGATCTTATTTTTGTTATTTTAGAGTGTGCAACAAAATTAAATGATAGGTGTTACATGCAGAAATTTATATGAAGAACATTTTTTTCCTTAACCCTTCCTTCTCAAAATACATTCAAAATGTTTTTATCACTATCATAAACTATACATGGCTAGTTTAGATATTTTTGACAAACTGTGTGAAACCTTACATCAACTCTCCACCCACGTTTTAAACATCTTGACAAATGAACTTTGTTTAGAGTGGTGATTTTTATTATCTGTAATACAACTGTACTAACTAAACAGAACTCAGCTTGGAAAAAGTGTATTTATTAATTAACCAGAAACTTTTGAACTAAATAAATCAAATATAAGTTTGATTTATTTAACATATATTTCAGTGTTCTGAGATTATCATCATCACCATTTATCTTGGCAAGGACGAAATAATACATAAAAAGATATGTATTAAAGGGTTACAGGTCTTGTTACGGTAAATTGGGACAAATCTCATAGCAGGAACTAAAGACTGTTCCCCCAAAAAAGGTTGTAACAAGAAAAAGAAACTTCCAAAAACCGTGTTTGTCTGAATATTCTGGGAGAAGGCTGTGCAGATTTTCAAAACAGGTAGTCAAAAATACATCTTAATAATAACAGCAGAAATGTTTTCTTCATAGTCAAGGGAATAATGAACATTTATGCTTCATTTTTAACTTACCAGTAGCCTTCTGTAGTCTGAAGTTCGGCTTTTAACACACTGAAATTTCCTAAGCATAAATCTCCTTGTCAACACAAAGGTAAGATTAAATATTTGACCAATTCATGCACTTCACAAATAATGTCAGTAGACAATTTGAATACAGAAAGTTGAAAGTTGCCACAGAACCACAAAGCCCAAAGTTGCACTTGAAATAAAGCAGACTTCAACGGATCAGGGTTCAGAAACGAACACTTTGGACACATCTCAATTTGTGCTAGTAAACTGTAGCAAGTGAGAAGCATACAGCACACATTTACATTTTGTCCAGCCCACTAGGATCAGAGTTTACAAACAAGGAGACACACTGACCCATGTGTGTTTAATAGACAACAATCTGTCCACTTTGTTTTCCATCACTTCCCCAAACATTCTTTGTATGCTCTTGATAAAACAAAGAATGACTCCCTAATAATAATAGTGTTGTAGATCTAAGATAAAGGTTGTTGTAGATCTGTCAGCTATGCTTAGCTATATTTCTTAGCTCAGTTCAAGGCAAATTTACATTTTTAAAACTTCCTCATACTAGACACTCTCTCAAGAGACTGTCACAAACCAAAATGCTTACTTCACTTGTGCAATATGGAAAAACATTTGCTCGTGGATTGCACCTTCTCAGAAAAAATGTAATGAAATACACACTCAGAATTACGTGTTCTCTGCCTTTTATATGCAGCAATAATATTCAGTCACCTCCTTGTCTGTATGAATATTTATTGCTATGAGTACACAAAAATACTTTAAAAACATGTTTGAAAATAATTTTCAATGTTTTTGTTGCTTCCTACTAAAAGGTTAACAGAAAAGTCTTTATTATGAAGTTAAACTGATGGTCACTTGGAAGGTCACAGCTGTCTGACTTCTTAAGTTGCTAAAAGAGCACAAAAAAACCTTTTGTGATAAGAGTAACAAAAAAACCCCTAACCAGCCATTACCAGAATACTGGCTGAAAAATAAAAAAAGTAGAATCAAACCAACCTATCTGCTGACTCAGTACAACTGTGCTTCTTGGTTTCCCTAATGCTAGACAAGTTAGCAAGTGTACAGAAACGTCATGAACGTGTATTATTGTCATTCTGACTTTATAAATTGAAGGAACGAGACACATGCTGGTTTTACAGTGGCTTTGGTTAATGGCCTTCCCAGCCAGTGTTACTAACAAATGTGCCCAATTCCTTAAAAGATACAATTATGCTACGACTTGTATGTTCATTTTGTTAAATTAAAACCATACCCTATAAAGCAGTAACTGACATTGTTTGCATCATTAAAAAGAAACCTGATGCACAACTCTCATGGACACTTTTCTCTATATCTCAACAGTGGCGTTGCTGGTGTACTTTTCCGTTCTTGTACGTACTTTTCACTATAAAAACATGTTCTCAGGAACATACAAATTAGGTTTTGGTTAAAAAAATGACACTGGTATTTTTTAGTAAAATATCACAAAACATTTTTCCAGTGTCTACCTTGTTACGGACACTTTCAGGCTTTATTCAATGAGCCTGAGCAGAGGAGGTGTTCCATCATTCTCCTGCAGATGTTTTGCAGTATATGATATTCAGGTACATGAACTTAACCTGCCAGGCAATAATGAACCCCTTATGCATTCACATATAATAATTCAGGCTGGGTTTAGAAAAGAGCTGTGATTAAAAAAGCAAATGTGTGAAACATTTTTCCTGCCATTCCAAAATAGAAACAACAATTGCATGGTCACATCTGGAATGTGAGCAAATTATACTGAGAGAAAAATATGACTTTTAGCCAGTTAAGCTACAGATGTTCATAGCACACTCATACTGCAGAATGTGGCACAGCCATTGACAGTGGCAACGTTCTTAATAATTGGAAAAAATTATTTCACAGAAGTGGAGTGTGAATTGGAATATATTATGAAAAATAACCTCATTGTTCTCTGCCGTACTTGTTTGAGTCACTAAAGATACCTTTGCCATGCGACTTGATAGAATTTTAACTCTTACAGGGAGTTCAGACCTAGCAAATAAATGATATGAAGAATGGGAGAAAGGAAGATAGTGAAAGGGAGAATATTTTACCAAAACATAAAGTTGGAAACATTAATCCCATATTGAGATCTCAAAGTGTTTATCCCCTTAATAACACAAATATCACAATGTAAATTAAGGTGATAAGGGGACAGACTTCCCTCTGGGTTGCAGGAAACCGGTAATTTGAAAAAGGGTCTTAATGTGATGAAGTTAACCACAGTGAACAATAGGTGTAAAATTGGAGAATATATCACTGAGAAAGTGGAAACGAATTGGAAACCTGCCAGAATACCAGCATTTCTCTCAAAATCACAAAACAGGACGTCAGGTATTTTTTCAACATTTCAAGGCATACTTCAAAAACAACACAGAAATGTTATTATTCCATTTTTTCCCCTGAACATTAGATTTTGCTTTTTTTTTGTATCATGCAGATAAAAGCTATTTGGCAAATGTAGGTATAAAAGCACGCAAACCAAACAACCTATTAATGCTCAGAATTATATATGTATTCCCTAAAAATGTAAAGCATTTTTGCTTATTTATTATGTAAAACAAAACTGTCAAAACGTTAATAAAATCCTGTAGCCAAAGGAAAAAAACAGTTGGACTTCTTCTTTAACTACAAAACACAGAGTTTCACAAAGAACAATGTGGCATATTTGAATATTTATTTCAGTTGTAATATGTACTATATTGGACAGGTAATGTACTATAAAAAAAAAATCCCTGTATTTTATTTATTGTATTTTAGCCCTGTCGTATTTTAAAAGAAGACTCTTGGAGAACTGAGAATAACACCGACTCACTAATGAAACGTGCTAATGCAAGACACTCAAACACAACATCAGTTTACAGTTCTTCCCGGCAGTTCTTTCTCAATTGTGTATTACACGACCACAGCCTGTGGCACATCAGCATTTTTTGACCTCTGTTTTTTCCTCTGTCCAGATTTAATTTCTTTGGTGTCTGATCAGTGCGGTGCACCACTGCAGTAACTTACGCATGCAGACGCTTTTATCAAACCAGTTACCCCAGGAATCAGTTCTTCCTGGCACATATCTTGCTCATGACAGATATTAAGCTGTACTGCAATTTTTTTTTATATATCTACTGTATATTCCAAAGTAGTTGCAGAGAGTAATTTTTTAGACAGCCGATGTCTTGCAGCGGAATCAGAAAAAGCAAAGAAGTAAAAAAAAAATCATTGTACAGTGAAGCAGGAGCATAAAGAATTAAACACTTGGATATTATTTCTAGGTGATAGCCCTTGAAGTAGATTATATTTGCTGGATATGTTTTAAAAAATGCTCTGAAGTCTTATAAAACCTTTTACTAGAAGTTAGATGTACTGCTTGAACTCTTAAATGTTAAATACATCATCACTTTTTCAAATCTTTGGAAACAGTATTGGTGCTGACTGGGCACAACCTGCTGACTCTTTCTGCACTCAGATGTGAGCCAACATGCCCAGCTTGCTCAGCAGAAGTTTTCCTATCAATAAACAATCTCTACAAATATTTTCACAATGTGTAATGAGAAATGTTATAACAGAGTGCAGGAGGAAAAAAATGAAGTCACAGAAATATGGACACCATAATAAATGTCTTTTTGAAAGCACTTCATCAAGAAAATAGTTTAAGATATGACATCAGCCTCACTATGAAAGAGGTGTTTTACTAATCTAGACAGCTGAATGAAATTAAACATTTTCAGTGCTTTACTTCTGGATCTGGAATCGTCTTAGAGTCTCTCCATACCTATGCCCAGGGACACTCTACACCACATCTGTCTGTCATATATAAAGTACAATAATAACAATGATTTCTATACAAAACTGTTGTGGCTTTCTGGGTGTGCCGAGCTTGACATAAAAAGACTAAGACAACAGGCTGAGCTTCCCATCTGCCTTAAGGCGAGTGTAGCGCAGGAAGGTTCACTGGCTTTCCCAGCAGTAACAGCTGCCAGCTGGAAAGACCTTAAGCAGCTGCTCATCACACAACAGCAGTTTTCTTTGTAAAGTTCTCTGGTTCTTCTGAAGCAAAAGTCAGGTTTGTAAGAAACGCTTCATCCTACTCAAGGCTGTTTCCTCAAGACAACAGGTAGTTTTATACACACAGAACTGGCCACTAAAAAGTAGAGGCAAAGCATCACATGCCCACAGCACCCATCTATGCTCCAACTATTCCTTACTTGGTTAGTTCTCACTGATACAAAGGAAGTTCAACACTAAGTTTAATTCCAATGCAAAAGAATTTTGAAATAATCTTACAGCTTAAAGTGAGAACAGAACAAGCTTTTCATAATATGAAGAAATTCAAAAGGAACAATAACAACCAGGAAATATTGCAGCATTTTACTATTAAAGAAAATCCATCTGCCTGCTGTTTAGACACTGTGGCAGCATAGCTGAGTGAAGATTTGCAGGTCCATTCTGCCCTTCATACAGGAACACGTTTTATCATTTTTCCTCACCAGGCTTTTAAAGTACTTGTCCTTAGCAAAGGGAGAGCATGTTTTAAGGAAGCAATTCAAATCAAGACCTGTTTTTTAAAGGAAATCTCTACAGGCACTCACCATTCTATCTGGAATATGAGCGAAATCAAAGTTGCTTCCTACAGGCACACCACATAGCACCAAAACAGAGACAGTGTTTCAACTACAAATATCAGACTGAGGCATAGATCTAAAGTTTCATAAAACTCTGTGGCTGGACAAAGAGTACCAGAGCTACGCTTTCCACAGCTAACCTGCAGCAGCATGTGAGGTTCATAAGCTGCTTGAAGGAAAAGGCAGAAAAGAAGTGAAGAAGCACAAGGAAGATGTGAGTGTCCATACGCATAGTATGTATAAATGTTTTTTCTTTTTATTTAGACTTTATTAAGGCAGATTTCAGTTTAATTTGTTTACAATATGCATTAACATTTGATACTGAAATAAAAGTAGTTGTCAAAAATTAACAACTCAAAACAGTTTTGAAAGCATCCAGTGTTCATGTGTGTCATTTTAACTATGCCAATTAACAGCTGTACACACTCCACTGAAGAAATCTATTGGTGTGCAGTCTCATACGACACAGATCATCAGGGAAAACAACTCAGTGGAGTATGGACAAGCAGGCACACAGAAAAATCTACTCTGATATGGAGCATAAAATCCTAAATGTAAGAGGGACAACTTAATTTCTAGCACTTGCTGCCAAACCACCTAAACCCTAATACTTGAGGATTACTGTAAACTACCATCACAGACTAGTTTCCTTGTTTTAAGACTTCTTGGCTTTGTAACTGAAACAATCTACTAACATGTTCAGATTGTTTATGAGGTGCACTTTAACCTAAAAAAAAACATTTCTGGCTAGTAGACAGAAGTCCTTTGTGGAAACCAATTTGGCTGATCCACCTTCAGTAGGGACAAGGTAACGTAATAAGCAGTGCTGCCTACTTGAGGAAATGAAGCTGGCCACATCACACCTATGACAAACGTTTCATTTGCAGAGAACTGTTTGAAGTGTTGTGGTGGCCAAGCCTCCTGGTGTAAATTTGCCTTGCCCTGGAGAAAAACCCGACAAGTTGCCATCGCACGGAAGCTCCCACATGCCTGCTTCATGATGCTTCCAATCATGGCCAAGCAGTTACACCTAACCAGGAACTATGCAGCTAGGCCCCAAAGCAAGCCACTTTCAGGTCAGCAGGTGTTAAACCTCCCGCTTTTGATAGTTAGCAGCAAAACCAGATGCCCTGTTGTTTATGACAGGGATTTTAAGAGCTGTGCATTTTCTCTTATTTATTTGCTTAACTTCATTGCTATTACTTAGGTCTTTCCTCTCCTGACATGGGATTCTAGGTGAAACACTCTTCCATTCTTACAAAGGCTAAAGCCTATTGGAAGACTATAATTCAAAGCAGATACAAGATGGCTTACTCAGATCCAACTGACTAAGAAGAGCAGAATACAAATAACTTGGATAACTAACCACAGTTCCTAAGTGTTGATGGAAAACTCTCCAAAAACTCAAGGCAGTCATGAGAGAGTTGCAGATCTGAGACCAAAGCACAGGATGGGAAACTGTTGTACTCTTGAGAAGAACCAAATCAGCAAGGCTCTGCACGTAGACCTGAATTTCAACACAGTGGTAATGCCAGTTATTCAGAAGTCTACAATGAGTTCTTCCAGCTGTTTGCACTGCATAAGCCAGAATTTAGTTTTAAAAAAAACAGTAAAAAGGTAAATACTGTACTGCATTGTGTTAAGGTACAATAAAAATAGAGATACAAAAAGAAAATATTTAGCCAATTAAATTTCTCAAATAGAGTGTGTAAATGAAGAGAAATTTCTGTTCATAGCAAAATATTCCTTTGCAATCAAGCTCCTCAACATTTACAAAGAATGGCAATGTAGATGTGTTTTAAAGTTAGTACAGAAGAATAAAGGCATTCAGCAATGAGATTATGACCTCTTGTTAACTGTTGAAGTTATGCATGTCAAAGAACAAAGATATCAGAAAATCAGAAGAAAAAAAAACAGGCTATCAACTACCCTTCCCACCTTGCTTCGTGCTAAATACTAAAGAGTCTCTCTTTATGCTGTGAGCTCTGAGGACTATCAGTGCTTTGGGACTATAAGGTTTCTCAGCATGTCAAAAGAGTTGCCGTCTGGGTGCACAGACTCTACACCCTTGCCTTCTTCATGAACTTGAAGGAATCCATAATCATCTATCCCAACTATCCATGCAATTGGGCCCTCCTCATTGTAGAGACGGACTTGCTTACCGCTGCAAATAAAGAGAATCAGAGGGTTAGGAAGTGATCGGTGTACACTGCAAAAACAAAAACAGCTTAGAGGACTGATGTTTAACAGAATACTTTTATTTTGCACTTCGCTGGTTCTTTAAAGAGATTTTCAGCAGCATTCTCTATCTGCTTTCACTTTTTTGTGCAGAATTAACAGAGTTGGAGTTAATTCCAACAGTCTATTTTATTTACAAAAAGACAGGGGTAAAGCAGATTCATCACTAGCTTAACAAATAATTCCAAATTTCCTTTGTTTTGAGACAATAACATGTAAGATTCCTGGAAGCATTCTTGAATTCATGCTAGGTCATTGATTTTACTACGTGTTATTTTTCATTCTCCCTTAAAAATTGCATCCTGTTTGGCAGTATATTTTAATTTAGTCAATAGTATTAAAGTCAATCTAGTAGAAAAAGCAGAAAAAGACAAAAAATCCAAGAGGATTTTCCAACTTTATTAAAAGAAAGTTAGAGAAGAACACTTACTGGGTACACTTACCTGTGTACCCAGTACTTGTAGTAACGGGGAAGAACTCCATTGGGCCCCTTCTCCTGAAAAAGATCTATAAGCTTCTCTAGCACAGTTACAGTTCTTGCAATAAGACAGTCTGTAGTTAAAGGCTTCAGCATTGTCCCCTCTTCCTTATTAAATTTTCTGATGAGATCGTTTATGCATATGGTAGGGTTGCTGTTGCTCACATTAAAACCAAAGCCTGAAGAAGACAAACCAGAAGAAAACATGATCTGTAAATACGAACACTTTGTTACTACCAGAAAGTACTTCATTCAACTACTTGATACAATTAGCTTTAGTGCTGCCTCCAGTAGCTCTTTTTCTTCATTCTCTTACGTGTTTAAATGATCCTACTTGTATAATTACAAATCTCAGCCCAGATTTTATTTGTTCCTTGCCTTTAAAATGCCTCCTCAGAGTTGTAGTAAATCCAATGCAGTCTTTCAAGAGCACACCACCCTAGCAACAAGGGTGAGGAAGGCAGTAAGAGGTAACTTGCACACTGGTTACAATAACATCAAAGTGTGAAATTCTTTTATTCCCTAGAAGATGACAGAGAGTAAATAATTGATCATACTCTAAGCTAGAGTTTTATCTTTCAGTCTAAAATTTAATTAAGAGACCCTTCTGTTTACTACAGTTAGCTGATAAGCCTTTTGTTTGGCTTGCACTGAAAAGCACAGAAGATTTAACTTTGTCATGTAAGACTCCAGTTTGCTTAATCTGTTTTACCACAGCATATCCTTTAGAAGACTCGTATCTCTGACTGAGATTTCTCCAGCCAAAATAATGCTGGTAGAATGCCCTTATTTAAATATGGCTCTTGGGGCATTTTCTGCAGCCTGCTGAATCAGACTCTGAGGGATGTAAAGGAATATATTTTATTGCCTGTTTATTTTTTTCTCCTAATAATTTGGATTTTTCTTTCCTGGGGATAAAACCTGTCCTGTCAATGCTGGTTTAGGAGTGATATACCTCCATCTGTAAGAAGGTCCAGATACATTGTTTTGTAAGTTTGTCATTAGTGACACTATTCATATATGGAAGTAATTCATATCAATTATGAGAATAGGATCTCCTCAGTGGAAACAATTTTTTGCATTTTAAACAGTCAGATAATGCATGCAAAGAAAGCCACAGTGATACCAGAATGAATACAGCATCCCAACGGAAATGAGGAGAAATGTAATATCAAACACAGACAAAGGAATATGAACTGGAAAAAAAATAACATGCCATGCCAGCAGATCCCAACTCAGCTGTTTACACTCAAATACGGTACAAGTGAAGAGACAGTGCCTCTGGCCATTGAGCTGTGTTTGGTATTGTCAGGGTGCGTAACATGGCCTCGGGGGTCCATCCACAGTCTCAGGGCACTCCCAGCATGTCTGTATGGAGATCACTACTTAGCAATCCAAGAATTTAAACACACGAGAGACATACTGAGATGCTGAACTCAGCTGATGTAGAAGCATCTGGGGATAAACACAGTGGCAATAATGTAGCCAGCTAATTTGAAAAATATTAGGAGCTCAGGACTCTTAGGGCATCTCTGCATTGACCACGTGAGAAGACTGAAAAATAAACATTTAACACTGACCTTGCAGTCTGCTGATGTGGCTGATGCACCTTCCAGTTCTAGAGCTCACCCTGCATTCAGCATCTGTGTGCTGTTAAGATATGCCTTAGCTGCACACACCGAGTCTTTGCATTCCAGCTCTGTTTGGATACCTACGTCTGTTCTGAGTCTGGCCCTTACATTAATAAACTATATTCTTCTGCAGAACTCTTCTTCCAAAAGTCCCATAATAATTAAGTTATTAAAAAAAAAAATTAAAAACATCTTTAAAAGCATGAACATGAACTGTGTCATCTGTGAGGCCTTCAGCACATGGTATAGGCCAGGGGTGTCAAACTCCTGGCTCCCGCCGTTCTCCTGATCCTGCATCGTAACGCGTGTCACACGCTGCACGTGTGACCGGCACTGGCAGAAGCACAGGGACAAGGAGCTCGGCGCTGCCGCTAGGTAGGAACAAGGTTCTAGGCTGGACAAAACAAGGTGGAAGGTGGGATTTGGCCCTTGGGCCATGAGTTTGACACCCCTGGTATAGGTGAAAAGGCAGGTTCATCTATTGCTTTATTCTTCTGAGGTACTTTTCACAGCTGTGAAGCTATGTAGATGATCTCTGATTTTGATACCTTCCCTCATATATGGAAACTCTTCACAAGTGCCATGTAAACAATGTGGTCTAGGAAAGGAGTTTCCATGAATGTAGAAAGGGGACGATGCACCTGGCTTACCTTTCCTGTTAAAGTTTGATCTCATTGCTACTACTAATAGGAGAAGTTAGATGTCATGATTTACCCCTACTACTCTCAGTGACATACAACACTGAAATGATGGAAAAGATCCTTAGACTAACATGTGGCAAGTAAGTTTCAATCTCAGAAGCTTCCAGGTGAAAATGTACACCTGTCTATATACCTCAGACCATGAATCCTATGGACATCAGAGAGAATGCATACGTAAAGTTTCCATTTGAAGTGAATTTCTATTTGAAGTTTTGATGTTTAGGATATGAAACGCAAGATCAAAACTTAATACCCAATGTGCAAAGAGATATTTGATAAGATGAACTGGTTTTGGAGTAATTTTTGCTTTTCTTGTGTTCACCAGAACAGGCTCTGGAAAGACATATGGAAGCATTAAATTGCTGACATGGCTCAGACAGATTCTTTTAAGCGTCTTGGTTCAACTTCCTTTCTGTACATGTAGATTAGCTACAAAATGAGGACATAACAATTGAACAGAAAATTTAATGGCTGCACTTGTTTCACAGAAGGAGGTGATGACTATTTCAACTCTTCAGCTTGTTCGCACCTTTGACAAAAACAATATGCCTACATTCTCTTCACAAGATACTCTACTTATCTAATGTGCTATATTCAAGTACAGACCAAATACTACAAACTTCTTCACCTTTTAGAATTGCTAAGGAATTTTCACGTAATTTTTTAGATATACTACAAAAAACTGTTATTGGAACCAGAATGTAGAGTTCTGCTGGCAGGTTTCTGAGCATGTCTGAACAGGCTGGTTAGGGAAAAATTTTCCTTAACTAATAGTAGGATGATTATCAGACTTGAAATATCAGAATTGAAAATCAGACTTGAATCAGAGCTTCTCAATTCTTATTTGTGCACCTAAATGTCTTCTCCTGTTACAGCACTGGGACTTGTTAGAAAATACATGTACAGTCTTTTCTGTGATTGGCTGTGCTATGTTTTTGGAACCAGCCTTCCAGATAGACTGTTCATGTTCACAACGAACAAACAGATCGTCACGCTCCGCTCCCTGATCCAGCCTTCCCAACTACTTTGCAAATCTTACTTCTTGAGAGAACTAAAGAAAGAGATTAATCAAATCATTACTTCACTGCTGCTTCACTAGCAGTGCTCCAGTGTCTAGACAGATATCAACAGATACAAGTCATGAATAAATTTTAAGAGGATGAAAGAAGAAATTAAAGCATCACTATGTGTATATAACTCTTTCTCTCCAGAGTTAAAAGGCATGTTATTTATTGAACTGTCTGTCATGTTGCCAAAAAAAAACCTGAAAAAACTGGATACATTTTTCAGCATATCCTTCTAGTTCTGCAACAGATCAAGGAGGATACTTTCCTCTTTTTCCTGTAATGGTCTTTCTTTGAACTCCACTACACCAGCCCAGATGCTTGCATTTATCATTTCCTTGTCAAGCATATGGAATTATTGAGAAGAATGAAAACATTTACTTTTTGTGCTTCCCTCATTTAATATTGTGCTTTATTTCCTTATGCCTGCTGTCATTATTTGTTCTTGTCCTTATCATTTGAATTCATAAAGACATGAATAGCAAATTTCTTCAGAAAAAAAAAGTATAGCAAAGTCTGAAAATAGATATTTACCGATAAGTACATGAAACGTTGTTTCAATAAGTGTAGAGTTTACCAGAACTCCACCAAGTTTCATAAGATCACTGTAGTAAATATCATTTGGCCATTTTACTCGCAGATCAATATCCTAAAGAAACAAAAACATATATTTAGACACACTTCGATATTGATTATAAGTACATGGCTAATGCATCACTCCATATTTTCCGGACCTCTTTGCCACACAGAAGGTGATACAGAATGTCAATTCCTCTTCATAATAAGAAGCTATTTAAGTGCTATGCAAGCGTTACTGAAAAAATCATAGTAACGTCATTACAGTTTACTAAGGAGGTTTGCATCTGTCAGAGAAGTGTCCAATTATTAAAAAAAATAATTACAGCAGATAATAAAGGCTTAGATTGATCAAAAAGGTGACTAAAGATACTAGAGATTTCAGTCTCAAAATCATAAGGCTTTATAGAATTCATTTCCTTCATTCATGAGTACCTTTTAAAGTCTTAAAAGATCTATTGAAGAAAGATGGAAACTGTGGCAGTTATTGTGGCTCACTGCTGACAAACCATCAGGGTAAGCCCACAGTAACATCAATATTGTATTTGAGGATCCTTGCAGAAACCACACAAGGACATCTTGAATTTCAGAAAGGAAATTTAGCAGACAGGAGAATTCCAGTTCATAATTACGTAAATACTCCAGTAATGTCCTAAATATATTCACGATTTCAGCAGCTATGCTCAAGCAACACCATGGAGCTGGAAACACAAACTGTGCTGTGTGACACCGTTCCAATGCAATAGAGAAGTTTTTGTTGAAACCATGGAACTGAACTGAACTTTGCACCGGCTACTTAAACATAAAAAGAAAGCAAATGTGCTTCCTGTAGTTTTAAAACCTGCATATGACTGTATCCCCAGAGGCAAATTATGGGAGGTGCTCCAGGACTACAAGAGTCGCATTCCCTCCTATTGTAGATTTTGAAATCCCTTTACAGGATGTGTGAAAACTGCACCTGGGCCCATGTCTACTTTCCTGACAGATTTAAAGGCCAGAGAGGAGTCCATTACACATACACTGACAGGAAATACTACCTGATTTTGCTATCGAAGTATTCTAAGAGAGAATATCACCAATTCATACTCATTATGGAAAACAACTTGCCTCTGCACTGGGAAAAGTTTTATACAAGACTCTTGAGACACGTGAAGTATGACACAGTTAAACAGTATTATCAGTATCAAGAGATCTTTTGAAGAGCTATTCAGTAGATCGTAAGGAAAACATACACCTGTAAGACACCAGACAATAGCTCTGCAACTGAAATGACAACAAGCATGAAGAACAACCAAGTCCACTGGGTATTCCCATGCCATGAACTACACAGCAGAGACTTTGCCACAATATGGAGTTACAAGGTATTGCACAACTATCTGTGCATCAAAGAGATGATGGGTGTCACCAAATGCCTGGGAAATGGAGAACATTATCTACACTTGGTAGAGGGCGATGTCTGCTGTTCTCAGAATGTGAAAGCAAAGCAGTCTCTTGATATAAGGCCATATGAATTTGCAGCACTGACATCTGACATTAAAACTTCCAGTTAAGCAGCCAGATTTTCTCTGTTCAGCTGCCTGTTCAGCACAATCAGCATTCATGGCAATTGTAAAAATGATGATTGGCTGATGAACTGAGACATAGGTGTTTCAGATTTTTGAATCGAAATCCTGAAATGGACTTTAAGCACAGCAGACGACATTAAAGCATGTTGAAGTATTATTAAGATGAGGACATACACTCGCAGAGATATGGAAATTTGCAGGAGAGAATGAAACTTCAACCATAGATAAGCCCATCTTCTGCAGCTACCACAGTCTGTATGGCTTTGATGTTCACCTGACATGATGATAAGCCCTGTGTTACCAAACTATAAAGGCGAAAATTAAGCACTGAGTTTCCAATAAATCTTTGAATATCCTTGCTTTAACATATCTGAGTTCAGAAACTAAACATTGGTTTCACCCATTGAATAGGGTGGATGTACTGTCAAAGATATTCAGTAGCTTTGCCTTGGTCACAGGAAGATATATATTGTACAGGTATTATTGATATATATTTTTTTATATTAATAGTTAGTACTTCAATCATCTTTCCTCATGAATGGAATAAAAGAAAAAATGCCACAGCATACCAGGGTAGGTGTACAGAAGCAAAACCATCTCCATTCATAAATTAACTCCTACCCTAGTCAGACTCATATTTTATAAAACTACCTCTTGCCCCTTCTATTCTAAATGGTTAAATTATTCACTCTAGCCAAATATTATATATTGCAAATTTTAGCCTGAAGCATTTTGTTTTTATAGTCAAGTTATGAAGCACTGAAGTTACAAGGTTTTAATAGAAAGGCTGACAGACCCTAAACTACAGCAAAGCTACTGGGTGCCACTATAATAAAGTTCATGTGTAAATGTGTATAAGTCATTGATTTTCTCTAATATAGGAAACATATGCTTTAGTTAACTACTTCTGTAAAATACCAAAGTTTTATAGTTAGCAAATATTAGGAAATGGTAACATTAAAAAGGAGATATATGAGGTGATGAAGAAGACTGGTTCTTCATTTTAATACTGATGACAGGACACTTGATTCCCTCTTGAGAGCAATACTCTTAACTTCTTGCTTCAGAAATCAGTTTTCAACTTTAAACAAGGGTAGGAAAAATCCTTTAAAGGGGATAAAGTGACACTGAAACAGCATCAACAGAAGATAATTTGTCAGTTTTATTCATTTTTCCTTCTCCCTCTTCCCCAGTTTCTTCAAAATCAAAACAAATTAACTCAATTGTTAGACAAACAAAATTTACATTTTCTTTACTGCTGAAGACTGAGTCTTAAATTTCATAAGATTACTAGTGAAATAAGTGTAGTATACTTAATGAAGTCAGTAAAAGACAATATTCATCACATGTACATTAGGTTTCTTAAAACACATAAATAATCAAACATGCATAAGTTTACCACTATATTAGTCCTTAAGAACTATATTACACATTCAGTTATTCTGCACGTGGAAGACCAAGTTAAAATCTGAATTTAATGAAAAGGCAAAATGGGAATTTTGTGATAAATTAGAATGACATACCTCATATCCTGGTATTGATCTAACTGACTCTACCACTGCCAAGGACACCAGGTGTTGAATAAAAGGAATTCTCTGGCCGAGATTGGAATGTAGAGGAATGGTGATATGTAAAGTGGACAATGCACAGCCTATGGGACTGAGCCAAACATTTCCACCACGACCTGGTGAGGGAGAGGAAAAAAGTTAACTTCAACTCGAGAAAAAATATTTAATAAAAAAGACTACTCTTAATATAGATCGCTACAAAAGAGAACCATTCAATAGAATGACTCACGCAAGAAACAACCCTGAGTCCTGTAATGGAGTTTACAAACTAATTTTGAAAGAGCAATGGTTAAAGCACAAAGCTTCTTCTTTAAAAAAAACAGGAGGCTGTTTAGGGTGTATGCTGCTACTCAGTTTCCTAGAATGTTCTATATGACTTGCTTCCAGGATTTTCCTAGTATCTGGTAATACAGACATTTCAAAAAACTTGGGTTTTTTTAAGTCCAGAAGTATTTGTGAAAATGCCCTGCATGCATCTAGAAATCCATCCACATTATAAATCAACTTGACACAACCTAGATCTGTACCAAAAAAACAGGTAACTATCTTCATGTAGGTCTGTGCTCGGAAGAGCTTTTTAGGCTGGGCACCATGATCTTCAAATAAAATGATCGTGGCTTTTAAATCAGTGTAGGTACTTCCTGGGAAAGAGACAGAACTTGCTTATATTTATCTGCAAAAGACTGTGAAAGCCCACAGAACAGTTCAGGCAAGTCCTGCAAGAAACCTCTATCTCAGAGCAAGTCAAGACCTAGTCTTGTTCCAGTTAAGTCAAAAATGGGGAGTCCTGATTTGGAAGTCTGACTTGTATTACACTAAATGTAGCGAAGGTAATTTCCATGACTGGGGAGACTTTTTGGTAGAAACTGGAGGACCACTAAATCATTTCTGCAAAAGCCACCAAACATCCAGAAAATGTTTACTTTGGTTTCTATTAACTTTGGGTTTGA
This sequence comes from Tapera naevia, assembly GCA_033556795.1. NCBI lineage: Eukaryota > Metazoa > Chordata > Aves > Cuculiformes > Neomorphidae > Tapera > Tapera naevia. The sequence continues at coordinate 2,512,933 of JAUMJJ010000118.1, forward strand.
GTTTGAATCTACAGCTCAAGCAGGAGAAAAGGACACGATTATTCTACAGATTATACTATCAAAAATAATCATATCTCGAAGGCATCGAGGTGACATTAAAATGTCCTATGTCACAGGTTTAATACACATTTATAAGCACTAGAAGGAAACTTACTGACCTTTCCCTTGTGTTTGTCGAACAGCAATTGCTATTAAACCCATTTCCTCTGGCAACTCGAACATTAACCTGCCAATTAGGAAAAAAAAACCCCACAATGCTTATCAACTGGAACACTAAACTGCATTCACAAAAATCTGGGCTTAAATATCAGGTAATATTTTATATTAACATTGCTCTACCATTTATCGATTTTCAGTTAACATTTATTCTTGGCCAAGAAGCATTAGAACAGTAAAAAAAGATTAACTGAAAAATGATAATGTAAAACATGACTATATCCATTATTCTGGAAAAAGTTACAGTCATAGTTCATTTAAGGTGCCTTCTGATAACATACGTTTTGTATTTTGTATTTCTTTACATTTTCTTGAAGTGCTTATTTTTTTGCATGTCACTATCTTCAGTAAGTGACAACTAGCAATTCTAGACATTTGTTTCTACTTACAGCAAATTTTGGTTCATACTACAGAATATAAGAGCAGCAGTTTCTGATTATTTAGAAAACCAATATGGTGGCAATAAAGTAGTTTAAAAGATACACTATCCCCTGAGAACTAATTATGATTTAACTACAGTAAATAAATCTACACCTTCTGAGAACTCTAGAGAACACTGGCTTATTTTAGGCTTGTGTTCTGCTTTTAAAATAGTTTCACTTAAAAGAATACTAACTTTCCTCTAGGGAAAAGTAGAAAGTGCACTTTAACACCACCAAATGAGTCAATGCTAGACTTACAAGAAAAAAAAAAACCTACTGTGAGAACCTCGTTCAAGCCACTTTAAAACAGATCTGAACTGTATTACGATCTTCCTCAATTCCACTTCTTCAGGAAGAGTTATTTAACAGGTAAAACAGATATTCAAGATGTTGCCAGCAAGATAAACCCATAAAGTGATGTATAGCTTACAAATCTACTTCTAATATAGGCACAAATATCATGTTGTTCATTCATACAAAAGGAATCTTGTCTTGGAGATAAGTGCAGTCCAAATCAGCAAAGAGTGCTGTTCAAAATTACTTCCTCTGAATTTCAGATACGTATGAAAGGTGTTTCAAGTTCAGCAACCAAGCAAGTATCAGTGGGCAGCAAGAACCAGCGGCAAGCAGATGTGTCCCCCAGCCACCCACAGACACACGTCTTTAGGCAGGCAACAAGCTATGGACTACTCGTCCCTCCTACTTTACAGGTTGGAAAGTGGGGATTCAGTAACTCTTGGGGCTGTACCAGTAGCAAAACGTAAGCAGGATACCTGAGGTTTCCCACTATCTTTCAAATGGATGACTTGCTTTCATGATGATCAAAATGGGAGGTTACTAGAGGGCTTATGCAAAGTCTGGACCACAAATGCCTCCGCTGATTAGAAATACTTGAACCCAAATTGTCGACTCCACAATGCTTTCCCACATTACTCCTGAATCAGTGAGATACAGTCAAAGAGCAACAGCCAGAGGATCTTTTTGCCAGTCTCCTTCCACTTCACCTGAAATACAGTTCAATAATTCTTTCCTTTGAACCCTACGGATTACACACTTATACCAGGCTCATCTACATACTACCAACATTTAAAACCAAAATATACCTCATTTTACACTGGGACCTAAGGGAAAATCCTCTGTAGCTCATGAGGCTTCAGCCTTGACTTCTGAGAACAGTGCGATTTCAGTTACAACACCAAGGTCATGGTTTTGCACCATGAAAATCTAATTTAAATTTGGAAGCATAGTTAGGAAGAGATTACAGGTTTTGTCAAAAATACACTGATTTCTGTTACTTCTCCATTCACATATTTATTTTTAAATAGGCAAAAAAAATGTCATGTGTGGTCATGATGGGCGGAAAAGGATCAGAGCAGAAAAAAAAGCTAATTATGAATCCAAAACACAGCCTTCTAGAACAAAGAGATATGATTAACAGAACATATGAACGTAGCTATTAGAGGCTTGGCAGCAGGTAGCAACATATTAAACACAGAGACTGAGTCAGTACTTTTAAGGGCCATGAAAAAAATATTTAATGGACACAACATGGGGAAGTTGTTAATACTCAGACTGATACAGCAAGAGAGAGATAGATTTATTTTTACTACTTCCTTAGATTGTGCTGGAATTGCTACGAAGACTATGATAAAAAAACCCAGACAACCGCCTCCCTCCTCCAACTTCAGAGCCTTGTAAATTGTGTGCTTGTTATTTTTTTTTTTCTGGGATAAACAACTTAAATCTTTCTTACCAGAAAAAGTAACTGTGCGTGCACTTTTTTACATATTGACTTCCCTTCTTTACTTTCAACTTAATCAGTTGCAGATTTAAAGATTTCATTTTTCTGCATAGTGACTTAATCACAGTGCTCACCACATTCCCCCTCCCCAGTCTTTTTCCTTCAAGAAATTCTCTGTTCTTTTTTTTGCTCTTTAACTAACTTGCTCTACATAATAAGTCAAAAGACCACACTGAGAAACTAGAGTAGAGAAACATGGAATGTCTGAAGATAAATTTACCCATCAGGAAGAATATCGGATGGCATCTCATGACCATAGAAGATGATACTAGAATTTTAAGTGATTTTTTCTTTTCTGCTTTGGACATTTTTGTGGTATTTTCCAAAACGTGAGCAAGGCACTTTTAGTATTCAAGAATATCAATCCAGCTGAAATATTAAGGGAGAGATTCTAGCATAATTTTTTACACAAATACCCTTCCCCTGCCCTGCACTGCATACTATGAATGTCAAGAATCATAAACAATACTTAATTGTTTTATAGACATTTCAAGTCTAAGGAGAACTCTGTCTTCATGGCTAGTCAATACAATGACTTTTCTTCCTACATGAATGTAAAATGGGAATTGAAACTACAAAAAACTATGTTTGAATGTTAACAGCCTGACAACTATAAATTTCATTGATGTTGTGGGTTTAATGTTCAAACTCTCATTAATGCATCCTGCTGTGTTACAGTATTGCAGAGGTATTACAACAGGCAGCATTACATTCCAGATGTTAAAATACCTGGGCACAAGAGGGTAAGTTATGAACAGATTTCTCCCTTCACTTCAAGTTCCTTGTCTGAAAATCTCACTCTCAAATAGGTTGTTTATAGAGTATTATAAAAACAACATAAAAATCCTTTTCAATTTTTAGTCAAATGGAAAGGAACATAATTTTTGACCAGTTTCTTGTATTATTTTGGACAAAGAGGTGCCCTGCACATTTTTTATCTACTGTTTCGGTCCATTATGTCTAATTTGAAAATGCTAAGCAGTGTGCCTACAAATACTTTTTCTAAACTCTTCTCCATGGCCCTCCATCTTCTTTTCATAGCTCTTAATTGCATGGTGCTGTGTGTGATTCCAAGCTCTGAGTGCTGAATGGCCTGCCAGAAGGTGTGCTGGCCAGGCAGAATAGGTAACTCTTCAGTCCACGCTGAAGAGTTCTCAGTGGCAGCACTGATCTGGATGTCTCTTTGCTACCTGGAAGCCTTTTTTCATAAGAACATGAATACCTGAAGAAGCTTGAAGATACGGAGGTCTTCTGTAAAACAGGCAGTAGACTGACTGAGAGCTGGTGGGCCACAATCAGAGGAGAAGCCACCAACAATGACATCATGGTGGGAGTCCGTTACAGACCACCCAATCAGAAGTAAGTGGAAAAAGTCTTTTTTTGAGTAACTTAAGGACATCTGGAGATCATAGATCCTGATGCCTACAGAAGACTCCCATGTTTTGATATCTGCTAAAAGGCAAACAAAGTGGGATGCAAAATGATTTGTGGGTGATGTTACGAACAAGCTCATAACACAAACAGATCATCAACTGGAGTGATCAGCTCCTTGATCTGCTACAAACAATGAGAGATGACAGAGGAGGTTGTATGTGAACCAATGCTGTTCAGGATCCTGAGAGGAATGATGAAGGCAAGTAAGAGCGCAAGCTCTGGATTTCATGAAAGCAGAATTCAGTTTATTCAGGGACCTGACAGTTGAGATATTACGAGAAGTAACTCTGAAGGGCAAAGGAGCTCAACAGATCTGGTCTTTAAAGACAACCTCCCCAGACAAAATAACAGTCTATCACAATACCAAGGAAAATAAGATGAAAAAGGAGTCTGTTTTGGCTAAAAAAAAAGAGAATTCATGACTGGAAAAAGAACATGCAAAAGAGATGCAAGTAAGGAGAAACATTACAAAGGAGAAATGCAGAAACGCTGCCTCGACAAGCAAGAATGATGTTAGGAATGCTGAAGATTAACTATAGAAGAGATTGGCAAGGAATATGGCAACAGGAATTTGTACTGCTGAACGGTAAGATAAACAAGAAAAATGTGGGCTCACAGCTGACTGAGGCAAAAGCACAGCAGACACACACAATGTTGACTTACTCAACAGATTCTTAGCCCCAGTCCTCACCAACAAGGTCCCCTGGGCTTTTACATATAACAGACACGGTTCAAGGAGAAGATGAAATACCAAAAGCAGAAAAGGATTGATCTCATAAATCTCTTGGGAAATCTTGACTCATACAAGTCCATGAGAGCAGACAGGATGCACCTGAGAGTGCCCAGAGAGCCATCTGATGGCACATCAAGGCTAGTTTCTGTCATCATGGTCACAGAGATTATGGAGATTCAGGATGAATGGAGAAAGACAAATGTTGCAACTATCTTCAAGATGATCTTTCACATGCCCTTGCATCCAAGTTTGGCCATTGTGGTCTAGATGGATGCAATACCAAATGAACAAAAAGAGTCTAGATTCTGGGACTGAAAAGTAATGGTTTTACTCTACCTGTAGGCTGGATACAACTGCAGTTTCTCAGGAATTTATCCTGAGACCTATCCTATTTAATATCTTAATAGCTTTACCAATGACCTGTAGGAGGAAATGGCATGTACATTAATCAAGTTGTGAATAACATTGAGGATAAGTAAGTATTGGAACAGGATACCCACAGAGGCTGTGGAGTATTTCTGTCCTTGGAGGTTTCCAAGATCTGACTGGAAAAAAAAATAGTAAGTTGGTTTGAATTTATTGTTGACTCTGCTTAAAAGGAGGTTGGACTAAAGACCTTCAGGGATCCCTTCCAATCTGAATGATACTTTGACTCCAGGAAATGTAAAGAACCTTGGTATCTCTGGTGTTTGTAGCTGTCTTTAAGTTTGGCTGAAATCAGTCAGCAACTAGCCATTAGCTACTAATTACTAAATTAGCAATTTAGCTCAAAAACTGTTCAGTGGAATCCACTAGCCCAAGTAGGATCCTAGACTAAAGTAATTTTCACACCCTCTTACTATCCTAAATACTTAATTTTATCCATGTTCCACTTTCCATGCACTATTTTAAACATGACTAGGTGCAATATGTAGTCTCCCAAAAGACTGACTCCCAAAGCTGTGACAGGCAGAAGAACGCTGAAATGGATAATCATACTCGGGTTTACTGAAATGATAGGAATGTTACTGCTCTGCACCGTTACAATTTTGCCTATATCCAGCAGGCCAAATAGGTGCCAGAATACACTATTACATGAATGAACTCTTCTGTTATATTGCAAAAATTCATAGCTTCTTACACTTTAAAGTGGGTTTCCCTATAGCAATGTTAGTACAGAAAGGATCATTTAGTATCAAATTCACTTTGAAGTCTTTAAACACATTAAAGTCCTGAATCAGTGAGAAAAATCATAAGGGATTACAATGTCCAAGATCTGTGGAAAACTTAAAAAGTGCTGGAATCTTGGACTGCTAGTTTCTCATACCTTACTTCAATAGACGCTACAAAAAGATGGTCTCATACTAGTCGTGACATTTTCAGCAAGGAATAATCTATTGATACTACCAATGACACAGGTTATCAACTTGTATATACTTGAGGTACTTGGTTAGGTTTGAAGAGGAGTGCACTAATAACAATACAGCTTTAACAAAACTGCAATACATAGAAGGACTGTAAGTAGGGCAAAGTCATGTGAGTTATTTTTCAGCTGGATCAATGCTCTCATCTGGCTCACCATAAATGAACAGTGCTGTTGGCAAAAGAAAAGCAACAGTAAAAGTGGCCAGCGGATAGAAGGGAAGATTAGACCACCTTTTTCTTACCACCCACATACTTAATGCTTGATTTAAATTACCATAGTATGGCATCAGAATGTTGTGAGATTTGCTTTTGGAATTGCTTTGAGAATCAGTCCTGTTGAACAGACAGGGTAAAGCTGTATCATTAAATGCTCATTTTTTCTGCTCACTGCATTTTTCAGCTGGTAATTCTTTTGTCTCTCTGTTTTTATACCAGATATTTTATAATTAGTCCTTTGCATATGTTTATAGGCTTTTCCTCTTAAAAAAAGAAAAAGAGAATTTTAAAACATAGTACCATATAGCGAAAGGTGTCAGGAAACATACTCAAATAAGAAAGGACTCCAAAAAATTGGTTTGCCAACTAAGTTCCAGTAAAATTTGAAACCCGGGTTCAGACACACTGGTAATGTTCCAAAACTGAAAACTTAAAGAACTTCTTTATTCAGTACATCAGCTTCTCTGTGAATATCATTGAGACCACAAAGTTACAGTATAGGAGAGAGTTTCCAAGCAAGATGTGAGGAGAGTTCAGGAGTTTAAGTTTTTTCAATTTTTAATTTGAAAAGCAAAAACCTCTATGATTTTAAACAATTTATATTTTTTTCCTATAATATGTACTCCTTTCAATTAATAATCTTTCTTTATTTGAAAAAGCTACCTGAAACACACTGAAAAGTTTACACGGGACAAATACAAATGAAATAGATTTCATTACAAAGTGAATTCCAGTGCCAATATTTAAGAAATAGAATAGTTACTGGAATGCAGTGAAACATATTTATCATAACGTGTTAAGGATAGAGTCTTCAGAGTAGAATAAAAAGTTACAAACTCATTGATCAAAACCAGATCCAACCACTCTTGTTCTGAGTAAAGCACAGTACGGATGTTATTAAAAATTTAAAGCATACAGTTCATTGCAGCCTGTAGTGATGCCATTTTTAACAGTAATTTCATCACACTTCATTACATATGACTATACAAGTTTGGTCACTGTCTGAGAGGGAAACCTCATAATAACACCACATAAAGTAATGGCAAGAAACAACAGCATTTCAATAAGGTGAAAAGTCTATTTTAAATCAGTACTGAATTAATTAACTTACAGTGTGAAGCATCACAAGCATTACAATCTCAGAAGTAATCCATTGGGATTCTGAACTAATGCAATTTTGCTTAAAGTCATATCTCAGATAAAATAGCAAACTGAGAACTTGCACACACAGAGATTTTAATTTTATAGTCTGGCCATTTCTTAGTCTGGATAATTACATTGCCTTAAGAAAATTTCTTTGCAATTTACTAAGACAGCAATTCCTGTTTTAAATAATGCAAGGTGTTAAATAGTTGCCACATTCCACCAGATGAAGCTATTCCCAAGTTGTCACTCAAACAGTCAGGGTTAATGCAGAACAGAAGACACTAGATGTATCATGTAAATTAAAGTGAGCATGAAAAGGAATTCTATGTGAGCTGCCCTCCCCAGACTCTTCCACTGCAAACTGGGAAAAATCAAAGCACTTGAACAAAACCCCATCCATTCCTTGCTAAGTAACTGTAGAAGACATACAAAATTAGGTATAACATTTATTTTCCTTTTATTCATGTTTGTTCCTTTATCCTTTTACTATTGAAAGTTTCACCAAAAGCAATCATATTTAAAATCACAGGAGTAATTTATAGTAAAGCATATAAATAGTAAAGAGAAAACCATTTGAAGTTTCCTCTGATTTGCTTCAGTTTATTTTACACTTGCAGTAAACATTGTGCTCCAAACTTAGGACTTGGTGGTTCATGATGGTAATATGGTTGTTGCTATAAACTTATGGACGCAGTAAATTTCTATCCTTCCTAATGCAATGCGAATTAAAACCCAGTTCTGTCTTTTCTCCTCCTTCTAAAGGCACACTCAATAGTTTTCCTGTACTAAAATAAAAGGTATGGACTCAAGCTTTGTCAGGGAAAGTTTAGGCTTGATGTTAGGAAAAAGTTCTTCACTGAAAGGGTGATTGGCCATTGGAATGCGCTGCCCAGGGAGGTGGTGGAGTCGCCGACCCTAGAGGTGTTTAAGGGGAGACTGGAAGAGGCACTGAGTGCCATGGTTTAGATGACGGGTTGGTGTTGGTGTTAAGTGTTGGGTTATAGGTTGGACTTGATAATCTCAGAGGTCCTTTCCAACCTTATGATACTGTGATACTGTATCACATTTTTACCTTTTTAGACATTTCTTCTGGTCTATAGATTAGATTTTACCTTTATGGGACATGATGGTTAGTTTACCATTCTTCCTGAAAAATGTTTTTAACATGAAAAACAACTAAAAGAAATAAATGTGATGCAAATTTCTTAGTGAACACTGTTTGCCCAAAAGCATCTAAGTCTCAAGTCTTAATTTTCCATATATTTTCATGCAATTTAAAAATACACATAATATTTCTTGTTAAGTTCTAAATGCTTGTTCATATTCTTATTTCTATGATATGGAGTACACTGTACAATGCATGTTACAAGCATTGCCACGAAGATGTTAATTTGACACACATTATTTGGCATTAAATCAAATCTCCATAATTCTGTCCAGGTGTTACAACCATTATAAAACAACTGTGGCTTCATAAACTGGCAGGTAAAGCACAATTATTATACTTGCATCTTTTCTTTTTCCCATTTGAAAATATGAATTTTTTTGGAAAAAATATCGTCAATATGTTTTTGCTGTGCAAAAGCAATCAAAAGCACTGTATTTCTCCTAAAAATGTCTGTAAGCCTAGAATTTAATTGCAAAAATACCACAGACAAAAATGCCAAATTCTGTCCTCTATTAAAAAAAAAAAAATCTTGATACGTAGCATCTAGAAATCAAAGTCTAATGTTAAGAGATTAAAGCAAAAGGAAAAATGTATTCCAGGCTGAAAAAAAGTATTTTGTCTGAACGAAAACTGTTCCAGTAAGAGCAAGTTTTTGAGAAATCCTAAGAAAAAGACAATTTAGCTCTAAAATTATAGTGCACATCTGAAATACTTTGTTAAGCTAGTGAAGTTGAGAATTTTTTTTTTAAAGTCATTATTAGAGGTATTTCCATACACATAACTTTCCATAGAAAACAGATTCAGAAAAGTCACTGTTCTCTAACAGAAGGAGTAATTATTTTATCTGAAACAACCTAATTTTTCCTTTAAAACACTTGACACTTTTGGGAGCTATTTTCAGCCTAGTCAAACATATAAGTTTCTTCAAATATACCTGCATGAAAGTGTTAAAGTTTTGAATCATTTAAGCTTTGAAATGTATCTACCAATGGTACAACAACTGAGGTTTTCACATGCCTCAGCTTCCCTCCGAAGCCTCAGGTTCTGTTAAGCAGCCACATTTGCCATCCAACCTGCAGCCCTCCTTTGTTTAGCCATGCGACGTCTGGCCTACCAACCAGAGTGGTAACATGGGGCATCCTAACTAGAGCCTTCAAGAGGCATAGAAGTGCTATATGCACTTGTAATTCATTGTTGAGCTGACTTGAAATGAAGCACTGAGCTGGCTTAAAAATCCTGAACGTTACACTTCAACATCCCTAAACAGAATTTCCCTGCAATTTCTTGTTCCCTATGTGAAGGAAGAACTGACTATACTTCAGCTTTTTTCAGATTTCAAGTTGTAGGTCACGTTAGAGATGATAATCTAGAAAAAATATTGCTTTTTTACAGTGAATAAAAAAAGCAATAAACACAATAGCTGAACTCAGCTGGCTCTGTATTCATGTGTCTAATAATTAAAAAAAATGCTCTCTTCAAGTACTGGAGTCTTAAACTAGCTGCTCCCTCACAGTGCCAACAGAAACCACAAGACTTCTAAATTCAGTATTAAAGCATACAGCACTTTTATCCTGCAAAAGCCAACATCCAAAAGCATATAAATAAAGAACAGAAAGGTCCTGTTTCCAAATATGTTGTTAAATATTTTTAAAACCCCTACTATTAAACTGTGCCAACTTGAAGGTAGACTCCAACAGTTAATTTCATGGGTGATTAAGAATGGATTTCAAAAGAAGGAAGTTACTTTATGCTGGCCACAGCATCCTCAGTAGACTCTAGAAGCAGCCATCATAATGCAGAGTTTAACCACAGACTCAGCACAAAACATAGCCGATACTCAAATCCTAAACAGTGGATTCTCTTTGTCAGGGTGGGTAGGAAGACAATCCAAAGGTCCCCCTGTTCAAATTGTTCAAATGCAGGAAAAGCAGTAACTTCCTACTTCTATAAAGTCCTAAGGAATGCCCACTTTAAGACAATAAAATATGTACAAGTACTTCTTACCATGAGAGGTGAATGAAAAAAGCCATGAATTGGAGAGAGCTGACATCCAGCTTGGGAGGGCTGCACAACCATCCTGAATCATGTATCCAGATCATGCCTGCCGCTTAGGCAGGAAATGCTAGGGAGAAAGGAACCACATAGATCCACAGGTAAATCTATATTTGGATCTTGGCATATTACCCCTCTTCTGAGAAATAACCACTGACATTTTCACATAGTGGATAATGAAATCTGAATATACCAAATACTGTTAAAGAAAAAACGCCTTTCATTCTTGCATTGTCTTAGTAAATTCAGGAATTACTTGCAAATGCTGACAAACATATGTCAAATTCTAACTGTATATCAATATAAACAGTATCTCAACTTTCTTGTGTGAAAACCAAAGAAAACTGTAGGATGGCTCACCCCTCACCAGTTCTCCCCCTCTCCTACATGTACTGCAACATTATGCTGTTACAATATCTCAACAGCCAGGATCAGGTCACAAGTCCTGTGTGTCACTCTAGGATTTTCTTGTCAGATATGCAAACAGTGCTCATAGTTGAAATCCATTGTAAATAATTTCTGAACCTCCTGACAGACCTCTAGGTCCTCCTTCACCTGATTTTTTTGCTCATTCTTTAGCCGTAAAGTGAAAGCAATGTACAGGTGTAGAAAAGAAACTTTCTCATTTGGCTTTACTGATACATTTCTGCAAAACAGGTGTTCAGTAGACCCTGACACTTGAATTGAGTTGCACAAAGGCTTAATCAGATGTGAAGCCTTAGTAGAGGTGTTCTGGGCTAGTAAGCGAATGGACAGAACCATTCAAATCACATGCAATAGAAGCAAGCATCAAAGAGAAAGAGGAAGACTTGGAAGATTAGTTATACGATAATATGACTCTTAGCAGTACTTAACACTGAGATGAAATTGTAAGACAGACATTTTAAATGAAACAGTAAAGTTTTATCCAAGGTTGAGGTGGTCTGTAATAAATAATTCCTTTGGCTCTAGAGAAGGAGAAAAATGGACTGGGAAGAATGTCTTAAGTGGGAAGCATCAGCACAGATATATATATGGTACTGTGCAAAACCACTCAGAAATGGTCGGAAAATAATAAAGTGAATAAATATATGCAAGAAAAAAAGCCACTAGATAGCATATTTGTGCAAAGTAAAAATCCACCCCACAAGCAGAAGGTCATCTCCCAGTACCCAGATTTGTAATAACGGCAAAACAAGCCACAACTGCACAAAAGCAAGCTGAAACCCTACTCTAACCACAGGTGAATGCTGACAGCTACACTGTAATTTTAAGATATAGTTTTAAACCGCAGTCACAGAGGGCTGGACGGAACCTCAGGTGCTAAGTCTTTATGCCTTACTATTCTATATTTGCTAAACTTTTCTCTAGTTTATTCATAAAAAAACGTACAATGGAGAAATGATAGCTTATTTAAGCAAACTACCTTTCTTTAGCAATTTTAAAGGAAAAATTACTGCATCTGCATTTCTGCATTAAAATGTCCCATACCCTCTGAAAAGGAGAAATGCTTACTCATTTTCTTCTTGTAAGGGATCATTGTCTTGGTCTTGAGTACAGGTTTCCTTATACCAGTCTTCTTTTAACAAAAGAAACAGTTCTTTTATATCCCACTCTCCTCATTTAAGGAGTCATATTTCCTAGACTTCTCTCTGCTTTGTACTGTGCCCAACAAATCCACACCTCTTGAAGCCTAGCGCTGAAAACTGGACCAATAACTCCAGTTAAGCACTCTCAGTGCTGAGCAGAACTGCAACGATGACTCTGTACGTTTTACATGTAGCGCATTCTTAAGCACTTTTGTTTGAATTTCAGTCTCAGTCCTCACCTCCTTTGTTACAACAGTAAGACTTCATTTAACCTATATTCAATAGCTAACTCAAATTTCCAGAACCCCTCTTGAAAACTGATATCCAACCACTCTACCTTCATTTCACTATTTGCATCTTATTATTACTCTACTTCACACTTACCCATAAAGAGCTGCTTCCTATTTATTTCAGGTTATTCTTTGATTCATCAAGATTGTTCAAAATTTACCTTCTTAAAACCATATAGCTCCTCCCTAGTTTAGTTTTTGATAGGCAAACTCTCAATTTTGTCATCCAAACTATTAATTAAAATGACTGAGTTGTGCTCAAGCATCAGCAGTCTAGCCTTTTGAATCATCAGAACCACTAAATTCACATGCAACATAAATAAGTATGAATATTGCTTAAGTGAAATCAGACTAACACAAGCAATCTTCATACATCTGATAATGAAAATATGATCTGTGATGCTGACGCTCCAAGCAGGGAGATCAATAACTGTAATCTTGAACAACCCTTTAGACACTACCCACTTTGTTCACAGCAGATTCAACTAAAATATGACTAAGAAAGGAACAACTACAAATATAGCAGAAAAGGAAGCAGGTAATGAAATTAAATGGTGTTTTGTGCTTTAGTTAAAACAGGAGCCTTAGCTATAGCACATTAAATTCCTTTATTCCAAGAAAAAGTACAAAGCAATTGCATAATTAGTATATTGGCCTGGATAAAGTGACTTTACAGAACTGCTTTCACTTTCTGAGTGCTAATGGTAAAAATATCATTCCTAGGCAAAGTATTTGGATTTTGGGAAACATCAGAGCCAGCTCCCAAGCCCAAGAACCTCTAATGCAACAGCCAAAACTATTCTGTAAAATGATTACGGATTTTGGATAAAACAGGATCCGGCAAGTTACAACATGCTTTAAGAGCTGGAAGATCTTTGGTAATGCATGCTCCACATGGGTCTTAAGTTTTAAAAATGGTGTTTAAACACTTCAGCCGTGATATTAAGGAGTTAAGCATCTAAAAGGAGAAAGATCACTGAAGAAAAAATGATCACCTTTCCGTTACTCCACTAACAGAATTTTAACAAGAAACTCTTCACAGAATTAATAAAGTGGCAGTCGTAAATGTCAAGTGCTTGCAGCTGTCTGTTTCCTCCACCTTTCACAATATATTTAGTGTTGAATATAACTAAGAAAGAACAAGGAGAGGAAACACTTCTCCTTTCAGGTGTTTTTTTAAAAAGCAGCTTTTTCAACACATACTCCATAAATACTTTTGACTTTTCCACAATGGACGTAAGTCTACCATAACAGAACAGTATATTCCTATCCATCTAGAATAAAACTGTAAAATTCCTTTTCCTATCACCCTTATTCTCTTTTATGGTATAACTTCTCTACTGCGGCAAATATAAGCTACTTGAGTCCCCTTTTGAGACCCTTTTCGCTATCATTCAACCTAATATCCCATAGTCATCCTGTCCCTGTAGGTCTTTTTCTCCTTCACTATAGCTCAGAAACCATTGTTTTGTTTGTGCAACTTCCAGCCTCTGAGGCATCACTAGGGTGGCTCAAATATTCAACAACAGAAATTCAAAATGGGATGGACTTCACATGCTACAGGCTGACAGGGCCAACTACAGGTAAAATACGAGGCTCATCTGCCATGGGGAAATGATTCTCTATCACATACAAAATTCCCACTAGTATTGGCAAAAATGACAGAAGAAACTGAGTTTTGAAACCAGAAAATGAATTGACTATCACCCAACATAGGGTTCTTACCATGAACATGTGTAAATCATAAACACACAGGTTTTCTGGAATTCTGGGAGTATTTCCCATGTATAGAGACTAAACTGTTTCAGGTATCAAGTTGCAGAAGTGTTACATTAATTCCACGGCTATTCATCAGAATGTAAGCAGAGACTGAAGTTTACTAACAGGCAAGATATATGGTAAGTGCTCAACTCAGGCAGAATACCTTTGCACATCAGATACTCTTATGCAGAAAGAAATAGCACATTCATTTAAAAATGAAATGCAGACATGATCAAATAGACCTCTGTCAATATGCAGGGCAGAATCTAATTCTCCAGTGGGGTTTTTTGTTCTACAGATCCTGAAAGTTGAGACATGCAGCGGTGCAAGCCAAACACAACAAAAGGAGTGTAACTCTTGAACTGAAAGAATGTGGCACATATTCACAGTGTGACACTACCTGGAAATTCTCCATGGTTTAGCAACAAAAAAGATGAAAATACTTTTTTTAATAAACCAAAATTTTAAATTTATTTTCAGCAATTGAATGGTTGTTTATTGTCAAGTTACATTGCTTATTGCCTACTAGTGTTTTTATTTTTAAATGAACTATGTATAGAACTATCTATTTTTAAAAGCTACTATAAAATCTTTTCAATAGTAAAAAAATTCTTCCTTCGAGTTATGTAATACAAGTGATAAAACTTATTTTAGCTATTCCAATATCAGATAAAGCAAGGTAGCTTCCAAAATCATTAAACATATGTCAAGTTCTCAATTTTAAATGTTTTTTTTTAAACCCTACTGTCAAAAAAATTTCTTGGAAGTTAATCTAAAATAATCTTTGATTATTTATCACACATCATATCTCCTCTGACAAGAACTTTTATTTTTGTTATTGAAGAGTTCCTGTAATTGAATTTCCTTGTATTCATTAGCTTTTAGGATACTTCCACAAAGAAACAATGACTGAATTTCAGAAAGAACATCATAAAATATAAAATCTGACAGCACAAGAATGCTTTATTCATCTCCATTATATAATTGAGCAGTTCTTTCCAAGTGGAACGGACACTATGAGGAGTAAGTCCAAACAATTCTTGTAATATTCTATAGGTGTACATCAAAACATAAAAATTCGCTCATTATAGCAACCAAAAAAACACATTTACAGTTAAAATTAAGTTACTCCCTTTGCCCCCTTTTGTTGCCAGTGTACATACACATCAGCAAAATTCCACAGATCTTTTCTAGTGAAAATTTTTTGATGATCCAGTTATACAGCATTCATTGTAAATTGAAGGACTTGAAAGAAGTAACACATAATTATAGATGTGCCTTCCCATACAAACGCAAAGTTATTTGCATGGCTGACTAACATCTCTGGACTATATTTTGATGGGTTTGGTTGTCTTGCAGCTCTATGAAAACATTATCTGCAAGGCAGTTTGCCATGAGGCCTCAAGAAATGCAGCTGTTCGCATGGCTGCCTCTTTCCCACACAAACCGAGATTAAGTTTCTGTTGCCACAGAAGCTCTGCAGTCCTGACAAGCATTCTTCTACCCTAATGTTAGGGCTGTGTATTGGTCTATTATATGAGGATGGCATAAGCACAGCAGAGTTCAGTTTAGACATCTCTTAAATAAGCAAAGAAAATTTTATATATATAACTTTTTTTAAACCACAGAAAATAAGCAAGAAGCTGAATAGGATAAATTATGAGTATCAGTCTGCACTTGATAAGAAAAATTTTATGTTCCTCAAAGCAGGGGGGAATAACGCTGAGATTTTGATCAAAGTCCACTTCTAGCAGTTTTGAATATTCAAGATTGCATTCAAGGAATGGGTGAAACTTAGGTTTCAATGTACTATTATTAGATAAAATCAATTTGATTTTTCTAGGCAGTCACTATTTGCCACTCAATCCTCCTTTGACACTAGAGGATCTTTCCATAAACATATTTCATGTATGCCGTTGTAGGATCCAAAGCAAAATCATAATTTGTATGGTTCTGTTTCCCCATATTAGTATGCACCTAATCACTATTTATGTACAACGTATCTAAGACTTTGGAAACCTAAATGATAACTATTGGCAAAGCATTCTAAAAACCACAGATGGATGGATGATCTTTAAAAGCACAAAAAGCATACCAGTGCCATTTCTGAAAACAGATAGTGACTTAGAAATACTGGGCACTACTGTTCTACTAACCTGTGTTATTATTCTGCATAAGTAATGTTATGAAGAGCTCTGCATGTTCACCCAAGTCCTTCATTGGGAGCAACTTCAGGACGTGCTCTGTTTGGGCTCTGAACTTCTGACATTGCACAGGCCTTCACAGCTTCACATACTATTTTAGAAGGTTCTCAGACTCCTGGAAGTGGTGTCTCTAGAACACACAGATCTCATGTCCATGTAGTAGAGATCCAAGATTGATTTCAATGAAACAACTTAAATTAAACTAAACGTTAAAAACATACAAGTACAAAAGATTACTTTGTCATGCCTTCCCACCTTTAAATGCATATGGTCTCTGGTAGCCAATCAAATATTAAATAATTTTCTTCAAACGGAAAAATTAAAACAGCGAAATTCCACGCACTTTTTCTCTTTTTTAAATATGCATTTCATGCTCATCAAATCAAGTTAGAAAGAATTATTTTGAGTACTTCTGATTGTAATGATGCAAAAGAAATCAAATACATCTGCAACCACTGAATATATTTCAAGTGCATCCCAAGACACACAACCCAGCTTTGATATACTTATGTAAAAACCATGTACAGCCAATGCAAAAAATAATTAAATCTCACTCCAGTCTGTGAAATTACAGTTACAATTGAACAGAGACTCATCTCTGTGCAGAGCTGTAAGACACTTCTAGGTCTTAAAAGTTTTAATTATTTGTGAACTACAGGCATAATACAGTGCAAACATCTTTTGAAGTTACTGCTAACTGCATTGCAATATGCTGAATATTCCAGGTTTATTCTATCAAATAACTGATGCATAATAGTGCAGAATAGTAATATTAGGCTCCTCGCTAGATGCCAACCATGCAATTACTTTCTGCCTTCCTAATATTCCAGTGCAGTTTTGTTTAGTAGTGGGTATGTTCCATCCTTAATGTTTGCCTGTCTCTACTTCTGCTTAAGGAATACCCTCCTTCATTTTGGAAATGCAGACATCTCACATTATTTAAGAGAAAAAAATTGAGATATTTGCTCATTCAACACTTTAATTTTTGAAGGTACATGTTTTTGATGTGTATCTAAAACCATGCAAACACTGGAATTCAGGAATCAGGAAACAAAGCTGAACGGGAAACATCATACTTTACTCATTAAATTAATAGTCACCCCAGCAACAAACTACAGCAGCTGTTAATCAGCAAAAGACAGTATTACCCTGCTCTTCACAGCAAGGAACCTGAAAAATACTTTCTAAGTGAGAACTGCAAGATAAATTCAGGCAGAAAATAATAACCCCCTCTCAGTTATGAAGGAGACTTCATTATGCAACTCATTAGACAGTGAACTTTCCAATGAACGTTGGAGACAGTCTCTGTCTCTAAGAGACTACAGTTTAGCAATAAGATGAGAAGTTATAACAAGCATAAGATCATGGGCAACAACATTGACAAGGATAACTTCTTTTTGAAATATTTCAAAGCTAGAAGAGACTTCCCAAGACCCTGAGAGGAAAAAGTCATCAAAAACCTCCACATCATGTCCAATCTGATTACTGAAAATGTTACAGGTACATTTAGGCTCATAGGATGCACTTTATAAATATCTTTTTTTCTTCTTGTTCCCTTTTCTTGGTAGACTGGTTAACCCATACAGCATTTATCATAATAAAGAAAATTACACTGCCTTGGTGATTGATCTGCTCTTTTTCTTGCCACCTTCTATTGAATCTAGGCTTCAGTTTGTGGGCTTGACAACAGAAATGCATTCTTTCATGAAGAGTTATTATTCTAATCTAACTGTTCCGTCTTACAATGACAGCTATGAAAATGAGCAAACAAAATGAACAGGTATTGTAAGACTTAGGTAGATGCAGTTAGGCTAAAAGTAAGACAAATTTAAATTTAATCACAGGTTTACAAGATTTCTTAGTTCAGCAGTGGAATTATTTATTTTAATTTCCACCTACATCTTCTCCTCCTCATCTTTCAGAATTTGAACCTATAAAAACATAGTGTTAGACAAAATGGTGACTTGTGGGGACAAACAAACCCCAGAAGATAACAACTGGCATCCTACAAGTAACAAGCTGACTGGCTTCACAAAGAGCCCAGCATTCACATTTCTCAGGAAAACAGTAGACATTCTTGTCTTAAATCCTTACTCAGCACATACACCGCACTCTTCTGTTATGTACAATTAATATACAGTTTATCTGCTGACACTTCACTTAATAGTAGCTTCACATCCTATTGAGGCTAAATTTTCTCTATTTCCTATCTTTAAGTTTAAATAAATTACACTATACTGTCTTGCAAAACATTTTCTTGTTATTATGAGTTACATCAACAATTACTTCAATCATTTAAAATAGGGAATTTTCAGAAACAGAAACTTACTGCTATTCTTTATTAAAAAAGACCTCTACATTATTAAGCCTGCTCCTTATTAAATTAAGCTTACAAGTAGTTTTTTCTTTTAGCTTAGTGGTTTACAGCATTTTCCCATGTTATAACAAACAAACAAAAACGTTCTGGGTTCTTTTCTTACCATATTCAAAATTTCTTATATATATAAAACAAAATAAGAAAGGAAGTATGAAAAGAGTATAGAACTGAAATGTCGTACACAAACGTGTTTTCTGCACACCTATAGAAAGAGTAGTCACAGTTTCAGTTTCTTCCTTCCTCTGATTTTCCTGTTATTCACTTGCAACTGCAAACTTTATCCCTGCTGAACACGACCTTCACTTTGCATTTTTTGCAACTGACTGGAATTGTACTACTAGAATAGTAAGACACTTTTCAATGGAAGCAGGATAATGAGAGCTTTAATTAAAAAAAGTGACACTCATTCACTTGAAAACAGGGCCGAGCTTTTTAGGGCAAACAAGCATTTTCACTGGTTCAAGTGGTAAGTTATCTTGAATATCATTACAGATATTCTAGCATTTACTGTGTTTTCTTTTCAAAAGTTTTGTATTTTTAATGGACCTCTTGAAGTTGCTCTTACAGCAACAAACCACTTACTTTGGGCTCTTCATTCATCTACTATTTATCATCCTTTTACAAACTACATCACTACATATGTAGAAGTCTGGCACTCATAATCTATATACTTTATTTATTAAGTCAAGAATTTGACTTTTAAAGGAATTAATCAGCTAGCATCTTACATCCTGAGCTCTACTTTACAGCTAAGGGCCTCCCAGGCAGCCATACTGCTCTCAGAAACTTCTCTCCAACAACCCAGAGACGAGCATTATAAAACATTAGCGGTTAAGCATTCAAATATCACAATATCTCCTGATGAGAAAAAAGAATGCATTGCAAAGCATCACTGGCCTCTGCTTATATTTGTAGACTAGCAAATCTTCTACAAAATAACCTGAGCACAGGGCAACCCCTCCTGCGCCAGAATCAAACCACAGGAAGTCTATGAATTTTCATATTCTTCGGTACTATGACGAAAAATATTTTTCTCTCAAAAACTACAGAGCATTCCATACAGAAGAAGAATCCCTACATCTTTCAAAAAAATAAAATTTCACTCTACTGATGGCAGTTTCAGGGACAGATGATGTCTTGCCTGCCTTGCCTCTAGGAACCAAGTACACATTTTTTAAAAAAGAAAACATTTGGGATCAGTTCTTGGGTGCGTATTAGGCTGGCAGTGCATTAGGAAGGAACATGACCTCCTCCGCTCTCTGGCAGGTTAAGCAGTCTGATTGAACATTGCTGCTAATTAAGAGCTCTTGTTGTTTGGCAGGACCACCAGAGTACCTTCTGCACTTGTTCATGACAACAGCACCTCTTTCAGAAATTAACTCTTGATGAGTGCAGACAGGGGGCCCAGCTGGTTCTCCCAAATCCTCCAACTATATAAATGAAGCATAATAAGAACACTGGTGGCTACCAAGGGAAGAAAGGCTATTCGTGACCTCTTTTTAAAAAACAGAGTATACTTTTACATTGACTTAATTTTCTATATTGGGGGTAGATAATGCAGCTGGGAACTGTGTGAACAGACTAAAAAATCACAGGAGGTGATAGTGAATAATTTTGTAAGAAATATTTTATTAGACAAGCTAAAACAATTTTATTCACAGAGCTTTCAAAATCAATAAATAATATTCAGTAATCAGACTACAAAAAGAAAGTTACACAACAAAAGCTTAAGATGAAAAATGAAAAAGGTTTTGTGAAAAAAGCATGCTACTAAAACTGATTTGATATTTCATTTCTCAGTCTTTAGGATGCATTCAGAAGTGCAGCTCTGTAATATTCAAAACGGTTGCTCCATATGTATAAGCAGTAGAGGTTACCTTATAAAACACAGACAGAGCTAAATCCCAGCACCCCACTCCTATTCAACGTTAGTATTGCAGCATATAGCATCAACTCACAATTACTGGAATCTCTGCTGACATTTCCGCAGGTCAGCATGAATTTGCCCCTGTGAAGAGGCATTCCCTGAAGACTTAGCATGAAACACACTAGAAGAGCAATGGCAGGAAGCTCATTGTTATCTCTGTCGTACTTAACTCTGCACGGATTTCAGACTTCAGAACAGCTTGCTTAACATTACATTCAAACCAAATTCATAAGGTGAAGTCTACAGATGGACTTCCAGATAAAACAAGAATGGACACCAAGCTGATAATTAAGTAGCAGAAGTACCGTCTAGTAATATATCAGTAAGCCACAGTAACAAAACAGTGGCTTTTTGTTGCTTTGTATTGTTTCAGAATCTGATCTTTGTACTAAGATCCTATGTGTCTGTCAGCCTTAACCTGGTTACAAGTTCAAGCTAATGGAGATGCAAGAATTACTATTACTATTTAAAATTTATTACTATTTTAAAATATAGCCTATTACACTAAGTAGTGATTATAAATAATTACATACAGTAATAATTACATATTCAAAATTCTTGACTGGACCCTTCTGTGCTAGATACTATCAATCAGATATGGTGAAAAAATGTGAAAAGCTACAATGACTGGAAGCAATCATTTCCCTCTGTTAAAAATGCATTTAAAAGAATTTAATCCTTGTATTTATCTGTCTCCTCTACCCTTTGGTTACATCTTGTACGAAGACTTAATTTCAGGGTAGCTGATGTTAGAAGAATCTGAGGACACACAATATATATTTGCTTGCTTTAAAAGAAAGAAGTATATAAAAAGAACGGTTTATAAACTGCCTAAGGAAAGACATCTTCTAGGCATGAAAAATACCACCAGAAACAAATACTTGGACACAAATATATGAGACATAAACTGCGTATCTTTTGTGTGACAGGAAAGTTTGTAGTATACATTCTTACTTAACTATTATTTGCTAGTTTCACTCCAGAGGTGATTTCTACTTCAAAAAAGTAACCAAACATTCAACCTAAATTAAGATTAAGGATGCCTCACTGGTCATCGTACTCAAAGAACATTTAGATTAATCACAATATTTTGGTGGTGGTAAGATAACCTCACACTCGGGTAGTAATTGTGTATTTTTAAACATGCCTCAGCTTCTGAAAACCTGCAAATATATACTTCACTTTAAAAACCCAAGCACCAGCCATGATGGGTCCATAGGTTAGACAGAAAAACACAACTCAAAAGTCCAAACAGAAAACAAGTACTCCCACAGCTATTTGTTCTTAATCTGACTATCAGTGAACGTACAAAGCTAGTACCAACATAATTTCTTTTCCTTGGTAAAAAATAGGAGGGAACTGACTTTCTTTTTACCATTGCATAGTTTTAATAGTCTCCTTTCAGCTTTTTCAGAACTTTTCTTATGGAACTGAGCATTGTGAAGCCACGGGAGAAGGGCTGGAGGGCAAAGAGCAAGTACCTATGAATCAGTGGAATCAGAAAGGAAAAAAAATGAGCCTCTGTTAATAGCAGTATCTATGGCAGAGGTGTACAGAAGCACTGCAAGTTTTCACTGATCATTTTCAACTGTGAAATACAGCACTAACTATGGAAGCAGCGTTTGACAACCATCTTCCAGTACAAGGTTTTCCATTGGATTAAGTAAAGGCTCTCTCTCACATTCATATCCCAAATTAAACTCTAGTGGACAGTGAGGGCAGCAACAGAAGATGGCATGGAAGATTTTTACCTTAGTTTCTCAATTAACTTCTTCAGCTTATAGGCTAGATAGTAATTATTTATTAAAGTCCAGAGTAACTGTAGTTTAAGATTGCACATATATCATCTATTAAAAAGGAACTTCCACTTACACTCTCTTCCACTTTTCCACCACAGTTTTAATGAATAAAAACCATTTCCTATGACTCCTGTTCTGTCAAACAAGCTCTACACTTCTTCTGGATGAGAGCAACAGGGGAAGGTAAAGCTGCATACTGAATCTCAAGCCTTCAGTTAGGAGCATAATTGTGTGTCATAGTGGGCTTTAGATTTCCTCAAACAAGTTTTTTTTTTTCCAAAAATCACCCACTGGTAAGTGCTCAAAGGCAACACAGCCTCAATTAAAGGTATCTTTAAGCCATCTGTTAGTTTTGGGAAGAAGGCAATTCAAGTCTTCCCATACAACCAGTAATTCTTTTTGCAATGGAAAACAGCTGCATCCAGACTAAAAGAAAGTATATTCCTCAACCCGGAACTGTGGAAAGGAAGAACAGACTTAAACCAAGATTTCTGAACAAATATAAGAAGTAGGGTATTGTGAAAAGACAAATTCAGAATCTGGCTAGGGTGGCAGACATCAAAAGTACAGCTCGGGGCTTGATGAGGAGAATGAAAAATGCCTCATTCCAGAAAGCATTCCAGATAAAAACTATGGCATTCCATATCATACCATATGTTAGAGCATTGTACTGACACATACACTACTTTACATAATCAAAATGTTATGTAAAGTAATAATTAAAGACTCAGTCCATTAACGTATTTTTACCAGAATGGATGGCCTACAAGACAAATGCAAAACCAATGGTTCTTAATTCTAACGTGAATAACTGCAAAACTGCACACACATTTTCAAATTCTCTCTCAAACTGAGGGAAAATTTCCTTTGGAAAAAAAAGAAAAAAGAAATTCCAAGGGAAAATTTGCATACTAAATCAGTGGCAATGCTGCACTTAAAGGATCAGGTCCTGGTCTGACTGAATAAAGTTTCATTTCTTCTGCAGGGAGAAACTTTAATTCTTTCCCACATCAGAAAGACTTCCTTGAGGCAGCATTTTGTCTTCGCCTTTCACGTAAACACCCACCAAGAGCTACACTAAACTACGCTATGTGCTGTAAAATAATTCTTTCAAATCTCGCCATAATACCTGGTGGGGCAATAACAAGAAAGACAATGCTGAGCCAGAGCAAAGCTTCAGCTGGGTTCGCTTCCCAACCACAAATATGACACAAGGCACGGCCAGGGTAGAAAAATTGACCAGAGCAGGCACAAAACCACACCTTTCCAATGTATTCTCCTTGCTTTTAACAATTTGCAACTTAGAGTCTTCCTAAGCCAAAGGCAGTATCTTTCCATATAAAACCCTCGACTGATTTCTTTTCTATGAACTCATCTGTGCAGTGATTTTATTTGCATTTAAGGAATTACTTTTATATATTTATATACTCCGTCATCGGAAAAGGTATACTTTATATGCACTCATTGCTCATTACATATTTTTCACCTCTTATTGAAGCTGGTTTCTTTCACATTCTGACAGTCCATTTCTTGTAAGTCACACTCCTAAATTCTCTCAAAACATTTAGCGGGGAGATGTGACACACAATTCTTAAAATCAGTTAAAAGTGAAACAGAAAAATTAAATGGCTTTGTTCTGCAGACAGAGGAAGTGACAGCCTTGGAGAAGACACATATCAACCACATGGTGCCCTTGCAGGTGATCACAGTACAGGCTAATCCCAGAAGACTAGTGGTGGTGTACAAAATCCTGCTTTATGAATAAGCATTTTTCTTATGATAACTTGCCATTATTATAAATAGTATAATTGTTTTATTCAGTTATGTTTACCTAAAGCAATTTTAAGATGTGAAAGAAAATAAGAGTTAAAGACAGAATGAATTAAGAGCTGAGAGACAGGTGCTCAACAGCCAACACAACATTTACTTGGTACTCAATTTGCAGAGTGCCAGTAGCCACCACGCAAGCACAGGGAGGGATACAGGACCAAGGTGGTCAATGCTAAGAGGTTCAAGAACAGATGATCTAACAAGAGATACTACCTTTCTTTGCATGCTGTACCCAACTGAAACACTTGGAACACTACAGCTAAGAACCACAGCAATATTACAAATTATTTTTCTATAATATTCTTTATTTCTCTTCAAGACACCTTGTTTTTCTTCAGGCTAAGTCACTCCTCTTCATACTATACGTAGATCACTCAGGATGTCATCATGGTTAGGGGATGCCAGCAGGTTGAGGGAGGAGATTCTCCCACTCTACTTTGCTCTTGCGAGATGCCACCTGCAGTACTGCATTCAGTTCTGGAGCCCTCAGCACAGGAAGGATGTGGATCTGTCAGAGTGAATCCACAGGAGTGCCATGAAGATGGTCAGGGGGATGGAGCACCTTGCATACGAGGACAGGCTAAGAGAGTTGGGGCTGTTGAGTCTGGAGAAGAGAAGGCTCAGGGAAAACCTTACAAGCAGCCTTCCAGTACTTAAAGGAGGCTACAGGAAAGCTGGGGAGGGGCTTTTTATCAGGGAGTGTAGTGATAGGATGAGGCGTAAGAGTTTTAAGCTGATAGAGGGCAGATTTAGATTAGATATTAGGAAGATATTTTTTACCCTGAGGGTGGTGAAGCACTGGAACTGGTTGCCCACAGAAATCAGGGATGCTTCATTCCTGGGTGTTCAAGGCCAGTCTGGATGAAGATTTGAGCAACCTAATCTAGTGGAAGGTGTCCCTGCCCATGGCAGGGGTGTTGGAACTGGGTGATCTTTAAGGTCTCTTCAGACACAAACCATTCTACGATTCTATGGTCAACATGACCTAAAGAAGGACTTGTTAATTAAAAAACATCGCACAAGAAATCTACTACAATATTCTCATGCAAAAAAGAGTTTTGTAGCCATTCGTTATTGCAACAAAGAAACACAACCTTAAACTGATGGTAAACTTATAAGTACTTGTGGAGAAACACCTTTAAATGATAAATAACAATATGCAAGTCACAAAAAAAAAGTAGGATATATTTGCTCTTGTCTGTCTTTCTTCATTTTCATAAAAATTCTTAATTAAAAATTTCTTGAAATCAAGTCTTAATAAGTCATTTCCGTTACAGTCCCTGAATGTGTTATTTGCTGCTTGAGTTTTCACTCACATTTTTTGAAGTATCATGCAATGGATTTTGCTACCACTTCTGGGTAAAAACAATATACTTAGTCTGGAGCAACACTAAAAACCAAGCAAGAGACAATACCATGACTGACTTACAGCACCGTACCTTTTATATATATTGGCACAAGTTTCCCATTCAATATCGCAAGACCTTTTCTGCAATAGTTTTGATGCAAAACTTCTTAGTCTCAAATCACACTGAAAAAAGGGTGGGTGATGTTTTGGGCTGACAATTGCAATTTAGGTTTTCTTTTGTTTTGTTTTTTACAAACGATAATTTAGAATGTTTTTTCACAGGATAGTATTTATATTTATAAACAATGCAAGCTTTGTCAGTTCTGAATTATAGTACTAACTTTACCCTTAACATTATGTGCCATTTAAGGATTAACACAGAGTCCAACAGACTCCAGTGACAGAATTCAGTGTTTAGCAGGCTAAGCCACACTCTGTCTGCATTCAGACCTGTAGCTGTTGACCTCTGCAAAACAAGTTACAAATTAATTCTGGACTCCTTATTCTGTGAAATGCTAAACTGCAAAAATAATTCTCAACGGTAAATACTATTTTCCAGATTAGTGTCCTATGCTACTGAAGCGTAAATTCAGAGGCTTTGATTCCCCAATATAAACACTTCACCTGAGGTTTGGCCTTACCCATTTTGTCAAGCCATGAGCTACAGAAAGATCTTTGTTATTCTACATGCTCCACAGCAATAAATGGACTATCTGTCATCAATGACTTGGAAAAGCAGTCAATAAATTCGGCTGTAAAAATCACAAAGGGTGATGATCTAAAATGAATTTAAATCTGAATTTATTTTTTCTCTTTATATTAAGCTATTATTTGATTAAGCAGTTTATACTTTCATATCAAATGTTATCAGGGGAATATGGGCATTACATTTATTCCAGGCAGCCCAAACACCTACTTTAAAATTATATGTATACAGAGTTTGAATCATCAGGTTCTGCATAAGGCAAGTTTTCTGAAAGGAAACCACCAATAACAGACCTTTCTTGGATAAAGGAAGCACTGGTACAGCCCATAGATGACGAAAGAAAACTAAAACATCGGCTTATACTGAAGATAGAAAAGGCCCACAAATTTGACCCACAGTGGGTATATCACTGTATGATAATAATCACAATAACTAACCTGTTTCGGCATATTTGGTAAGGAGGGGTACAATGACCTTCTTCTTAAGATCAGAGGTGATTGAAGAAGTATGAGAATGAAAGTAAATTCATTATAACAAAAAAGAAGGAAAAAAAAGAAAAATGGAGCTCATCTGAACTCTATAAAGACTTGACTGCTCTTTCAGGGAGCAATACAGTCAAATTTAGATATTTATAGGCTTTGGGGGACAAATATTACCTGAAACAGTTTGAACTCTTGCAAACCAAGAGTGAATTCAATTTTTTTTCTCGTAAAACAGTTATATGTACATTGCACTCATGAAAATAAAAGCAAAAAAGGTGAAAATACAAACTGTAAAGTGTTTGATTTCCTGATATTTTTAATTGTGATGTTTTAATGAATCTACAAGATATATAAAAGTGAATTATAATTAAGACTTCTCTTGCATTGTAATATAAAATAGTATTTATTTTTAAGATAATTCACACAGTAAAGAACAATCTGGTTTTGTACTTCACTTTTTGAATTTATACTTATACTACGTTGTTAAGTACCAGAAGTTATTACTACCCAATCATAAATACTTGCTTTCAAACCAAAACAATCATTTCAGCAAGTTGCAGCTGCAACTCAGTTAAAAATAGAAAAAGTGTAATACTTGCTTTTATCAGATGTCTTTACCCTGCTCTTGTTACAATACTTTATCATTCAAGTTCCCTGCTCTTATCTGCACCTCCAAATAAAACATACTGTTTACCCACAGTGGTCCAACATCAGCATAACCCACAACGAAGGGCTTTTTCCATATTTGTTTATTTCCAGTTTTGAAAAATTCTATAAATATGCAGTTAAATAAAAGAAAAACTAAATACAAGATAACAAATTATGCTAGGTTTTGTTCCTGATTGATCTTACTATTCAGTTACGTTGCTGGTTAACAGAAGACAGGAATTTTTTGTTCTACTGCAGGTTTTCAGAGTATAGTTGTGCCATTTGCAAGCTGCAATTGGTTAATGAAGCTAAATTTAATTAGCTCAACTTCCTTGCAGAGCCCATCAAATGCCACTATTTGATGTATTCGGTAAGATGACCAAGTCTCCTACAGCTGGCTAAGTGTCACAATGAAAAGGCATCTATACTTATTTCTGGGAACTGAAATGAGCTGTTTTAAGTGGAGCTTTTCTTCTATTTTCTGAGGCTGCACTGCTCTGACCTTCCCAAAATCAATCCTTTGCGGATTAACATGTAAAGCAGTGTTGAATTAATTTCAGAAAGCGAATATGAGATCAGCCTGGGATCATACAAAACATCTAACTCCTAAATACACTAATGCTTCTAGCCGCTCAATGAGAAGCTGTCAATAAAAAGAGGGAGGGGGTGGTTAGAAGGATTTGAAGCGTGGAGCAATCTATCAGGCTAGTTAGAGCTTTGCCTACTTCTGTGGCATGGCTAATGCATTCCTCTAGAAGTTAATCCTATTTCTAAAGACCCTCCCGTGAGGAGCACATAGGCCGTGCCGAATGAGAACTAAAATGCATTAAAATTCTCAACAACGTCACCAAAAGGCATGTTAGTAGATTCTGAGAGTTGACAATAAGATGGTTCATTAAAAGTGCAAGGTCTTAAAGAACCAACTTTTGTTACAATATGTTGGATAGAAAACATTCAGAGCATCTTTTCTGATGCACCTGCAAACAGCATCATCTCTTAAAAACTGTTAAAAATTCAAATAAATAAAAATAAACTTATATTAATGCTACCACGGTAAACATAAACTGCCATGGTTTCCACAACATTACAAATCCACTAACGAGGACAGACAAGCCTCCTTTAAGCAAATATTTACATACAAAACTCAGTTACAGTGACACAGTATATGCAAATATGTTTAGGTACGTTTGCTTGTACTTCAAAAAAAGAAAAGTAAATTATCAAGTTACCAACTGAGAACATGGCACTTGTAATACACCAGTGTTGAGTTTTATAAATGCCAGTAACATTGTCAAGTGCACTTCCAGTCTGTACGCCGTGATACAGATAGACAATTTTCAGAATTTTTAACTGAATATTGAATCTAAGTCAGCAATTCAAGCATCCACAAGCACTAAAGCAAGAAAACCTCTGAACAAGCTAAACATTATCTGGATACCTTCTGCTCTGCAGGCAACATCATCAAAAGTCTGAAAGGTGAAAAGCAGAATCTTTCTTCATCAGTAAAGACAGAGAATAAGAGAAGATGGGGACCAAAAGAAAACAGATGTAGTTCATATTATGAGAAAAATTTTGTTAGCTTGCTCCTGACAGAAGCAAGAGGAGGATTGTGGAATCCTATTATCCGGATATAGGTGATGTAAATATTTACGAAATAAAATAATCCATTTCCAAAATGAAAAGGATACCAAAACAGAACACAAAGTTGTTTACTATTACTGTCCTGCAGTTGAAGTGTCACTGGGAGAACCAAAAAGAAAAGCCTTTACTTCCTGTGTACCTAGAATCTTTTGATGTTTTCTGCACATAAAATACAATCAGAGCAGGTTAAGAGTGCAGCAGTGTCACCAAAACTGGATTAAGCAGGTATCTTAACAAAAAGCATACTACACACAAAACATTTTAGGAAACTGCATTAAAATAATGTATTTTCTGTTGTTTTCTATTCCTCAAGGTTTAGAAAGTGAAAGACATGTCCATGACTCCTAATTAAAGACTACATATTTCATAAAACTTACCACTCATAGTGAACTATACTTCACAGAGTATTTGATTATCAGATCCCAAAATAAATCTTACGGTGAGAAAAGTTCCATGTCATTCGTACCCTGATAAAATCTGATACAGTATAAATGAATAAAACCCAATAGAACTGAGTGCCATTTCCAAACTCATCTGTTATCTTCTCATCATAAACATACACTCTCTAACACGGTGATTAAAATGGGCTGTGATTTTGCCAGCTGAACCGATCAAGAGTCACAGTATGTCTACCTACTGGACTCCTTCAGTTCAGAGGAGGAATGGAATTCAGTTTTTTTAGGCCAAAACATTCTGACAAAATAGAATTTTACGACTGTTTGAGATCTAGCTGTTTTTTAGTCAACACTATTCATTAAAATGTCTTGCTGACATCCCCCTGTAAACAAATTCAGAATACAGCATGCAAAACAAGCAAGCAATTCAGCAGTGAGCAATTCTTCCTCTAAGCAGGGGGAAGGGATTTGCACCACCACAATTTGCTAAGCTGTCACACAGTTAACTTTCGGTTGGGTCTGCTTTTGTGATATAATCCTGCAATCAGCACACAAGCACCATCTTGAAGATACTTTAAGAGAAAATGGAAAATCCAAGCTAATATTTTCCACTGTTTCTGACTACCACAAACTGACCTACTTACAAATGAAAAAACACCATGTTAATGCATTTTTTTTCCCCTCAACAAAAATGACGTCCATTTAGGCTTTCAAAAAGGGAACTGAAAGGCTAGTGAAAGATTCCAATGTTGACATTAAAATATTTCACACCATAAAATCACAGGAAATGAACCAAACACATAGTTTCCACAATACAATGGTCTGGCATAAACTCGCTTAAGCTTAACGGGATAAATCTCTGCTCACAGAAATAACTGAATCGTGACAAATAGCTACAAAAAAGGCCATTAAGAACAATTAAGTAAAAAGTTAAAACTAAATTAAAAGTTAAATTAGCACTCAGTGTTGCAACTAAAAACTGAGGACTGACTTTTCTCTGAAAATCCTATAGCTGAATAGCTCTTAAAACACACTTCCACCCAGAAAATAACATAATGGCTTTCTCATATTATTCAGAGCGACAGAATTTAAAAAAATTGTAGAAGTGACATAATGCTGATAATTTTTAACAATTCTATTACTGAACCACAAACGATTTAGTGAAGGCAAGCTAAACAATACACTAATTCCACTTCAACCCACCACTCAATGTGTCATCAGTATTTTTATATTTATGTTCACAAAAATTTATGCAGAAACTTAACGTGTCTCAGTCTTCTAGAATTTCCAGAGTCCATCCTTAATATTTTGCCAGAAGAATTCTGAAAGATATTATTGACCTAAAGCAGATGGAAGCAATATATGTGACTAATTTGTACAGCACAACAAACATGCATTAGTTTTACTTAAAATACTCCTAAAAAAGGAAATTAGGAAGAATATGGCTTGCAAAACCTTTCATATCAGTTTCTTTCCATAAAAGAGACAAAGCTGGAAACTAACACTTTATGAGATGTAAGTTTACTTGTGAAAGAATATTGTGAGAAAACCTGCACAGATCTGCACAAAGAAAAGATGTAATATTTTCTTCAAGACAGCACTGAAGCTGCACCATACAACTCCTAGTAGGAAATAAAGCTCAAGTACAATCACAACTGAAGATTAGGAGCTCTAGTTTGAAGCAAAGAGAAAGAAAAAGTAACAGAAATTATACTTTCTAATAAAATATTGTGTGTTCTGAACTTGCTTTTCTTGAGGGAGAGGCAAAGAAATAGTAAGGGGAACAGTACTTCGAATCATATATATTAACAAGACGCGAGTTATATACAATTGTGTTAAGTCTGATATTACACTAAAACTACGCCATGTCCTTGGAAAGGCAGCTCACAGGAAATGCCTTATTTTGTCGTAACCTAAGACACCCACAACATGTGAAAATGTTTCTGTAGTTATAGAACAAGGTTGTTCCGCAGAAGAGTCAGTGATTTTGAACAACTGGACTGAAAATCAGATTTTGAATGTTGTGCCGCTGCAAACATGACAGTGATTACAGTTGCTAAACTGACAATGTATTTTTATGTCCTCACTGTTGACTAAGGGAATGAAATTAAATTCCATGAGGAATGAAATTGCTATACTGCTATTGTGCAAAGACTACACTGACCAACAACAAACAGTGGGTCTAGATTAATGTGTGTCCACAATAACAACCATGGGAAAAGTCAAGTATATATAGAAAGACTCTGACCTTTTATAGTAAATGTTTTTCAGGTAATGTTACTGTCAAACAAAAAGAAAAATAGAGAGATACAGAAATCCAACATATTTTCTTTTTTATTTCACATTCCTAGTATTTTGGGGAAATTTGAGTGTATACTTCAAAGTATGTAGATGATGGTGATAAAATAATGTTCAAGACTCACCTTTTTGCATTGCTTGCTATTTTGCACTTATTTTACTATACGAGAATATCAATTATTATCAGGTTACGACGATAAGCCTATTACAGGAAATAAACTACTATTGTCACTGTAAAGAAGAGGGTCACCACATCCTAGAAAGGGTAAGTTATTGAACTGCATCTGGTAAAAGCATGCTCACAACTACAAAAGATACCAGATGAGACCATATCAAGGTGCTTTGTTTATGTCATGCCTAGGAGAAACGTTACTGACTTCTGTTACACTTTGATAGCCGCACGTCAGAGCCTTTTCACACGTAAACATAAAAGATCTCAAAGGGCTGCGTAACCAGTCCAGGCTATGCATACCTTCCTGTAGGGCCTGCACCTCCCAAAGACAGGAACGTTGGTGCTTATCCCCCAGATGACCCTAGGCAGAGCAGTGGACTGCTTCTTCCTAAAGATACCCACACAGCCATGGTACTCTTATTTAACTGACAGACATGTTCTATGCAAAAACATCCAGTAATACGCAGCTGCCAACGCACACAGTTATTTGTGCACTCACACTGTGTCAGTAAAAGCAATCCAACTGCATATACTGACCAAGACTTGCCCAGACAGTTATTAGGAACCATGACGCTAACACAGCATAGACATTTTAGAATTCACATAGATGTATTAATGCACCTAAATGTACAAATTTTACAAGATATTGAGCACGCGAACCACTCATAAACCTAAAAGAACGCACAAAATTAGGTATTTTGGTGTACAGGAACAGTTACCAGCATGTTTTTATAATAATATAACCAAACGTATTTCATAATTCTTTGTTTAGTTTTCTTTAGCTCAAATCTAACATCAAAATACTAACATTGTCTAGATGCCGATTTTAAAGTCTACAGCAAAACCAGCATGGGAGGACCTGCTTAGACTTTTATCCCAAGTCATTTTAAGACAGACAGATGTTCCACAAGATCCAGAAAATGCTGCTTGATGAATTGAAAAGCATTTCTCTAAGTGGATTAAAAGACTACAAGAGTCAAGATGTTTCTATTTGTGCTCCACACAATCATGCTCCTTAAACAGACTGTGTTAAAACTGTTACCATGGTGTCTATATTCTAAGGTTACATGTTGACAAGTATGTCATTAAAAAACAGCAGACACTTCAGTGAGAATCTGCTCCTGATCATCAGAGTTAAGCTGTTTTAGAGAGATTGCTCTGACCATGCACTTAGCACATTCAATTCTTACCTACTTTAAACAATAATCATAAAAGGTTACTTGTTTCCATGCAATAGCACAAACCATATTGAAATGGTATCAGATTTTACTGCTTGGTTACACTGTTTTTTAATAATTGAATACCAACAGGTAGCTGTATCTAGCAAAATGTGTCCAATTCATCAAGAGCCTGACACTCTCACTGACTCAAATCCAACCTACACTCCAGATCTCACAACAGAGCAAAAACCTATTTGGTTTAGCACTCAATCCTATAAAACAGCAAATTCTTCCAAGGGGACAACGGGTCTATAAATGCAGAAGCTTCAGGAGCTGAAGTACACTTCGCGGGCACCCCTCAGTCCTTACGTCAAAGCAGCACGTGCAGACTCATTGTGCTTTGTCACATGCTGAAGACTATGACAAATCTAAGGACAAAACAGAGCTGTGCAAACCCTCTGTCCATATAGCACTGTGTATACCAAGAGAAGAGTCTACAGGTGAACCAGGTCCCAATGCAGGCTTCCCCTTGATGATGAAAGCCCAGTGCTTGCATACCTCAAGTCAGCATGCTGACAAAGGATGCCATTTGTTTCCTTGACTCAACAGGCATTCAATTCACCTGCTAAATCACGCAAAAACATACAAGAACTACCTTGCCTTTACTAAGATTCTTGTTCTCTGTTAGCTAATTTAAATTATGGTTGTAAGTTCGTAGCAATAACAATACAAATGATGATAGCCGACTTTGCTGTGTCTTTAATGTTCACCTGCTAGAGAGATTTTCTGTTTAACACATTAGAAGTGGGTACAGAAACAATTTATACTATTTTATTTAACTCAATGAAATACTGTGTTTCACTTAAGGGAATTAATGCCTTAAGCAATAAACAGAAGTATGCAATAAATGGCATATGTGGGATCTATTAACTTAAGTGCTTGACTCTGCCATCTAAATATTCCCCTTTTAGAGCTTCAGGTTTAAAATTTATATATAAATGATTGCTTAAGAAAGCTTATTTATTTAAAAAAGGAGATTAAAATAGACTGTGAATCTAATAGCATGTGTTGCTGCTGAGGATTTAGTGGTGCTGCTGGGTCTAACTTTTGATCCCCTGAAAGTTTACTTGCCCATCCTCAGAAAAATTACTGATAGTATGATATAGTATCACTAGATAATTTGAGAGATAAAGCAGAAACTTGTCTGAAGCATAATCTATTTCCAGTTTATGTGGGCAAAGCAGCTTAAAGGTATTTCTAACTTACCCTCTCTCCTTTTCTGTGTTGCTACTGTACATTTTGCTGTGCTGACGACTTGCTGCCTGCCTGCCTGGTCCAGCAGGTCAGGGTGATCTAAACTGGCTGGATGTTTCTACCTTTCTGGCATCTCCTTCCAGCATTGTTTTGGAACAGAAAAACTGCCCAAAGAAGACCAGCCAGTAACAAATAATGTAGTCTGGGGTTGGCAGACGTTTAGCCTGGGGGAAGAGACGAGTATGAAACTGGGAAAAGAGCACACTGAGGTCTGTCCTCCCTGTTATTCACAACCTACTATCTGAACAGACCAAGAAACTGGTTCCTCTAGTCAACTGTGGATGAGGTTGGAAACCTTGTGTTGGACACTGTCTGTAAGAAGTCCAGCTGAGTCACTAGCAGCCTGCTGCTTTTCCTGCATTGTTTCTTATCTGTCCCAGTTAAAGAGCAGCAAGATATTGCAAATGTAGAGATATAAAATCTACAATCATTTTGTGCTGTATTATATTCAATACCATCTAGATATGGTTAGACACATTTGAACATTATAGAATTTCAGCAATGACTTATAGTAATCAGGACAGTACCTTGTTCCTTGATTAAAACGAGAATAAATTCCCAGTCCTAAACATAAAATGTTTTATTACCTTTCCCATATCTTATAGATCTCTCCGTACAAAATGTAACACACGGCAGCTTAACGTATGTCTAACAACTACTACGTCAAACAGTAATTCTTTAGCTAAAAGCAAATCTTCAATTATTTGCAGAAAAATAATTGTACGCTTTTTCTTCTTTTCTTCCCATAAATACCTTAATGGATAAGAAAGCATTTTTCTGCACCCCCTAAAAAATCAAACGAGTAGGGATTATACCAACAAACATCAATGTTAATTCAAAAATGGATTAACAATTAAAGATTTGAAGTACATTAGCATTGATCTCCAGCATGAAATAGTTGTGATCAATAACTTAATCTGTAAACTTGATTGAGTAAATCCTGTTTACTAAAGTATTCTATAACCATAATTTACAAATACAAGAAGATGAAAATACTGCTCTTACTAAAAAAAAACCTACCCTATCTGTGTTTAGATAGGAATGGAAAAACAAGATTTTCTCATTCAAAAATGTATTGCTACAGAGATAACAAAACTTCACTGACAGATTGCTGACAATATACAAATCCAGAAATACCCTCTTGTTACTACAGGAATGGGACTGTCACACAGTGAGCTTGGCCAGTGAAATAAGAAAAACATAACAGGGCAATAACTCTGCTGTTATTTTTTTTTTTTAAGAGCTTGCTTATGTACAAAGTTGCACTGCTTTACAACTCTACAGCTAGAAAGGAAAGGGAAATAAGATAAATGTGTAGAAATAGATCCTCATACCTGTATAACTATATTTATTCTAAGAATTGTATCAATACAACTACATTGGTTAAAAAAATAAACCATACCACTGACTGACAGGTTTAAATAGGACAAAAATGTCTAGACCAAACCTCAGTATTGAATGTGAGACGTTAAACTGAGAAGGTAAGTGCTGCTAATTGACAATAATTGAGGCATGAAAATGACAAGTATTGAGATATGGTATTTAATTTAAAAAAAGAAATAAGGAGATTTATTTAAGAATAAAGTGATTTTTTTTTTTATAGTTGTAGGTTGTATGTTTTACTTAAAAGTTAGAAGGTATACAAACTTTCATTTCTGTCTGCATTTCTAAGTTTTGTGATGGGTCAAGTTGAAATGGTTGCACTTCAAAACTTATGAAATAATAGCTGTGGTGAAGACAGAAAAGTGATGGGCACTAATGTAAAGAAATTTATGACAGCTCAATGAACTTCACAGAGAAATGCAAAATTTTTTCTAATTCTTCTGTTCTCCTCAGCTGAGAGCAAACACTTTTTGATTTTTCTATATAGTCATTGCTCCAAAACGCTAAATAATAGAATTGACAGGCTTTGAGGTAAAGTAGATCCCACACCATCAAAATACAGAAAAAATCCTGTCATGACATTTGAGATCCTCATACATAGTGAAAAACATGGATAGATGGAAACAAGATCCTTTATCATTCACTTCATGAAAAGAAACCAGTTATCAATACCTAACACAAACTAACAAATAAATTCAGTATTCAGACTGCTAAAAATTCACTCATCCGGCTTTAACTCAGTTCATGGGCCCTCTGAAATACAGCTGAAGGCTCTACAAATTAGGCCTATTCCAGTAGCTACCTATAATAAGGGAACTCCCTTAGCCCACCACAGCTGTGAGAGACCAGTAGGTTTCATGGCAGTTTGGCCACAGAGGAATAAACCTGTGAAGCCTATGAGTCAGTCTGATAATGCTGTGCTTCTCTCAAAGCTATGTGGTCTCTCTGTCATCATAGGTAACATCAGCTAGGTGTAAACAGCAAGCAGTGCAACACAGTACAAGCAGATCTGCAGAGTCAAACAGCTGGTGATGAGGATGTAATGTCCAAACTATAAAAGAGCTGGTGGGTGGGTTTTGCATTAAGCCCAGCCTGCTTCCAGGGACTAATGCCGTTGACTTGCTGAACTGTATGAGGTGCACTTCTGGAGCATACCTTCCAGTGATGTTTAACCCGAGAGGAACCAAGTTCACACTGTGAGAACACCGGAACATGAGCCGCAAGTCAGTAAGGATAATCGTATTTCTTTCAGAGGCTCATTTCTGATCTAAAGAGGTAACAGAGACGGAATCACTGCCTGCCCAGGGCACAGCTCTTTCAAATCAAGACTCAGCTTGCTCACAAAATGAACAAGTGAAGGCAAAACTCTGACCAGCTCAGAGTTTTTAGCCGTATGCACCACAGCTTACAGTATCTTCCCAAATAATCTGTCAACTACATGAGGTAATATGTTAAAAATTCAGATAGCATTAAAAACGCAGAAACACCTGTATCTTGCTTTAGTCCCTTAGAAGAACATCATTTTCACATTATGATTTTTAGACCTGCTATATTATTATAGAAACTAAGCATGAATACAGTAGTTCACTGAATTTTCTTACGTGCAATTTTTTGACCGTTTAATCAAATTTTGTGTTAATTTGTAAAGATGAAAAAAAAAAGCCTCATGGGCAGCACATTCAATTTCAAATGGAATTCAAGTAACGGAGCTTTAAAGTTTTCTCAAAGATTCATAACAGAAAACAGAAAACTAGAAATGAATTTTACTTTTGCTAATGGGTACTGCTACAACTCCCCAGATCTCCGACAGAATATAAGATATTTTAAAGTCCCGTTTTTCTTCCCAGTAAAACTAGAACATATGAGAATAACTAAGAATTAGTAAGATCAATAGAGGTCAGAACTAAAGACACGAGTGGTAATTTTTACACAT
The DNA here is from genome assembly GCA_033556795.1 of Tapera naevia. Lineage (NCBI taxonomy): Eukaryota > Metazoa > Chordata > Aves > Cuculiformes > Neomorphidae > Tapera > Tapera naevia. Next base: position 2,550,761 of record JAUMJJ010000118.1, read on the forward strand.
TGAAAGAGTTGTTTTCTCACAGAAGTGTAATTTTCAAGAAATTTGCAAGTCAACTGCAATCATGAACATTTTGTCAAACTATATAATGAATGCTACTGTTTTCCATACAGCCCATATGAATGCAAGAAATTCTATACATTCAGTCAGACTTTCTACTCTGTACTCTCAAAATTGTTGATTATTCCCATTACATCAGTTTTGCTTTCATTTCATTTTTCAGAAAAGCAGTATATAAATTGGAAAAAAATGTTAGGTTATCTCTTAAAAATACAAAAAGCTACCTTTAGTTATAATACATACACGCTGCTTATTGATGTACTTCATCGTCTCCCAACTTATGAAAATAGTACCTCACCTTGTATGCTTGACTTCAGAGGAAAGTAAGTTCAGGTTATTAGTTCCTGCCACCTGACTTCATCTATTGCCTCTTTAAAGGAAAGTTGATTGTAATTGGACTTGAGCCCATCTTCATCTTAAAAAGCTACACAATATGTTTTTGAAAAATAAATACATATTTTTTCCAAGTAGCTTACCTGTTTTTTCTTATGCAGCCCATTTGGCTATAAGAACATGTAAATGCATTGCTACCAGGTTGTACAAAAGTGTTACCAACAGCTCTGAGTTTATAAGAAGTCTTCAATATTTTTAAAATTTCAGCACCTCAGAATAAATTCAAGTGTCCAGTACTCAACACTTTTCCTGTCAAACAAATAAGACTAGAAACAGCTTTAAAGCTGTTGTAACCTTACTCTGCTTTTGTTTTGGGGCTTATTTGGCTGTTCTTTATTGTCAACATTTCTCAGTGAAGTCATAAAATTGTATAACTACAGCTGAAGATTGGCTATGTGGGTACTTTTTTTCCCTTTAAAAGCACAAACAGCTGACTCACCACTATCAGGCCTTCCTAAAAACTGCAGAAATATCACACATTACCTAAGCAAGTACTGAAATGACAAAGAAAAGGAAAGGCAGCAAAGGGAAAACTGGCAACCTAAAATCAGGTGGTTTAATAATATGTACACCACTAATGTAGCTCATGTCAGAAAGTGCAGAATAGTTAGCTTGGTAAAACGCATACTTGAAAGCTACAATCAGAATGGGTTTAGTACTTGTTAACTGTAGGCTGGACGCGACCATTACTTTAAGATAAATACAGAGGACCACCAATTCAATTGTAAAACTGCACAACATGATTGCAGTGGCTACATAATACCTGTATATGAATAAATGTCTCTGTCATTCATTAAACAAAAATTTGATAGATTAGAGAAGGCCAACATGGTTGCAATGCCCAGTTCCCCAGCAGTTTCCACTCTTTTACCTCCCACCTACTCAGAGAGAGTTGAATATTGAGACTTGGGAATGGGAAAATACAATATGAATAAAACTGCTAAAGTAAAGGAAACTTGTACATAGACTTGTCAAAAAAAAAAATCACTGTCCTACATTACTTCAAATTTGGCATGTTTCTCTTCATGTTATTTTTCTGGCAAAAACTCTAGTTTTTAACATAAAACTAGTCCCACACTTTTTACATACTAAATTTCATAACTCTTAAACCTGCATCCAACGATTTTTTGTTAAAATAGGAAAGGTGTTACATGCATCTCCAGTATCTGACAAAACTAGAGATATGGAAAAAAAATAATGGCCCTGGTGGTATCTTTAGTGGCCTACACTATGTTCACGAAAGATGTTCTCACTGTTTCTCCAGCCTATACAGTGAGTTGTTTGAGAGAATAGTTTCAGAAGAATTATCTGTACTGTAATCTAAAAAATAAAGCTTAAATGTATATAAAAAAATCTCATACTCAATCACGTTTAATGGAGGAAAAGCTGAATGAATGTATATTTGACCTAAAGAATATCAACAGGATTTTATGTATTAACCTCCAGAAAAAATGTGCAGTTTTTTCAATTACAATCTGGAACACACATGGAGCGTGATCACTTACTGATAGTGTTTATCAAATGGGTTTAATATTCACAGACACTATAGTACCTTAAATTAAAAAAAAAATAAAAAGGAAAAAGGAAAAAAAAAATAAAAGAGGCATTTAATCCAGGAATGTATTCCTTTGATATTAGCATAGCACAAGCTTCCATTTATTGATGGCACTTGTGCAAACTCAACAAGGAAACGTTTGATAAATCTTAGTGGAATTCTACAGAATATTTCTGTGTGTTGTTCATTGTTTAAAAATCTGATGATCTTTACAGAAGACTGACATTTAGAATGAGTTCCATTACAAAGTCACAGGTGCCAAGGACACTCAAATGAATGTGAAATACCAACTGCAAAACAGTTTCCCAATAATTCCTATGAGTAAGTCTGATTTGACTGAGTATTTAGCCTCCTACACCCTCGGGCATATCCACACATCCTCCTCCCTTAAAAGCTACATCTAAAAGCGATGAAGTACTACGTAAACACCACATTTAATTTAAACTTGGCAAAAAAATCCTTGGGATTTTCACAATAGAAAACTTTCTATGCTTATTTTAGGTACAAGAATGGTTTTACTTGACAGCTTTGATTAAATTTAGATTAGCCTACTTCAAAACAGAAGGCTGAAAAAACCAAGCAAATAAAAAGTGAGGCTTTCTCTGATGGAACACTGAATAGCTTTAAAAAACTGAACTACACATATCATTTAGCTATAGAGTACTAACTCTACCACTCATTTTGAAAAGATACTTTAATTAGAAAGGCGAGACTTTGGAAATAACTTAAGAGTAGTAAATGTGCAGTTTTTCCATTTCATAACTCTAAGCATCAATGAAAGGATCTTCACCACACATTAAAAAGTTGTTTGCAATAGTGCTTCTGTGTATCAGCTGGTTTTCATAATAGTATTCTCTATTTTTATATTTGCCTATATAAACAATGAACAAATGTCTCTCTTGCGATAAGTCAAATATGTTTCTTTTTGGCATCTTGAGAGAAAACCTGTTTCATTACTATCCACATGATTTCAGGTCCACATGAAGAATAGGAAATAAACTGGTTTCCTTGGAAGAAAAACTGGACTTGAGAGATTATTCACGTTCTTTTAAAAAGCAACAGTACATCTGCAGAGTCATTACAGAAACTGAACTTCTGAATTTTCTTGTGGAAAATGAGCTTTTGTAAAAAACAACACACTGGGAAATGCTTGAGAATGGTGTTGCTATCAGAAAGTAAGTATAACATTCTTGTACTCTCATATTAATTTGTTATACAAACAAAGACTAAGTGAAGATGGAAAACGTTCCTTTATGTTTTTTTGCAATCCAGAATCCCACAACATAAGTCAATAAATCAAGGACTATCATTAACAGCAGCCCTGGATATTTCATTGGATGGAAAAGGCAACAGACACCAGACTTTTTCTATGTCTGGTTGAAATCACCAGGTATTGTGGGACTGCGAGCGCCAAATGTTTTTCTAACTGTATCTGCCTAAAAGTCTCTCTCTACAAATCTTCCTGCTCCTTACAATCATAGAAAATCATGGTTACACCACTACTGCTTACTAACAGCTTCCAAATGAATAAGACGAGTGCCTCGGACAGTTTGATGATGTTGGTCTAAGCATTAATTTAACACACAGTTAAGCTAGTAAAAGACACTTGGACATGTCTCCGTAATAATGTAGTGCTGCACCTCAAATTATATTCCACAACACAATCATAGCACCATCAGGGAATGTGAAACTTCGTAAGAATCCCCTTTCCTAAAATCCCTCCTGCCTTTGCTTACTTTCAGGAAAGGAGAGTTCACAACTCTATTTCACAACAGCTTGTACCTGTGCCATTGTCCAAAAGATGTAGCTAAAATTGATTCTGGTTAAACAAACTCTGACTGATGTATAATGCAGTACTCAATCCACAAGCTTGAAAAGACATGGGGGTGTTGTAGAAAACTCCTGCACTTTGTAAAGGCTAGCAGCAGCTTTGGAAGCTGGCAGACAGTTTCCAAAAACATTCTTGTCTTTGGAAAAGGGGCTATTCCTCTGTCAGTGACTTATCTCCGATAGGGTCCACATGGATACAACTAGAGTGGAAATTTTATTGGCAGCTTTGCACAGCTCTCCCCTTGGTTGCATTTTCCATATTACATTTTATAAAGTAGGAGTTAAAAAATAACTTTCAATTTGTAGTTTATTTTAAAAAAAATGAAGCTGTGAGAGCTATGAAGGCTGGCAACCCACAAAAGGTTAAAGTTGAACCTTTACTCTTGCGGACTGTCATAACAATTTCTTTGAAAAGAGTGCTGTATAAACTGAACAAGCAGGCAATTTTTGTGTTCTCACATGAATGGAAACTATGTCATATAAAAGAACTTCAATGGGAAAATGACACTGGCTTTTTTGCAGCAGAGTTTAAGATTTTGTTCCTTTCATTTTTCCTTTTTTCCCACTTGAAACACACATTCTGTCATGCATACGAGGAGCACAAATGGACAAACACTATCAAAAGTTTCAGTTGCACACAGTATTTCATATTCTGTTTTTTCACCATCCATTGCATTTTATCTAGTGTTGGTGGATGTATTGGTATGGTACTGCATTTTTTAAGGCTTCACAGGGAAAAAACTATTACATTACTCTGTATTTCATGGAAAAATTTCACTCTTTACAAAAGAAATGCTGTAGAATTTATTAAAACAAAACTGCCAATAAGATCTTACTTTAATACTCATGGGAGAAATATGATCATCTGCATGAATAAGAAAAAGATGCATGCACTAGGTGCTCTACTAATTACAACTGCTTTGGTGGGCAATATCATTGGTGAAACAGATGTTAGGGACCTATTAACAAAAGTTTTTCAAACATCTGCTTACAATTTTAAGGCAATTGTAAATACAGCACAGAAGGTCAATTGGGCTCATTAAGGTCTATGTGCAAATCTACTGCTGCAGGTTTCTTTTTAGCTAATACTGACTTTTTTTAGCACAGGAAATAGAGTTTAATAGCAACTTGTGTCAATTTTGATTGTGATTTCATACAACAACAAACAAAAATCGTATGCCCTATGCTTCACCAAATAACCCACTTTCCTTCCTCTTTTTCCTCTACCTACAGCACACTGCCATGGTTCTACAAGGTGAAGCACAAGGTAAAGGAAAGGTTATAAATTGGGCAATTATATAGAAATGATTGATTTTACTTTTAAACACCAATTATGAATCTTGTTAGGAAAAATTCATTTCTTGGACCAAAGACAAATGAGTTTTGATTACACCTCATGGTTACAATATGCAAATAACTCTTAACAACTGGAGTCAGTAGCCTCTTTAAGTGTCAGAACAAGAACACAGATGTTCAGTAGGTCTAAAACATGTTACTGATCGGAATACTCTTCAGCCTTCCTTAAACTGGAACAACCCGGTAACACTGTTTTCTGACCAACTGCTCAAGACAGTTCCAGCAACAGAAGTAAGGAGGTACAATGTTTCCAGTGAAGCTCTTAATCAATACTCCAAAATTTAGGAACACTAACTTGCACAGGAGCTTCCAAGATTGTTCTTTTGAGAAGACATCCAGTGAACTTGCATCTTTAGTTACAGCCTGATCTAACCAGGTGACTTGGCACTAAATCAGATCTGTAATAGTTGGGACTTTTTGTGAAAAGGCCCCAATTGTCTGCAGCAATCTGCAGCTGAAAGGCTTCCTGAACCAATACAGTTAGTTCCCAAGAACCTGTTTTTCACCTGGAACTGTATTGGTTATACATGGGAAAAACTCTTTGTAATACAAAAATCTTGAAGATTTTAACATAGAGAAAACATTTATGAAAAGGAGGAGGAAAAATGCTGTGTAGATGTTAGTCACTATTAAAATGAGAGAGAGGCTGTGTCCTTAGAATAAAGTTCATAAATTTGATAATAAGTACTGATCTATGAAAAAGCAAAATTAATTATTATGTAAATAATTTTATAAGCAAATAAAAAAATACAATTCCATTACTGCCTCTTGTAATTCACTACAGGAAAATTAATGATTCTTCAGTAAAATCGCATTTCAAAACTTATGAATTTTGTGGCTTGCATCAAATGATTATACTTTAAGCAAAAAAGATTCAAGTAATTTGCTGAACATTTTACAGCAAACCAAGCTTAGGAAACAACACTAAACAGCACCTTTTGCTATCAGCAGGAGTAAACAGTTGAAATCATTAAAAATAAATAAAGTATAATATAGATGAAAGTGTAAAATTTGTAAAAGTTCTTTATATCTACAACCTTGAAACTGTGCTCATATAGATCTAAAAAAGTTATATCAGTCCTTCTTGTCCAAACAACAGCTAAATCTGAAAGCAAACATCAGAGCTTTCAGAAAACATTCCCATCAATAAAGACTTGTCTTTACTCAGCTTGGCCCAATACTGCCTGTTTTAAAAACTTATCACCCTATCCATCTTCTCTGTGACTTACCAGAAAGAATATTTTCAGTGTCTTACAATATTTTTTCCAAACTATTTTTCCTTCATCTAGCATTTAGAAGAGTCTAAATGGACTGTGGATTTCTTTATTTCTTGTAAAGGAAACGGGTAGCTTAATTTTGTAGGGCTGAGGAGCCTCGTGATTACGATTGATAATCTGTAAACTAAGCTTTTTGATTAGTGTGTTTTTAATCTTCAAGTTAAACTTAGCTGAGCATAATGTCATTAATTATATACTTGAAACTGAGCAGGTAATAGAATTAACATTATTCTTTATTTTTAGAAATTGATAATCCCATTGTGGCAATTCCAGAGACTCCAGATATATTTCATACCAAAAAAAAGGATAAGTCTAGTGAAATAAATCACTCCATCTTCAATCTTCCCTTAAGAATTCAAATAATTTAAAAATGGTTTGCATTCATGGAGCAAGGTTAGTTTTGGTGGTCTAACTTGCTTTTACTGAACTGATTCAGATATTTTTCTTGCTTGGGAAACAAGGAAGGAGAGAGAAAAGACAGAAAGTAATGACATTTCCTAATAAAAACAGAACTAGGGGCACCCATACATAAAGACTTAGGAGAGAAGAGCAGCTACAGTTACCATTTCCAGCAAATTTTTAAATTTCCATTTCAATACTTCGACAATTTCATCTATGCAACTTAAAATGGGATGCCAAAGAAGGTAAAATCTTTACCTTCTACTAGGAATTAAATAAAAATGTGTTGAATAATTATTCAGGGCCACTTAACTAAAAAAAAAAAGTATATAATTCCAAATCAAATCACAGAAATCCCAAAGAAATTGGGTGCAGGAAATGCAAGAACCTAACTTGCAAAAAAAACAGCACAAAGGTAACACTGATGATGAAAGGATTTGCTTTAGCTGAGGAGGACATAAAAGATGAAATCTACAAAGACCATTAAGTACGCATCAGCTCACTGCAAATTACACTAAACACTTGGTAAAGAAACATTTGGCAGATGTCAGCAATACATAAGCCAAACGTGTTCCTTACATTGAAGGATAATGTAACTACAGAGAGGGTTTGTTTTGGAACAATTTCTATAGCACAAAAATAATCTGGCCTCCTCTCCTGGCAAGGTTGGATTTACCAAGGAAGAAATAAGAGAGAAACATGACTACTTATGTGACAAATCCACATTTCTGCCATTTAGATACTTAATATCACTCCTGAAATAAGATACTATAAACAAATTTGGATAATAAAACATTTAGTTTTTAAAAAAAAACTGCAACAGACCTTTAAAAACTCTTAACATTCAGGCAACCTCTTGTTTTAATAAGTGTAGTATATACACTACTGCATACACACAACTACATTTTGAAGTTAAAATCTTCCATACTTTGGATTTTGCTATTCCACTATTATCTTTTGCAGTTTTGAAACTGCATTCCTAAGCATGATTCACAAAGTTAAACTAGAACCTAAACCCAGTGAAACCTATGGGATTTTATTCTTCTCTCAATCTCTAAGTTTACAGAAGCATACAGGTTCACCCACACCCTATCCCAGTTATTAGAAAGGCTGACTTGAATATTTAATGTTAAAATTAATGTACTGTTATGTTCTACTTTAGGAAAACTATGCTTAAAAACAGGACCAAAAGAAAGGCATCTGGTTCTTATTAGGAAAGTTATCCTTAGCATAACTGACCAGGCTTTCTGTAAGTATAACTGCTAGGTAGAGCTTTTAGATTCCTTTTGTGGCATATGGATTTCCTAAAATCAGGTCACATTCTTACAACTCATATGGTCAGTACTCTAGGACTCCATGTGCAGAGCAAGCTAAAAGCAGCAACTGAGATTCATGTGGGATTCCCAAACTTGCTGTCACTAGTGAGCTCAAGTATCTGTAGAAAGTAAGAAGGGCAGCACAGCACAATAGTCAAGTTAACTCAGGTTACGAATCCAGGCTTAGTCAGGTATCATAGCATTGCATATGCTAGTTTGAAATTAGTTCAGAGAATCTATACAAGCATCATATCCAGACTGATTTCACTGTATACCTACCTTATGCCCGATAAAGCATTCCCTCATGTTGATATTTGGATGAGGAAAGTGAGCAAGAATCTTTTTATTTGCTCTTGTTGTTATACATCTGTTTGGTACCTCTAGTTATTCCCCCTGTCCCTTTCTCTAACATCAGCAAGGCATCATTTGCATCAGCACACATTTAGTACAAACTAAATCAACAGGTTTTAAAACGGAAGGCCCACCATAATATAAAACAGATCTCCTCCGTTTCAAATTTTTTAAATAAAGCAACTAATAAATTTTAAAATTGCTAAGTTATCTGCTACTGTCACATAGCTACCAAGCTACATAGCTACCAAGTTCCAAACAGCTTACTGAGACATTTCACAAAAATGCTATTGACTTTTATCATTGTAACACTTATTTTAAAACAGCACAGCTCTAATCCCAATGAAAGAAATAATCCTGACAGATTCAGTTTGCTGATTATTGCATGGTTGCAAGACTGACACTTTCTTGAATAAAACTTCACAATTATGAGTGATCTGGAACTAACTTAAATAAGGCAAATTTCAATTGGTATATACAATCCTTTGCACCAAGTCACAAACAGAGATGCAAATGTCTGCTAAAACTATCATGTTTGAACAATCACATATATTTGTGAAAGCTGGAGTAAGGGAAAAAAAAAAATCAGGCTTTCCCCAAGTACACAACATACAGCATCCCTCATTTTCCTGTCCCCTATAGAACGGAGTCCTTCACTCTCACCTCAGTTAGATGTCTGTTTGTGTTCTAGTTCAAGTTTCCTGAACAAACCTATCTGAGAACAAGATCATAGAGTTCTCATCAGCTGATAATTTTACTCCTGCTGAGGCTGACTGAAATCAAACAGCTGAAAGCCTCTGTAGCTTATCAGTTGGACTTCCTGCCAGGCATACAGACACATATAGAAGCCCACACAAAAACTAGTTGTTCAAACAACTGGATCGAAACTACAGTCCGCATATTCCATTGGGAAAGAAGCAGCAAGTGGACACATCTTCCAAACAAAACACAATCTCCTCCTGAGAAACACAATTTAAGATCATGAAAACAGAGTTTTAACTGTTCACACCAGTCTTAACTGGGAGTACAGCAAGCTGTTCATTGTGCATCTTGAAATGCTTGATCTGGTAATATCTTAGGGCAGCTGAATTTCTCAGAATTAGCTCTTCTCATGCATAACTTCCCCTATGTCAGTTCCACGTATGTACCCACAAAAAAGCAACTTGGTTGTAGCTGACAGTTAAAAGACTTTTCTGTTCAGTTAGCTGCATTTTTTCAGAGAACTAGACAAGTGTTTTCTTTAGCAATTTGCAATTTTTCACTGGGCAGTACTTCAAAATGATGGCCCTCACCTGTGACATTCATTCCTGAAAAAGCCACATAGTGTTGATGTCACAGCAAATGTGCAAGAGCTATCATACATCAACCCTAAATGCTCTATCAGGAGTTGCAGTGCCTGAAAAAGAAATATTGCATACCTAGCAAAACAAACCAATGAACCACCCACATGAACCAGCACTTACCCAACGCAGTGTAAACGAAAACAGTGGTCTATAGTCAACCAGTCACCTAACCACAGTAAGGAAATATTGTTTCCTCCAAGGAATTCTTTCTCAAGGTCTCTGTTTAAGCACTTCATACTTCCATAATCCTGTCATAAGTACTTGGCAGAAGCTGTAATGCAAACATAATGAATGGCAACCCTCAACAGAGTACAAGCTATAGTCTCTGAAATTGGGGCCTCCAGAGACATCCATTTTATATAGCAGTTTCATATGTGTAGAGATGTATCCAAGTGGAACTGGAAGCTACACCTGCAGAAGCAAGCACAGTAGCTGCGGACTACATTGCTAATTCTAGGCATCACTGCTATTTGAGCACATTTCAGGTGATACTGGGACAACATATAAAAATTTCAGGTAGTATTTCACAATGCACAAAGAATTTCTTGGAAGACTTGCTATCCCTTCCCTCAGTAGTATGTCCAAGGTGTTGTCTGGCCTGACTTGATGAACAAAGGATTTGAAGGATAATTCCTTACTGGAATTTTTAAGCCGATGAAATTGACCTACCAATATCCCATGTTTAAAAAGATGCTTGGACTGACCAAAGACACATATAGGATACTTTGAGAAAGCTTCATTTATTGCTTGCAAAACCATGCGGGACTTCAGAAACAGTTCCAGCAGTGGTGGTTTCTCTGTGACACTGCTGTGGGATTAAAACAGAACCTGTTATCAGAAAATCTACTTCAGTTAGGTGGGGAGTGGGTCAAAGAGTGCAATTTGTAATCCTAGTTGAGCTTCCAAGACTCTCTTCTTGCTCGTGCTTCTGTTCTACACAACACAAATATTCTATTTATATCCACAATGCTACTATCCTTTTGTGGTCATTTAAGTGCAACTAATCAGAAATCACCTCCTATGTTACAAATAAAAAAAAATTGACTTGATTTACACCCTCTCTCTGTACTATTTTGTAGCATCAAGAGTACTGTAGGTCTAGAAACTACTGTCCTCTTAAGAAAAACTCCATATAACCCATTTTTTCACCATTCTCTGCAGAGCTTTTCCCTTCATATTCATATAAACTTTTGGTTTCTATAGGAACCCCATCTGTCAGTTACGACATTCCTACTCAACAATCTCATTTTAGTAATTCTCCAAATTATATTCCGTCAACACACCAAGAAAAAGCTCCTACAGGAAGCTTTCAATTTTAGCATATCACAACTAATCGATGAGGAACAAATTATATTTTATTTTTCTTAAATACGCCATAATTCAACTTTTCAGTAAAGTTGTAGTTTGTCCCTGAAAACAAACAGCATAATAGTCGCACACTAATAAGGGCTGAGGAAGATCCTTGAACTGTATTCCAGTTAGTTTCCAGATGACTAAACCTGCTCAAATGCCAAGCATAAAGAAATCAGAGGATGTTTTTTTAATCAACTTAATATAAATATATAAACAAGATACTTTAAAACATCACAAAACCACTTCATAAGATTAAATTGTCATACAAAAGCTAGAAGTAGACACTCGCTTCCTTTCAGAAATCTTTGCATGCTCCATTACCAAAGCTCATAACTATAAATACATTTCATTCTAAACCAAAACTCTTCTATCAGGTATATTTGTTAAAAATATAATATGTACAAAAAGAAGAAATATACTTAGAGGGCTACTGCTTTTTTGTTCTGGAAGCAAACTTATGAAGCCCAAAGAGAACAAAGAAGAAATTATTCAAGAAAGCCCAAGGAGGACTGTTAAATTCCCACATTAGGGAAGGTTAAACTACAGCTTCTGTTACAGACTGTAGTCTCAACTTACATATTTAGAGCCTGCAGAAAAACAACTGTAGATTTAAGAAATAAAACGAAGTTGGAAAATGGCACAAACGTGACAGGTAAATTTAGGCCCTACTCCTGAACCAAGTTCTACTTTGCGAGTATCCTTAAAACCACACACAGCCTCAACAAGAAGTTACGTGATTCAACAGGAGTAAAAACATGAGCAAATCAGTCTTGAAGCAACAGCAGGAATATCACAGTTCCTTATGGATAGTACTGTTTCTGGCCTCAATTTATGAGTCCACTTCACACAGAACTGTGTACTACCTGAAAAAGGAGGTTTTAAATTATGGTATACAGCTAGATGGGACAAAAATAGGGGCAAGGCAAGGGGATTCTAATTTCAATGAAAAACAGAAAAAATGCAAAGGCAACTATATTGATCATTGTCACCAAAAAAACCAAAGTTACTCTCCAACAAGAACAGGATAAGGGCCTCTGTTCTTAGAGGATTACATCGCTTATGCAGTTTGTATAAGTAAATGGCATGAGACTGACAAATAGTAGACTGGACTCGTAAACAATTAAAGGAACTAAGGACATGGATACAGCAAAGAGCAGGACAAAACATAAACATATAACTCCTTGCAGGTAGTGATAAAATTCTGAGTTAACAGAGATTAAAAAGCAGAACAGAATTTCTTTCCCACTGTAGATCATACTCACCAATTATGCTCTGGTTAAAGAGAAGCACAGTACAGAGAAGAGGAGAAAACTAAGGAGGGAAAGAGGTTCTACTCAGCAGATTTTGACAAAGGACTGGAACAGTTATACACCCATGATTATGGATTGGTTGAACCTGAAGGAGAAAAATCTGTAGTAGAAGCAAATAAGGTATCCTGAGAATTTCTTGATTCTGCTTGAAACACAAAACCTTAATGTAAGCATCTGCCATACAGCTGGTGCTTTAAAACAGACATAGGTAAAATCAGAGTGGACATAAAACTAGCTCACATTTTCTGAAACCAAATCCAACTCAGATTAGTGGCAAATAATGCAGACACCACACATAGCTCTAGTAACACGAACATCAGTGTTTCAAAACCACCCTCCAAAATGTGTTCACACACACAAAAGTACATATAAAAGTAACTAATACTAGGAAGATCTAATACACTATATACTATGGCCCAGTGCAGAAACCTACGCACAAATGACATACACACCAATAATCACGTACTTAGGAAAAACCACATCTAGGGATCATATTCTCACCCTTCTTGTAATGAGTTGGATATTAGCCACTGCATAAGATGCAGTTATGGTGAATGTATTTTGAAACCTGAAAACCAGAACGAAGCACCTCAGATTTACTGGAACACATAAAACTGCAAACACAGACTAGGTAAATACTTCTGCCTTACAGCTCATTCCCTTGATGATATTAATTTCACAAACACAGACATAAAAAAGACTTTTAGAAATACTGAAATACACAATGGATTGAAAATAAAACAGTCAAAGTTTGTGATTTTTTTTTTTAAATTGAAGGAGAGTTTGTAATACACAACATTCACAATTTACCTTTTTTAATACTTATGTGGTTGAAGCTTGTAGAGACATTCACAACATGATTTTTTGGAATTATGTTAAATACATGGAAAAAAACCCATCTAATTTATTGAAGAGTAATTCATTTATGTCACCCAGCATTGTACTGGGTGTGACTGTTAGCTGGCTTCAGAGCCAGCAAGAATGAGTGAGCAGTCCCAGCAAGACTAGCCTGTAAAAAGTTGCCTGGCATCTCTTCTGTGAATTCTAGAGTAGGCTGCCTGGAGCACCATTGCAAAATCAAACCAAAACAAAATAAAACAACCTTCTCTTCAATTAAATTAATACGTGAAGCCTCCTATATCAGCATACCTTAGTTTTGGACTACAAGATAAATAGACGCATAAAATATTCATCTAAATTATCTCAGTACAAGGAAAAGTGAAAAAGAAATTATAGCATTGTTTGACTCTTTGGGTTATTTTTTATATTTTATTAATCTCTCATCTAGTATTTTGTAGTCTGAATTTAGCTTAGGCTTTCTTTGTATAGTTGTCAACAGTTTTAAAAAAACTTCCTTATTTCCACAAAGGTTTTGTTAGGTACTAAATGCAGTTGCAGATCTAGTCAAATAATTAAGAGAACTTGGTTCTGGATGCAGTAAATGCAACCTCAATTTCTATATTTTTTTCTATATTCTATCTAGAATATAACTGAATAAATTGTGTGTGTGTTTAAAATGAGAAGAATTCTGCTGAGAATTTTAATTGAAAAGCTATAGCCCACCATCAACTAGAAAGCCTCCCAGCAATGAGTTAGAAAACAGTTAAATAAAGGGAAAACTTACATCCAAAATCTCGAAATAACTAGGGTTACCAGATTTTATGAGCCATGCATAATTTGTATGTGGCACATCTGGTACAACAGATATGATATACAAGTAGGCAAATATTTAAAATAAGTGTTTCACAGTGTAAAAATAAACACCTCAGCACTTCAGATTTTTGCTCAGCAATTTTTCCTCAGTGAGAGAGGAAGCAGGGAAGGAAGGGTACTTATCTACTGTTACACTCTATCACTTATGAATTATCACTCATCAAGATTTTTGGTTTCAAATCCAAGTAGAAAGCATTCCATTTCACTTGGTTCACATTCACAGTATTTCACTGCTTAACTTGGCAAAACATCAAAATAGAATATTTTCACCCTTGTTAACCTCTTCTGTTGGCACGCCAGTTTATTAAGCTAATGCCTCATAGCAAATCACCATTTTCTCCCTAAATCAATATAATTCTGTTGTCATGAACACCCTGTATTACAGCTTCAGTTGAGTGGAGGAAAACATTCAACTACTGCTTCACAGGTAAAGGGTTACAGTTCCTGTTCAGTTGTTCCCTAGTCACCAGTGTAATATAAACTGTCAATGACAAAGTATTATCTGTTCTGATTATTATCAAACACTAAGTTCCAAACAGTAATCAAAAAAAAAAACAGGTTATCAGATAGAATCCTGATGTTCCAATTGCCTGTATTCTCAAAAACACCTACCATAACCTTTATTTCCATGCCATGTTGAAATATAAAACAGCAGAGTCTGGAACAGCAACAAACTTTCTGCAAGGAGCTAATGATGACCAGCAGACATTCGCCCAGACTGAATCATGTTACAGACAACATGTAACAGGACCTGCTTATTGATAGGCCTGGACTTGGTTAAAAAAATAAATTATCAATTTTAGTCCAGGTTTACTTATTCTTCCCTTTTCATTTCATTCTCCTCCCAAAAATCTGACTGTCTTATATCTAAAATCTTCCAAGTAAATGGTTTCTCTATTCCTAACCATCTGGCTTCCACACAGTTCTGGTCTGAAATTTCTAGTGACTCTTGCAGAATAGTTCAATTAGCAAAAGCGTTAAACCTGGATTTGCCGATGTCCCAAAAAGACATTTATATGTCTATCTCTTCTTGTTTACTCCTATATAAAACACTAGGAAAAAAAATGTTGCTATATATGCAACCCATAGCTGAAAATAGTTCTATTTTAAGCGTTCTTTCTTTCCTTTTTGCATTTTCCCTTTTTCAAAACTAGTTATGTTGTTAGTTAAAGAGAAAGTGGAATTTTGCTGAATTTCATACTTGATACTACTGTTCAGTCATACTGTGAAAACAGTCCAAAGTTTGAATCCATTCTCTAGAGTAAAAAATGACGTAACTTCTTTTAGGAGAAACAAGTGGATGAAAAATAACATAAGGCAGCATGCAAATTCCTGATGACACACATCAGAAATATGTGTAAATTAGACATATCAAGTCAGTTGACACTTCCAGAAAAAGAGGAGAGATTTACGATATTACTCACTGGTTTTAAAGTATTTAATCATTACAAATTACTTGTTCCAAACCGCATTCAGAACTGTAGGATTTAGAGCAGATCAACGAAGGGTTTTAAGACAGCAAAGTATAGGAAAGGCTACATTCAATACAGTTTAGCAAAACAATTTTTTCCCTGTGCATATCCAGTCAAAAGCTGAATTCCTAAATGAAATAAGATTGATTCCCCCCATTTTATTTTTACTTATCAGCCTGCAACTATCAGAATTACTTTAAAAAGAAATCACATTTTAAAAAGGAGTTCTGCAATTTCTACTTTTAATAATTAGTACTAATTAAGTTGCAGTAACCACAAGTTATAACTTATCCATCTCAAACATGAAATCAAACCAGAAACTAAACAATCAGGAAATAAAAATTACCGATAACAACAAAATACTTGAAATTTGTGAGGAAACTACTACGAATAGAAATACAAATAATATAAGTAGAAATCTTCTTTTTATTGTCCCTAAAAGATAAGCATGAAATTGCAAGCCTTAACTATAATAGAGATTAACAAACAGCATAAACTTACCTTGAAGATTTTAATATATTTTGTATATCTAAATTTATAATTGCTTAGACAAATTAAGACTGTTTTCTAATACCATTTGTGGTGCTATGAAGGCCATATTTGGCTGTTAAGCAAAACAATTCCTCATCTCGCTCTGTCAGAACAGTTAAATAAACCCTCAGGAATATAACATGCAGTGAAATACTATGACAATATATTCTGTAATCAATTTCCATCTCTGTGGCTACAGCACATGGCTCTGTGGAAATCTGAGTTAATCAAACAAACCTCAATTCCAAGGAGCAACATTAGCATAGTCGGTTAAATCCTTTGCAAAAGTGATACTCTGTGCCAGAACATAGTTTTCTAGGCTGAATGTTCCCATACAGCAGGCATTTCAACTGGCCATATTAAGAATCTTTAATTGCCATTACTTCTTAAAAGCAAGAAGCCTCTTAGGATAAGGAATCTTTCCTGCTTGAGGCTTTATATCAACACTGGTGCTGCAGTGCACAAGCGCAACTTCCATCTATTTTTTCTGTCAGCACATTGTCAGTACTCTGATGGAGAAAACATGTCTCAGAAGAAACCTGCACTTAGTTCAAAAGATAACCAAGTAAATGTAACAACTGAATAGTCGCAGAATGCTGATGCTAAGATATAAACAAAATGAAAGGCAAATAAGCTGGATTCACAGTACTCTGCTGGCTTCCAAACACCTTCCCATTAAACATTCTGTGGTGCCTGGTTTCCATAAGAAATATCCAAGCACCTTACAGCTGCTTTTCAAAAACCTTGGCAAAAGGTTGATTATTTATTTTTTTTTTTTCAAATGGATAGATAAACTGTAATGGAAAGTATTAAACAGTCCTCAAGAATCAATCATTGGAAACCTGACAGGGTCTACTAATTTAAAATTATTCTCTATCACATGAATTCTACATGACATTAACTGCCACACAAGATTTTAAACATCCCTTAAAGCAGGTGGTCACCAGCAATTTCTTTTATACCTCACATCTGGTACCATACTCCATATAAAGTACACACGTTATCTTTTGCTAATAAATAAAATCTCTTTATCTGATTTCCAGTCTTGAAACTTAAAAGTTGTAGAATAATCTTCTTTCTTTTCTTTAGCATCTAAGGACAGTATTTTATTTTATTTTCTTCTTTCAAGAAACCTATTGAGATCACATAAGCATTCTTCTGTATTACTTCATAAATGTATGATCCCTAATAAAACTTCTATTTCAGAAGCCAGGAGCACAAACAAAGCTTATTGGAGGAAAAAGGTTAAAAAAGAGAGAAGAAAAAGAAAGAGAAACATTTTTCTTTCTCCTAGGGCTGGGATAAATGCTTACATTTATATTTAACTAGGAAAGAAAATCTTTTCTGATACAAGATCAGTACACATTCAATGCAGGTTCTAAAATGGCTTGTATGCCCGTTTCAAACCCTGACATCTGAATTTACACTAGTATATCAAAAAAACCTATTTGTTCTGGCAGCATCAAGTCCTGGCATACTCTGGTGAAGATTGAAATATTTTTAGCCACCACTGTACTGTCTGCATGTTCCTCCAGTACTCATAAATCTCAGTTTCACTGAAACAGTCATGTTGCACTATAAGCATCCTTAAAAGAAAGCTGGTTCTGTAACAATCAGTTTGCAAGACCAAACTGATTTTCTCATGTCTAAAGGATAAACTAAGCCTTATATTTACACAAAGCAACTGACTATATGGGTGAAATATTTCAGCTGAGAGATTATGTTGAAGTATAAAACTATGTTGTTCTCTTTCACCAAGCCCACAGCCCATCTAAGGCTACCAATAACTTTTAAGGGCTTAGAAATGGGTGAATGAAATTCCATTTTGAAATTTTAATTGCCTATCCAAGGATCTTAATAAAGATAGTAAATTAATGGATGGAAAGCATTATTCAGGTGGAATTAATTCTGCAGCTTTTCTACTGTCATGTAACATGCAATTAAATGTATTACACATTAAAATGTTGTAAGCTGCATTTTTAGAAGTATGAAATATAAGCAATTTGTGGGATTCTGATTAGGTATTAAAAATTCATTACAATGGTAGGAAAGATTAAAAGGATGACTACAAATAACCAAGCAAAGCAGGACATGATAATTTGCAGGTTCAGTTATGACTAAGCAAAATTATTATTCAGTTTTGACAAAACATATTTTCAAACAAAAAAAACCCTATAAATGCAATCACCACATGCTTAAGTGGAGTTAGTAACGAACTTTTATGATTTTGTAAGAAAACAACAGTAAACATTGTGTAAATTCTCTTTCAGTAGACAATTTGCTACCTGAATAAGGGAGTATTGGGCTTTTAATTAGTAATTGGTTTGCTAAACACTGACAATGTGTAGATTTTCAATTAATACTGCAATCTTCTTACATCCCACTTATTTTACCTTTTGCTAAAGATATGTTCAATACAGATAAAATGTGTTTCCCTTGAATGCTGTATTTTGATTTCCCCTCTCCTATGCCTCAGCCTTCATCTCCCTGCCTTTTTTCTTCTCCTCTTTTCTCTTCAGTATGTCTTCCTCAGTGAATGGACAAACTGATGATCCATTCAAACACAGATTAAATGAAGAATGTCTGTAGGACAGTTTACAGTTGTATTCCGCAACTGCTTAATGTAATACATCATAAAAGCTTTGAGTTTGCAAAGAATCCTTTAAAATACTTGTGGGTTTTTTTTAAGTAAGATAATATAATGAGTAAAAATAGTGTCAGTTCAAGTTTACAAAAAAACATGTGGAAGTTCATCCACATTCAACAGTTAAGCAACAAGAACAATGCCAGTAAAATCTTTTGAAAGCAACATGAGGTACAGCATTTTATAGCAATCCTGGGGATCACAAAACTGCAGTGGGGGAACCTCGCCTTTTTTTTTTTTTTACACACCATTCTAGAGGCCATGGCATTTTAGACTAAATGATATGAGGTGTGATAAGCGTAAGCCTTCGTTTGAATACAAACAGATTCTTAAAATATTTTAACTAGGAGTGTAAGTGAAAATAAATTAGGCCAGTGGGATTTAGGTAAAGAATTCAGATTTTGTGGGATTTTCTTCGTTTACCACTTAAGGTAAAAATTACTCAAGCTTTGAGAGTTTTTGGCCCTGGAAACAATTAGGGAATTATTTTAAATTAAATCACTATCTTCTTCAATCATGACTGGCAGCACAGAACAAACAAAAAATCAGTGTATGTATTCTTAACAGTATCAGAAGAGGTGCTGTCTAAACTTCCCTTAACAACCATGCCACAAGAAGGAGCTAAGAATCTTAGCTCCCACACTGTTGTAAATCCAAGCTTTTCTTTTTTTTCCTAACAAGTACAAAGAGATGGAGATGTGCAAAATGGAAACTTAAAGCTAACTTTGAGTTTCTAAGAAATGCGACTACGCTCTTGCTCTTCTCCCTGCATAGTCTGTGAGAAACTGACATCTCCAGAGAATAATTCAGATTTGTGTGACTGCACTTAGTTGTAATTCAGTGCTCAGATCTTTATCATAGTTCCAAATACAAGTAGTTAAAGCCAAAATCTAGCATACAGCTTGCTTGTCTCCATGGCTGACAACAGTGACTCTTCCCATCAGCCTCCTAAAACGATCACACAAAAATTACTATGTAAATGTAATTCCAAGACTGAGGTAGGCCTAATGCATCACTTAAAGCAAGAATAACGGTCAGAGGAGTTGCATATTGGGCTCTGCTTCTCCTGAATTCCCATTTTCTGAAAAAAAAGGGAGTCCATTTGGAACTTGGATATGCTGAATGCCGTCAGCACATCTCCTTCATAAATCAAGTGTAAGAAACATGCAGTGCTCAGCCAAATGAATTCTTTACTAGTTCCTAAACTTGGGATTTCCTCAGCAACACCTAAAGTGGACAAATCGTTAATCATACACATAATTAAGTCACTTAGACAGCTAACTGCTATTCTGTTTTATTTGAATGCAACTTCTTCAATTTATTCTTTTACTAATCTGATGATTATAATAATTGCAATAAAAAGGTATTGGGCAGAAATGCAGATCCATGACTTGTCCAAGCCTGGAGCTACTCAATGAGGTTAATTACGGAGGCGGAGATGTAGTTTCATCTGAGCATATTATTAACATATCTAGTTTTGCTATGCCTTGCCCTCCCCTTTTAAAGTCAATGGGTCACATCCTACACTGACTTACGCCTGTCTGAGTTTTCTAACTTATTACCTTAAACGCATGACTTCATTAGAGGCTGACCTGAGCTTGGATCAGTGGCAGTGAGGTGGCAGATTTCCCAGCACACAGAAAGTTGTCTGATGATCACAAGGATAGCCCTACCCGATATGTGTTCACACTGACACTGTTAAAGTTAACAATATGCTACAAAACAATAATTGAAAAAGCATAAAAATCTCTTTCTCAATGAGGTGCAAACATTAATCCTTAAGTGCTTCTAGGCAATTTAGGTTAAATCTACGTATCTTGAAAATTCAAAGGCAGAGTTGATAGTGACAGTTAGAAATGAACAGCAGTAATATACTGTAATATATTGTAATTCACTTTAGAAATAAATCTAACAATATATTACATATTATGATATAATGTATTCTATTACTTATGTTATATTGCATACTTTTTCAAGTTAATCCTCTTGAAAAAAATATGATGATTTGTAACTTGTGTTCAATATTTTCATCTTAACATGAAAAGTCTGTTTTAAAATGCATCCAAGAAAACAGCACCGTGTAAAACAAAACAGTAAAATGTTATTGAAACCCTTCCACTTCCATTCTTCACTCTCGTTTTAACTGTGCAATCTTACAGGGTTTCCTCTCATATTTAATGAATGATGAGTGTTCCAAGGCTATATGTGTATTCATATGACAATGCGAATTGTTCAGGAACTTCCAGCAGCAGGGTAATGCAATATGCTATAAAAGTTCAATGTGGGTTAATTGCTCTGCAAAACGGGTATCTTTTTTTATGACTCAGTCCCCCTTGGGAATGCCAAACCTCTCCCTGCACTGACAGAAACCATGCAAGCAGGAGGCCCACTTCACTAACAGGAAGAAAATCTACTAATTTTACATAACAAAAAAATAAAGAGGAACGTATTTTGCCCTCAGTTCCATGAAAAATCAGACACAAGGTGCGTGACAGGAAAATAGGGACCTAATTGTTTAGCGCCCTCAAGAACTGTTCACAACAGGTGGAAAGAAAGGCAAGAAAAATTGACGCAAAGGAGATGACAAATCCTAATACAGAAATCTTTCAGCAAGCATGTAATGAAAAATGGTAATGGTATTGCAGAGAAGAGTCTGGGAATGACACAGAACCAAATCAGTGCCAAAAACTTCCAAATTCCTCCTTTTCTACAGGCAAGGAAGGGAACAGACTCTTGGTTGTATTACAAACATTTCTGCATGATGTTTTATCAGCTGAAGAACAGATTTCTCTAGCACTGGATGATGCAAAGCCCTACCAATAAACGAATGGAAGAATAAAGTAAGAAATATTTATACGTTTAAAACTAAATCAGCAAAAATTACTGTTGAAATTAATTTTATTTAAGGGAAACAAACTTATTCTGTTATCTGAGCTAATCTTTATCACCAAAGGAAGATACAAAATATTGAATACAAAAAAGAACTCTTAAGGAAAACAAGTATGGAAGCAGCTATTTCAATGTACTGATTTTCTTCTTTTGAGAATAAAAAGCCCTTCACCCCTGTAAATACGAAAAAACCCGGAAGTTTAAAAGTTAGTAATCCAAATGACAAAGAACAAAGGAAAATGATATCATACCAAGGCAAAGTTTTAAATGGGAGTGATGTAGATTAAAAGTATAAAATTCCTTCAACATCAGGTCTATCACCAGTGGTTTGACATTCATCAAGTAATGCATTCTTATCCCACACAACAGTTTAACTAATAAACAAAACCAAGGGATCTAAGCTTTTAAAAGCCATAAGAACTACTGTGAGAGCTCTCTGCACAAAGAAGTACTTGTTATCCAAACAGATAAAATACTTGTGGTTACGTATCTGTAGAAAAGACTATACATAAAATGAGTACATGATTCATGTGTAACTGGCCAATTTATTGACACACAATTTTAAAATATCCAACAGCAATGCCTCTTTCCCAAGAGAAAGGCATACTTCCTTCCTGCCCACCATGGTATTTTCCAGCTCCTCAACATGCATTCTTGAGGGAGAAGGGTGTATGGGGTTAATTTTTACAAACTGTTAATGCTGGTGATAAAACATTTATTTATAGCAGACTATTAACGTAGAAGGATAGTCTCACCATGCTAAAAGACAAAGAATACTCTTTGAAGTCTTCGTACTCCATAGATCTTCAAGAGAGGAAACCACAGCTTGCAGTTGTTTTTGACTATTTCAGCAAAATAGCTTCCTCCACCCACCTGAGCCCAGATTACAAGGCATAGCTAGCTCAAATAATATTAGAAGTAGCAAAAAAAAAATCCATAGCTTTTAAGAAAATGGTTGATCAGGTTGAGCTAATAGTTGTGAGAAGAATAATTCTGGGTTGTAGTTACAGTCTTATCGGAATCCTGAAACAAGTACTTAAGAAAGGAGGCTTTGAACAGGCACGCCTGATGACGGAATGAAAACAAGCACTGTGATTGTATGGCATATTTTGCAAAGGTTACATTAACACCAAGTTTCTATGTTCAAATGACATTTCAACCTGTCCTCTGTTACTTATCTGATTTTAATTTGTTTTTTAAAAATACAGTTTAAACACAGAATAAGGGAGAACACAAAGGTACATGGAGTGACTAAACACAAGGCCACTCTGTTTACACAGAGTAAAACATCACAAGGATTTGAAAAACTAAATAAAGTACAAAATACAGTTTGTCAATCTCAACTTGTTCGCTTGTGCCTCCGAAGTGCCTTTACAGTCTTACTTTTCACTAACTCATACCTGCATTAGCGGCATACATATTTGAACAAAACTAACAAAAGTTTTAAAATGAGTCCTAATGTTAATCTTCCAAAATTAGAGCTGTAGTACAATTTTTAAAAGTCCAACAATATGAATCTAGAAAAGTGTAAAGAAAAAGGGCACCAAAGATGTAAAGGATTTTCTTTTTCAAAGTTTTTAACTGTTTAGAAATTGCTTATACTAAACTGACATTTCATATAAATATCCTAGTCAGCAATTATGACAGAAACTTCATCCCACATTTCATTTCCACTAAAAAAATCACCACTTTTGTGTCAAACTCTTCCTAACAACAGTACTTTGTGCTTCTTAAATATTGGGGAAAAGGGATCAACAACGGCATGTCATATTGAATGTATCATATGCTCGCTTAATCACGAATAAATCAAATCTTCTGCCAACTAAAACATTAAATCAGGATTTAAGGTGCCAGTAAAGAATATAACTGAACCGTATATCTAATAAATTTATTTTTCATTTAAATGCTTGTGAAAACATTCTAGCCAGTTAGAGTGTGGTAGAAATACTTTTTTATCAATCTCTAGTCTTGTGAGTCTAGTCAGTATTTCCCTATAATGTAACACTTATTCCACTATATCAGATCCATCCTCAAATAATGGTTTTATCTCAAACCATACAATCCCAGGAATGCTCTGAGGGGAGGAGACAGAGAAAGTGGAACTGCTTCTGGCAAGGTTAACCTGTTCAGGTGGCATTAAGGTAAGTATCTTTGAAGACAAGGTTTCTGAAATGAAACATACAGGAATATTTTCCTTTTAGAGAAAAAACATAGGAGCCTTTAATCTTTGGTAATGATTTTGAATTTAATTTAAGAAATAAAAATGAAAATACTTCTAAAAAAAGCCTCAAGTGATTCAAATAAAGCATTTAACATGAAATCACAAAAGTAATATTGACCATCTAAAACTATATGACACTTAAACGAATCTTTATTTTACAATTAGACTAATAATGCCATTTAATTTTAGATACCTACAGGTGAATTCACACTTGGTTTGTCACATAAATGTACTCCAGTGACAATACAGTGTGCATGTTAATAGACAAACCACCAAGACCTGCCATCTGGAGAGCTAATGAACAATCAAGGGATCCCATATTAAACTACAGAATTTTCCCTTAGAATCTTTAGGACAACACTGTCAAGTTCAATCTATTCACTTAGCCTCCAGAATCAATTTTTCAAACTTTATGACAGGTCTAATAGTTTCCACCTGTTTCTCTTGCTTGACTTTTGACTGGCACATTACCAGCCAGGGTGGAAATGCAGACAAAGACCCCTATTAGGCTCCGGCTGTTTCTCTACTGTGAGGTTGCTCAGCCATTAAATTATTTCCAGTCCACTTTCTCCCTCCCTCACATCTTAATTTTTGGGGAGTATGAAGGTTTGGGAAAGTGGAAAGGAAGAGATAGAAGTTTGACATTCAGTTGGTGGCAAAGGTACAAAAAACCTAAAGTTATGAAAATTAAGTGCTAGATTTATTTATAATCTACTATTTAAATAATTAAATAACTAAATTTAAATAATTAAATAACTAAATTTACTACCAATCACACTACTTAAGCTCTTGAGGTGTTTGTGTCATATTCAGTTATCACAAGGTTGGTAAAATTTGAGAGACCGTAAGAGAGTCTATCATGTAACAAGTATTTATTTCAGTATATGATTATATAAACACAGTATTGCCATTTTTTTTCTGAGAATCACAAATGATCAATAGGTACCTATTATCTCACTCAAGCAAAGAAAATCTTTTTTCCTGATATATGTTTTCCTTTCATTCAGAATTGACAGAGAAAAGTGTCCTACGTTTAGTCTAACAAATTTATATTGGTTCATTTGCAAGTACCTTAAAAACCTGACAACTTTTTATTTTTCAATAAAATTACCTAACAGCATTGATATTTGCATCAATTTCTAGCAATTTATGAAATGTTATCTGTGAAGTCTCAAGGTACTCAGTTGAACTGCAAACCACATGGATTACATTATTCTGCTATCCATGACAAAAAAATATTTACAATACCATCAACCATAACATTTAAGACAAATACTTTTAATTTATTGAAACAAAGGTCCTTCTGTAAAATAATCCTACTCAGATTATAATTGGAACAATTAAGTTTATCTTCCCAGCGTAAGCCATTTAGAGCCAAGACTTCCAGACTGTGCCTTTCTTACCTGAAAAGCGACTACTCAAGCTGCATCACGATGGGGAAAATGTAGAAGACCTACATCGGTAAACATTACATTTGAATTACTTAATGTACAAAATCAGCCTGAACGCTGACCACTCTCTGGTACATCACTTTAAAAGAGACTAAAGGTTCCACAGTAATTGAAAAGCCAACACCACTTCTCTTAGCTCCCTTGCATTTCTTGATAATATATATATACATTAGCCAGGCATGTTTCTATTTAGCTTGTGATATCTAAATACATTTACAAAACTCTGAATTGTATACTTCATCTTATTGAGGTGTGTGAATAATGTCACTGAGAACCACCCCCAAAAACAACTGTCAGAGATGAAACCTTGTAGATTTCTTCATAGTGCTTCTGCCCTCAATCAACATGCTATGAACACTAAAAATTAAGAGGCAAATGCTACAAACGCTTCCAGAAAATAACTCTTTTCTTTGTGGCCTCTCACTGAACTAGTATGTCTGCCTATGTTCAAAAGCCATTGCAAAGTCAGTTGTAGGACAAGGATATAAATGCGGGAGAAAGGGAGTTGTAAAATTACATAGCACCATGGGTTTTAATGTGTGTGCACATGCACTTTGGAATTAAAGGAAATTTGTATTTGATTGCAACTGTCTCTAAATTGCAATGTTTTAGCACATTTGTAAATTCTATCAGTGTTAATGGTAAGACTAAAAGTGATTTGCTTTAATACTGTTATAATGCATCCTCATTCATAGATTTTATGTGCATACATGACAAAACAAGTCACTTTTAGTACTCACAAGAAGGCATATTTTATAACATACTGGTCTCCAAATTTAGGCTCCCTAGCTGAGAACTAATCCAATTATTGCTGGTTAACTAATCAATCACAATAAAAATCAAGATGATTTAACTGATGATGTTGATAAAAATCCAAAGCAAAATATCTGAGGTTATTTTCAACAGTGAAATACAGCTGTAATTTCTGCAGTTAAATTAACATTAATACTTAAAAGCAGCTGCAGGTAGAAATACACATAGCAAAAACTGTCCTGAAGAGCAACAACTTCCCAAAGACACTTTTTGCCATAAGACTATTTCATGAAATGTAATGGTATAGCTTTGTACGTAGACTCCAACCTAAGATTTAGTAACCGTGATTTTCGTATCACTTAATCCCATTCAAAACTGTACTGAATTGCCTTCTCAAAGGTACCCCACAACTCATTCACAAGAATCATCTATGTGATGATGAAAAAATGTCTAGCATAACCTAATCAATGTTTAAAAAAACACTGAAGAGCATTTTAGTGTTACATTCAGTAAAAGGAATAAGAAAAATCAGTAAAGTTAAAATTAAGGCTACAATTTACTTGGTATTACCTTTGTCAAATAACTAGCTTGGAAAACAACTTGTACTAAAAAAGCACATGATTTCCTAAATACGCATATTTAATATCTTAAATTTTCCTATGGTAAAGTTCATGCTTTATAAGAGAAATAATGATTAAACTTCACTACCAAGTAAAAAGTTGTCACACTTGGATTTTCCCATCCTTTATGGCTTAGTATTTCACACATTATCAGTTAATATTCTCTGAACACAAAGATGTCTATTTTGTGTCCCATCTAGAAGATAATCAGCTTTTTTTTTTACATTGGCTAGCTTGTGGGCAACAAATAAACCAAAGAGAAAAAATATTTCTTTCTGAACATTGTGTGCTACTGTAATTGTGAATTCCAGATCAGAAATCTTATTCAATATTATCTAGATCACTATCTTACCCATCTAGAAGATTCATTGTTGTGGTGGTAACTTCAGTAAAAAGAAGAATCTTCCCAAGTTTCTTTGTTTGAAGATTCTGTTGATATGTCTTCAGGTTGAAATGTTCTGATGAGAAGTTTCCCATCTCAGTGATGACTGGCATGAGAGATGGAGTTATTTCCATTTTTGGTTCACAGCATGAAACAAATTTAAGAGAGACTTTGCTGGATGCTCTTAATCCTTCAGCATCTACATTTCCCTCGAGCCATTTCAGAAAAGAAAGATGGATTTCCTGTGGGCAAGGGAAATAAAATAAAGCACAGAAATATGGAATACTACATGTAAATACATAAAAATTTGTTGCAAGAAAATTTTAATTGCAGCCATCACCATCTACTTCAAGTTAACTAAATTTCCTCTTCAAAGGTGAACTTCTGCTGCTTGTTCTATTCCAGCCTGGCCTGACTACTTGGTACTGTCTTCCTAGACATGAGATCATGTTCCTTTGCAGATTAATTAGGCTTCATCTTTCCCTGTAGCAGGGCTTATTGTGGTTCTCCTAGATACTAAAGCACTGAATGCAAACATTCACTGTATCCAGGTTTTGCAATATGCTAAATTTCTTTGTTGGAAGCCCTTTAGTCCATCACTAAGACTCAATTTGAAGGATAAAGCAGCAGCTAAGTAAAGCATTTACTGATTTGTCAGCAGAATACCTGCTAAAAGGGCTCATACCTTCAGCCAACAGAAGCTTTGCTACTACTACCTTAAATATAGACAAAAATGACTGTTAATTAGCTAGCTAAAGAAGCATAAAACTCAAGAGCATAGAAGCATAAAACTCAAGAGCATACACAATTAAGAAAATTCCACCACTGCATGAAATGCAGTTTTATGTACACTCTGTTGTCCTTGTCCCAGTCAATGACACAGCCAGCACACATTTCCATGCAAAAAAATTTAAACGCAAAAAATACGTGTACATACATAATTTTTACGTATCTACATCCCAAAGTTTTAGGTTATTTAGAAATACAGTTTTTTTGAACGTGAAATGAAGACATGAATTACTGGGATTATTACCTATCTGGTAACACCTTGAAACGATGGTGACACATTCATAGATTCCTAATTCCAAGAGATTTTCTGTAAAACGTTTGGTATGTCTTTAGAAACTGTAAGTTAACAGTCCATGAACACAGATGCTGGGGTTACTTATTGTGACATGTGTAGCTAAAATTTCAAAGACCTCTCCTTCTACAGTCAAAGTGGTCCTCTATATGACATATGATACATGAAACCACAAAAATTGTG
Organism: Tapera naevia; assembly: GCA_033556795.1. Lineage (NCBI taxonomy): Eukaryota > Metazoa > Chordata > Aves > Cuculiformes > Neomorphidae > Tapera > Tapera naevia. The sequence continues at coordinate 2,579,241 of JAUMJJ010000118.1, forward strand.
TTGTCTATTCTACTGAAAATAATGCACTAGTGATTCTTGCCCTCAAATTCTTAAGAGGAAGACTTCTAAATAAAAAAATTCGTAACTAAATATATGCCTTTCATTTCCATTACTGCCATACCGTATAGGGAACCAGCATACGAGTGTTTCCTATGTGAGGGCCACAGACAAGATTAAGCTCTCCTACCCTTGAACAAGATGTCTGTGAGCTCCAGACCAACTTTTTAAAACCCACAAACCAAAATTAAGAGGAAATTTTCTATAAATAGTATGTACCCAGGGAATTACTCCAACTTTCCAAATCCCACTGTTGTCTCTTAAGAAAAAATGAGAACAGTGGTGCTGTTCCTAACACCTTTCTACAGATTTTCTATCCTCAGAAACTACACATTCTCAAGTTTCACATGGACACCCCTTCTTGTGTGACGTTCTTTGTACGCTGAACATCAGCAGACTTACTAGTCTCCAGCCCTGTAGTGCGGGTAGCAGAGCATGACATGAAGAAAGCAACAGTCTCTTTCCAAATGCCACTGGGCACAAGCTTTTAAGCCCCAGGAAGCTCTAAGAGTGACTCAGTAGCCAAATTTTAGTCACAGAGAAATTATTTCTCATTTCTTGATTTTCTAAAGCTCCATCTGAACTCTTTCCATCTAACTTCTTGGATAAAATATGCTTTACATATTTTCTTCTTTTTTCATACATGCATCATAAATGATGATGTGGCATTTAAGGTTTTATGAGCATTTCTTTGACTTGATCTGCATAAGGCACTTGTATCTTTACTTAGTGTAACATCATAGCTTTGACAGACTGCTGCTAAATTCTTTACACACTATCCTACTTGTTTTACACACACCCCCCACACACACCGAATAACTTATTAGCTGTAACTGATATTTAGAAAAACTATAGCTTTCGTTCTTGTCAGACAGTATATGGAAAAACTGTGCTTAATCAGAAAGTGCATTTTCCTATTGCTTTCCAAACACAGAAATTCACTTAGCATAATTGAGCATGCAAGTCCTAGACACAAAACCATCATTTCAAGTCACATAAAGACTTGCTTACAGACTTAAATAAACAGATATTAAGTTAAAAAATAAAGATATTTAAAGCACTATTACATTCTAAACAAAAATCAAAATGCTTGATAGTACACGTCAAAGTCTGATGTATTTTTGCCAGAGCATACTTTCTGAAAAGCCTGAAATGGCATATATTTATGTGTGATATTACATTATTACAAATATGCCACACAACTGCCACCACTTATCCTCTTGACTATACTCTTTCAGGTATTTTTTCCCCATATTTTTTAGGTTTACTCCTTAATTTTCTTGTTTCTAACTCATACTGAACCATTTAAGAATTGTTATATGTGTATAATTATGAAGCTAATTTTTCCCATAATATACTCATGTTTATGGAGCTGATCAAAAATATAAACATGAGAAATACATAATCAAAACCAGCATTGTATTTTAAAAAAATCCTAAAAAGAGATGGTTTTATATTTTTAACAAAGCAAAGTTTAAGTGCTGTCCAAGTACAATCTATAAAAATTAATTTTCACCATAAGAACCTCCTTCATGCAAAGTTACAAAACACAGATTCTGAATCAATGCGTTTCGATCCCCACCATTACACTGACATACAGGGAAGTACATTTTTCTATAAAAAAATAAACATATATAAGAAGTCAGGGTTAACCTCTACTTCAACTCCATTTGAAAGGAACATAATCAAGTCAGAACTCGAACTGTGCTGATTTGTTGCTAAGTTCAGGATTTAGCTTTGAATTCAGAAGCTGTGTCTGCTGTTCTGCAGCAACCTCTGGTGGCCATTGAAATGAAAATTGTTGGTTCAGGAACTCTCTCACCTTCCACACATCTGGGACCAGATCAGGTGTGTCAAGCAAAGCATCCAACACAAGCTAAGGGAATATGCAAACTCTTGGCCACTGCTGACCCTGATCATTTATCAAAATCCTAAAATATCCAAGCACAAGCTTCAAATGAGTAAGCAGTCAAAAAAGCTGTAGCTGTTACATATTCAGGCACTGACAACAGTATCTGCAGCTACTTACATATACAGTCATACTAAAATCTATATTACACATATTATCAGTACCACACTTTTAAATATAGATGAAATTGTTATTTGTCATTACTGCTTCCATGTTGGATAAGAGAACTGAAATGAAGCCAAATTTAATTTCCTATAAACCTGTTCATTTTCCTAAAGAATTTTTATATATACATTCTCTAAAGCAAAGATATTGCTGTGTTCCTTAAAGAATGAAGTTTGACATGTCAAGCAAACAACTTGGCGACAAGAGAGGTATTAGCTTTTCACAGTGAAAATAATCAAATACAAATATAATATTTATAATGAGAATTTTTTTCTACACGTATTTTAAATGGTAAAAAAGGCACAATATATTTTCCAAGAGTTATAAAAAAACAATTACCAAAAGTAGAAAAGCACTATACCAACAGGAACTACCCACCATGTCTTACTAACAAAATCTCCCCCATCACTCCAAAGCACAACTTAAATCCTCCTGGACAGAAGCATGGAGAGATACAAAATTTCAAAGCAGAGACAGTCTCACCAATTTCACAGGGACAACAAATCAACCAGCAGAATTTTGATTGTCAGACTGAAAAGTGCCACTAAATGAAAAGCTGTTCTGAGTTGATGTAGTGGATGTTAACTCACAAAATTCATAGAAACAGAGAGTTAAGTTTCTCAATACTTCATACCCTCAGCTCCTCCACTGATCAGCACAAAGGTTTATTAGGAGTCACTGTATCAAGGACTGGAGGTCTGACATTGCAAGTTGTCAAACTAAGGTTTAGATGGCAATTGTAATGTAAAAAGGGAAGAGTAAAAGCTGTATTTTATTTAGGATTTAATATCTGCTGTCTATCATTTTAAGAGTTTGGTCAACTCCGTGAAGAAACTGCTATGTAACAGAAGTCTTCTTTTGCTGTTTAACTTTTTCTTTTTGTAACCACTACTTTCACTTTTTCCTAACGCTTACTTAGTGGTTGACATCGAACAAAAAGGAGAAAAGAGTGAGACATAAGAGACAAAAAACAGCTGCATACAGACCCTACTCCGTTGTAGTATAAAATAACAGAAAATTAAAGCTCATGATGGAGAAGATTTTACTTTCAGCTGGGCTCTATCAACCACTGACTTATGCACAAAGCACAAACTTCCAGTTATAATGGTTCAAAATAATCCCAAATCTAAGACTTCATTCTTACATTCTGTATATATAGAATTTTGTTGTGTTTTCTTATTTTTACATATACATATACAGACACATGCAAATATCTCTTTTACTAGGCTTACTCAGGAGTTGCTCTTTTCTATCAAAATCTGTGATGATTGTGTCAAGCTCTGTAACAACAGAATTCTTTAAGACAAAATTCAGTCACAGCCTAATTTGCTTTCTATTAAAAACATGGAGATGAAAATAAATGAAAGCTAAAAATATAATGTAATAAAATAAACAAACATACATCAATCAGCTCTCTCCTTTTGGGGGAGGAAAAATGAGACAATTTTTTATAACTGATGCTCTAACTGATGACTCAATCTTGTGACTATAATATTATACTCTATTTTACCTGCTGCTTGTTGAGTAAGCGAGGCCAAGCCTTCATTTTCTGGATACATAGCCAGAACACAATTTAAAAATGTTTCTCCATCCTTGCATAAAATGTAATAATTTCCAATTTACTACCTCTATTTTAGCTCCACTGCACTTGAAAAAAGCTTGCAGTTGATGTATCGATTCACGTATCAGCTGATGCACTGATTAAATCATATACACATATATACTTATTAACTTGAAAAAAGTGAAGACTATAAAGGCAAAAAGCACCAGCCTTTCAGAGGAACACATGAATAGCCCATTTGGAGCACAATCACATTTATAGACATCATACCTTCAATATGGCTAACCTGTTGGGGTTTTTTTCCCAACAAAACGGCTGTTTTCAAATGAGTATTATTCTATTCAGGAATGATCTTAAATATATATATTCCATATGAATTCTAGAATAACATTGATGAAAGGAACACATTAAAGAATGAACAGCATTTGGAAACTGATTTCAACTTCAAAATATAAAAATACACATGTGCATATAATATACATACATATATTCTTGTATTATACAGCTTTGCTCAACAGCCATACCAGCTTAAAGGTGCTAAAATAGCCACTGGAGAGCTTCCATATCATCTCTTGAATCCAATAGAAACAAACTCAAGTCCAACATGGTAGTAAGCAGCAGGATGGTGCCAGCAAAAAAAACACGTCTACAGTGGCAACTCCAGCCCCAAATGCTAGTGACTTAGGAGGCCAGCAGCAGGAAAATCAGCTATTAGCACAAAAGGGCAAGTTTCTGGCAGACATTTCTGACTAATGAGGCACACAAAATGCTTTTCTGACGCTGCCTATGTTTTTACTTCCTGTAATAATGCCATACTTTGAGATCTGAAGCAGATGACAGTTTCATAATGCAACCATAGCCCCATTTTTATGCTCATACTTAGTCAGTACAGAAAAATGCTAAAATAAAATAGGTATTAAATGGCATCAAAAAACCTTACTGTAAATAAAGAAGATGCAGAAAAAAAGTAAAGTTATATACTATCCTTACTGCTTTCAAAGCCTAGTATGTACTTACTACCTTTTACTGAGGCTTTGTAAAATATTTTATAAATACTAAATTTAGCACCAGAACCAGTCATTAAAAAGGATTATTTGCTTTTGCAGAGAAAACCCAGTGCAATGTCTTTATTCTTAGGAAAAGACTGAAGAAAAAAAAACTGAAAAAAAAAGACAGAAAAAAACCCTACAAAAATTTGACAGATCACATGAGGAGAGAATATAATCTCCTGGCAATCACAGCCTCAACAGAACCACCAGAAGAGGATGAAGAACAGGCCTGCTGTAAACTGTTCTACAGAAACTGCCATGAAGAGAAAGGTTGCACTTCCTCCCAAGAAAAACAATACTGGCAACTAATTTGTAGTGGCCATCTACAGTGTCTCGGGCCAGACAAACAGGTTAAGAGATTTCACTAGTCATATTAATTATTTCGACACTGTTCAGTGTCATTAATATGTAACAAAATTGCTGAACTACACATAAGAGCCTGGAGTCCTGAACAGCTGCCCTTTTAGACTTAAGTGTAACCTTAAAGATGGATTTATAAGACATTCAAAACCTGATTTGAAATATACAAAAGTAGTCAACTGAATTAATTTTCATAAAGTATATATAAAACTTTTACGTATTTATAATTAATTTCAAAGTTCAGTTCTTGTTCAAGGAAATACATAAAAAATTGAGCAAACTACTTAGCTATCCCATACACCTCCACTGGCTGATTTTGATCTATCTTCAGATTACTTATATCATCTTCATTTTTGTGCATAGTTTATTAATAGGAACACCTATTTTAGCTGAGGTCACGACTTTAGGCTAAGTCGGTGGAGAATCTGTGCATCTATCTTACACTACTCGGCACGCAGAGAGCCATTATTTTCATGATTCTGTGTTTTAGTTCATAGCATAAAAATCGTAGGAAGGAGAGAAATCCCCAGTTCCCCACTCCCTCCTTTCCCCATCCCCCAAAGAACTTCATAAAGATTTTATTGTAGTACAACCGAGGTGCATTCTCATTTCATGTTCTCATGCACTTTCGTAGTTACTTGGCTGATATTTGCCATGCATTCTCAGGATACTACATACAACTAGAAAATCTGTTTCAGCTTATTAATAATATTTTTATATTTCCTAAACCCAGATATGATGCAAAACATTAGTTGTTTGTGTAAAATATGGAAAGGCATTTAGAAACACGGCAGAGTTTGGTTCACTTTTTTAATTCACAGCCAACTAAATTTTTAGAAGACTCTGGTGGTTTGGGTAGTTACTTTAGTCTGCCATATACTTTCTCATGAGAGGTAGAAAAAGCTAATCATTTATAAAAGATCATTCCACAGACTAAGTTCCTTATTTTTGTCTCCACACTTCAGTATGTTTTTAAAAACAAGTATTACATTCTACAGTTACACAGTGCATCATCTCAGCAGTACGGGGAGTAGAAACAATCTCACACAGAAGTGAAGGCATTTTGCCAACTGATGCGTGGAATACCTAGTCTAAAAAAGGAAAAGATTTTTAGTGAAGTGTTGCAAGGTATCCTTACTCTTTTTATCGCAGTTACATTTCTTTGAACATAAACCATCTTGGATTTCAACCCGTTCCCAGTCTACATATCCAGCAACTGTTCATAAATTTGTGCCTAAATTTGAACCCAAAATTAAATTTAGCTTTAAAAAGCACTGTATGCAAGCAGAAAAACAATATATCCAATACGCAGCAGTCCATTCTAAAAATAGGCTGGAGGGCCCTTATCTACCAACTAATGAAAAAATACATCAAATGTCACCTTCTGCAGAAAAAAGAACTCTGTCAATAAAGTTAAAAATAAGATAAAAAGAAATCAACTAGCAATGAAATGGAAAAATAGTCTTCATATCAAGTTTTTTAAATCAACATCTCTGTTGTTTATAGCACAGTGTTACGCTTAGGTTTGGGTTGCTAGAAGGCAATGCCTATCATTCAATCATGCCAAACAAATACAGAAAAAGAGATGATGACATTTTTTATTGCAGTACACAAAAAACAGTATCAAAAACTCTTAAAAGGATGGAATAACAGGAAAATATGAGTGAATGTGTACCGCTCTAAACAGAACACATTTGGTTTGATATAGTTTTGATATAATACTGCCATTCACAGTCCCTAACTATGGAACAACCTTCACAGCCACAGCACAAGGCTACTTACAGAAGGCCCCCTTGCACCCTCCTCTGCGCAAAGCACAGCTGAGCAGAGGAACGAAGAGGACAGCAGAGGAACACTGTAAGGTGCATCCTGGCTTTTGCTTTTCTTACTAAGTTGCAACAGAACAGTCTGGAAGCAATCTTCCCAGCAGCTGCTCTCATCAACAAACTGTTTATTGTAAGAAAGTGGCTGGGTCAGAGGTTAAACGTCATCCAGAACTGAAAGCGTATCTTTAAAAAAAACCTGAAGCTGCACATGCATATGAAAAAAAGCACATTATATATGAAAGAGAACCATATTCCATTCTGAAAGGCCAAAAGTCTTCTTAAACAACAACTCCTTAATTTGCTGAAGCAGTATTATATAACACTGCAATGATTTACTTTTGCTGTTGGCTTTTGCTTTTGCAAAATGGCTTTTGCTATTTTGAGACCTGTGCAAGGTTTTTAATAAAAACAGAACTTATTTAAAATCCAATCTGTGTTTTATGGTTAAAAAAAAAAGCTGTATTTAAAGACATACTAAAATATTTTATTAACATTTATTGACACTGAATAAGTTAGCTTCACATCAATGTACAACAACAACAAAACAGTACTCCTCTAACACATTACAAATGCACCACTAACATGTTACACAAGTCAAAAAAACAAGTTTAGGCTCGGTATCAGTTCTATTAAAAAAAAACCCACAGGTTTTATGATGCAGGTAGGAGACGTACTAAACTTATGGGTATTAAATCCTTCACAAGCACTTGCCAAATCAGTTTCAAACCTTATCTGAAAACTTTTGCATGCAACAGCCCATAGTCAGACATCAAAACCGCTTCCAGAACTCCCAGCTCTGTCTAGAATCACTAAAGGATTGGATTTAACCAAGTTGTAAGCCAAACATACTTTAAAAAATTGTAATTGCATGTTACTATATAGCTACATGTAAGCACGTGAACACACACGCACACAACGCAGAGAACAAAGAACATATGGAGCAAAACCCCCTCCTATCTAGCATAATGTAGTTACGTTCATAACAGAGTTTTAGTTTATTCTAAAGAATACTGAAAGTCACAGGACAAAACCTTATTTAGTAGTTAGTAGCTCTTAATCTCAGAAATGACCACCTCTATAAGGTAAAGTGGTATCATAACACAGCATGGTAACTGGAGTACATTTGCTGCAGCAGACTATAAAGCCGACTTTGAGGGTAAGGGATCAATAAGAGCAGGGTCTACCTTTGACATAACATCACTACATAACACTTCACAAAAATGAGCATTGCAATGAATGGGCTGATAAATCAGAGGACTAGTAGGTGTTGATTTATCCTACCAGAAAAAGGTGTGATAAATTATGGTTTGACCATTTAATTCTTCATGACACCTACTTTGTAACAAAACTGTTGTTATTTTTTGAAGAAAAGTGTACAGGAAATTAAGTATATGTGCAACTGTGCTAAAAATAAGTAGAGAGAAACCAAGCAGAAGGGAAAAGACATTCCACTTCTGCACTAAAATCTGAACATTATGCATAAAGTGTGTTAAAGAAAAATCAAAGTCATGTTTAGAAGGACAAATTAAGATATAAATCTAACCCTAAATGCTGTATCCATTTATTTTAAATTGCTCTCAAAAGTATTCTGTATTGACTAGAAAAAAAAATACAGAAGAATTTTGTTCTCAGCTAATAGGGCAATAAATTAGATGCAATATATTCAGCTGGTAAAACTGGCTCTGTTAAACAGCTATCACATAATAGTATTTTTATTTGGCACCAAAACTTTTTTTTTAACTGAGGATAAGATTGTTTGTTAAAAATCTTGGAATTAGTAGTAGAATGAGTTAAGTAAATAAAACCTAAGAAAATATTTTCTCTTAGCACAGATAATACACAGTTCTTAGTTTAAGGTTTTCCATCAGGTTTGTTTTGCCTTTCAACAGGTTTATATACATAAAATGTGAGTGAATTTAGTGTTCATGAATATGAAATAGTAATACGGGAGCCAAAGATTCTCCTCTTAGTACTGCAAACACGCATTAAAGGCGAACGGCAAGATTTTAGCTGTACCTTATTTTTGCCTCTTCTGACCAAAAACTCCAAATTCTGCCACACTGTAGGTATTTGAACTAAAGAAACGTCTGTGAAATATTTGGGTGAAACCACAACACATTTTCACACATACCACAACTCAGAGATTACAATACAGTTATGTCCCTAAAGTTTCATGGCTAACATTCAACATGTATCATGTATTTTATAATCCTTTCTAAAACATATTTAGGCTGAACGGTTGATAAATAAAAAAAAATACTAAAATAAACCTTAAAAAGGAAGAATTTCTTGGAAATTATATGCTATAATGGCAAGAACATGCTTGGTATGTTTTTTATAGTATACCTACTCTAAAAATAAAAAACAGCATTAAGATAACAACCACTAAATTTCACTGTAACTAATACCTCCTTGCTAATCCAGGAACCTAAAAAACATTAGCATGACAGCATGTAGCAATTTAAAAAGAAAAAGAAAAAAGTAAACCAATGCTTTTTATTTAATGAAACCTATCAAAAAAGTTAAGCTTCATGCTTCAAGAATTCATCATATATATACATAAAGATATATGCACTCAGCAATGTAAAATTTAGCTATCAAATTAAGAGTTATGAAGGGAGTCTCAATAATACTGTTTATCACAAATGAATATTTTTTTCTTACAAAACATGGGGAAATTGTACTATAATGCCAAGTTGTACGAGTGAATAACAAAAAATACATTTAGAGTTATCCCAGGTGCATGTTTTCTGAAACATTGTAATTCTTCTCTCCCCTTTTCAGCCCTTTCAGTTTTAACACTTACTTTCTTCTGCTGGGATCGAAAGCTTGCTCAGGACAAAAGAGGTAGAAGTTTTTCCTCGGAGAAAAACCAAGAAGCAAATCATACACTACACCTTCCCATAGCTGAAAGGGTCCTGATACACATGCAGCTTCAATAACTAACTTCAGAGCCAGTCTCCTTCGAGAACAGCCACCTGAAAACATCTCTGCAATTGTCAAGGATAAATGGGAAAAAAAACCCCAAAACTTAATTTGTCCATTAAAGGTGGAGAGACAACTTACTTAACCCTCACAGGGATAAAGCCAAACTTTTATCTAGACACACCTTTTAGCTAGTCCAGGGCTGAGTTCACTTTAATCAAGTCACACCACTGGCTTCTTCAACAAGAACAGACACAAGATCAAGGCAATGTATGAGAAGTGGTCAACAGAAGCAAATACAGGCAGTCTGGAGCATTTTTATCAAAGGCACTCTTTATTCTGAAGGACTTTGAATTTCCTTGACTTATCTCGGAGGATAATCACCCATTTCTATGCTTATAAATATTTATGTTCTATTACTGTTAAAAGAGTTGAGAGAAGACTCAATGTTTTACACAAAAGTTCACAGTATTCATTCATGAAAATGGTAACACTTCATGTAGAGTGTGGTCCAAAGAGAACTTATTTAACAAAATCTAACCGCAACGCCCAGAAACATGCTCTTGCATTGTTTTAAGACTCAACTGAGTGGCACACCTCATTTTTTTAAATTTTCTTATTAAAATGTAGTATTAACCCAGGTAAGAAAATGTCTTAAGGCAAGCAGTCTGGAAGGGACAACAAAACACAACATTACGGACATTCTTGTTGAAAACTATGTAAGTAATAAATGTTTGCTGCATACAGGCACTAATGTAACCTATTGCAAAGGTTAGTGACTGCAGTGCAGTAGCAAGCCTTAAACTGCTGAGGCAGTATAGAAGCTTTTAAGTGGAGTAAAAGTAGACCTTAATGTAATTTTTTTAATTTCACTCCTGCAGCCAGTGAGTGAAACAGGATTCCTCCTCCCAAGGCATATGGCTGTATTGTGCATTTTCCTAGCATCTGACTGACCGCAGAAAGCGGTAGAAGTGGAACTTCTGAACCCAGTTGTAACACTAAAAAAATAGCCAAAATTAAAGACTATAACATCAAGAATCTATCCAGAATGAAGCAAACACTTCAAAAGACTGAAAACCAGCTCTGCACATATCCACTCCAAAGATGAACTATAACTAGTTAAGTATGAACCACTTTTGTTGAATGCCTTTAATTAATAGTCCCAAACAAGAAGATTAACCTCTAAAACAAATTGCCTTGACAGTAAAGTTCCAGAGACTACTTCAATCAGTACTAAAATGTGAAAAGTTTAAAACAAGTTTTTCCATAATGGTCGCAACATAAACTAATGAACTCAATATACAGAGAAAGTCTGTATATTCGGTCTGTGATACCTAGTGATTAGTTTATCCTTGGGTGAAGAGAGACAAGATGGGTGTCTGTTCCTTGAATATATAAGCCAGGCAAACAGGAGACTCGGAGCAAAGCGATTATCATTTAATTTTGAGCTAAAAGTTTGATGTGTACTTTCAGTTTGTCAAGCTAGTACTATTACATAAAATCAGGACCGTGACAGTGGCTGCAAAAGTAACATTCTACCAGCAAATTATCATATGCTTCTGGGATGAAAAGATATCCTTGAATAGACTGAGAAATTGTTTTGTATGAAGCAATAAGAATAGCAATAATTGTAGTAAGGTTTATTGCAGTTTAAAACTGTCTAATTTGTAATTGGAGACCATCATTAGACAGAGTAATCACGTAGGAGAGAAAAAAAGCTTAAAAATATTTAGGAAAGACTGAACTCCCACCCCCGACAGGAAATGGTTACTGCAAAGATAACGAAAGCATTGCTAGCTATTCATACATACCATTTGATTTAACTATCAAATTAAACATGATTGCTTCTCAGATGAGGCCTACGGCTAAAACAGGTAGAAGGAAAAGCTTCCCATAACTGCAAGAGCTGTTAAACTCTTCTCTGAAATGACATAAATGTGCAGAAAGGTGCAACTCTTGTCAAATGCCGCTGCTGCTCTCAAACGAAATGAATACAAGGAAAAGCAGCAGCCACATCAATGTAATAAGCTCCTTTAAGTCTGTACCTTTTCTCCAGCAGTAGCCAGCAGCAGATACATGAGAGAAGAATGCAGCAAGCATAAGGCAACTATCTCCTCTTCTAGCAATCTACATCATAATGATTTGTGAGCAAAAGAGCATAAGCCTCACAGCTCCAATGAAGTATTCTCCCATGAAAGACAAGTAATCTTTTGAACCCAGTTCAAAACATTCCTGGTATCGACTAGCCTCATTTTAAATAACAGCAGAAGTACTCTAAAGACAAAAGTACAACTTTGAATATTTTTCAATTATTTCTAACAAAATTTCAGGAATTCTAAAAAGCAGTTCACATATTTATGGTAATTTCCAAATCATACTGCTTATGGTAACTTCGTGAAAGAGTCCCTCTCTCTGTAGGAAGCAAAAAAATAACAATAAGCATTTGCTTTCAGCTACTGCATTTTTTTTTCCATCAGCTAATATGTTGTACTAATACACCAACAAGTAAAATGCAGTAAAAACATGGAAAACCAATTAGATAACTTTTATCTCTGCAGCTGCTGTTCCTGTCAGGTAGCTGTGGCACATGAACTAATAACAATACCAAAGATTCCATTTTGGACAGAAAAAAAGTATAAATTCCACATCAGAAAAATGCATGGATGATTGTTTAATTCATGTAATGAATTCTAAAGTCAAAACATGCCATATGCAATTCTTTATTTAAATCTCAATGATTATGCATCAAAACACAATTATTTTTCCTTATCTCCCAAAGAAATTTGAGAAATACATCCTGGAATTAACTTTCGTCGATTTTTACTACATGGAAATGCTGAGACATGCTCCCACAAAATAGCTGTCTCCATCTTAAAACTCAGAGAATAAGATGTTTTTCAATTCTTAAGAGTTGTCTTTATACTACAGGTAGAGAGCATCCAAACACATTTTTCTAAAGCAGAGGAAATGGTAATATGCTTTCCCCAACTGACTATTGCTCCTCCCTTCAAATAATTCTTCTAAAGAGAAAAATGTAACTTTTACTACTGAAGTTACAATCTACTTCACAGGTTGAAAGGTACTACAAAGAAATGATGACCAATTATTTGTTGCAACTGTAACACCAAAACACATCATGACAAACAGAAAAAATGAAATATATGCATACTATCAGTAATATACGCTACATCCAAAATATCTGTTCACATTTGGATCTTGGCAAATAAAAATCATATTATCTTTATTTAGATTCTCTCTCTGAAGTTGTTAAAAAATGGTATTCACTTTATAGTAAGTCTATATTTAAGGGCAAGAAGTTGAGCAAAAATCTAGATGTGAGTTGTTTGTCCAAAGAACGTTTTGAGACTCAGCAATCTGTGCACCCACTTCTAATGACTTAGGTTATTAAACTACCTATTTTTCTGCCTTAAAATCTTAGTTGTCACCACGTACAAAAATTTTAAATTTATTATGGCCACTACTCAACACTAACCCTGCTAAGGCTTGGATTTTAACTCTTTTATTTATGCATTTATGTAATTTGTAAAAAAAATCAAGAAGGATATTTTTTGAAGTTTTCTGATGCAGTACTTAATATGTTTCTTAAATAAGTTCAACAGTACAATATAGTACACACTTGAGAAACAAAACACATTAAGGAAAGTGATTCTCAATAAAGCAAGCTGTAAAAATCAAATGTTGTCCTGTATCTTACTGATCCTAGTGATCAGTCCAAAGGGGCACAGATTTTATAGCTAAAAATTTAGATATGCATTATAATAAGAAGCAGCTGTAGAAAATGCTAGAAAATGCAGTAATAAAAATTGTTTTCTATATGGTCAGGTCTCTCTCCTTTCCTCTGCCCCTTCAGCTGTTACCTCGTTCTTTTTTCTCCTCCTCCCACACAGTGTCTGTCTTTTCTTTCGTCAGATATCAAACTAGATCCACTAGCTCTTCCTCCTGAGAAGAAAACACTTGACAACTTCTGAAACTTGAGGTTGCCAATATGGCTAATAAGTGTATATACAGACTTTTTAAAAATATTATTATTATCATATACACATATGTACACACAGACTTACACAAGTCTGTATAAATACATATATAGATGTAGTGCAATACTTAAATACAGAACTTCATGGCCATTGTAGTTTCTATTGTGTTTGCATGAGGAAATACTGGCCCAGATAAAATGGTGACCAGCTGAAATTCTTAAAATTAAATCACATCATTCTGTGAAGCACAGTTCTGTAGAATCTAATTGTAAGAATACAGGTTGTCCTGATGGACTTAGCTACACAGCACTTTTACAGAGGATAATTTTACTGGCAGAAGAAAAATACATGTACTATGAAAACAGACAAAACACGATTTATCCTGTTTTTTTATTTCTTCTGAGAAAATCTTGCTTCAAAATTCATGTAAATGGTTTGTAATTAATGTCATCATTACAACTGCCAAGTAGCTGAGTACAGTGATTTACTAAACTGGAACACATTCCACTTGTTGTAAAGACTTACTAAAACCCAAATATAAAGAGCTTTCACATAAAAGTTGCAGTAGAAATTACAGCAAACTTTCTGATTTGAGCTAACAGCTGTTCTTTAATCAGCTTCTCACTCTAAGAGCCGCATAATGTCAGCCAGATACTCACATCAAATTCCATTCCCACTGCACCTGGAATTTCAGTATTTCCTCAACGTGTCAGAAACTCCAAATCATTTCTTAAAATGAATTGTCAAATGATAAATACAACAATCTAAGTCAGTCGCCTTTCCTGTCAACTGCTGAGAGAAGTCAATACTTGAACATTTTTTTTTGTAGTCTTCGTCATCTTTGACGACAAACTCTGAGAATAACGGAATGTCTTTTAAATCAATGAGTACTCCCATCTTAGTTTCCCAGAATAATTTCAGCTTGATAAACTTAAGCTTTGTGTTGTGTACATTTTTTTCTGATAACATTATTGTGGAACTGAATTGCCAAAGAATTGTTAACAGGCAAAAAAATACATTCAGAAGACTTCAATATAGTAAATGCATTATTTCAAAAACAGCTGAAGTTTGCAGTTTAATCTTTTTGAAGAGCAATATAAGGAGACACTTGTATTTCCTCCGGATTATAAATATTTATTCAACTTTTCCCCTTAATTAAAATATATAATCTTATACCATCTAGCCATAATTTGTTTACAAGTAAAGATACAAAAGAAGCACTAATTGAATTGTGAAGATAACCCTTATGATTTCTCATTGTGGAAACGTACCGTCACTTCTGAGCAATGGTAACATGATAGTATCTCACAGGACTCCAGCTGATGCCAAGCCTGTTCTCATTTTCCCAGTCTCACTTACACAAATTAGCCACAGGCCCCACTGACAGTCAGAGGATCTCAAGGTTTTTATGTTTGGAATTACTCCACTTTTGTCAGATCTTTACCAGTGAGGTCATAGTAAATGAATTGATGCCAAATTGCCATGGATCTCCAGAGCGTTTGTCACAAGTTATGGATTCTTGCTATCTAAAATCACCCATCTGCTCAAAGGCAGTACCCTGAACCCTGACTCCAAAAGGTTTATCGGCTGCAACTTCTGAGTGCTGAAACAAAATCCAAGACTGGTCACTTCAATTACAGCCTTCACATTAATATAGAATGAGTGCCGTATTAAGACACAGAGCCAACATGAATTTGGATTAGTCTGCCACTGTGGATTTCACTTTTTTTACTTAGATTCCTAGTATAAACTCCAAGACAAACTGAAACTAAGAAAACTCAGCCTCACACACTGGCTAGCAATGTTCTCTTCTAAGTGACCTATACTAAAGAAAGGGTACTTGGCCCTAATGCTATTCTCTATCATTTCAGGAGTAAGGAGTTAGCAGAAGACATGAACACCAAGGTCACAATGTTTTAAATATATATTACAGAAGCAATTCTGACAGGGTAATAAAATTTTCCATTCTCTACAGTACAGAAAGAACACGGTACTAAAGAAAGTGGTTGTGAAGTGTCATGCACATTAGACTTGAAGCAAGCCTTGAAACATGATAGAATATACTTCAATGAGTGGTACTCTGGTCAGATGCCAGCACATAATAATTTCATATCAGAGTTAGCTCTACATAAGATTAAATGCTACTCAGTACAGAAGGCATTAACTTTTAGTTCTCACAGCAGCATAAAGACCCTTTTTATGGTGATTGCTATAAACAAGATATTTTTGTTCATTCCTCAAAGCTTCTTGCATTTTCCCAAATGATTGTATAAGACATTTATTGAATCAATAGTTAAAAATTTGTTAACAAATCATAACGCAACACAAGTATGCTATTCATTATTACATGCCTACAAATGTAATTCATTGCTGTTTAACATAAACAGCATGCTTGCTGCTGTCATCCAAGAAGGACAACACATTTTTAACTAAAAGAGTAGAAAATAAGGGAATGTTTGCCTGATCTCTCTTTCCCCCTCCTCTAAATATATGGTGAATATTCCCTGAAGATAAACAAGAGAAAAGCAAAAGGTAGCTTTAGCAACCACCTGGTAACTTGCCTCCACATTTGGAGGCAAGTTATCTCCCATCGAGATTTCTTAATTGAAAAAGTTTTACTGTTTTTTGACACTACATACCATCAGTTTCTCTGGAATTTAAAATGCCGCTTTAAAATTGAGTAAATATTATACAGGGCAGTTGCTGCAAACATGCAAAGATATTTTAATGCAAATCTATACACAACACGCTACGCACAAAATGTTTTCCATCCCGTCCTTATTTGTCGCGCTGCTGTGCTCTCTAAATCCAGCTCGTCACTGACCCCTAGTGGTAAAACTTCCCTCACGAAAGGAGCTGCATGAAAAGCCACAACTGCATCCAGCTTTTGAGAGCAATAGAGATTCCCGGTGATTTTAAAAGAAAGCAAACACGAATATAATAACTCAGCTGATCAATACCTGAGTCTCAAAGTGCTGGTGAATGCACTGAGAACACCTGCAGCCTGCCAGCCTTTCTTCAATATACAGTTCCAGGGAGTAATCTTGAAGACTCTTTTACAAGTGAACATAAATTAAGAGCCCACTTAGCCTTCTGATACTTACAGAAGCCAGCACGCACAAAGACCAAGTATCAGTCAGATCCTGAGCCTGGACTATTGAGTTAGCACTGAGGAAAAACAATATCTATTGAACACTTCAATTTTGTCTCAAAAGTTAGGTAAAACCAATTTATAGTTTCATAGTCATTTTGCACTATAAGACTGGTTAAAAAAAGAAGCCTCTGAACAGAGAACCAGGAAAGCCTAGTTTCAGGTAACTGTCTCCTAGTTTAAGGGCAATAGCCCTCATCATCATTTTCTCCATGCCTTCTACATACAGTCACTATTACTATTTTGGATACCTCCCACATCGCCTCTTCTCTCTCTCTCTCTCTCTCCCCTTTTTCAACAGAGCCAGCTAAACCTTTCTCAACAGCATAGGCAAAAGGTTTTTTTAAGAACAAAAAAATTTTTCAAGGTGAGATGTCAATGTAATGACCCCTCATTGATCAAAGTTAAGCTCTTTGTATCTGAAGAGGGCCAGGAAAAGACACTCTTATTCAGGCTCTGGAAAGGTAGAACTGCTTCTATTTCTAGGCAGTGAGACCATCAAGACTCCAGTCCACAGCAGAGACCTGAAAATTCAGAAAGTATTGCCTTTCCCTGCTTCCCTCCCTTATTTGTTGGTGGGGAGGTGTTATGACAAGGAGCCAGTTTAATATCCCATTGGCGTTCTTTCTGTGAGAATAGTGTGCTTCCCTTGTCATGCTCTTATCACCTATTTGAGCAACAGGGAAGAACATAGGTATCAGGTAGTAAACCTGCAGTTATCTGTTACTGTTCACATCATTGCAGCTTCCCATAACAATCACTCATTTTACTTATACACAGAACTGATATCACTCCATCACTTCTAGCCTGTATCTCCAAGCTCCCTGTGTCACTTCTCTGTGACACTCCCTTCCTTTATTCACAGAAACATTCCCTCAAAAAAGTTCCTGCCTCTTTATTACCACTCGGCCTGCCAGCTGGGAGGGACAAGAGGGTGGGTGTTTTTTCTAAGAGCAGCGTTCAGGCAGACTGACAGTTCCACTTGCACCTCTTCATTGCCAGGCAAGACTGACAGGCTGCCTTGGTAAATAACTAGCTTTCAAAAGCATCCTGCCCTGAACCATATGTTATAAAATTTGCTATAGAAACTCAGCTTCTTTTAAGCTTTTGTCTCTATCAAATAGCTGAAACCCAAAAGTTTAAAAATTTTACTGAGGAACTGGCAGATCTAATAGGAAACTACTAAAGGTATGCAGAATAAAAGATGTCTAAGGAGGAAGAAGAAAGACATGCTAAAATACACAGTATTTATTCCGTCTCCGTTTACTACATACCTGTATGACAAGTTTTACCAAACGTATGTTCACTGAGGTGAGGAACTGAGATACAAGAACCAGGATCTCAGTTCCCATCTGCAGACTTCCTTCGCTTCCCCTGTCTACCCATAGTTACTCATGCTGCCACTATCTTTAAGTCTTGTAGCTCATCCTCCTTCTGTGTGCTAGAGAGGGTAAGGACAGAAAACAGATGAGTATCCCTCTGCTCAATTACTCTATCAAATTACCACAGATTAAGAAATTACCCTGTGCTTGGTAAACCACAGTAACTGATCATAATCCTTCTCTAAGCCATTCACAGGAGTGAAGTAAAAACACATCAGCTTAATCTCTACAATTTTTTCCACCATGCTATTCATCTCTTTCTTCTTATGCTCAGCACTATTACAGAGCTGATGCCCCAAAAGCCCTACACAGCATAAGCACTTCTAAGACTGGCCTTTTCCTGAACTGAACCTGCAGAAGATTTAGCTCCCTGTGTACCTTCATTACCTTGAGCAATGATGGAGCAAAAAAACGGGCTGCTGACTGTCAAACAACTGTCCCCTCTTAGTGGGCCATTCCTTTTACTTCACCACCACCAAACAGTGGGGAATGTTACTAGAATCCAGACATTAACACAAATAGCTATTCAATGAATGACAACAACACTGAAATAGTTTGGATTTGTGATCAGTGCAACCCCTCTGGGTTTGCAAGCTTTGTTATAAAGAAACGAAAGTTAATTGGAGAAGGGAAGGGCGAAAAATAAAAAAATAAACAAAAGCAAACTCATCCTCCATGCACACACATGCAACTCAAAGTCTTGCAAGCCAACAAAAAACTTTCAATTTATAATGGAAAAAATAAACACATGCGGATAAATCACAAATATTTCAAAATTGATAGTACTTTGTTATCAGTCCTTGGGTTAAGTTTGACAGATAAATTCTTCAGAAAGCCTCTTAGGAGAAAAAGCATACTACCTGTCAGAACACAAATGGTTTGCCAAATGCCTCACCAGCCTACTACAAACATAGCTTTTAACAGCAAAAGAGCTCCACACATGGCATACATTAAATCCATTTCCCAAAAAGAATAAGCTGTTCCAGCAAATACACATTTTTACTGGTATAGACGCATTTACATTGCTGCATCTACCTTTTTTTTTCCTGAAGCAACTTTGCCATAAAAGACATTTTCATTCCTGGCCAAGAGACACTTTGGCAAAGCTTTCATGCACAGACAAAGATTTCTGGCAACAATGCACTGTTTGTTCGCAATAATACGTATAATACATTAACAAAATTAAAAAATGTTAGACATGAACTATTTATCAGTGATCAACAGAATCCTTCCTGACTTCTCAAGTGGTGTGCTCTTCATTCAACATTTTTTCTCAGTTCTCAGGTTACTTCCGAGCTACAGCAAGAAGCAAATTTCCTTTCTGGAATAAATACTTCCAAAGGGCTTTTAGTTTTTTTGTCCTAGTGGCTAAAGAGGCACTCATGCTTTGAGGATGTCAGGAGAAAATAAGCCAGTCTCCTTTTTTGTAGATTAAGCATTTTTGTTTCACTTTTAAGCATGAAAACGGATAGCAATAAAATAAGGCTTCGGAGTTCCAGTATAACTATCCCTGATTCTAGCGCTGGAAATATTAAGAAAACTATGAAGTTTCACAGTTGAATCTCAGGTTCTACAATACACATTAATATGCATGAAGTATTTCAAAAACAATCGTCTCAAAATGTACCCTGAAATCTAGGTTCATTATAGTGTTAGCTGGGAGTTCAAATTTCCCATCCTCAAAGAAAGATTTATTCAGGATAAAGTAACTTCATACTCTCTTCGGTGACATAATGGATTTGGAATTTAAAAAAAAAAGGTAATGCCATCACAGAATCAAAACTGCAGCTCAAGACATGTAAATTTGGTCTGACTGAATTCTGATTGTGCCGTAGTGTAATGAGCTATTCAAATATATAAACTTGTCTTTGCACTGCATTACTCTTGTGAGGGCAGTATTGTGTGTCTCAAAGTGTCCTTTAAAGGAAAGTCTGAAATTCAAGAGGTACATTCAATTGTACTTTTTAATTATTCTTTCTGCCTCCAATAAACAAGAGTTTAAATCCGCAACTTCATGCTTCAACCAACATGTTTCTATTGGCCGATTATTATTCTGCAAGAACATACTGTTTAAAAGATGGTTACTAGCTGAGCCCAAGTAATGAAGACTGATTACTTTTCATCATTTGGCTGCCATCCATTTGGAAAATATTGAAAAAAGTGACTCAGCCTAACACATCCTGAGGAGGTAGTAGTCAAGTTTAAGAGGCTTCAGATCAGCAAATGGCTGGGTGTAACGTACTTCCTAATGGAAATAATCACTGCGCTGACAAATCTCTTTCATTCTTCAAGGAGTGAATTCTTGGTTTGAAACCTAAAAGATGTTATACTGAAACTTACGGCAATAAAATACAATCCTAGCATTTATGTCTGAAAAATTATCCTTTCAAGATGGCAATGTGAAAGAGTAAATATTTGAGCGTTTAAAGGCAAAGCTGCAGAAAAAATCAGATCTCTATGCTTGAAGCTGCCACTGAACATATGGGTGCCAGACAACAGGCTTAGAGCGATCACCATTTGTTTCAACACTTCAGGTTTACCCTGGACTGCAGTGACACAGAATTTTCTTTTTACAGCAGTGTACAAGTGTACAATTTGCTTAACTGCTTTACACCAGAAAGGAAAAGAAAAAGGTGCTGATTGTCAGTATCAATACTTGTTGCTCAAATTACATTTAGCAACAACAAGTTGTGCAGATTTAAGACAACTTTTAATCAGCAAGTAACCTGCTTTTCATAGTATATTGCTATTGCTTCGAACACTGCCTTTGTTGCTGTAGCACTGTATCACATAATACAGATTTTCCCAGTTAATCGAATTTAAAAGTGTCCATATGTATGTGTCTGAAGTAAACTGTACTTGCAAGTCATAGTGCAAAAAGTCTTGTGATGAAAGAGCTCCCTCAAGTGCTGTTACTTCCCAGACCCATTACCTTATAGTCTATCTACAAGAAAGGAGATCAAGAATAAAAATTGCACACTGTCACAGCAATCACTCAACACCAACAGCAGCAAGCACTAGCTGAGGATTGACTAGTGTAATTCTACATGGCAAGATCTGGACCTCTAAACAGATGGACATTATCATCTGTTATTCAGATACTAGAGCTTTTATTTAAATTCAAAGCTTTAATATTACCAGAACTTCAATCTCAGACTGGTAGAGCCTATGAACACTTTAAGAAAAAGCCAAGTGAACAAAAGAAAAATAGGAAAAAAAAAAGGGGGGGGGGGGGGAGGAACAGTAAAAATGAAAATTCCCAAGATACGGGAATCAACCACAGCAATAATGCTGAGAACTGCAATACACACAAAAATTTAATAAAGGTTATTTTCTAGTTTAACATCTAAATGTCACATTTTAACTTTCTATTGACATGTAACCTAAATACTGTTACTCCAATAGTGGTAACAATGTGATCTCATTTCCACTGTTTAGAAAAGATATTCAACAGCTAAAATGAGATCCAGTGCTTATTTAGTACAGCCTCCAACTCATCCTGTCTCCAATTTGAATACAGCACAGCTAGAAATCTGTGCCTGTTTTAGAACAGCATCAGTAGCATAAATCTAGCCTGGCTAAGCTATATGCAGTCAATGTATCACTTTTTAAAAGCTCGACCATCCCTTTCTTAACATATTTTTCTTCAGTGTTCAACTTCAACCGGGTAATTTCCAACATAACTACTGTCAATATTTCTTCCCCAGTTTCTTATATTCCAACCTAAACTAACATTTTCTTTGCATATGGCAAAAAATGCATTATGAAGCTTGTAACTTCTCTTGAAATATTAACATCTGCCTTTCCAAGTCTTTTTTCAAAGAAAAGAACATTACATTCAAATTTGTGTGTAAATTAATACTTTCGCTTATTTTTTTCCTACATCAAACTAGCGCCCAATTTTTATTATATATAAGCTTAAAAAAAGGAATGGATAACATATATGAAAGCCTGGACACAAATTCAAAATTCAGCTCTTCTCCTCTGAATTAGCTTGATTTTTTTTTAACAATTTGAAGATACTGCCTCCCCAAATTTCAAAGTTACAGTAATTTTCAGAAAGCTAATGCCAGTTCTGCTCACATCTTATTAGCTTTTTTAAATGTAATGTAATAAGACTGTGAGGTTAAGATACATGATAATCACATAAAGTGGAAACTAAGCTTCAAAATGTGAATCCTAAGGAGGAATAAAATATAACTTCCAATCTCCACCTCTCAGATGCAGTTAAAAACTACATTGCAAAAAAGCATCATTCAAAACCCAGACAGTATGCAGGAAGATCTGAAAGTCTTAATAATCAAATTTATACCAATCAGCATAACAGATTTGATGGGATTACTAACAACAACGATGCAAAAAGATGCAGATTATTCAGGAGCTGTAGGCAAAAGAAGCTACTTGTTCATATAATAGAGTTGAAAGCTTTATTTGATGTCCACAATGTAGTAGAAAATAGGTCTGATGAAAGTTCTGAAGTGATAAAGGGGGAAAGGGGGCTGGGAAGACGAACCAAGGAAATCACACAGAACAGGGTACAGCTCTACTGTAAACTGAATCTTAAAAATCAGAAATAAAAAACTAACCAAACAAGCACTTCAAATTTAAACAATTTAAAAACATCTCCCCTCCTAAACCTAAATGTTTTTCTTAAAGGAGTAGAAAATGCACAGCAAAATCAACTATTATTTCTTCCACATAAGCAAAAGCATGTAGTTCCTAAAATTAATTAGAAAAATCCAGCAAGGTTAGGTCTACCAGTGTTTTTTAAACACGATGGTACAGATGCAACCTCCAGTTTAGGAGGGAGGAATCATTAGTGAACTGCCAGTTCTTAGAAACAAGAAGAGTGTTTACCTTTCCTCCATTTTCAGAACTGCTAACAGAACATTGAGCTCTCCTGATCATCACTTGACTCATTATGACATTTCTTCTTATAGGGAAGGATAAAATAAAAAAAGAAAATCCAAAAAACCCTTGCTGTTGTTCTGGTTTGAGCTACAGTAGAATCAGTTTTCTAGCTTTCCAGTTAAGCCTCATTTAAGAAATGAACGTTACTTGGATAATTTCTCAGGGCAAAAATATACTATCCAACACATCCCCAGTGACCCATATCGGGCAAGGCCTCCATAAAAATAGCGACTAAAAAAAGAAAGTTCAACGGCTTCTACAGCTTGCAAGATGGTTTCCTCCATTTCCAGTATTACTGACCTGCTCTAATCTTAAACAAGTTTAAGCATTTCCTCAAATTATTCACATGCCAGGTACATTTCTGGTATCTCCTTGCTCTCTAAGAAAGCAAGATGTCTTACGTAGAACACTATGGACAGAGAAAAATAAATAAGCTGTTAGAAAGCTGAACTGTTATTTATTTTACTATGTTACGTCTTCACAATTAACTGCAGTTTTTACATTCAAGTTGCAACTTCACACTACTCTGGAAACAGGTCACGGCTAAAGCAAAAGACATTGAAACAATGATTACATTTAGAAGGGACAGAAAAAAACTACCACTAAAAAAAAAATCAAACCACAATTGTGGAAAAATAACTTTAAAAATCTAACTTTGGTATGAACTATAACTATACAGTATATATTGTAAAAATATCTTTAGCAGATGGCCTGCAACCTGTAATATGCCACTAGATGGCAAGTTTGGATAGAAATTAGCTATTTTTTTTATTCACAGCATATTTGAAAATTGCAAGTGCATAGGAAAGAAACAATCATGAAAAAAGAGTGAAGGAGAAAAAAAGGAGGAAGAATTCAATAAACTACATGTCTCCTGTATAGATCACATTTAATATTACCCAAAAAGACTGAATGAGTCTTAGTTTTGTTTCCACATCTGCCACATAAATAGTCAATTCTTGTGAATTTACTGCTCACAGGGAAGAACCTGTTTCTTATTTGGTCACAGACACTGGCTGTAGCAAACATGAAAGTCCAAGATCCGGAGAAAGACTGAGAAGTGAAGCAGCACAGTTAGGTCTTGGGAAAGCAGACTTCAGCTTATGTAAGGAGTTACTAATTAGGATTCCTTAGAAAGCAACTGCAAAGACGTTAAGGGGACACAACGCATCTGCAAGAGGAGGAAGAGGAAGCTGGGTTCATTCAGTTTGCCAAAGAGTCAGCTAAGGAGTGATTTAATAACAATTTAACTACTTAAGAAAAAGAATAATTTAGTAGTGCTAGATAAAATACTAAAGCATCAAGAGCCATCGATTGCAGCTTGAGGTTCAGGCTGGACATCGAGAGGAAAAAAAAAATCACTACAATGGTACAATGGCACTGGGACAGGCTGCACAGACAGGTGGTAGCATGCACTCTTGGAGGTTTTCAAGATTCAACCAAACAAAGGGCATCACGGACCCAATCTAGCACTGGCAACAGCCCTGCTTCAAGCAATAGACTGGACAGAAGGACTTCCAATGGTCTTTTCTTGTGAAGTGGACATGCATCTGGCAGAGTTTGGCACACACATGAAAGGGGAATAAAAAAGGGTTCTCTACATTTTGCCTGATTTTGAATAATTGTTATATCCAATCCAAATTGCTATATGAGAGTATTACTTAATTCACCAGTAGAAAGGCATTATCTTCAGAGGCATAGAAAACAAACGTAGATTTGAATTTACAAACACACTTAAGAGCAGTATTTTTGTCAGTTTGTCTGGATCTGCTACTGATTTGCCTGCCCTACCACAAAGTCACATATCACATATTCCAAATCTATAAGGTGTGCAATGCTTACTATACCCATCTTCCATATTAAGTGTTCTGAAAAGTACAACTTAAACCTAAAATATCATCCAAATTACTTAAAAACATTCAGCTATCACTTTGTTCATTGATTGATAGCCAAAAATAACATTATATATGATACTGTTGGATCAGGCATCCAAGGAGGAGCTTCTGTAGTTTAGTCCCCCTAAAGACAGGCATCTCATTTCTGTACTAATGTAAGTGTGGTACAAAAAAAGGAGTAGGAATTAGACAAGTGTGCTAAGAGCAAGTAGTGATAGCACTATGTGGACTGGAAAGAACCTCGAAGAGTGCAAGTTGTATAGCTTTTTAATCACCTACTGCTTCATTCCTTAAGATTAATATAATGTGGCTGGCATGTATTTGAAGTCGTGCATAAAAAGAGAGTTGAAACTACTGCTTTATACATTCTTCACAATTCTTCATAGCAGTGTTTCAAAATGAGAAGTCCAAGACAGTCGGCTGACTACTTGATTTACAAGAAGCTATTCTATTTACAGGAAACATTAAACATCCTCAGGAATAAAGCTCTTCACTGTTTAATTACAAGCTCTTTCAGTTTTGGTATGCCCCACCACTCTCCATAATTTGGGTAGGATCTTTTGTTGCCAGCCTATACGGAACTTTCTACTTGGTTCAAAAATAAAAACAAATAATTTCTTTTATATCACCTCTTTCTGTAGCTTACAACAGCCTTGTGTTTTGATATTGCAGAAACATGCAAATAAGCATAAAAGTTTAACAGAAATATAGCAAACAACTGAAAAGTTAACCCTGCACAACTTACAGTTAAAGTCAAAACTATCATTAGCAGGTAACATAACAGTGACAGAGTAGAAACAAAACCTTTTGCTTACCTGTAATACATATGCAAACCTTTCCAAACAAAAATATCACATAAGAAACAAAGTGTATTTAGTTGAACACTGAATTTGTCTTGTAGGATAAATCTCAACCAATTGAAATATAAACAGAAACCATACCTCATCAGAAGAGAAAAGGTAAATAGGTGTTAACGTAGGAATTTCACTTAATTCGCAATTCAGGCCAAGTGATGTTAGGATCTCCTTGAGAACTTCATATCTCTTGGCATTGCTTATCTTAAGCAAATTAAAATCCTCTTCAGTTTGGACATCCAAGGAATTGATATCCAATTCCAGATGTGCCTGGCAGGATACATGCAAAGGGAATAAAAAAACAGATATTTTGTTGGTATTACATATTTTAGCATGGCAGAGAGAGATAAGCACAACAGTTCCAAAAGCTGTTTTGTTCTGACTGTGGTTCCTGAGTTATCCAGTGTTACTGGATATTTTCCTCATGTCTTCATCTTATCTACACAGGTTTTATTATCCTAAGAAAGTAGGAAATGCTTATATATTTATCGATTCTGATTCAGGGATGACAGTTGCTAGTACTCTACAATTTTCCCTAGAACCTACACAAAGTACCCCTTCTTAATAAACTGGTCTTCTCCTAGAGGAGTTGTTCAAACTCGTATTTACTAAGTTCAACTTCTCCTTCTACTTTTCATGTCTGCTAGCAACCTAGAACCAACAGCAATATTGGGCATATTCTGGCTTGCACAAGAGCAGAATTACAATAAAACTGAAAGAGGTTGCACAAGATATGTAGGACTCAGAGCAAGTCCTACTGTGTCACATGAACTAAATTGCAATCAGTGCAGATAAATCAATGCTTGTCTGAAAGTGAAACAAAAACCCCAGAACATCAGTTTGTAGAGAATCACTTGTCAGGACTGAAGCAGATGCTTAAAAGGAGAAATAAAATGCAGGAGAAAAAAAAAATACCTTCAAACCTCCTTTTTCAGTTTTGTTTGGTGGTTTTTACGGTCTTCTTCGGTGAAGTTTTTTTTGTATTTAGTGTTTTGAGGTATTTTTTTTATTTTGTTTGTCTTTTATATAGGTGTTCCAAGACATTTAGAAGCCTTTGTACCCTAATAAATGCATATTGATTTAAGGAAAATCACAAGCTATTATCTTTGTTAATTTCTCCAATTTTGCATGATTTAATGATGTTCTTTGTTTTTCATATATGATCTACTTTACTGAATTTCAGGGAAATATGCTGAAATGCAGGTGGGGAGGAAGAGAAGAATACAGGGAAAAAAAAGGGAAGAAAAGCCTGTGACAGAATATTTAGTGGTTGATGTCACTGTCAGCCCCGTGAAGAGAAAACAATAAGGCTTTTCAAATCCAGACTGGAAGTAACTTCAAATTATAAAATGACACACTAATCCTTTTAATCTGATTTTTGAAGTTATACTGTAATGCCCTTTTTCTGGGGAAAACCTCTGCAGTATTAAGTTTTACTACAGCAGAAGGGTCAATTTAAACGGTGCAGCAAAGCAGGTTTCACCATGAGCTTGCAGAAATGGATAGCAACGGTATCTAATCAATTTTCTAGTACAAGCATATAGCACATGGGTGGCAAAGCTTCCTACATAAAGCTATAAACATGCTACCATGTATAACAGTTTCCAAAAAGCTAACAGATTTAATCTGATAAACTGATAAGAGAAGAAAATACTTCTAAGAAACCTGATGAATATTTCTGAAATACATAATTGCTAGAAGAGTGTACGCTACCTGATACGTGAGCAGTTAAATTTGAGTGCTCTGGGCTCCTGAGAAAGTTCACCTACAACTTAAAATAAAGGTAAAAATAGGTCCAAGAATCTTTCATAAAGTTTGTTCAGCTATCTTTCCATTATATTCCTCATCTACTTAAATTCCAATAAATAGATCTTTCTTTGCTTTTTTCAATGACCTGCTTGAAAGTAAAGACAGAATAAAAGAAGTAATATAATTGTGACCAGCCACGCTAAAAAGAAAATATTTATCTTTTCTCCTACTAAGGCTAACTCAAAATGTGCCAGTTGCCTTCAGGTTCACTTCTAAAAGTTTTGCTTCTAAATGGCTCAAATCTGTCTAGATTTAATAGCACAGATTATACACCCAGGTAGATGCATACTCCCAAGGCACAGACTTACTTTTTAAACTTAATAGTACCTTTTATGAATCTTCCTATCACTCAAAACCTTAGCCAGGTCTCTGTGGTTATTTAAATAATCAGTGACCAACATTTACCTTTAATATAGCCATGGAAGCTTCTTCACCCATTATCCAGGAAGACAGAAAGTAACAATAATGAAAAAGATTATGAACAATTGAACTCATCTGTAGTTTAACTTTTTGAGAGAGTGCAGGTTTTGTTCAGTTGATTGGTTTTTGTTTTTTTTTAACAGAGATCACAACACCATAACACTGGAGGGGTAGCTATTTGCTGGGCCATTATTAAGCAAAATGAGTAAGATTTTGGCTCTTTCTAGACTGCCCCACTTCTGTCACCCAGGTGCTCTGAGCTATTTGTTAAGTGTAGAATGTTAAACATTTAAAAGTTTGAAGTGTGAAGGAAACTTGGGAAACAAAAAAGCAAGTTTCCAGCAGACTAGATTCCCTCCTCCCACCCCTCCAGAGTGAACCAAACCAGGAGCATATATTACAGATTGAAAACGTGTCAAGCTTTACAAAAAAACCTCAAGTTTTTCTATTTACTATCAAAATTAAAATTCTAAAAATGCCAACATCATAAACCTAACATCCATTAAGAAATTAGTGTTAATCAAAACACTGCTGAAAATGGTTCGTTTCACTGACAACACTATGACACAAGCAAAAGATAACTGAGAAAATGGTAACAATATTAGTATAAAAAGAATCATCAGATTTAAACCAACAATGGCATTTCAGTGAAGAGCCTAACCTTTATTGTATAGTTACTTGCTCAGTCAAGAATTATACAATATTTTTTCTAGACATGGCATGCAACAAGTAATAGAACAGCGATCCTCTCATTCACTAGTCAGATTTCAAGAGTGCTCACTACCTTAACCTTAAACCTTACGAGGAGATGTCTTTCGAGTTTCTTGCAAGGTTTATTTTACATCTTCTCCTGACTCTCTGCTTCACCACAGTTCATATTTTTGTAAGGATGTCTCTTTTTTATCATGTCAATACAAGCTCTCACCCCAAATCCACCAACAATTCTGCAAAAGGCACAGTTGCATCACTGCAAAACTCGCAGGCAGAAAAGGATAGCTCTGCTCTTGAAGATGCTTGCTTGCTTAGTATGCAAATTTGCCCTCTACCACCCACTGTGATCTTGCACAATCTACACCTGGCGAAAACACTGAAGTGGAAAGGCAGTGATAATTCTCTACCATTCTCGAAGCTCCCTGAGGATCAAGTGAAAACCATTCTGCATTCAAGAGTCCTTGTACATTAACCGAGATACCTATCTATACCTTCGCTTGACAAAAACCCCACAGAGCAAGCAAAGGGAACAAATGAACTTTTTTAGCACACCACAGTCACATAGCAATGAGCAGATCAATGCTTCTGCATACACAGTACCTGAGAAAGAATGGCTTCTCCTCCGTTCTCTCCGTAAGTCAGATTAACCATAACTATATCTTTATCAGCATTATTTAATCGACTCAGTGTCTTCACTTTGCTGATATCTTCCTTCATGACTTCCTCAAAAATACAGCCACTGACCAAAAGATTTAACTTAACTTCAGTGTTGTCCATTTTAGAGACCACTAATTCATGAACAGTCCTCTTCAGTTTGTTTTTTCTCCTTATTTGGATGCCATCAAATATAAAAGATGAAGAAAACCCTAGAATCTTTCCACCTTTAGATAAAAACTTCATAAATTGTCTGTGGTTCTCCGCAGAAATAGGCTTCTCTGTGGCAATGATCAACAGCAGTGAATTATCAATCCACGGAGCTTTCAGAACCTGTTCCTCATGCAGCTGGTAGATGGTGTAGCTCTCTGCATCAATGCATTCCTGAAGGATTGCTTTTACCTGCTGAAATTGCTCTTTTGCAGTTTCAGAACCTAGGTAAATCAGTACATTAGGGGGCTTTCCAGCAAAGTTTACTCTTTTCGTTTTTCCTGCTAGACAGTCATCATTCCTGTCTTCCAGTTTGCTATTGCAATCATCAGAAAGTTCTGGAATGTTTTCTGCAGAGGCAAATCTGACCGATTCAATAGTACTGTTTTCAAGTTGCAAGCATTCATGACAACTGGAAAGATGTAAGTGATGATGTTCTCCAGAACCCGTCTCTTTGTCAGACAGACTGTCGGATTCATCTTCAAGCTCACTTCCTTTCTCTAGCTTGGATTTCTCTTCACCTTGTCCTGCAGACTCAGCTACTCCTAATCCTGATTTAACAGTAGTCCCAAAAGTAGCAGCAGGAGTTACTTCATCCATTTCTTTCCTGCTTACACTTTGCTCTTTTACAGATGGTGCCACCTGCGTCAATTCCTTCAGAGTAGATTCCTGTAAATGGACAGCTGGAAGAATTAAAGAATAACAAAAAGAGGTTATAAAAACACTAAAAGAGCTATGACGAATATCATTACCACAGCAGGACTTATATTTGAGTACAAATCACCTATAATAGTAAGAACTTCACTTGTTTGACACATCAAATCTTAACATCTTCCCCCTAAGAACACAATAAATTTGCACTCATAAACACAAGTCATTTACAAGTCAATGATTCTTAGTTTCAGGGACGTCTGATTGAGAGCAGAATATTTGGTATTTACAGGGCACATTCAAACAAGCTAACATTTATTGGGAGTGCAAAAATATGTCTACAGAAGTAAAGCATGACTGCTACTGTACACAATGCAGATACATTCTTAATGGAACAATAGTTCATGGGTGAGAAGGTGAAGAAGTTCTCATGAATGCATCACCTTGTCAGCTTGTTATTTTGCCTGTCCCTCTGAAGCACGGTTAGTACCTCTATAAAAACACTGCACTTTTTTAAGATGAGCAGGGTGAAAAAATGCTTTCTGCTATTTTGAAATAAATTATTCTGAAATAAGCTAATAAAGTGATGGTATTGGGTAAGATGG
Source organism: Tapera naevia (assembly GCA_033556795.1). Taxonomy (NCBI): domain Eukaryota; kingdom Metazoa; phylum Chordata; class Aves; order Cuculiformes; family Neomorphidae; genus Tapera; species Tapera naevia. The sequence continues at coordinate 2,610,341 of JAUMJJ010000118.1, forward strand.
AGACATTGAACCATGTCTCTTTCATTGCTGAAGCTGCAGATAAAAATTTGGCACAAGTAAAAGGGAGTAAAGAAAAATATTAACTCCTTTCAGTCTCCAGAAAGGGAGACAGAACCAGATTTGAGAGTTAAAAATCCAATGGAAAACACACAAATCGGAAAAATTGTGAAACCTTGAAAAAACGATGAAATGCAAAGATAAAAAAATTCTGTCATATACAAGTGAGAAAAGAAGGGCAAAGACGATTGTCAGCACAAAACTTGCAGAGCAAACTAAATGAGAAAGGAAGAGTATTTTTTCTCTCCTATAGAAAATATTCCCAAGGTATTTTTTTTCAGCTGCTAAGCCATGAAAAAATTTCAAATCAAAGTCTGCAAAACTTTTTTGAATCCCTCTTCACTCTCATAAGGCCAAATAAACTTACTATGTTCTTTGTTCCTTATTTCTCAAGGACATTAATTGATAAACTTCATTAACAAAATAGTTAACTGGCACACAACACACCTGATCCAAGTTCCATCACTTTCTTCACTTAACAACACTTGTGTTCTCTTGAAACTCTATCTCCTTTGCCTAATTTGGAGCAGAAATTCGAAACAAGATCTTTTCACATCCCAGGAGGATTTCACAGCTACCAGCCTCTATGCTATTCCACTAACAGCTACCGTCAGCCAGTTCTATCATGTATACAGTACCTGAAGCAAAATGAGGCAGAGAACATTGTGAAAAGCAAATGACTGCACTCAGGCAGCTTAAATCCTCTCCTTGCACGAATATTTTTGCAGAACAGCACCAAAAGGGTTTCACATCAGATACATTTGTGAGCATACTCCTAAGCTCCTGCACCCTTGATTTTGTCCTTGATTTTGTCACTGCCCAACTTCTGTCATTGCACTGTAATCTACATAAAACGCCCAACCAAGTAAACTAAGAAAAACCTCAACCACACAAAAAAACCCAACCTGCACACCCCCCTTTTTTTTTTGGGGGGGGGGGGGGGGGAGGGGCACAGGGGGAGGAAGGGGGAGATAAGGATTTGTTTTGTACCCCAAATCAATTTTTATCATTCTAAGTGACCCACAGTTTTATCAACATAGCTGAGAAGACACAAGAAGAAATGAGACACCTGCTGAACAAAAGACAAAAAAAGTGTGCCTCTGCCTCACGAGAGCCCACTACTCTACAATGCCCTACAGACTGTGTATCATGGGACTTTTAGAACAGTGTTGGAAAAAAAGAAGTTTAAACCTCATACAGCAAAGGGAGGTGAAGTTTTGACTTCCTGCAGCCCGGATAACACCATTCTTAAATAGAACTGTAATAAAGCAACCACAACTACTTTCTCTCCTCTCTGTGCAATTAGCCATGAACTCCCTCTTCCCTGCCTTTGCTGAAACTATTAAACTAATGAGGACACAATGGCTTACAGTTTTGAGATCATTAAAATCACACCCTAAAGAAATAAACCATCCACCAAAAATTCAAAATTCAACTAGCAATTGAATTCTTTCCTGGTTATCCCTCTGCCTGTTTAGGAAGCATCTGTGAGCTTTTCTCTTGGTGCTCTAAAGCACTAAAATGGTCAATTTACAGCAATTGTTCTCAACCTTTTTATAGCTTTGAATACATTTTTATTTCAAATCTGAAAAAGGGAACATTTGCCCAAAAACCTGCTCTATTTTTTTTAAAATAGTTGAGCTAATCTAAGAGACAAGACTTACAGAAACAATATTCTCTAAATTCACATTTGTCACATTTATACATTCACGTATTTAAAAAAAGGTTAAACACCATTTAAGATACTTGTTTATGTCATCAAACTAAGGCTAATTATTCACAGTACCTTATGAGGCATTAAACAAAAAGAGGGGGGTTATTCTAAAAATCTTTTTATCCATTTTTGTTATTTCTGTTGTATTTGCAAATGCTCATAAAAGAGAGAAACTCACTCAAGAAGTGGTCTAACTTTTCAAAGATTTCTATATTTGACAGCATTCAGTATAAAACAGGGTAGTGATCAATTGCCTGGAATGGCAACAGGAAGAAAACATTGTGCCAAAAAATAAACATGGCTTTTTATGTAAGTATAAAGACTACATGCACAGTCCTAAAATAAACATGAAACGAACATGTTCTACCATCAAAAATAACATGTGAAGATACTTACAAACAATCTTCTGTGGCACCATCCCATTATCCATTTGAAGTCTGTCTTCCATGAACGCTATTCCAAGGTTACTGAAATTATCTACACTTGCTTCAGCAATCAACTTATAGGGCTCACCAGGTTTATAAGCCAATGGTGAACAATAGTCTGACCACTTCACAATCTAGAATAAAGCATATCCATGTTTTTCAGTTTGAAAAGGTTACAGAAAAATATCAAAACACAAACAGTATTATGAGTCTGCTAGATAAACTGCAAATAAAAACTGTCTTTCCTTCCTAAAGGATTCTGGCATTGAAAAGCAGGACAACAGTAGGCAGAGCCAGAGGGACACTGTCAGACCAAAACAGCAGAACTGACACACCCAAGGACTGGAAGTAATTTTGAAGAAAGTGTAGTTACTATGATTATAGGATACTAAAGTGAAAGAATCACTTTTAAGGTTTGTTTCTGTGATGACTAATGAGCTGAAAACTACTACATTTAATAGTATTATGAGATAACACACCTCACCTAGAGAAGGCTTTCACTTGACAGTTCCGTTCACAGAAAGTGCACCCTTTTTCACTACAAAGGTCTGAGACTGAACTCAACCAAAAGAACCTACTGAGGAAGGGTCACATAGCAAGAAATATCTGCTACGAGATTCAGTCCTGAGAGAACTAAACAAAACAATATCCACAGTCTTGAACGCAAATTTGGACTACAAACACTAACAAAGATCAAGGCTATAAAAGCTTCAAGTAACACACAAAATGGCAGGAAAGCAGTATCATGTTCTAGAAGTCAAATTCTATTTGTATTTATTTCCAACATATGGCTTTCAGCACAAATTCTAAAAACAATGCTGATAAAAACTACAATGCTGATAAAAAGTAAACCACTATCGTTTAATAAAAGTACACACTATCAGAAGCATTAACTAAACATAAAAGATCCAAGCTATTTATCTACATTAAAAATTCCATTCTTCAGAAAAGAAAAATGAAAGTGACACACTTCGGTTTGTTTTCTTCAAGAAGGTTTGTTAAACCCAAACTTGAAACATGAAGTTAAACTACAGAAGACGCAAGTGGAGGAAGCATGCAGAGTTTGGGGGTTCTTTCTGAAAGACAGGCACATTAATAAAGACTACAAATCTGTCTGCTGACTCCTAACTAACAACAACCCCTTTAAAATCTTATGTTTATAAAACAACAGTACCTAGAAAACAATATATCCTTTCTTACACAGGGAACAGGCACAGGCAGGTAACACCCAAGTCACCTGGAAACTGTGTGGGATATATTGATGCTCTTGAGATTTTTTTTTTACGGCACCAAGTAAAACATTAGACATGCTAACAAGTAAAAACTTGTTATTGCTGTTTAGTGCAAATAAAGTGAATACACAAAAGAAACCCACAAAGTAATGCTGTTACCAAGACATATTACGCATAATCATCCTGATGCAACAATCCATTAGCTTCACAACATAGCAAAAATCCTCAGAGAATATTTTCAAACAGGCCAAACTTTCCTGATACGACTAGAAATATTCATCAAAATTCTGTCAGAATACAAAATAAAAGGCCAGCTCTTAGTAAAAGATAAGAAATTACCTATACTCCTGCTTTCCATGTCTACCTCTGACAGTTTTCAAGAGAAACTGTCACAAATCTCTGATAGCTCTAAGAATAATGGCTCTTCTGTCTAGTTCCTCTTCAGTTTCTGTCTTTAGCCTGGATTATCACTTTTGAGCTCGACAAATCAAATTATTTATTAATGTATACATAAGAATGCAAACATTTTCCTATTCTAAAGAAAATGCAAACAAAACTAACAAGATCAAAAAACTCCACTGTAATAAACCCCAAAAGAATAAAAACTAGAGCTTTAACTCAGATGTTTTTGTGGATTTGTCTGCTACAGAAAAAAAAAGTAAAAAAAAAAATCTCCCTTAGCCTTCTAAGTTGCCACAGCACTTCTCAGGTACACTCTAAGACAACATAGACAGCACAGCAAGTATCTATTTTTCTCCTAGAAGTAGGGCCCACTTGGATGCATTCCAGAGTCTTAAATCAAAGGCAATAAAACCATTTACAAACTAACTAATGTAGCTATTTCCTGTGTGCTCCAAGGAAATATAATGCCAGTGAAAGCAGAGTCAGAAGATTTCAGCAGAAAAGATCTTGGAGTTACCAACAAGCTTTCAGTGCCTCCAATTCTCATTCCCTGAGCTTCATGGAGATAATGGGTTTGCCTGATGCAGCAGTTCCCCTGGACATCATCCTTCTAGAGGGAAAAGACATGCCCCAAAACCATGCTCTGCTCTAGAATTGGCAGGCCTTCATGGAGGGTGAAGATACTAAAAATGTGTTTTTTGATTGCAGGCACAGATCTGGAACTGTGCTCATTCCCAACCCGTCCTTCTGTTCCTGCCCTCAGGTTAGATATGACTATTTACCAACCACTCTGCTCTCTACGTTCTCTCCAGCAAAGGACTCCTGAAGCATCTTCCAGAATAAGTGGCCTGGAAAATACATGTTCCTTACCCAGGGAAATGAACAGACCACAAGCACCTGTGTATGTGACAGGTTTCTTTTAACTCCAAAAAGGAGTTTAAAATCTGATGCCAAAATAGCAAGGATAACCAATGGCCCTTTAGGATGTGAAGCAGGGGCCATTCAGGAAGACACCATTAATGTCTGCCCCCAGGTGGTGATGCTAGCTTGTGGCATGGCCTGTTTAATGGGAAGGCTCTCTCAATTTTTAGCTACTTCACCAACCACACCAGAGGTTTCATTATTGCCCACCTAGTGATATCCTAGAATGTACATCTTCCCATTTCTCCTCTTTGCAGTAGACAATGAGGTCCATTCTGCCCTCTTCACTACAGAGAGCATATAGCACATACAACAACTGAGCATCTCAGGAAGGAACTATGACAACCTGTGCAGCTTAGAAAATTTTACCACCCTGCAAGGTAAGTTTATGTTTTGTCTTGGATTAGAATCTTCGTTCCCCCTTCAGTTCTCTATCCAAGTTGAGTTGCCTAGGCAGCAAGCATTCCTTATGTGAGGAAAAAGTTATAAAACTAACAAAATTTAGGGGAGAGAAAGACATTCTCAAATAGTTCATAGTCAGATTTGGTAGGGTCTGGATACTATTTTTATGCATAATCTGTTTAGAAATGTTACATATACAGTAATTCAAGTTTTAGAACATCATTTTTTAAATCCAAATCTTCGCACTGACAATATAGTAGTGAAGACACTTTCTAGATTTCTAATTTACAAGTACTAACAATGATTCATTTGAATGAAGAGATTACCTTATTATTCCCAATATTCTAAACATATAAAATCATCTGCCACTGATTGTTTTCCTTCAAGTGTTTTATGTTTATGTTTATACCTACCCCACGACCCATCTCTACTACTTTCTATGTAACAAAAATAAATACCTACCTCTTTCGAAGAGCCAGGTAGTTTCTGCGAATTATCTGTTGGAGCTGAAATGCTCTCTGTTACAAAAGCTATATGTTCTGCTGTAAGTAACTTATCAGGATAAATAAAAGGAGAAATGAGAAGCAGACTCCATCTGTTTAAGTCATCAAAGAGCTGAAAGAGACAGGAAAGGACAATAAGTCTGTATAGCAAGCATCTGATTTAATAATCCGTTTTTAAATTATGCCCAATCTACAATCAAATCTGACACTTCAGGCTTACATGAAGGATCTCTACCATTTCACACTCCCCATGAGTAAAAAAAGAAAGTAAGGGTCTGAACTACTAAGCAGGAACACATCAAAATTAAACCAAAAGCGACAACCAAGCTTTTAAGCCAATTCCAACTCCAGCTTTTAGCTTTACAGGAAGAATCTACAAGTGAGCAGCCACAAGACAACTACCCCATTGACACTGTGACTGCTGTGGGCCATTTGCCACAGGCAACATTCCTCATTCTACCCAGTACTCCTCTCCCTTTCACACTGTAGTTCACCCTGCCTCCTAATTTCCTTCTCTCTTCTTCCTTGACTACACAAACTCATGGCCCTGTTGTCTCAGTTCGGGTGGCTGAAGAGAACTGTCTGCTTCTTGGCAGGGACTGAGAAAGCAGCCACAACACTCAGCCTGCCTGGTCAGTCATTATAGCCCTTCTAACCGCATAATAGTCCAGGCAGCATTCATTCTGGTTGGGTAACAATCCTCCAAGAAACACACAGTCCCACTACCAAGTCACATACACTATCTCCACACCCATTTGCCAAAAGCCCAACCAATATGCGACCCAAGAACTATATACTACACCAGTGAAACTTTTAGACCAGTATTACAAAGTTTCAGAACCCCCTTTGTAAGGCCAGTTACATAAAGAGAGTTATATTTTGCAGACATGTACAATCTCAGGACAAATTCCTCAAAAAGAGATATGAAAAATCTTTTTTAAATATTTGAAATAAAAAGAGAGGGTACTTTTTTAATATATTGTCTTCAGGCATTTGCACCAAAACTACTCATTCAATATGTATTAAATTTAGAGTTAGGGAAATAATTCACTCAAAATAAATTTGTCCATAATGACTGCTAAACAGACAACCCTCTCATGTCCTCACAAATGAGCAAATAAAGCTCAGTAGCTGGAATTAGTAGATCAAAAAACATTTTTAAGAACCTCAAAGCTTCTCAATACTTAATATGTTCTCACACCATATTATTATAACTTTTACGTATAATACTGCATTGAACTTATTTTTTCTGACATAATTTAAAAGTGGCAAACACTAGAAACAAACATTTTGCCACTACTATAGTAGAAAGACATGCTTTGAACACCTTCAGTAATTTTACATGGAAACATTAGAGAATTTCCTTATAGCACAGTAAAAGTGTACATCACTCCACATCGAAAATGAAACCGCACAGGGATAGATTGCCAAATGAACCAGCTTTACTGAGCACAGAAGCTGCAAGAGTAAAACATTGCTACCTTCCACAGGAAAGTGAACAGAAGTCATGAAGCTTTATATTATCTTAAGCATCCAATTTGATTATAGATCAAACAAAAAAAAAACTTTGCGGGTTACAATTTATGACTTGTTAGTATCTTAAGGAAGCTACAGATCATAGTCGAGAGGCAGTTAGACCTGCTGGGAAAGCAAAGTAGCTCAGCTACCTTTCTAGAAGCCAAAAAAGCACGCTAGTTAACCTTTTCTCTCCATAGTGTTCACAAATGATGCAAACAGCTCCACAGTGATGCTGCCTCTATCTTTAATGCAGTCAAATCAGAGCCCATATATGCCACACTACCGAGGTGCAGCACAGCAGGCATCTTCTGCAGAGGTTCTCAAGAATCAAATGCAACCGGTAACTTTCAATACACATTTTTAAGAAACAAATACATTTTGAACAACAGCACTTGACTTCACTCCAAACTTCAAGCCAAACTACAGTTCCCGAGGGCTTCCCAGCTTCCAATAAACACAAATAAACTGACAAGCTTATAAAGTCAGTCTGTATGAATAACATTGCAGACAGAAAAAAACGTGCTTACTGTGCAAAGATCAAGAAGTTATTTCAGAAAGGAGCAGAACTGGGGCTAAGAACAGCACAAATTAGTTGAAATATGATATACAAAACAATAATACAGGGCAGTTGAGGCAGAACTCTTCTAAACACCAGGATGAATTTTTATTTGTTTTCTAAGAGCTTTATTGAAATGAGAATTAAGTATTTAACTTTCCCTTGAGCGATTTTGAGATTGTCAACTTTGCTTTTAAGTATGAAATAACGTGTCCATTAGATAGCAAAAAGGCTATTTTTGGACACACTCCACTAGCACTTGTGATCTTATTTTCATTGCACTGAAAACATCCTATTTACCCACTGAATTTGCCCAATGAAGAGCTTTTCAGTTTTTTGAAGAGTAACGACATGCTTCAGAAATGCATTTCAGTAACGCCCACTTCGGTAAAATACATAACAACTGAAATAAGGTCCACAAATACACACACAAATATCAGCAGAAAGGAGAAATCCAGAAGATCCACATCCACATGAATGCTGGTATTTAGTGACAAATTTAGACAAAGGAAACATTCATTTAAATAAATTCAGTGATTTGGGGGGAGTGCCAGATGAGTTGCACTTCTAAATCTGAAAGTCAGAAGCAAGCTTACTTTCAATTTCCCTTCATGCAATGTCAAGCATGTTTAGACACGGTATTTTTCCACTGTCCTGGGCTACTGCAGCCACTCCCCACCATCCTCTCTTGCTGCCTATTTGCAAAAAAAAGTGATTTTCACTGATCAGGTTTTCCTGTCATTTCCCTCACTTGAAGCATGTAGTTCTCCCTGATCAAAAGCTCAATTCAGACCCCATTACAGATTCAGCTACGTTTTAAATCTCTGAGACAAATCTTGAACACACCAACACAGCACATATTTTTGGACTAAAGCCTTATACATGCTAAAACTATATTACTACTACAGAAATACTACCAGGTTCTCCTAGCAAAGTGCTCCTATTGCCATAGCTGAACTTGCAAAGCTGCAATTTACATGCACATCATAAAAAACACTCCTCAGCCCACTCCCTAACCAAACACCTATGGTAGTGAAAAGAGGTAACTGCAATTGTACTGAGATTTTCTAGCAACGTAATCACCCAGGTCCTACCTAAGCCTTAAGCCTGAGATGCAGGGTTGTGACAGGTCTGGGAAGCTACATGAGTTATTTCATAGAACCACAGAATGTTCTGGGATGGAAGGGACCTTAAAGCCCATCCAGTTCCACTCCCCTGCCATGGGCAGGGACACCTCCCACCAGACCATACTGCACAAGGCCCCATCCAACCTCACCTTGAACAATTCCAGCGAGGTGGCATCCACAACTTCCCTGGGCAACCTGTGCCAGTGCCTCTCCAACCTCACCGTTAAGAATTTCTTCCTAATACCTAATCTAAATCTCCCCTATTTCAGCTTAAAACAGTTACCCCTCTTTCAATCCCTGCATTCCCTGATAAAAGAGTCCCAGTGCTGCTCATGTGCAACTGTGCTTTGGGGAAATCAGAGTTACTTCCCTACTGACAAGAGCTATTGCAGTCTTCTGCAACAGTAAAGAATTCAATTTGTACCACTAACAGCAAGTTATGTATTCTAAATTACAGACTGCTTTGCTTGCCAGGAATTGTGATACATGAGAGATTACACTGTATTAAAAAAGCAAACTTTTCTATAAGCAGAAGCTATGAAAAGAACACACAAGTAGTTACTCGTGATTTTGAAAGCTACAATTTTCCATGCTTTGCAGAGTCAGAGCCACAAAAACATTCCTACTTTTACAAAACCAGTAAATCCATAAAATCGTTGCAATCCAGAAGAGCCAGGAGTGCACTTTTCAGAACATATAGTTCTTGCTATTGAACTAAAACCCCAATCTGAAAAAGATTTTTATATTTTTAGTCTTTTAAAATAAAACCAACCAATACACCCCTGTACAGCTTTCCCATAGGCCTCCTTTAAGCAACAGAAGGTCCTGGAGCCTTCTCCAGGCTGAACAATCTCAACTATCTCATTTCTTCTACCACAGGTCCCAGCTCGCTGCTGACAGAGCAGGAACCCTAAGCCCCGCTGCTCCCTCCCCTCCGGCTCCCGCCACGGTAACACGGGGGTCATCCCCGGGCAGCGCCAGTGCGAGTCCCGCAGCCCCCCGGCCCACAGCGGTACCTGCGTCTCGTCCGTGAAAAAGACTTTGTTCCCTATCCTAAGGCAGATTCGCTCTTCGGGGGGGGGGGGCGGCGGCGGCACCGCCTGCCTGCGTGGCGGCTGCTGAGCAGGGGTTGCGACGCAGCGGCAGCAGCAGAAGGTGAAGGAACAGCGAGAGCGGTGGAGACGGCGAACGGTGCGGCGGATGAGCGCGGCAGAGCGCGGCCCCCAGCGCGCCCACAGGTACAGGTAGCACAGAGTGATCAGCATGGCGCGCGCGCGCCGCACCCCGCCCCGCCCCCCACCGGCACAGCCAATGGCCGGCAGCGGCGGCAACGGTGAGGCTCCGCCCAGTGCTCCACGCCCCGCCTACTCCACGCCCGGCCAACCAATGCCCGGCAGCGACCCCCGCAGCCGGGGGAGAGGCCCCACCCCGCGCCACGCCCCCTTGCCCCCCTGAGCTGCCGGCTCGGCCTCTCAACAGCCGGCAACGGCGTCATCGGCTGCGGACGGAGGCCCACCCCTTTGCCCCGACCCTCCCCGACGCCGGCCCGCCCAGCCAATGCCCAGCAACGGCCTCAGCTTGCTGCGGGGAGTCTCCGCCCCCTGCCCCCCACCCAGCAGCCGGCCCAAACTCCCAGCAGCCTGCAGTGGTCACAGCGGCCGCGCGGGGAGCACGTGCCACCTGCCCCACGCCCCGCTCACTCCTCTCCCGGCCAGCCAATGGCCAACAGGGGCTACAGAGGTAGCAGGGGAGTCCCCTCCCCCTGCACCGCAAGGCGCTTTCCCCGTAACTGGTCCGGCCAACCAATGCCCGACAGCGGCCACAGCGGTTGCGGGACGTCCCCGCCCCCTTTCCCCACGCCCCGCCCCCTGCACCTCCTAGCAGCCGGCCCAGAGACTCCCGGCAGCCGGCACTGGCCGCAGCGGCCGCGGGGGCAGTCCCTGCTCTGCCCTGACCCGCCATTAGCTCGACCTCTCAATGGCCGGCAATGACCCTAACGGCCAAGAGGGGACCATACGCCTTGGCCCCGCCCCTGGCCCCGCCCCTGGCCCGGCCAACCAATGGCAGACAGCGGCCACAAAGGCCGGAGGGAGGGGGAGTCGTCCGTTCCCCCGCCCGCGCCAAAGCGAAAGGGGCGAGACGGTTGGGCGAGCCGAGCCGGCCGCTCTAATTGGCTGGCGGCCTCGCGCGCTCGGCGCCCCGCCCCTTTTAAAGCCCCGTCGGGGGAGTTAGAAGGGCTTCGTTTGCCCGTTGTGGTGGGGGCTTCAGTGCGGGGCTCGGGCGGTGGAACCGTGGGCGCGTCGCAGCACCTGATGCTGCTGAACGTACACAATTGTGTTTCGGAACAACGTGCAAAGAGAAAAATCATTCTGGAAAAACAGAAAAAGAAAAAATACTAAGAAAAAATAAATAAACATTAAACCATTAACATTATTAAAACATTAAGAAAAAAAAAAAAAATCATTTAAAAAGGCCAGCCTAATGGCTTTAAATGGGAAGGGAGAAGATTGAGATTGGACATTAGGAAGAAATTCTTCAAACTGAGGGTGGTGAGACACTGGTAACAGGTTTTCCAGGGAAGCTGTAGATGCCCCCTCCCTGGAAGTGTTCAGGGCCTGGCTGGATGAGGCCTTGAGCAGCCTGGTCTGGTGGGAGATGTTCCTGCCCATGGCAGGGGGTTGGAACTGGATGGGCTTTAAGGTACCTTCCAAACCAAACCATTCTATGATTGCCTCTTCGCACCATTTTAGTTGTCCCCAGGCTCCAGCACGAGGGACAGTGAAAAGGGCGCTCTATATAGAATCATAGAATGGTTTGGGTTGAAAGGGATCATGAAGGTCATCTTGTGCAATTCCCCTGCAACGAGCAGGGACGCCTTCCACTAGATCAGGTTGCTCAGAGCACCATCCAGCCTGGCCTTGAATGTTTCCAGGGATGAAGCATCTACCAACTCTCTGGGCGACGTGTTCCAGTGTTTTACCACCCTCAGTGTAAAACGTTTCTTCCTAATATCTAGTCTGAACCTCTCCTTTTAGTTTAAAACCATTACCCCTCCATCCTATTGCTACAGGCCCTACTAAAAAAGTTTCTCCCTATCTTTCTTAATAGAATCATGTCCTCCTGTCCTCAGCACTACAGCATAGCTCTTCAGGGAAGCCTGCACCTTCTGCTTTCCAAAGCTGTCCTGATAGGCAACAGGTTTGGATGAACACATGTTGTCATGAGGGGTTGGAGCACCTGCCCATCAGCTCTATGTCGGGCGTGGTGCCATCTGCACTGTGGGTGCAGTGCAGGGAACTGAACTCATGTTTCCAATACAAAGATCAGTATTGTATCCTGTCAGCTGCATTTGACGTTGCCATTTTGGGACACAGAGAAGTGTACACCTGGAAAGCAAAACAGTAAGAGCCAAAGCATTCATTTTTCGTTTCCATGCAGCAACAGGAAACTTTTAGGTAATTTGCAGGGGTTCTCTAAAATTCTCAGTAATTCGTAAATGGCTTTGATATTTTCATAGGTTGTAGAGTACCAGTGATATTTTGTTGAAAAACACGTGAAAAGCAAATGATTTGAAAAACACCATGTCCAGGGGTTGGTTAGTTGTTGGGTATTGTGTTTTGTTTTGGGTGGAGTTTTTTGTTTGCTTTGGTGTTTTTTTTTTTTGCCTTATCTCACTATTTGTTTTTTTCTTTTAATTTTGTTAGAGATTTCTTCCTAGAAAGTCATGTCTTTGTATCTCTGTCTTGTAGAAAATTATCATTTTATTTTCCTGAGCATATTTTCGTTTGGTATAAGGTGAACTTAATTCAATTTTGTGTGAACTGTGAGGAAAAAATTGACTTACAGTTCTATAGCATGTTGATTCCACTGCAGTTAATCTGTGTTTTATAAATATTGTCCTGAGTTTCTGTAAAAATCTACAAATTTAAAGGCTTTGCAAAGATGGGTAACTATGAATAATTTCACTTTTGCAGGTTTGTGAAGAACTTTTTCTGGATGACCTGAAATTTCAATGACCAGTTGAAATTTAAGTTAATCTCTGAAACTCTGACACTTAAATAAATGTTTTGTAACAATAGATATCCGTGGAAGATAGTCTTTGTAATGTCTGTCTCTACCTTTTACTGTTAGAAAACTTCATTCTCTGTTGGAAATTTCCTGGTTTAGCTCTGTGATTATATCTTAGAGCTCGGGTTGAACTAATTACTGTGTGATTCTAGTAGAACGGAGGTTTAATTTCTTTTACCTATGTTATTAGTGTATGTTTACATTTACTTCTTTTTTTTTTTTTTGCTTCCATTTTGCAGTGTTGTTTGCTGCTGGACTCCCCCTGTCCCCCCACACCCCTGCAGGATGATATGAGACTTGAAAGAAGACGATGCATACAGGTGATCTTATTTTCAAGGGCTTTTAGAAGGGAAAATCTTTGATGTTCTTGATCTACTTTTTTTGGTTTTATTCCATTTCTATACCCCTAAAGTTATGTCATTCCGGCCTTAATAGAATATTTAAGAACTTGCAGGATTTTGATATCTTTCTTTGTCCTTTGAAACACTTGCAGCTGTCCAGGAGAAAAATGGTTTCCTTGAATGGAAATGTTGTTTCCAAAGTTTTATGCAAAAAAGGGTTTGCTTTTAAAGATGCTAATGAACTGTACTGCTTTTAGTCTTGTCCTGTTTCTTACTGACCCCTCTTAATGCCCCCCACTTGCCAACAGATGTGTGTCATCTGTTTAGTGACACACTATTTCAATAATTCATTAAGTTTCTTTTAAAGAAATATTATGGATCCATCTGAGAAAGAGCCTAGCAAGTTAATAGCTAAGAGTTCCTTATGCTTTATCACGTGTTTATGTCCGGTTACTGTAAGATTTCTCAAGAACTGAGGATCCTTGAACATCTTTAAGTCACTAGCCATTCTTAAAATTAATGTTTTAGGAAGTTCTTCCATGTTTTACTAATCAAAAAACTTTAAGTGCCAAGTATATTTGCTGATTAAATAGCTTATGTTTAGTGATACTGTTTTGGTGGAAATGTGTTTAATATTTTGACATGCAAAATGATGAGCAGAAGTAGAATAAAATCTGGGTTGTACAGGTGGATGGTTCCAGTTCTTTATACCCAAATGCCCTTATTTAAGCAATGAACAGTTCTGTGCCTTACATTTTGAGGCCTATAACAGTGAAGTACACATAAAACAGATCTTTCATTTGCTTGTTCAGCTTTAAAACCCGTGAATCCTTGGTGCTGGAAAAAAAGCTAGATTTATGTACGCTTGCAGATCATCTGCTGATTGACAGTTTTCAGTTGCATCAGCTGTTCATGCATAAACAGCTTTACAGGGTATATTTACATGGAGTATGTTGGATTAAGGCCAAGATGCTTGTAAGTGGATATTTCATTTTGTGAAATCTAAACATTTGTTCATTTCACTTCACAGTATCACAGTATCACAAGGTTGGAAAGGACCTCTGAGATCATCAAGTCCAACCTATAACTTAACACTAACACCAACACTAACACCAACCATCATCTAAACCATGGCACTCAGTGCCTCATCCAGTCTCCCCTTAAACACCTCCAGGGTCGGTGACTCCACCCCCTCCCTGGGCAGCCCATTCCAATGGCCAATCACCCTTTCAGTGAAGAACTTTTTCCTCACATCAAGTCTAACCTTTCCCTGATGAAGCTTGAGTCCATGCCCTCCAGTTCTGCCAATGGTCACCTGAGAGAAGAGACCAACCCCTGCCCCACTACAACCTCCTTTTAGGGAGTTGTAGAGAGCAACGAGGTCTCCCCTGAGCCTCCTCTTCTCCAGACTAAACAGCCCCAACTCCCTCAGTCTCTCCTCGTAGGGCTTGTGCTCCAGCCCCTTCACCATCTTTTCCTCAGAAATGGCTTCACACTGCCACCTGACCTAATTTCAGGGTGCATCGTGTCCTAGAGAAGCAGTATCCCATCTATCACAAAACCAGATGAAAACACCAGTCTCATACCTGTTCCAGGGCAGCCAACAGAATGCAAAGCAAGCTGTAGCTAGCAGGTCAAGAGTTTATCCTCCCCTCCCTCTACTCTGCCCTAGTGAGGCCCCATATAGAGTATTGTGTCCACTTCTGGGCTCCCCAGCTCAAAAAAGATAAGGAACTACCAGAGGGAGTCCAGTGGAGTGTCACAAAGATGATTAGGGGATTGGAGCATTTTTCTTACTAGGTGTTCCGGTTTGAGCTAAAGATGAATCAGTTTCTAATTTTTCAACTAAGCCTTGTCTAAGGCTGAGAGATCTGAGTCTGTTTACCCTGGAGATGAGGAGACTGAGAGGGAACCTTATCAAAGCTTATAAACATCTAAAACGCAGGTGCCAAGAGGATGGGGGCGGACTCTTCTCAGTGGTGCCCAGCAGCAGGACAAGAGGCAATGAGCATACACTTGGGGCACAGGAAGTTCCACCTGAACATGAGAAGAAACTTTTTTACTGTGAGGGTGATGAAGCAGTGGAACAGGCTGCCCAGAGAAGCTGTCGAATCTCCTTCCCTGGAGATATCCATACCCCTCCTGGATATGTTCCTGTGCAGCCTGCTGTAGGTGGGCTTGCTTTAGCATGGAGAGTTGGACTAGGTGATCTCCAGAGGTCCATCCCTTCCAACCTCAACCAGTCTGTGTTTCTGTGATAAACAGATGCATTTGATTTCAGCCGATTTGTTGGATTCACTGAACAAGAAAGATGCAGTCAGTTTTCGGTGGGGCTGGTAACTGAAGCCAGGGTGAAGAACAGCCTTTTGGGGAATAAAAATGCAGGATATGCAAGTGTGCAAACACAATTTGCCACTACAGAAGATGCAACAGAGGTAACAAGGTATCCTTTACTCTTCTGGTCCATCTATGCATGGAAGTTATTACATATTTTCCTTATTTTATATGGAAGGTAGTCACACCATTGAGTTCTATGAAAAGAACACATATATCAGTGTAATACTAGCACATATTTAATGAGACAGTGAAAAGAGAAGGGAAAAAAAGGCAAAAGGAAAAATGTGAGAAGGCTAGAAGAAGGAAGCTGAGGCCAACATTAAACAGTTGTAGCTGACTGATATGTGACAATTATTTCCTGAACAGGTTATGTAGTGACATTCTTTTTTATTATTTTGAACTCAAGGCTTTATATGTGGTTGCAATTTTACTAAAATAGATATTCTAAAATAAGTTTCCTGAATGGATCTCCAGTAACAGCATGCTGGACTGTAGCTAAACAAGAAACAAACTGGCCCTGCATGTTTTGGAGCAGGCATCAATATGAAAAATACCACCACCAGTACCATGAAAGACATTTTTACTTCTTTAAATCTGTACCCACAGCAGAAGCTTATCCAAAATTACAGGAATCGCTGACATAATTTTGATTTCCACAATGCATGGCAGAAACTGTTGACAGTTTCAGTTGGAGAGTCAAATAATTCAAGTATTTCTCTTTCTCCATCTCAAGCTTAGGAAATAACAGCCTTGTGCTGCTGCTGCTGTATCTTGTAACTATTACACAGAGAGAGGAACAAAGCCTCCAGTGGTTCTAATTTGGCATTACCCACAGCTCCTTTGTGTGATTTTATCTTATGCAGGAAGTTACATCAAACGAAAGAAAACAAGCAAAATACACAACCTCAAAAGAAAGCTCTCAGCTTTGGCATTCACTTTCTCTGTGATAGTTGCAATGCATGCACATGCATTGATGACCTTCCCACCACACTGCAAAACACAACTGTTTCTATAACCTTTGCATGATGGGGAATGTGCTTTACTTAATCCCGTAGTAGCATCAAATGCAGTCAACAGTATTTTGATTTCTTTTTTTTCAAGGTTCCCTTACTCTGGAAAAGTTTACGAGGAAATAAGAAAACTGAATCCAAACTTCATGATACAAGGGAACCTAAAGCAGAACAGCATACGAGCAAAACCAGTCATCATTTTAAGACAACTTTATCCATGTTGGCACATTCTCAATTTGAAGCCAGAAAGTTGCTGTAGTTTTCTAGTTTCTGTTATAGTATATCTTAGACTTAATCATGATAAGCTCTGATTAAAAGGTTAATTTTAGATGGCAAAACATTCTATTATTATTATTATTATTGTGAAGCCAAGGCTTTGCATGCACCAGAAAACTTACTAAAATATTCTAAAATAACTATGTCAATCAGTTCCTTCTTACAGGAGTGTTGGAAGGAAGCCTTGGAAAGAAACAGTGAGCAATATTAGCCCTCAGATTTCCCAGAATACTTATTGTTGTAGAGAAAAATTACAGAAAGACGTTGCAAAATGCAGGACACAAGCAATACAGATATGAAATTGTTTAAAGGGTGTGAAAAATCCTAAAGAAAGCGAATAGGCTAAATTTTGACTTTCTACCTGCAAGCTCAGAGAATCCTGCCTCCCTCACAACGGGAGAGAAAGGCCAGCTTCAGTCTAGGGGGAATAAATCTCCTTTAGCTGTCCTAACAGTGCATGTGGGAAGGGTTCCAAAGGTGGCAACTCAGAACAGGGAGCCAACTCTACTGTGTAACCTCAGCATACATAACTCTTTTTTTTTTACTTTAAAAGCATATAATGAAACTGACCTTGCTGTGCTTAGTGAGTGATTCCGTTTCCTCCTCCCTCTGTTCACTAAAAGCTTTTCCAACAGCTTCTCTTTGAGGAGCTTTGCATGCTCTTAGTGGCCACAATTGCCTCAGTTGTGTTGTTTAATACCAGGTATTATTCAAAACTATAAACGCTGCAGAGTTTTCCTGTTCCATTGACTATAGCATTTATATTGAACACTTTTTATTCTTGCAAATGTGCAAGTGCTTTCATGAGAAAGAAGAGTTTCACGACTAGAAGAGTTTTCACACAAAGACAAACATGCTTGTTCAATTAACACAAATTAATTATCCTATGGCTCATCTCTGTAAAAGTCAGAATTAAGGCTGTCAAGTTTATTCTCAGGTAGTATCAGAAGTCTGAGAACTACTCCTGCCTTCTGCAAAAAATGGATTAGCATGTTTTCTGATTCTGTGAAGAGCTCTTCGCTAAACACAGTACTTCATATTAAAATAAAGTATATTGAAAAAAGTAATATAATTGTTAGAATTAGACAGCTATGACTGGACTAACTGAAGCTTTTTTTTTTTAGAAATTAGAAATCATACATTATAACAACTACTTATATTTTACTGGAATAAATAATTTTCCACAGATCTGCAACCTGAATTTAGCTAATAATTCCGTGAAAGTACTGGTTAAACTTGTGTGTTTTGATTAATTAGCACAATAATGTAATATTAACTCACATATTTTTCCTACAGTGTTGCATGTAATTACGTTAGATTACAATATATAGATTCATTAACAAAAATATATTTTCAATAATTTTGTAGTAAATTTGGTCTTGCCGGTCTTTATCAACAGATTTATCTGATAGTAAGTTTTCATCTTCTGAAGAGCCATACTTTAGTAGTTTACATATTGATCCTGCACTAATATCCATGTTGGCAGACTCTAGCCAGAGTCATAAATCAATTATCCTTAGATACGGATCTAATTGCAAGATCAGGACCGTAGCTATCAGCTGGGTAATGCACACTTCCCTTTTAACTATCAAATTAAATTACTCTAAATAAAACTAAGCTGGTGAAATTATATATATGTACTTAAAACTTTAAATTCAGCAAAATATTTAATTACAATTTAGGTTATTTAAGAAGTTTGCCCTTTTTGTCAGGACCCATGCTGCTATTTAATATATAGTTTGTTATTTGAATATTGTTTACTATATTCATTCTAATAATTGAATTGATTTTGATACATTAAAGTTATTAGACTGTGCATATATTTTCTTGAGACTGTGCATGTATTTTCTTCTTTGAGATATAGTATTGTTTATTTAGTTACAAATTTACAAATATTGTGCAGCATTAAAATGGGAGGGAGTAGATTTAGGCTGAGTCCTCTCTTGCACATTGCCAATACTTCCCAGAACTGCATTTAATTGCTTTGGCTTTGATTTTAAACTGTGTCTATTTGTCACAGCAAGAAGGGATGTTTTAAAGAACAGGAAAAATTAATGTAAAAATTAGGCCTCAAGAAATCCAGTTCTGGAACCTGTCACTGAAAACTGCTTCAAAAACATCAGAATCTGTGTTTCAGCATTACTTTTGGCAGTCTTAAAAGCCCTAAGTAGCTAACACAACCATACAAATTGCATCAATGTAGGAAAATCAGTTTGTCTTTCAAATCTGACCTAAGCTCCTCCGTCTTAGAAGATGTTTAAATTTAAGCAAAATCAGTACAATGAACAAAAACTGACACCTGGAAAGATATACATATCATGTCTTCTAATGCAGAAAATTTTCAGGGGAAAATGATGTCTCCCAAAGGAATATATCCAGTGGTCTTTATCTGTGAGTCCAGCTCCTTCATGCTGACTGTCCTCCAGCTGGAGCATAATCTGAATAAGAGCCACAAGGCTTGCCCTGGAGAGTTCTAATTCCCATGGAGAATTTTCAGTGTCCTCTCAAACTGACTGTTTTGATGTTTTCTTCAGAAAATATCTAGAAGAGACCTAATTTGTATCAAATAATCAATGGACATTCCATGTTGAGTAAACGAAATTATTTTTCTCTCCCTGGAAAGAGAGTTCGCGGTAGACATCAATTCTGTTTGGGAGCTGAATCTGTTCCTTTTGATGTCAATGTGTAAACAGCATCTTTGGAAAGAGAATTCAGCTTTAGGTTCTTATAATCTCTGCAGTAGTTGGGAAATAAAGGAAAAGAAGTGAACTGTGGCAATCAACCACAACGAAAATCAGATAATGTCTCCCACCAGGTAATAATTTTTTCTTGTACAATGTAACAGGCTATGAGTAATGCAAGTTACAAATGAAAAGAGTAGGAAGAAAGTTTGGACGAAGTCTGTTTCTAGTCCGTCTTTGTAGGCTTCAGGCATATATGGCATAGTTTGAAATGAAAGATTCCTCAAAGCGATGGCATTCATAATCCTTATTCTTTGATAGACAAAGTAATCTTTCTTGGCATAAGTTTTCTTCTCCATCCATCAAATAGTAAATTAAAGAAACATCCCTATAGCCTTGAGGAATTCACTTAGCCTGTATTTAAATCCTCTCATCTCCACTGACTTTTGGAGTCTCTTTCTCTTTTAGTTAAGACACTGAGAAGGCTTCAGTCATTAAAAAATTATTTTACATCTAAAATTCTCTTCAAGTCTCTGTTACACTTTTCTAGGATAAGATGTTGCTGAGTTTTCCCAAGACATGCAAAAAGAATGTTTATATCATATATTTCATATAGATTTTGTAAAACAGTGAAAGAAAGATAAAGGGCAACACTCCCACCCTTGTGGTGACGTTTTAACAAACATGGCGACAAACTTAACAAAAAGCCTCTGTTTCCCTAGCAGTGCTCTACCCAGGACAACCTGCCAACCTGAGAGCCCTATCTTTGAACTGCTTGGGGGAGGCAAAAAAAAACTCATTAAGGACGTTTCTCTCCCTTTTACCTGAGGCCATGTTTGTTTTAGGTAAGTATTCTTTGGGAGCTAAGATAAAGGAGGAGCTGATAGGCCCAGGCAAGTGCACAGCCTGCAACAGGCTTTAGACCATCAAATGCCATGGAGGGTGCAGCTACAGGTCTCCTGCTCCACGCTGCAGCAGGTCGCATCTGTCATCACTCCCAGGGAGTCCAGCTGCAGCAGCACCCTCTGCCCCAGCCGAGAGAGCACCCAGAGAGGTAAGGCAACTGCAGGGAGGCATTTTTTCAGCAGCATTCCTTTCACAACTCCAACTGTGTCATTTGAATGTAATGATTTTGGCATTGAATAGACAACAGAAAATCATTTCCAACTTCAGAAGTAAAAGGCAAAATATATTTCTGAAAATGTTTCAGTTGAAATAGGTATTTTATTTCTTTTGCTGATATTTTATACTTTGCAATTAAATACTTCAGAACTTACTTGTAATTGAAATTTAAGGTTGCGATAAATTGGTTTATTATTTTTTTTAAGTTTGTTTACCTTTCATATCTGAAAGTATTTTTTCATTTCTCCAACTATATAGATCTGTTGCACGGCAGCAGATCTGGAAAGTACTGTTATAAAGAGCATCCATAACTATAGTGTGCTTCCACCCAAACAAAAGGCAAAGCAGCATCCACCACTGTATATGTTCTTTTCAGCTAATTAGATCAGATCGCCCATGTCAGTTTAATGCTGGGGTTGCTTACTCAATAAATAACCAGCCATTCAACGGCAACATGGAATCTGTATTTAGACATATTGTCAGGGAGGGAGGGTTACTTTTTATTTTGTAGCAGTGCTGCATAAATAAAGATTTCAGTATTAATTTCACCATCATTTGGAGTTCAATGCCATCACTTTGAGTTGTGAAATCTTACAGTGAAAGGACACCTTAGTTAAAAATATGCAAGCTGTTGCCTAGTTTTTAATCAGATTGTAGAGACAAGACAGACTAATATTGCCATAGAAATCAGATTTGCCAAATCAAAATGTATTGACAAGAAAAAATCATGTTGTTACAAAAGATGCCAGCAGAATCTAATAAAAGGAGCTGTACTGTATGGATATTCCCATTAAATTAACTGTGAGAACACTATTCTGTCTTAATCTTTCAGCAGCCCTGCTTTATGGAGGCCCTGGATGCTCACAGCAAGAGACAGACAGATGACAGAGAATCAACAAATGGTGAGACTGAATTCTGGAGAAAAAAACCCTTGCAGAAAACAGGCACAGAAATTGAAATTATTTGAACATAGGAAGTAAGGCTTGGTCACCTATTCATTTGTTCTTTCAAACATTTCTTCAGTGGTAGAAAATACGGTTCAAATTATAGTGTTCTGTACATGACAATGGTTAAGAGTATCTCTGGTTTTGTATCAGATATTAAATCATTATCAGTTCTTAAAGAGCTGCAGAAAGTACTGCTTACTAAAACAACTCTTATTTTAACAGCAGTTTTCATTTGCCTAATTACAAAAAGAATATTCTCAGTTTCCAAGACTAGTCCATATATGATACTTGGTATATAGATGAAGTTGGAGTGAAAGTGACTTTAAGATTAAATTTAGGAACCATACTTTTAGGTGAACAATTTTATAGACTGGTTTTGGAGACGGATGTTGTGCTATAGCTAAATGTTGTGGTTTAACCCCAGCTGGCAGCCAAGCTCCACACAGCCGCTCACTTTTCTCCCCCGGTGGTGTTGGGGAGAGAATCAGAAGAGTAAAAGTAAGAAAACTTGTGGGCTGAGATAAAGACAGTTGAATAGGTAAAGCAAAAGCTATGTATGCAAGCAAAGCAAAACAAGGAATTCATTCACCACTTCCCATGAGCAGGCAGGTGTTCAGCCATCTCCACGACAGCAGGGCTCCATCGCGCATAATGGTTCCTTGGAAAGACAAACAGTATCATTTCAAACATCCTCTCCTTCCTTCTTACCCCTAGTTTATATACAGGGCATGACGCCCTATGGTATGGAATATGCTTTTAGTCAGTTAGGATCAACTGTCCCAGATATGTCCCCTCCCAGCTTCTTGTGCACCCCCAGCCCATTCGCTGGCAGGGTGGTGTGAGAAGCTGAAAAGGCCTTGACTCTGAGTGAACACTCTTCATCAATAACTAACATATCTCTGTATTACCAACACTGTTTCCAGCACAAATCCATATATAGCCACATACTAGCTGCTATGAAAAAAAATTAACTCTATCCCAGCCAAAACCAGCACACTAAACCAGCTAGGAAATCAACAGAAAATTGGATTTTAAAGTAGGTTTTACTGCCAAGTGACTTTGAAAAGCATGGTTATTAGTTCTGCTTACTCATCTAGATAGATTTGTTAAGCTCAAAGAACAAAAGCAGAGATTGAAAGACATTCAACATAGGTCCCAACACTGAGAACTTTAAAAAAATGTATTGAAATGATGCTACTTCCATGCTTAGTTTTAAGCACCTGCTTAACTTTTTTCAGCACCCAATCCACAATTACACCTTCAACATTTTACCAAAGGCTCAGCAGGTCAAAGATAACAACTCTCCTTGGTGCAAGTCTTTAAAGATGCATAATTTCTACTATATTCTAATATATGCAACACCTTTTTACCTTGTACTCTCTATCTGCTGAAGATAGAGGTTGTAGCTGTACAGATCCGAGGGAATGCCTCACTCCTCCTAGCAGGCGCCTTGGGAAAGCCTGAAGAAGAGGGTCCTTCCCAGCAGTGTTCCAAGATTTGCAGAGGCATCTATAAATTTGCTGAGGATGAGAGTTACTCTCATGAGAGTACATGCATAGAGTAATGATTTTAAGAAACTAAGGTTTCTGAAACCAAGAAGCTGTGATTTATTGTTGAGGTTATGATTTTGTAGAAAATTGTATTCAACCAGCTCAAAAGTTTGAATTCATACTTGGGCTTCTGCCCATTTGCGTGAGAAAAACAAATCAAGTTTTCCACATTCATGCTAACAGCCTGGCATAGGTTTTAAGTCAAGTATATATTTTTTACTATTTCTCCTTCCTGCCAGAAATTTCTCAGATCCTGCTCATCCATACATTATAGCCCATCCACACTGCTTCAGCATCCTGGATGTCTCTGTAGCTTGGGACAGAATGAGGGCTGAAGGAGGCTGAAGAAGCTCTTTCATACAGTTTTTTTTAGTAGAGTCATGACAACTGAGGAAAAGTGCTTTGTGTGGCGCATAGGTGGGAAGAGGTGCTCACTAATGCATATCTGCACCCCACACCTGTGGAAGGTATCTTCTTCAGTAGTTACCGAGGTTTCTAGCAGAAGGCCTTCCAAGATGGGTTGAGCACAATGGCTTTGCTACTTACTGGAGTGCTAATTACTGTTTTTCTGAATGTACACATACAAATGCCAATGTTCTACAGATTGGTAGATACTCCAAACCCCGGAGAGTGAAGCAAATAAAAATTTTCAATATCCTCTGTGTAATAATAATTAAAAAAATGTTTAGGAATATACATATAAGAATCTAATCTGAGAAACTGAAAGATAGAGAGAAAAGCACTAAAAAACCAAAAGTACTGATAAAAAAATTTAAACTGATAATTTTACCTCTATTGCAAGAACACATGTAACAATATATTTTATAGTTCTCTGTACCTAATATACTTCTCCTTATACAAAAAGTAATACTTTTCCTACTACCTAAATTCAAATATGCCTGAAGAAAAGCCATGAAAAGTAAATTAAAGTTAGCATTGCCATATTTACAACATGACACAAATTAACACTAAACATTTTCTACTGTATGCAAACAACAGAGTTAGATGTTGCAATTAATTGACTTTTACCAGAATTGCTTTTCGAAATGCTATATTATAGTCTGGAAAGAAAAAGTATATGATGTGTGTTCAATCAATATGTATTATTACATATATAATTTAAAAAAAAATACTATGTATTCCAAAGAGAAGACAGAAAATACATATCAATAAAGATAAAAAATACTATTTTAATTTTGATGTAAACATGAAAGGAGACAAACAACATATGATATTTAACACAGATATTATGATCAGATCTACAATGTTCAGCCAAATCAGGGGTCAGTTTTCCTAGGTACTAGGAAACAAAGTAAGTGAGTCTCCTGATTAAATACAAAAATCCCTCGACAAAACGCTAACAGGCTGAAGACAAATCATTTTGGCTACAAGACAAATAGTTGTGTATGAGAGAAATAGGCCAACATAAAAGGTACAGAGAGAATTCGATAGGAGCCATTGCTCAGTCCATTGCCCCAGGGCTTTCTGGGGCCCACCATGTTGAAGCCTATTTCCTCAGAAAGATAAATGAGTTGCTGTGACAGTGGCAAAAGTTATCTTTGTCTGTTTGTAGCAGAAAGAACAGTTTCTAGTTTCTGTTCACTAGAAGTTCTAATAGAACAAAGTTAAATCTTCCCCTTTTTTTAATGCAACATTAGGGTTATAGCAATAGGAGGAAAAAAACTCCTATTTTAAGATAAGGAAGGACTTTTTTTCTGTGCTAAGTATAATTTTAATATTTAGAATACATTTTTGCTACCTACTCTGTTGCATCAAAAATGCTTGGTTTTTTATCATTGTTTGCATAGAAATATGAGATGCCAGTTGTCTCTTGATTTTACTGTTTGGTCTCTTAACATGCTCATGTGATCTGTGATTACTATTAAGGTTGCTGGCTTGAACATTCCAACTCCAAACTACTGGTTCGTGCAGTTAAAGACATACTTTATAAAACCCTAACCTTCCAATCCTTTAAACTGATTGAAAATCTTTTTTTTTTCTTTTAATCACTGAACTTCCATTTGGTGGTGTTAATAGGTCACCATACTCTACAGATATTCGGTAAGAACTCAAGCAAAATGTACCATACTTCATGGCTTTATGGCTCATACAGCACACAAGTTCAAACACTTTGTTAAATGTGCAACTATGGTCAGATTGTGGGCGCATAGATTCTCCGCAGTATGCTTAGTCAGAGTCAAACAACATGCAACCTAACAAACAAAGAAACATAGAATATTGTAGAATATTTCGGTTACCTATAGAAGAAGAAAGTGAAATCTTCATTTTTAGCCTATTCTAAATAATAAATGTCTCTTTACAGTCAGAACTGGATGGTCAACCAATAAATTTCAGATCAAAAGACGCCCTTGGGTTTCAACATCCAGTGAGGTGAGTTAAATCCTATCACTTGATACAGGAAAAGTGACACCTTCCAAGACAAGACATATTCCTTTTCAGGTTAAGTATCAGTTTCTCTCTAGAGTATTTCGTTTTAGTAATGTAGTTTAACTACTTACCAGACTCCACAGATTTTTATCCCTCGATGTCCACACTGAACAGAACGTGAAACAGCACACTAATGAGAAAAATAAGAAAAAAAACTTAAAAGAAACAATATTCTTCTTCACCTAATTTATATTTACATTTATTAATATGAGAACAAGCCCACAAAGGCCAAATAATTAATGTAAACAGCTGCTAATGGAATGAGACTTGTTACAGATATGTGTTGAGCTTGCTGAAATTTGCTCATTAACAGAAATTGACCACCAGGTAAAGCTTTTCCTGTGATTGGGGAATTTATAAGTTTTTTCACCAACATCTGGATTCTTTAAAGCTTAATGATGTAGAAACTCCTGATGTGGACTTTATTTAGAGGAATGTAAACTTGAAATGTAAATAAAGACAGTACATTTAAGATTTCAGTACAAACCAATACAAATTTGGAAATAAATCTCTCTCAGTGTACACCTCCTCCTCCACCTGGAGACACAAAACTCACCAAGATCAACTTCCATGCAGCAAGCAACCCACTTTAATCTTAACCTGATGTCATAATCTGAATTCCAGAATCCCAGAACATTCCTCAAACTTCCCCCGTCCCATGGGATACTTTGATACTGAACCATGCTACAACTAAATAAACATGCTAAAAACTGTGCAAAACTAAATATCTGAAGGACGCATCATTGCCCTGGCAACACTTTATCAGGTTAGGTAAATCAAATATGCAATATGCCCAAAACAACTGAGGTGACTTAAAGTCTACAGTACCTTCTAATTAGCAAAATTTATTTGAAAAGGCAAGGAACCCTAAGATTTTCTTTTCTCCAAAGAAAGATAAAAATGTGGTTTAATACTCAAGCTTGCTTAGCTGGAAAAGCATCACATAGTTTTACTTTTTCTCTTCAAATATGTTTTCTTATTAGACTTTATTTGCCCAAGTCCAAATCTCAAAAGTTTCTTAATACGATCGGAGAGAAGGTTCTGGCAAGTTTTCCAGTACAAGCTACAATTCACTTCTACAACGATGATGCCGAGTCTGAGGAAGATGAAGATGAAATCAGTTCAGCCTAAAAACGAACAGTGGTCAGCCTTGACAAACACAAGATAAAAATTAAATAATCACAAAGTAAAAAGGAGCTGTCACAAACGTATGTACAAACATCTGACTGAACAAAGAAATACATCAAAGCTCGTAAGAAAACTATTTATAACTATCTTACTAAGAAGAATGAGTCATGCAACTGGAAAATAAGAGGAAATCCTTCTGTGTTTTGAGACGCTTTTAATTAAAACCCCCAGACTGAATAAAAGATTATAATGTCTTAAATTGACTTGGTTTAAGTAACATGGATTAACAACATTAAGAGCATGGTACTTAGGTACTCACTATTTCTTTACATTGCAGTCCTGGTAAAGTTAAAATGGGATTGATTATGGGGCAAAATAACATAATGTCCATGCCCAAAACGACCAAAAGGCTTTGAAACACAACACTTGTAAGAATTTAGGTAAGGAGTGATTTAAAATGCAAAGACTATTGCTTCTAAGCTCCACAGGGCATGTTTATTCCATTTCAAGAGACATTCTAGTATATCTTCCTGTCAAGACAAGTTCTAAATGACAGTTATGATACTTTCTGGGGTTCTGTCATTCTGTGATTATCAGATTCCCCCCTTCAGTCAGAAAAGTGCATTTTTCTCAGTCAGAAAAAACCCAAAAAGTTAGCTATGACTTTATTTAGTGACACATTAAAATATGCACCGTGTGCTAAATGTGTTTTTGTCTTCACCACAATATTCCAATCTTATTTCTATGGTTTGTGCACTTTAATCTATGATTTTAATATAACTGACCTACTGTTGATTTCCATCTAGTGGGGTTTGGATATGTATCTTACTATCTTGATATTTCTTTTAAACTGATGTTCAGGAAGACGTAAGTTACTAAATTTTATAAGCATCTTTATGTTATGTACAATGTAGAAACATTTATTCCAACATGATTCTTCCACTAGCAAAACCTGCTTTTTCAGTACCATTTATTTCAGTCACAGAATTTGTATAATCTATTGTGGTTAACCTTTTGTTTGCATAAATTGTGTACACTCAGAGAGTTTGCCAGAACTTGTCTTGCTAGGCCAGCATTTTTTAATTACCTCAAGGATTAGATATTTGGCCCCAATATGTTTCAGAATTATTTTGCTTTATGTATCTTATCTATAACCAAAACTGCCATAGTTTCCCCAGAGACAAGGCAAACACAGAATTCAAGATTCTTCATCTTTTCTGCACTACTATTGGTGGTGTAGGTAAGGTCAGACAGTTCTAAGAGCCACTTAAAGTGCGTGTCAGATCTTCTTAGTACAATGTCAAAGTCAAGCAAAGTGATAGTATTACAAATTCTAAGAATAGCAAATTAGGAATCCAGTTGAATGAACATATTAGAATGGAGGATTTTTTAAAAATCTCCATTTACAAATTGAAAAGTGGATCTATTAATTGAATTTACATAAGAAGACAGCATCCTATAATACACAGAATTACAAGAACTCATAGAAATTTTAAACCCCAGTGTGATACATAAAAAATCATCTTTTACTTTTCACTTATTCATCATCTCCACATCTTCACTTCCCAACATAAAAAAATAAAATGCAGACATTTTAAAGGTCTTTCATTTCTTTCACAAGATATCCTAAAATTATTTATGCTTCAGCTTCATCATTATTCAGTCTGTAGTACAAACAAACATAAAAGCCTCCAAGGTCACTTACAAGGTCAGCAACTTCACATTCCCTACAAGGGCCAAATTGGTTTATGTTAAGCCTCAGCTGCTTCTTTGCAAGAAGCACTGGTCCCCATCAATGCTCAGCTGAGTTCACTCCTCACATTTGGAGTTCTGCTGTTACCTCAAGTCCTAAGCAGGGCTTTTTCTCACCTTCTAAGACATCTCTGAGTGCATCCATGCTGCTGTTTCTGTGCTACACAAACCAACCTGGTTATTGCTGACTTTCTCTGGTCTTCATCAAGGATTGCTGGAATCTGGAGGGATGTGTTGAGGGAACCATTTCCCTTCCCTAGGAAAACAGTGGCTACCACACAATCCCCACATAGCACACTGCTCCCTGGCACATACACTGCATGAAGAGACATTTGCCTTACAGAGATAATGTCACCATTTAAGGATCCATTATGTAAAAGGAACACTCTGTAGGTTCTTCCTTGCAAATCCTTGCCTTTCTATCGAGACCGTGCTGCCCGTTACTTCCTCCTTTACAGCTTCTGTGCCTGGCCTGCAGATGCCCAGCTGTGGGCTGTGGATACTCTTTAGAAAAGCATCAGATGAGACCAGTGCATGCTTGCAGGCACAGGTGCCCAGCAAGAGCTGGTGTTACTGTTGTTGCAGGATAGTAAAGAGGAGCACAATATCCTAAAGGACCACATGACATATATGTAGGCCAGCTTCAGTTGCAACCAAGACTGATCTTTCTTTGGCTCCTTAAGGAGGGGTTTTAAGCTGGAGGAATTAGTATTAACGTGGGACTATATATTGACATTGAGTATTAGTTATTAACTCCATACAGATATCTTTAAAAGCTCTATCTGAAAACATGGTAACTGCAGCTGGATGACCAGCAGGAATTACCATGTTTTCACAAACAGAGCTTTTGGAGATCTGTGCCTAGAGCAAATAATGAGTCTTCAACATCATCGTCTTCCAGGCACTTACTCCACTTGTGTGGAGCTTTGTTATTCAGTCCTGTGCTCTCACTAGCTGGTGGTTATCCAGTCTGGAGTGGCAAATGGCTCACTGTGAAAAAGCTTCCTAGACAAGCACCAGCAGCATGCCGGAATACTACTGAGTTTTAAGTTGATTTTTGGTTGATGAAGTCTACTGAATATTTTGAGAAATGGAAAGCATTAATTTCAGTGTACTAACCATTTTTCAGAAATGTGGGCAAAGAACCTTTGGCCAGTACAAGAAGTTTCAGACTTGATAACCAGAAAAACAAACACAAGAGAAGAGATACATTGGCCACACATGCTAATGGAACGACCACATCAATTCTGGAGGAGGCATCTTATTCCAGGTTTCATGGTAACATGTCCAGCCAGAATCTGAACATTTTGAATTTGTCTAGAATGTCTAGATCTACAGCAAACCAACTGGGACTATAGTTCCATTAAAAATATTCCTAGGCAGAAAAGAGGAGTAGTTTTAAACAAATTCTGGAGGTTTTGGAAACCCAGACATGTGGCCACTGAATAAATACAGACTGACTACCCAGAATGCCACCCATAAGTCTCCTGTATCATCGAGAACTATATTCATACTTGACATAGATGGAATAAGGGGGGTGAGGTAAGGATCATCAAGTACATAGATTACACAAACAACAAAATAGATCAGAAGTTTTCAATCTGGATGACATGATTGCGATGGCAGAGAGTCATTGAACATCAAATGAAAACAGTAAGCAGTGAGTTTAAAACAAAAGAAAGCCCTTAACCCAACTTGTGATTATGCTGTGATCTTGGTTTAAACTAAAGAGTTTACCGACTTACAAAAAGTAAAGATTTTCCTAAGAAAAACATACAAAGACACAACCTCTGGCTCAGACGTTTCACGTTGTTGCAGCCTGAGGAACCATTCTGGGGAACCATCACTGCCTTCTTGCTGTCCTCTTTGCTCTTGCTACTGTAACAGGCACCATGGGCCAGTGTTGGAGACAGGGTATTAGTTATACCTGTCCTGGGTCTTGCATGAAACAGCCATTTTAATGTTCATAAATGTTCCTAGATGTTTCAGATGTAGGTTTAATGACATAAGCAAGTGCTGTTACAAATCCACACCTCTGAAACAGAAAAAAAACCCCTGTGTGTTCTTTAAGACAGTAAAATAGACACCATTATTATAAAAATACAGTTGGATAATGGATGACAGTCTTAGCAAAGGCTGTTGGAAATATCAAAATAAATCATCTTGCACATCTGCTGAGGTCTGCCAATGTGTTACCTGCCTAAACTGATTCAATTTCTCAATCTCTGTAACACATCTCATTTGGTTCCCCTGTATTGTCAAATTCCATTTTCAAATTAAGGTAATATTACTGTACTATTTACTTGATTGCTAATATTTAACTACAGTCATCAGAGAAAGCCAAAAACTCTATTATCCTTTTCCCATCAGGCTAGAATTTTTTTTTCTTGAATAAATGTCTTTTCATGTTATAATGTCAACATATCCTTATTTGCACACTTAAATAAAACATGCATTGCGATCTCTTACCAGTTTGTTAATAATCAGGAGAAGACTAAAAGTGTAGTAGTACAGCATCTCTATTATTTGACTGCAGTTAACTTTCAGGTTCCAGTTCTGGTTTGTTACTTAATCTGTGATTTGACCTTGTTAAGTTTTCAGTGTCCTTAGAATCATTCATCATTTACAGGAAAAAGACAACAAAGCATCCCCAAATAATGAATTTATCATGATCTTACTGCTTCAAAGACGAAAGCATTTGAAACACAGCATTTGACAGATTAAATCATTGGCTCAAGATCAGTGTTCCACAGAACTTCCCTTAGTAGTTCAACAGCTGCAACATTTCCAGCAAATGTTACCTTTTGACTTCCATTGTCTGAAAATTGTGATAGTAAAAGAGAAGTTAATGTTCCACAGCTACATGAATGCTGTACAGGTAACTAGACAACATCTACAATTTTATATTTCTACTGTATGTAATCGTGTAAAAAATCAAAATAAGTTCATAAAACGGCCTTGAATTTTACTTCCAAGCTCTTTTAAGACAAGATCTCAAAGGCTACATATATCCAAGGGAAGTGTATCCTTGCATGAAATTAAAGTTTCCTGAGTTTCTTTTCTAAATATGAAGCAGTAATAATTTGAATTAAGAGAAAAAGAACGATTATGAGAACAATTTTTTTCTAAGCTACATTTATACTGAGAGAATAACAACAATCACTGGACTAAATTCCCTCAACTGAGGAAAGGCAGTCTTCACAGTAGCTGTTTTATGAGCTCTACAGACAAAATGCATCCAATTCACTGAAACATACCATTTAATTACACTCCAATATAATCATGACTTCCAGACTGGATTAATCTATCAGCTGCTTTTAGCAAAAGGCTGAGAATTAAGTTGATACCTAAACTGCACAGCATACCAACAAAATTTACTTTGGCAATCTCTCTGTTAGGAAACTGGCAGAACAAGCCTAAATGCTTCCAAAACTTTCTCCTCAGAACATGGCGCAATTAATGACTAGAGGGAAAGATACAAAAAGCCCCATTCATTTCAGTTCTTTTAGAGCTGAGTGGAAATCTAATAATACAGTAGCAGGCAAGACTTTGCATTAAAAGTTTCAGCCACTGAGTGCCCATGGAAAAAGTGCCTTATGGAACAAAACACATTTACACAAAATCATTAATTAACTATTCTGTTTATAAGTCAGAAATACTTTATCATTTACACCCACAAATGAAACTGAAGTCCAGAGAAACAGCCTGGTAAAGAAATCAAGTATTCAAAAAGTCTTTTGAAAAAGAGCTTCAGTGGCGCGTTTCTCATTGTACCTGTAGATGTGAGCTTTGGCATAGATGTGAATCAAGTATTACAGAAACATATTAAAGGCAATAATCTCATAGCTTCTCACTCTTATAAAACTGAATTGCTGCAGATGCAGCCGAAACACTGATTTTTTCTTTACACTCCCCTAGGACAGAAAGCTGGAGCAGGGGAGAAGTAAGACTCAAACACTGTTTAGGCTACCTTCCTGTCAACCTTCATTCTCATATTTAAATTTTGTCAGGGATGTAAAGTTCACTGTTTCTACAGTTATGATCTCTTCTCTTCATTGAGGTATCTTTTTTTTGCCTAACTTTCCCTGATTTAACTCACAGAATCTTAAGGCCCACTAAAAAGAATGATAAAACCTATTAGTATTTACCACCATCTTTCCTTGTATACATTTACTTGGCCTTGGTGGCAGTTACATTTTTAATGTTTACAGACCACTTAGCACAACTGGAGTACCAGAAAGAGATTCACAGGATGGAACCAAACCATACGTACATTTTTCCTGCTACTACTCTCAGAACAGCCTCATGTACACTACCCAACACTGTGGGCAGTATGAATCCTCCCAATTCAAACCAATTCTTAACTGTACAGAAATGCTGACTGCAGCAACAGCATAAACATTTCATATTACAGCTTCCTCGTTCAGATGAGAGGGGTTTTGATTGTACTTACTGATATCTGAACTTTTGCCATAAAAACAGAGTAATGTGTTACTCACCTTTTAGCCTATTGCTCCCCACGAATCACAAACAATGGTTATTCTAAAATCAAATCAAGCTGACAGCATTCCATAGTGTGCTCAAAATGTTTTTAAAGTGGCCTGTACACTTCAGACCGCTTTAGGTAACAGCAGAACTACACCTGCATATCACAAAGGGAAAGACAGCTTCATTTTACTGCTGCTGAAAAAAGTTTTTTCACTCAGCCAAGTGAAAGTGATGCAAGGACATCACTTTCATGCCTACAAACTGAAATAAAATTCGAGATGCTGTGTTGCTTTCTCTTTCCCTTTCTTATTCCAGTTATGCTGTCAGAACAGTAGAGACAAATACACAAAATGGAGCTAATTTTTTACACACACGTGCTTGCGTGTTTTACTCCACATGCCTTATACCTTTGACGTCCACAACAGAGCATTTACCTCTTCTACTGTAGCTCCCTGCTGATCTCAACGAAAGTAGCAAAATACTTTTAATAATGCTTGCAATAAAAATGAAATTATGTGAATACGCAAAGAATTTAGCTCTTCTGTGACTTCAGACACGTACACTCTGTATTTGTGCTGAAGCCTCTGAGCTTACAGCATTCAATAGAGTGCAATGCAAAAGACTAAAATCCAAGATAGCTTCCCTTTTAAAACCATTTGCATGACTGTTTCCAAAGTATCTCTTTCAGTACTTCTCAGCTTCAAATTGCAAACACATCATCTGTATTGTCACTACCCTTTACAGCTAAGGCAGTAAGAACAGACACACACTTTATCACCTTTACACAAATTTAGCAACTACAGCTGTTATTTCCTTTAGCATATGACCTTTTTTATTTGAAACAAGGCACCTTTATTATTTTTGTGTATGTTTATGCACACTTTCATTCAAACACTATTGTGGGAAGGGAAACCTGCCTTACATGATTATGGTTTATAGCAAGATGCATAAAATATTATCAGTTCTCTATATGACAAAAACTGCAAAAGAATCCTAGAAGGTGCATTAAAAAGCAAGGCTGAAGTTTCATGATTTTTTTTTTCAGCAGGGACAAAGCAGTTAGTCTAACTCTACTGGTTACTACTGGTTGTACTACAACAATACACCACCAGTAAGTCAGAAGGGTGAAAATGGGGGCATATCTATTTTTCGGCATTTATTTATTTATTTGTTTATTTTTCTTCAGTGGCTTGAGAATAATGGATACCTGACATCCAGTTTTTGAACAGGTTTGTTTTGTAAAGAAAGGCACTACTAGCAACACAGTTCAGTCATCCCAGTTTTTTTCCTGAACAATATCTAAAGCAAAATCTATATAAATCCCACTAAATACCTATGTGTGCTCTATATTTACAAAAGGCAAAATCTTTTTTCTTTTTGCTAACAGAGTGGTGTATCTGTTCCTTAATCAGTCATAGGCAAGACTATAAAATGATGGATCCCAAACACCTGCAACTCCCTACAATATATTTATTAGCCCACATACACTGCATTATCTGGTTTTATTTTGACCACAGAGGCCATTTCTGAAGTGTCGAACATCTCTCCTAAGTTGAAGAAAAGGTCACTGTGGTGTCTTTGAAGCACCACTACGCAGCAGTGACAGAGAAGTAAAGATTGAGTTTCATGCCTGCAAGTTTTACTTAAACAAATGGCCCCAGTTTGCCTCCTCACTTAGGTACTTCTGTTAGTTTTCCCATAAATGTGAGGTCTGCAGTTAAACAAAATGGCAGATTCATCACTGATACAATCTGTCTGAAGTTTACAGTCCTTTCATTTGTCTGCTTTCAGGGCTTGAGGGCATTTTCCAGTAGCTTTTCTCTATCCCAAAGGGATTTGGGTATCCTTAACAGGGTACTAAATTAATCCGTACAACAAATGACACCAGAAACGTGGCCTTCACTCATTGTCAATTTAGAATTCAAAATGAAATTGCTTTCTCAGAAAGCAAGAGGAACACAGAACACAAGCAGAAATTACACAGAAAAAAAGATTACATTCAATACTTCAGTGTCTACGATGCAATTAGAGAAATGACAAAAGAGTAAATACATGTTCATGTCTTTTGATCACAAAATCTTGCATTCATCCTATGCATAGGTGTTTGAACACATAAATTAAAATTAACAGAAAGCCAAAATTGTGGCAGAGGGTGGAAATAATAGCAACTGGGGGCAAACTAAAAAACAAAACTTCACAAAGAAGTTGACAACTATCAAACAAATAAGCAGCATACTAATTTACTGTCACAAGGTTTAAGAACAATTGCTCATTCCTATGAAATGCCAAACAACAATATACCTAAAATCTACTATTTCAGAGTGTAACGTTGAAAAGCATTTTTTCCTTCATTACGAAAGTATCTCTCTCCTATCCAAAATGCCTCACGTATTTTTTTTTCAAATGCAGGTAGAAAAAATAGAAAAATAGAGGAACAAGAAACTACAAATTTCACATTCGCATGAGATTGGCTGTTATCGGGTCTTAAGACTTCCCACAGCAACTGATGGTTGTTTTGACTGATTTCTAAAGAACTGGCATAAGATCCTTCACAGAGGTTTTTTAAAAAATTACTATCTTTTAATGAAATAGTGACATTTTTAATTAAATTCTCTGCTGGTTAGAAGTTGGTTTATAAACGTAAAAAACAATAATGAGGCTCTATTCACTGGTCTTTATAACTAGACTAAATAATCTTGACTACTGAAGATAAATGAATTAAAACCAGTAATAACTGGGTTTGTGACTCTTGCAACAAATTTTCTCTCTGCTCAATAATACATATATGAAAGCAAATTTGCTGTTTAAGGAACATCTGAGCTATTGCCATAAGAAGTTACTCTGCTTTGTGCTACAACCTGGGATATAGTAAGATGGACTTGTGGGTTCCTGTATTTCCAGAAACCTCCTTGCACCTAGTTTTCAGTATTTTTAAGAATGGTTAAAAAAATGTAATTTCAAAACTTGTTCCGAAAACCTTCATAACCCACCTTCCTAATTTCTGGTAATCTTGGTATTTTAATAATAAACCCACTAATTCTGGAAAAAAAAAAATCAACATACTTTGCTGAGTAAAGAATTGTGTAAAGTAAAATGAACCACTATATACCTTGACTCAGGACAAATACTGTAGAACCACAGAAAAATTGCGAACTTTAAACAAGTAAAAATTAACCATATTTTATTAATATTGAAAAATGAAACTGTAAAGTGTAAACACTTCAAATTAAATTAACTCATAAAAAAAGCCTCAGGAGTTTCACTAGCAGACCACATTTTTTCTCCCTGATTTCAATGGAAAATAGAATTAAGCTATGTCCGAATGTAATTTTTTTCACAATGAGAGAGAAATTACGAGAAGAAATCTACAAGTAAGAGAATCCTATTTTAAACTCATAAGAATGGTTAGATAAATCAACATGGCATAATTCTCATATCAATGCAGATTATTAAGGTACATAAATAAAAATAAAATCAAGCCATCTCAAGGAAATGTGTTAACACAAATTTATTTAGAAGTTCAGAATAAATAAATTGAAAAAAATGGGCTTTGTTCAACAAGTACAGAGAGAGTTTTAGCTTGGAGAGGTTTTAATTTTCCTTGAGTAACACTTCCATTATTCCTTTATTCAAACAGATCTTAATAACAACTACTTGCTATTGCAGATTCCTTTTTCAGGAAGGAAAAACACTCTATTTATTTCACTGATGGGAATATCCCTCAATGCTGGAATTGCTTCTTCTTGAAATTTCTTTTGTTGCTGCTTTTTTGCATAGTTATCTACAGGAGACAATGAGAACATTCCACATATTAAAGACTTTTTTCTTTCAAGAAATGTTATACAATGCAACGCTGTATAAATTTAGCTACTCTAAGTGATGATGCTGAAAACCCTGTCTTAATGAAGTATAATGAGATGGTCATCAGAAAAGCTTTACATCAACGAGTACTAGCAGAGCCCCTGAAGAAATCAGCCCTATCCTCCTGCTGGGTACTCCAGCCCTTCTTCCCATGACAATCTCTTTGTAATGCAACGTATAGGTTTGGGACAGCTTTATGTGCCTAAGCCCTGTTCCTCTAATGTGGTCTGGTTTACTACTTGGAAGCCACTGGCACAAGAAGGCAAAGAGAGGAGAGACAGACTCCTAGCTACCTTTTCACTCCACTAATTAAGTACTTTAAAGTACTCTCCTAGATCAAAATATTTAAAGGCTCAAATATTGACTGGTATTATATATGGCTACATATATATATTTACAGAAAGTAACACTTAAGTATCAAAATATTAAAAAAAAACAACAGAATTACCTGTAACTGTATCTGTGGAGTTAAGCGGAGCTGTACTCATCATGTTAATACCAAAAAGTAATATATATCCAATTCCTATGGCAACTAGTAGGTACGTTGGCAAAGCAACTGCCCAGTACCTGAGAAAAAGATTTTAAAGTTTACAAATAATAACAACAAAACTACATAACTGTTCTAATGTTGTGGTTGTTATTGTGTCTAGCACAAACTTAGCAAAGAGGAAAAGAAACAACACCTCTGGTTACAAACCCTAGTCTCTCTCAACATTTAATGACTGCAGAGTCAGTGTAACTAGTTTGGTATAAACCATCAAATGGATTCCTTGCAGAGGGTTTTTTTTTTTTTGTTTAATTACAGTTTAACCTTTATTGTATTTTCTCAGAAAACTTCCTGAAAACAAAATGTAACATTTATCATAAAACATTCAAATACTGCTTCTTTCATTATACAATGAAAAATTTTAATCATAGCTACTTATCTACATAAAATAATGCTTCACAAAGATTACAATCCTTCATCATCAGGAAAAACTGGATCAAATACAAGGAAACTATTAAAAAAAAGTTTTGCTATTTGAAAATAATTAAAGGTGTCCTATACTTAAGCATATTCAAGCTAAAGAGTTTAATTAGATGAACTCACTTTTGAGGCCAGTATGTTAGCCCCAATGAGAACAGCCAGGTCTCAGGAACATAAGCCCAGATAAGATACAGCACTGCACAGAAGAATTAAACAGTCGTAATAGCATAACTGATAGCATTTTAGACTTCCTTCCTAAACTTTAGAACAGTATTTCGCTAATAATACACTCTGAGACAATATTTTGCTTTTACACTATTTAAACCAAATTAGCTCAACCAAAACATTGTAGAATGTGCCTCTCAGACACAAAACATGCCCCATCCCCGGAGGTGTTTGAGACCATGCTTGATGAGGCTTTGAGCAACATGGTCTAGTGGAAGAAGTCCCTGCCCATGGCAGGGGGGTTGGAATTGAATGAGCTGTTAAAGGTCCCTTCCAACCCGATCCATTCTATGATTATGTGAATATGAGGGCAGTGTTTTGTAGCTGATTATATATCGTTTTTATATTTGCTTTT
Organism: Tapera naevia; assembly: GCA_033556795.1. Taxonomy (NCBI): domain Eukaryota; kingdom Metazoa; phylum Chordata; class Aves; order Cuculiformes; family Neomorphidae; genus Tapera; species Tapera naevia. The sequence continues at coordinate 2,648,754 of JAUMJJ010000118.1, forward strand.
AACATTTAGTTTCTGATTTCCAAAATAGATAAACAACAATTTCTTGCATGTTGAACTGCAGAACAAAAGAAGTTCTCAGTAAGAGTATGCTAAGTGACTTTGAATGCAGAAAATAGTAAAGCTGAAAATGATCACAGAGTGGGTCATTAGGTTGAAAGAAAAGTCAGTAGAATTGCAGCGCTTGGATGGAACTACTCAGAAAAAAATACTGGAAATACTATCTGATTCTTAGTAAGTAATTTTCATGTCAACAAAACCAACACTGAAGAATTTAGTTCCCTAATAACAAATCCAGAGAAAGGTTTAACAGAACTCGAGGGGAACGGGCTAGTAGTCAGTTACGCAAGATATGGAAATGCAGTGGCTTCCTGTCAGAGGAACAGAAACCAATTTACTTTTATTTCTACTTACTTCCTAGGGGTGAGAAAGATCCTGCTTTATTATTCAACTACAGTACCTTTTTTTTTTTTTTGGCATTGAAACTGTTCTCACCCTCTCAATCCTTGGTCCTGTGTGGCATTCAAGAGATCCCTGGTGAAGTGCTAAAGGACCTGTCATGCCAGCAAAGAAATACTGGTATAACCCTAATAATGTTCCTTCCCTGTTGACCAGATGGACTTGCTAGACTTAATGATCTTACAGGTCTTTTCCAAACTAAATGATACTGTGATTCCACTTGATACTTCTTACAGTACTTGAGTGGAGAAGGTTGCAAAACTATCTCCAGTAGTTACTGAAGAGCGACAATATATCCAATGAAGTAAAAAAGTTACCAAAATGAGAATGCAGAGAATTTTTTAAATAATTTGACTCTGTGATACTATTAAAACCCACAAAATAAGGCTAAAGACAGGGAAAAAAAAACACCAGGAAATCACACAATGCAATGAGAGATCTTTGTAATGACTGACAGATTGGGCAAGTGATGCTCACCAAGCGCTTCATCACCAACCTTCACACAGCAAGGTGGCATCACACAGCTCTGACCCTTTTCAGCTGGTCTGACCAGAATTACGCTTGTCTCATAAACAAAGCAACACTCTTGAGGGAAGCATCCTGTACCCAGTATAAAAACTAAATATATACATAAAATACATACATATCTATATGTACTTAATAAATATATATTATATATAGTATATATAATATATATAAATATGTACTTACTAAATATATATACACTATACTTACTAAAACAAAACCATGATCCTAGAAAAAGAACAAATCCATATATTGCTCTTTCTGGTAACGGGGCTGGGGAATTTTCAACCATGCTGGCCTCTTCCCTTTAACTTTGGTGAGTGGAAGTGGGGGAGAGTGCAATAAGAGACCATCAGAGGTTCGTGGGTACGTTCCTCCTGGTACACCCTGGTATTCCCGCGTGCCTTTTGCTTCCCAGCCTACGCACCCCAACACATTCACCGCCCAGCCCCGGGTGGGCGCGGGACACATCCCACCCACGCCAAGCAGTTTCACCCGCCCCTCACTGGACCCAGAGTGCTACCGACCCTCCTTCTCTCCTCTCCCCTTCTCTATCCCTCCCCCCTCTCTTCTCCTCTCTCCTGTTCCGCTCCGTTCCCTTCCCCATTCCTCCATGCCCTCTCCCTCTCCCTTTCCCTCCCCTCCCCTCTCCCCTCCCCCATCTCCCCTGCCCCGCCCGGCTGAAGCCACTCTGCCTCCTTCCTTTCGAGGCCCAGGGGAGGAAAAGACACCCAGAACACCTTCCGCAGCAAAAGAAGGAATAAAAGGAAGATGGAGGCACCCAGCCACGCTCCCCAGTACCGCGCATCCCCGTACCGCGCCGCCCCGCACCCAAGGCACCCGACGCCCCTCCCCCATCCCCGCAGCGCGCATGCGCAGAAGCCACATGTTCGCGGGAGGGCAGGGTAGGATACGGCGGGGCGCGCCGACCGCTCTGTCGTCCCCGTTGGCGCGCGCTGCTGACGTCAAGTGGGAACAAGCCAATCAGCTCGGGGCAGAGTTGGGCGGGGGTGCTGGCGGCGCGGTCGGGGCGGAAGGGGCTGCTCAGTTGAGGTTCGGGGAAGGTGGGGGCGGAGCAGCTGAGACCCTGCGGAGCGCGAGCGGGGCCGGCGCTGAAGCTGGTGAGGGAGGGAGAGACGGAAGAGGGAGAGAAGAGAGAGGATGAGGAAGGGATGGCAGAGGGAGAGAAGAGATGGAGAGGAGAGAGGGATAAAAAGAGGGAGGAAACGAACGAGTGAGGGAGAGGAGGGAGGGGAGAGAGGGATGGAGCGGCGGGCGCTTCCCTCCCTGCGCATCGCTGAGCTGGTTCCCGTCTCCGCCCGCGGGACTGAGCCCGGGAGGTGCCGCCCATCCCTCTGGAGCCCCCGGGGCGGGAGCCGCGGCAGAGCCCCCTCCCTGGCGCCGGAAGGAGCGGGCTGGGGCAGGGCTGTCCCGGCGGGACACGCCGGGGTGCGACACGTCAGTGGCAAGGCTTGGGGCGGGCGGGCACCGTGAGCCGCTGGGTCTGTCAGACGGAGCTGCCCCGCGGAGCTCTCTGCTCGCCCGCGGTGCGGCAGTAATAGCCGGGATGCTGCCTCCGGGAACCGGCTGTGGGGGGATCTGCAGAGCGCCTCTGCTATGAGGACAGGCTAGGAGAGATGGGCTTGTTCAGCTTGGAGAAGAGAAGGCTCCGGGGAGACCTTATAGCGGCCTTCCAGTAGCTGAGGGGGCTGCAGGAAAATGGGGAGGGACTTTTTACGTGGAGCGATAGGATGAAGGGGGAATGGCTTTAAATTGGAAGGGGGAAGGTTTCGATTAGACATTAGGAACAAATTCTTCATTATGGGGGTGGTGAGGCACTGGCACAGGTTGCCCAGGGAAGCTGTGGACGTCCCCTCCCTGGAAGTGTTCAAGGCGAGGTTTGATGAGGCCTTGAGCAGCCAGGTCTGGTGGGAGGTGTCCGTGCCCGAGACAGGGGAGTTGGAACTGGATGGGCTTTAAGGTCACTTCCAACCCAAAGCATTCTATGAACTGCCCTTCCCTCTCCTGCCTGTCAGATGTGCAGCAGCATGTGGCAGTCCTGTCAGTGGCTTAGAAGACTATTAGAAGTCTTCTAATTAGAAGTCAATTTAATTAACTTTTAACTTGTGTTTTAGGTGGCTTTTTTACAACATTAATCTATGCCAGGTAAAAATAACACCACTTCATCTTCCATAAAACTCTTACTAAGTGTAATTTTGTGTTGTGTTCATTGAAAGTCCTGTAAAAGCATGTGTTACTTGCCTTTTGCCTTCCCTTCACGTGTTTCTCATCATCCTTTTCTTTCAGGATCATGCACCATGGGTGAACCTGTACCCGAATCTGCGTTGGCAGCTGTAGCTCTTTATGGTGGTGTTAAATCTTGCTGTAAATTGGTAAGTAGATTTGAAACTAGAAGAAAAACTTGTCAGATATACCAGTGGGGGGGTTATACCTCGATATGTTCTACAGACTAATTGGTAGTGTTGATTAATTCAAACTACTCCAAAGATACCTTATCATGGAATCTTAGAATGGATTGACCATCCAGTTCCAAAGCCCCTGCCATGGGCAGGGACACCTTCCACCGGATCAGGTTGCTCCAAGTCTCATCCAGCCTTGCCTTGAACACTTCCAGGGAGGGGACGTCCACAGCTTCTCTGTGCAACCTGTTCCAGTGCTTCACCACCATTACAGTAAAATAATTTTTCCTAATATCTAATGTAAATCTCTCAGCTTAAAACCGTTCCTCCATGTCCTGTCAGTGCACTCCCTGGTAAAGAGCCCCTCACCACCTTTCCTGTAGGCCCCCTTTTTATACCACTGCATGTTATTAATTTAAAAAAGTATTAAACTAGCGTAAGGTATAGAGACTATGTACACCCTACCAGGCAAGTTTGCTGAATGCTTAGGATTATGGAAAACTAGACAGTTGTGCATAGGTCCTATTAAGATAACTTCACCAACCTTTTTGCCGTGTATCCAAGCCATACTTGGGATGATGTGCCTCAGATTCAGTTCCTTTAATTGCAAAGCAATCATATCTTGTTTCATGGAATTTCAAGTCTGTAAATTAACTGTAGAGTATTCACCCATCTTTTTGTCATCTCTTACATGTTTTTTCTAGTTTTTTGTGCCCAGTAAGGCCTCTGCTTATTTAGTTGTTGCTTTTATTAAATAGCCTGCAGCACTATTCTGCTAATACTTCCACGAATGCTTTCCTTTTATTTTCCCTTTCCGGCTATGCTCAGGAGTCTTAGAAAACACTGTGGTAGTCAATGTTTCTGCTACTTGGAGAGTTCAGTTATGATTTATTTACCCTCAGTGTTGCTGCTGCCAAATACAAACTATTATTCTTATGCAGATATAAAAAGTGCAGGTAAATTGAATTCTTTATTTTTAAAGCTGTATCTTTGCATTACGAGTAAAGTAGTGAGTCTCATTGGAAATGGTTTAAATCAATAAAGATTTCTTTTTTACTTTTTCCTATGGACAAAACAATGTACTTTAGCCGTTGTGTTGGTATAAGATATGAGGCATTTTATTCCTTAAAGTGATGTGTATGCTGTGTTATGGAAAAAAAACTTCTTGGTTCTGTGCAAGAGCTATATCTTGGGTTTCAGATTTACTTTAGTGGGAATACCACTTTGGGCTTGATGTATTGTGAGGGCGTGTGTGGTTGTGTGTGGTTTGTTTTTGTAGCAAAATCCATGCTATGGAGTGAAGATGATGTTCAGTCATCTTTTGAGATTAATTGATTTCAAAATAGTTGTTATTTTTTTTCTCTTTGTTATTGAGTTAAATTGTTAAATACATCACTGTTATAATAACTTTTGAGGATAAGCCTTGACTTACAGTTAATGTTGTAATAACTCAGAAATGTTACTTTGGGTGAAATCATGTGATTCCTTGTCAGCACCTTCGGTCTAGTTAGTAAGTCGTCCTTGCACAGCATGCTAGTATTTCCAGGAAGTCTGCCCCTGAGAGAAGAAAGGTCTGTTAAGGAAACTTTGTGAAAGATGTGTTTGGTAGTTAGTTCATTTTTATGCTTTTCTCCAGTCATATTCAGAAAAAGCTTTGCATTTCTTTGAAATGATAATGCAGCAATAAATGGACATGATACATAGTATTTATTGAATATCAGGTATACGGTGTTTGTTAAAATAATAGATGTAGGGATCTGCAAAACAGAGCGAAGTAATTTATTCTTCAGCTTCAGAGGCTCATATGGAGCACTGTGTTTTAAGTGCGTTTGGTACAGTCGTGCTGCCGTGAAGTAGTAAACCAATCACTCATTTTTATATATATGTATTTATTTAAACATGCACTAGTTGTCAAAACTTAATTATTATTTTTTGAAAACCTCTACTGTCTTCATAAACGTGTTTCCTTAGATGTTCTTGAGCGTTATATTGCTGCCTAGTACCTGATTTTGAATTATTAATTTTAGAATACTATTCCCAGTGTGATTTAATATATTGTTTAAGTTATGCTTAAGCTAAGCTACTTCTGTTTTCCCATCTTTTCATAACTATTAATCTATGGAGATTTTTTCAATGGATGTGCAGGTAACCTTAAAACAGCAACCAACCCATTATGTCAGATAACTGTAGTAAACATACTTTTTCCCCTGTTTGTTTTATTTGATTAGTTGCTTTTTGGCTGTGCTTAAGGCAAATTACAAAGATTGGATCCAAAGGGGGTAATTTGGTAGTCCAAAATACTGCAGACATCAAGTTTCCTTGGTTTCATCAGAAAACCTCTGGCAGAAGTGCATAAACGTGGGAGAATATGGAATACCAGTAGTATTTTATTCTTGGGGAAATGGTGTGGGGAGGGGGAAAGCAGGGGGAATTCACCCACCTCAGACTTCTTTTAGAAGATAACAGGATGCTGGTTAGCACTGAATGAGCATTATTAACACTTTATAAAAATTTATGTTCAGAATGTGTAGGTACATAGAAATAATTTTCCTGTCTAAGTCCTTTGTGTATGCATGAGTATTTTAGTTAATTACTAAATAATTATAGTCGATAATAGTTTACTAAATAATATTAGTTAACAATTTTGTTAATTAATGTATTGGCATTAGTATTTTAGTTTGGATCAGGAGAACATTTATAAAGCAAATATCCCAGTTGTCCCCGTCTTTCGTGTTTTGGCTTCTGTTGTGAAGAGGTCTTGGTGGAATTCATTGGGCAATAAACTAGCCCAGATAGTGTTTTTAAGAGTACAGATAACAAGCATTAAGCACGGGTGGGTGCTCTGTCTGTGGGACTAGATTTGAACCAATGCAAATTAAAAATCCCCGAAGAGCGTATGATATGAAAAGAGACGGCCCAGTACCAAACACTTTGCTTGATAGATTTGTTTCCTATTTGATCATGATGCTTGCTAATGAAGATGTAATCATAGACCATCTTTTATACTGGTCTAAATATGTGCAAGAATTACCTTTTCTTGAGAAATGGAATTGGTGACAGAATGTAAAACTTGTTTCCGTTCCTCCTTTCCCCTGATGTAAACAGTTTATGTTGGTTTAATATTTAGAAACAGTTAATCATTGCTGTAGTTAGTGTAACACATTTGCAAGATATGGAATGTTAAAAAATATGTTTATCTTTAGTGTCATGGAGTATTTAAACGGACATCACTGCATAAGCCTAAAACTGGTATGTAAACTAAACCATTGTTATGTAACTTTCGACAATGCTTTTTGTGCTGTGCTTGGATCATTTGTGATTGCTATTTCACTTTTCCCTTATTTTATCTGAATAAGTAAAAACTATTAATTCTGAGTAGAAGCATTGGTATGTAATACTTAGAAGACTGCTATACATTTGTGAGGACAGTGTAAATAGTCAATATGTACATACATGCAGTCAATTCCTGTTCTGAGGATGGAGATTTAAAGCTTGTTTTCATTACCTGTGTTTTAATTGTAGCTAGGTTTTAGCTGTGTAGATCTAAAGTCACCTTCAAGTTGATCTTTGTAGGTAAATCTTTGCTGTTATAGTATTTTTTAAACAATTTTTTAGTAATTTCAGAAAAGCAAGTGGCTCAACAGTATGCCATGTTCTTCAAAACTGTGTTCACTGTACAAATGGTAACCTCTGATACGTGGGAAACTCAGATTGACACAACCAGCTGTGTAAAACTAATTTTTACTTGTTTTCAGGCTCTCACATAATATTGCTTTTGTTCTGAGAGTACTTGATGCCACCTCAAAAGTCTAATAAGAATCTTTGCCTTTCAAAGGCAGTCTTTGAGGAAAATAGATTGTATTTTTGAAAGAGCCATGCATCACGCACATAATGGTCTCTGAAGAAAAAAAGAATATTGTTGATCTTTCTGTACCATGTTGCTATATGCCACCCTACTCTGCATTTATTGTCAAAAACAATTCAGTGGGTACAGTTAGGAGAAGCTCATATTTTGTCTGGAAAATAGCATCCCTGATAGCCATTAAACAGCTCACAGCCCTTTAGAAGCATTCTGTATTTATTAATCCATAATGTATTATATCAGTTCTATTCAAACCACAGGCAATTTCTTGGGCAAGGAATGTAAAGACTGCCAGCAGTTCCCTGTTTTTACCTCTATGTAAATTCCCTCTCCCCCTTCAATTTATAAAATAGCTCAGGGTGACAGATGTATTTAGATTGTTCACGTTTTCTAGTTCTAGTTAGGTAGTATTTAGGAATACAGTATGGAAATAACTGATGCTTTTGAATGTTTATTTGGATTTTGATTACTTGTAATGCCTGACTTGTGTAGTCTAATTCTTAACTGTTTTCTTGAAGATGTTGATCCCTGTGAAATGTGGTGCAGTCAGCCAGTTGATGTGTTAAGAGAATATTGCGATGTTATTAAAATAAGCATCTTTTGGTATCTTCTCTTCGAAAGTGAAAGTAATTTGTTGGCAGCTGGTTTGAAGTAAGTAATCATGTTCTCAAAGTGATTTCATCAGCCTTTTATGTAGGTTTTTTTTGTTACATGTGAAAGAGATTTGTATACTTTTGGTAGTGGTTAACTGTCTGCAGGAATCTTTTTATCAGTGAGTGAAGTTAGTTAAGGTCAGAAGGCATAGTTCTTGAATATACAGAAGAGTATATTAAGACTGGGTTTCTGAAGTTTGGAATCTTAAGAGTGTACTTAAATGGATACCTTATATTTCAAAAGTACCAAAAACTTTGCAGCTGTTTGGGTTTTTTTTTCCCCTACTCTGAAGGGCTTGATTTGAGTTTGTAACCATGCTCTTGCTAAGATACAAATATTGGTAATTAAGAACGTGTAAGACAGTGTTATTTTTCTAAATAATAGCATGTTCTGTTTTGAAGCAGTTCCGAGCTTTTAGCCCAGAATTGGAAGACAGTCTGTGATTTGAAGGTTTTGGAAGACCTTGTTGATTTAATGAAAAAAGTTGCTGTAAGTACTATAAGTAACTTTGTGTAAGTTTTCATGTATAATAAGTTAATTACATCTGTACCTTATGCAGCTTGGGATTATATCTTAAATTAGGCATTTCCTTTTGTTGAGTGAGTCAATTGTCTGATCGTTAAGTTCCAGCTTTCTAGAAATAAAATGTCACAGGCTTTATTACAGTTGGGATAATGTATTGAATGTTTGCAGAGTCAACAACACTGTTGACTGGGGCACCTGTAACACGCCAAGGAAGAGAGTCACATCAAGTGAGAAAGGTAGCACCATTCCTGGGTGAATAGTTTAACTACATTTTACCCCTCAGTTATTGTGTCCTCATTCAACAAATTATATTATTAAATTATATTGTTGCTGATTTAAAACAGAAACATAACACAGTATACAGTAGAAAGTATCACAAGGTTGGAAAAGACCACTGAGATCATCTAGTCCAACCTATGACCCAACACTAGCACTAGCTTGTCAGTGCAGAGGAGAGAGTCATACAAGAAATGTTCTCAGTAGCTGAAGGGAAAAGGTCTTTTTTTTGTTTTGTTTTGTTTTTTTTTTTTTCAGTTATGACATGTTTTTAAAGCAATAGGTTGGTTGAAATTCTGTGCTCAACACCAACCTATATTTTTCCATTCCACCTTACTGTTATGTGACTTTCTATCATTGGATATGCAATGTGTTGATCTTGTGGATTCATACTTCCTTATGCCCTTTTTGCTGTTCCCTTCTTCAGGCTATTTTCACCTGCCTGCACTTAAGGATGTCCCTGCAGTTTTGCCATTTTGTCTTATGGGATGAGTTCTTTCTACTATTTACTGCTCTGATAGTCTGCCGTTCAGTCTTTATATGAGAGGGCCTGTGTATATTCCTGTTTCCCTGTTTCTCTGCTTCCCTGCTCTTACTTCTTCAGCCTGTATCTCCTCCTCCATGTAAAAGATTGTATATCCAATAGTAAAATTTGTTTGGAGGAGCAGAACATGTCAGGGGAGGTAGGACTATTGTTTTGGATGGGTTTAATTGGATGCATCTGCTGGTTCTTTGGTAAGTGGATAACTGCAGAAGTGGTTAAAGTGGCTGACTTTCCTAACCAGATGTCACAGCATCCATGCGTTCTCTATTTCCATGTCATTATTTATTGATATTTTTCAACAAAAATGGTAGGGAATTATCTAGTGAATACAAGAACATTTCCTGAAATTTTGAAATGGATCAAAGCAACTGTTCAAATGATACTACATTCAAGCAGAACAGAAAATGCTGTTGAGTTGAACCTGAGCAGGTAGAAACTAAAGTTGTCAGATTTTAATAACTTGCTTTTATTTGTGTTCTATCCTTCTTACAGAAGGTTCCACATTTTATTGGTGGGATACTGAGAATTGGCAGCGGAATAGAAAATGTAAGTTTCTCATTGTTTTTAATAAGAATGCTCCTTTATGTGTGACTACAAACAAAATGTTTGTACAATTACCTAAAACTTTAAAATACTTGCATAAATAGAGTCTGTAGCTTTTGGAATATGTGGTATATAGGACTGGAGTTCCAGTTGTGTCAACTCTGAGCCACAAAATTAAATCTATGTGTGATGGGAACTGTGAAATACATATTGTTTATTTCACAGTAAGACCAAAATGAGTGAGAACTTAGAGGGTAGTTCACGTGCTGAAGATAAATGATTCCTCTTGGAGGTTGCTGCTGCAATGTGGTTGGGTGGATTTAGATTATGCACCTGGAGCCCAGGTCAGCTCTCCAGTGTCTGCTCTGGTAGCTGCTGGTGGCTTTCCTTGTTGTTTTCATGCAGATTTGCCATTTTTTGTTGAAGGCTTATTACTTTGAGATGTGTCTCTGCCTTCAGTCTTGAAGATTGCTAGATTCCGTCCCATAAACGCACAGTTCTATGTCAGTGATCTATTCTGCTTTGTCTTCTCTTTCTGTGCTGGTATTGGTCTGTTACGCTGAAAGTCTTGGTGTTGTCACAAGGCAGACGTACTTTATATGTAAAGGCAATAAGTTATTGTTAGTATAGCTGAAGTCTTCCAGAAGTAAGTATTGCAGAAAAAAAGAGAACAAGGAAACAAATACTGCTAAACAGAAAAAGTACACTAATAGTACAGTTGAAATTGTAATACACACACTTCTTAGTATCTGACTCTTCTCCTGGTGTTGTGCTCACTTTTGTACTGCTCCTTCAGATCCTAAAGTAGGGCTGTCAAACTCACAGCTCCTGCCGTTCTCCATGTGACCAGCGCTGTCAGGAGCACAGGGGCAAGGAGCTCAGCACTGCCACTGAGTAGAAACAAGGTGCCAGGCTGGATATAAAAAGGTGGAGGGCTGAATTCGGCCTGTGGGCTGTGAGTTTGACACCCGTGTCCTAAAGTGAATGGCTTCTGTCTGGTGTTTGTGTATGTGGGGTGAGGGGTATAGTCATTGCTAGCTTGAGTTCTTTGCTGTGGGGATTGCCTTGGATAATTTCTTCTTTCTTGTTCTAAGATCTACTTAAGTTCCTTTTTTTGTGTTTGGTGATGCTCTTTTATACCTTGCTTTTTATTTTCATTGGTCTGCGGGTTCAAGTTACATATGATCTTACTATATATAGTATGTTTCATGTATGTAAGAAAACACTTCTGCACAATTTTGTCCAGCTCTTTTTTTTTTTTACAATACTTGACCAGTTTATAGACATTGCTTTTCCAATGTCAGCTTGTGCCCCATCTCGTACTATTCCATGACTGTACTCCTCTAAGCTACATTAGGTGTCTCCAGTTTTCATGGCCTATACTTTATCCTATTTGGCTTGCATTTCTATGTACTGCAACATTATGTCAGTTATAGCAGAATTAACTACCTGTCGCTACTGTCTATATGAAAGCTATTGTTTTCCCATACAAAAGTAAACCAAAGTAATTGTAACCATCTGGTCAGAAATAAAACTGCTGTTTCATTTAAAAGAAAGTTAAAACAGAGCTCTAAGCAGGTCAGGACTTACTGAAAAGGCTTACTCAAAACCTGACAATTCACAGCACTGTGGCCTTGCGAACTATTTACAAAGCCTGTGGCCTCTTACTAGCAATGGTGATGCTGCCCTATGGGGCCAAAGGGCTGCAAGTAGGGCTTAGGCTGATCACTGAAATGATGTAAAAGCACTGCTCTTTGGAGACAGATCGGAAATCTTTTGAGATTCTCAAATAGTGTTTCTGATTCATTCTGAAGGCCTGGGAATAGCTGAGTAAGTGTGTGGTTTGGAAACCTGCTGATTCATCTTCATTATCAAATTCCGTGTGTGGTAAAACTGTACTCGTTACATTTGTTGGTTTGTGAACTTTGGATTGTGGACATTCTTAGTTTTCCTATGTTTATAGAATCATGGAATCATTTAGGTTGGAAAAGACCTGTAAGATCGATCATAAGAGTCCAGACCTTAACCTAGCACTACCAGCTCCATTACTAAACCATATCCTTGCTCACCCCATATACATGTCTTTTAGATATGGCTAGGGATGATGACTCAAAAACTTCCCTGGGCAGCCCATTCCAATGCTTGACAACCCTTTCAGTGAAGAAATTCTTCCTAGTGTCCAATCTAAACCTTCTCTGGAGCAACGTGAGGCCGTTGCCTCTCATCCTAGTTTGTCACTCTTTTTCCCCACTTTCTGTTTTCTGCTGCCTTCTCTGAGTTAACTGCAAAAACTAAAATAAAGATATTGAAATTAGACAGTACTGTAGCAGATAGCAAAAAAAAGAAGCAGAATAGATACAACTGTATGTTACTGCTGGATAACCCAGTTCCTTTATTTTTAATGGTATTTGTCTTAGTTCTGTGGGTTTTCAAATTATTTTTCCAAATCTGTAGGCCTAGATAGTGTGGGAGTATCCAAAGCAATGAGATTTTCCACTTGATCTCTGTCCTTTATATAGAGCTCTATAGGTCAAACAGTTTAAGTACAATGTGAATAGAAGAGAAGTCATGATTTACAGAATTGTAAATTGCCCAGGTCTGCCTGTCTAACAGCCTGGACAATGCTGGGCTTTTAATCAGGCTTGTCCCTTTATACTGAAGCAATTCTGTGTGCTGTTACCATAAGCGGATTCTAAATCCAATTCTACAATTTGAATGACTCACCTGTTGAAAGAATGACTGTGTTCATTTTGTGAATATGTCAAATTATGTTGTCCTTAAGTTGTCCAGATACTTATATATTTGCACTGTTGTCTTTTTCAAAGGCTAACAAATCAGGAACAAGTGCATAGTGTATGTGCTACAGTAGTATTGTTCGATATATTTATGTGGAGTGCTTCAGCTACATTGCTGGTGGTTACAGTTTTTGGTTTAGACTCTGCTTTGTATAGTATTAGTTACATTTTTTTTTTCCCTTTTGTCTTCCTTTTCTTCAATTGAAATAGGGTGTCTTTGATGTTAGGGATGCACTTGATTGGGTCAGATACACAGGTGGTTTCAGTTTTCTGCAGAAGCTGGAAGAACTTGCTGGTTTTGGTTTGGCCTGTCTTGAAGTTTTCTTCGCTGAATGTAAGTTTGAAACGTTTTGGAGAAACAATGGAGTGTAACATCACCTGTTTTGTAGTTATGACGTAATTAATATTTGTATGCATTTTGCTAGTCTAGAAGTGAATGGAAAAGTGACTGGAAAGATAATGGTGGTGGTGTGGGTTTTTTCCTTGCTCTTCACGTATCTGAACTAGCAAATTCTTTCATGACTCTCTGTATGTGATTTATACTTACAATGCATATGTTCTTTCTGAACAGGAGTCCAGAATACTTTTTCATTTTGGTGTTCCTTGTGGGCTGTATTTATGACCTGTTATCCTTAGTATTAAATTGAAAGTTGCTTGAAATATTATTTCATCTTTCTGTTAAACATTTTGCAGAAGTTTAGCCAAAAATATTTATCGAAATCATACTATTATTAAAAAATGGCTTGTGTAGCTCATGAGAATTACCTTAACATATTAACACTAGCAGCAGAACTTCTGCTGAAAGGGCAAAAATGTTTCTAGATGCTCTGTTATTATTATGTGTTAAATGGCCCGTATTCTAGTCTTATTCTTTGCATAAATTCATTCTAACTCAGCTGTTGCAGTAACTGACAGGTGATAGAAATTGAATTCCATTTGAGGAGAAGACTCTTTTTATAGCTAAGTACTGAAGTACAAATTGTTTTAAATACAAATATTTGAATTTAAAATGTCTTTAAAATACAATAAGTTTCGCTTGATTACTTGAAGTTAGGCAATTGCTTAAGTGTTTGGCGGTCTGCAGCCAATTATTTTGGGCTTACCCACTAAAAAATTATTCCTTTTTCTTTTGAATGTTTCTACTGCTTGAAATGTTTCTATTATTTAGTTAGTATGTCAAATTTTGCTTCTTGTCAGGAAACAGAGCTTGATTCTTAGCAGCGGAGGATAAACCCTACTTGTCCTTGGTAACTTTTTCACCTACTGTACTTTTCTGGATTTTGTCTGCAGGTGAACGTTGTATTACTAAAGTTGCTTTGGAAGACTGTAATTTAGTTGAAGAATTTAAAGCTATGACCTGTGAAAACTGTAAGAAGGTGAGAGAACATATTAGAATGTGTTTGCGCTTTTCTTCTTTGTTATTTTTTGAGGTTTTTTTGTATGATCAAAGATTATAAAAATGACTGAATGATCAAAGGTGAAGATAAAGGCTTCCAAAGCTTGAATAATTGTCCTGACATAAAAAGTTGCCTTGCGAGGTCCTGGCCCAATAAATAGAAAAATAGTTGTTTACGTCGCCAGTGTACATTGGAGACTGTTCCCCTCCTCATCCCCCAGAAAACTCAGGAAATGCACTTATGTTGATAAAAGATTGTTCAACTTGATTCTTTCAAAACAGAAATAAGATGCCTTCAAATTCTTTGTCATGTGTTCCTTCAGTGTAGTGTTTGGGTTTTTCTTATAGGAGTCTAGTTAATTCCTGTATCTTCCTTGCTACGATTTCAGCTATGCTGAAAGGTACTGAGTAGGGAACTGGTTGAGCTGTGCTGTACTCAGCCTACTTTGCTGTTTGATACATGCTCACTTTTGGTGACAATAATATTATGGAACCCATGAGACCTTTTGAGTTAGTCCTCTTTTTGAATTATTGTTCACTGTATTTTTGTCTGCATAATATTTTCATTTGTACACTTTTAAGCTTATTAATTGCAATAAATTAAAAGTATTAAATTACAACTAGTAGTGCAAATGTAATGTGTTTTTACAAGCATAAAAACTTATCTGCCTCTTGTCAAATGTTTTGTTTACTTCTCATTGCAGCTGAGATTAATTACAATGGTTGCCAAGTTGTTTTTTCTTGATTTCACAGAACAGTGAATCTATGAAACAGAAAGGAAATGAGGAATTTTCCCAAAGAAACTTTCATTGTGCTATAATGTCATATACGAAAGCCATAGAATTTTGGTAAGAACTAAACTGGGTAACTAGATTGTGTTATGTCATATGCATTCAGCTCATTCAGATTTATCCTGATTTTGTGTAGTTTTACATCAGCTACTCTACCTAAGGGCCAAATGATGATAATTTCTTTTTAAAAAAAGCTACGTAACACATTTTTCATTCTGTTTTATTTCTTGTTGCTGGTGGCTGTTGGTGCTTTTACTGCCCCAAAATTCTGCTTAGGGTTTAAAGCAGATCTAATTTTACTAACAGTAAGTATAATAAACTTGAAAGGAAATAAGTTATTTGGAGTGAACAGCCACTTTTGGTATCATCCCTCCTAAATATTTTTCCAGCAGAACAGTATGACCAACTCTTGCAAATATTTATTATCTTGGCTGTGATGCAGAACTAGTGAACAGGAACAAATATTTGTTTTTAAGTATCTGTTCTTGGCAACTCTGTATATGACAAGCTTGATATCCTTTTGGAAAAAAATTAAATAAGACTTTGAAAACACCATCTGCTGAACAGCTTTGGAGACTTTCCTGGGCTCTCTAAAAGGGCAGGGAGACAGAGATTAAATGAGAATTTGTCCTATGCATATGGAGCATTTACTGCCTTTTTGTAGTCTGCATGTAATGTGAACTAGCTATGGAACGCTACCTTGGTGTAATCGCTGCTTGTGTTGCAGTTGTGCAAATGCTGCTTTTACGAGTTCGGGTGTGTATAAAATATGTTGCAATTTGTAAAGTTCCTCCCTTTTATAAAAATTGATTGTGCAAACTGTTTTATTCTTTCCTTTTGAAGTTTGTAGCTTTATAATTGTGCAGCTGATGGGATTAGCGTATTGCTGATGTCTTGCTTCAGATTTTATGTCACAAAGTGGGATACGCCCCAAATTCAAGTAGATTTTAGCCTCCCTGAGTAGCTGAATAGGCTCACTTTCAAGTGAATGTATCTGAGATGATGGAGCAGGCTGAGAAGGCTTTGCTCGGGGTAGTTGATTATGGGGAGTGGGGAAGCAGAATTCTGTGAAAGAGCAAAGGAAGTCTCATGGCTTCTAGGGGTTGTAGAGCTAAGATGTTGTTACAGCTGTTTGCTGGAAACAGTTCTTTGTCCTTGAGGCGCTTCTGGAAGGTGAAGGGTAGCTCAGTGATGTCTGATGGCTAGGAAATCCTTTGTCTGCTCTGTGCACTGGCTTCCCTTTCTCATTCTTCCAGTGTGAGCTGACTTTCATCTGCTTCATCTTCACACTCCTTCCCTAATTAGCTGCATCCTCTTCCTCTCAAGCAATTGCTGGATTACATATAGTGATTGCCTCCCCTCTCATTCTCTGTTAGATATGTTGGGGGGGTCAGTGAATGCCTTAGCTGTTTAGAACTGCTGCTTAGTCTATCCAGTCAGGCAGAGGGTTATGAAAATAGTTGTAGACCCAGTGATTCAGAAGTGACCATGGGATGTTTGATTCAATTAGGCCCTCAAAATTAGGAATTCCAGAACAAAATAAAATGTATGTAACACTTGAGCTAGGTTTTCCATGCTTTATGCTTTTTTTGTCTCGTTGGTTGGTTGGTTTGAGTTTGTCTCTTTTTTTTTTTTTTAAAGAGCTGAGATTGTAGGGAACATACTTACCATAAATTAGCACAGTTTAAGGTGTGCTTTGATATGTTTGTCAGAGCCTAGTGAGTTGGGAAAGGAGTTTAAATCTCTGCTTTTTTTGTAATTTTTTTTTTAAGTAGGCTGAAAGTGAATTGATTTGATTTGGAGTTAAATTGATTGCATTAGTGGGCCTGAATCTTACAAATTATTACATAATTAAAATTATAATTCTCAGTGCCTGTAAATCAATGGGACCGTTTGAGGAAGCTTGTATGTAGTTGTTGGTGCTAGAGTGTTTGCAAACTTTTAATGTGAAAACTTACATTTTTTTCCCTTTAAGATTTTTGAAAGTGATCTATGTTACTAACTTTTCTTTTATTTTTTTTTAAGTCCTGTAAACCATCTGCTGTATGGAAACCGAGCTCTTTGTTTAATTCTCACAAGACAGTACAAGTAAGTAACTCCTTGTTTATAATCTGAAGTGTTGTGGGATCTGCATTAAAAATTGGCTATATACTTAGAAAAATTAGTATTTCTTTTAAAACTGAGTACATACAAAGTGTGAATATACTACCTCACAAAACTGATATTAAGAAAAAATTAATGGTATGAGCTGTATCTGTTGGCAGGATGTAATGCCATTTTAAATTAGGGGGATGTTATCAACAGGGGAAAAAAAAAATCCCAGTACCAGCGAGTATTGTGATTTTTATTAAACCTCAGTGTGGGTATGAGGATTATCTTGTTTTCTTGTTTATGAGCAAAGTGGATGAATACCTTTTTATGTAAAGCCAACCCAAGAATTTATTGTTAGTGTGATTGAAGTCTTATACTAGTGACTGAAGTGAAGTCTTAGGGGTCTGGTTGTTATTAGTCCAGATAATTGTTGAAATAAAAAGAAATAATAACAGTCTAACTAAAATTGCTTATCCACATGGTTCTTGGTTTCTGCCCCTTTTCCTGGACTTATGCTCACCCCTTCACTGCTCCTCTGGGTGGGTACTAAAGTTGGCAGTTCCATTGCTGTAGCAGTGGGGTTACAGAGCTGTCAGCATGCAGAGTCCTTCTCTAGGAGGAAAACAATGTTCATTCTAATACTTTCTTCTTCCTTACTCTGGAATCCCCTTGGGGTCACTTTTTGTGTTCACAAATGGGCTATTATAACTTTGCTTTGTCTTTGTTCATCTGCAGCTCCATTTTACATCTGAGTTTGCTGTCCGTGATACTTTTTATAGCTATTACTTTTTCTTTTTTACTCTTAAAGTCTGTTTGTCTAGAATTGTCATGTCTTTAACTGACCATCGGTGAATTGTTTATAGCCATGGGGTCTCCAGTCTTAAGCTTGTGCCTCATCTCTTGTCATCTTGTACCTGTACTCCTTTACATTGCATCCTGTGTCTCCACTTCTCAAGGCCTCTGCTGTTATATCAAAGTTTTACTTCTTTAGAGGACATCATAATTTTGGAGTCATACGTACCTCATCCTGTATAGATAGCAGTAACAAGCAGTTATTCCATCTAAATCTGTGGTTGTACCACACTGAGATAAACAAAGGTAGAACATATTGGCCATAGACACCAGGTCAATTAGAGAAATTGCTGCCACAATTAAACCAAATAAAAGAAAGCTGCAGGCAGGTTAAGCTGTAGTTCAGGCTTGGCAAGACAGAGAAGCCTCAGTCCTGAGGCTGCACATTCGATACTGAGCTTATGGCCTGCTATTAGTGGTGGCAATACTATAATATAGCACTGTGCAGTTCTATAGTGTTGTCCACATCGTCTGCTGGAGAGTTTTGTGGCTTTACCCAAGGCATGTGTTAGTCCCTTTTTTGTGGTCACATTCCCTTCTAGGCTTTGGTATGGGACAGAGGCTCTCATTACAGCTGGCTCTCCTCTCTTGGTGGTGTGACAGTACTTGAGGGCACCTTTCCTAGCACTGCACAAGGCTGTTGAAAGGTGGCACTGAAAGAAGGACTGGTTAGGTGTAAATAAAGCATAACAGTGTACGCTGGAGATTGAGACAAGTGCTTCAGTTTTATTCTAATCTTTTCAACTGCTTTTTTAATCTCGTAATATCTGTTGCCCAATCTCTGTTTTTTACTCAAGTATTTTTCCTCATGTTTGCTTCCTTTGCAAAACCTTCCTGGTGCAGTTTCTTCCATTCTAGTCACTAGTTCTGCAGGCGTTTTTAAATTACTGGCTTTTAAAAATGTATTGCTACATCTCTAAATTCTGACTGTACTAGCTGGGGTTTCTGTACCTGGCAGGGAGTGGTTCTAACTTGCTTTCATTTCACTGATTAATTTTTTCTGAAATCTCTGAAAAAATTTGTTTTGTAAGACATACTGTTTCTCTTTAAATTGTTGTCTCTTTCAGGCTTTTCTTTAGTATCCAGCTTTCATTCTCCTCCTTCAGATCCCTCTGTAAAAGCTTTACTGCTGTAAGTTAAAAAAACAGTCATAGAGACAAGGCAGTGAAACCAGATTATTTTCCATATTCCCTTTCTTTTTGAAGTTAAAATAATTAGCACCTCATAGGCCTTTGCAGGCCTCTCAAGTCTTGCTGCAGACATTTGCTGAAGGCTTCACTGAGCCAAAATGACCCAGCTAACAAAGGAGTAAGGCATTTGTAAGCTTCCTCATCTGAAGTAATCCATATGTTCCATATGAATCCAACTCTTCGTTGCAATTTACTAAATCCTGCTGATCTGACACAGCTGTAGTTGATTGAAGAAGGAATGGTATATCCCAAAGGTATATAAACTCCATAACTTCTTGCTTCAGACAGCGTTGTTGTTATCAGCAGAGGTCATCGCTGCTGCTGCTTTCTGGTCTCTCCTGTAGCTGTAGGGATAGTCTGCTTCTCTTCTGACCTGACCAGAATTGTAAATCCGGTTATTCCACAACACCTCACTCTCGTCCCTCAGGCCCAAGGGGGAGCGGCCGCAAGTTGCGCCAGGGCAGGTTTAGACTGGACATTAGGAAGAATTTCTTCACTGAGAGAGTGGTCAGGGATTGGAACAGATTGCCCAGGGAGGTGGTGGAGTCTCCATCCTGGAGGTGTTTAAAAGACGGTAGATGAGTTTCTTAGGGATATGGTTTAGTAGGGAGACAGGCATGGTTGGACTCAATGATCTCAGAGGTCCCTTCCAACCTTATGATTCTATGAGTCTATGATTCTACCTTGTGTATAGAAAGTCCAAGTGGGGCATATACTTTGGCTTTAAGTTGTTGGGAGTTTTGGAGGTTACTGTCTTTGGAGGTTACGGTGTTCAGCAGGTAATACTTGGGCCCTCAGATCTCTAGCTATGATCATGTAACTATAATATAAATTCTGTCAAAATACTTTGGTATCCAGGGTTTTTTATTAAGGCTTGGCTTTTTAAAGGAACACTTTGTTATAACCCAGTTAATGGGTGGGTATATATGCAGAAAAGCTGGAAAACCTAGTAGCTAAGGGGAGGGAATAAATATCTGATGGTTGAAATAGACTGTAACATTTTAACCCAGGTAGGTTTTGGCTGAGAGGCAATATCTGGCCATACCTTTGTACAGGTGCATGAACTCTGCTTTTGTTCACATCATGTCCATCTGATCTGTAGATTTTTCTGAAGTGTAAATGATAAATACCTCTTCTTTTTTTTTTCCTCTCTTCTCTCAGGAAGGCGCTTGCTGATGGAAAAAGAGCCACGATTTTGAAGCCTAATTGGCCAAAGGTTAGTTTCATATACATTTCAAAATTGTCTTTTGTTAGTACTGTAAACCAGCACAAGAACCCAGAGTCTGAATTACAGGTTTGACCCAGGTAGATGTGACATGTTCTTATCTACATTTAGTGTTAACGATAGTAGAATGAAGACAGTACCCTTGTGGACTGAGAATTCTGCTTCAGCCAGGTACATAGTTTGCTTGTATTTCTATATTAAAAATGTTATTTTGATGTGCTTGTGAATGTTGTTACAGGGTGTTCTGCATGTGTAAAGACAGAAGAAAATGTTGAATACATTGTTGTGCATAGCTATATCACAATGCTTTCAAAAATAATACATGTAGCTGTTACAGTAGAAAAAAAAATCCTGATTAATGACCAATGTGTATTTCTCAATAATCTTGGGCTACAGAAGAGTAAATAAGGGATAATTACTGAATTGCAAAGTAGTAGTTGAGATTAGGGGAAAAAGCAAATTTGCTCTTTTCCAAAGCCAGAGGCTAGATACTACTCCCAGTGAGTTATCTTTCTGTTTCAGTATGCTGAGTAGTTGAAAACTTTGATGTATTATTTATCATGTGAAGTGAACGGATGGAGTAGATAACTTTCAAGCATGTGAAATTTTGCTTTATAGTGTCTGCTGCAGTTTTTTTGGCTATAAATTGTTTTCTTATTTCTGTTGTATGAATGCTTGAAATTCAAACTGCTGTCCATGTAGGGTCATTACCACTTCTGTAAGGCACTGTCATTGCTGGGAGAACACCAGCTGGCTTTGGAAGCAAATGAAAGGGCTCTGGAACTATGCAAGAATATTCTTCATGGATTTAAAGATCTCATTCAACAAAATGAAAAGTTAAAGAAGACATTAGAAGAAATCAATGGTAACCTTTTCTGATTTCAAGATCTACCTTGAAAATGGCAAAACTGTTTCATTGGTAACTTGCCTTTTAAGCTAGCTAATTTTTTTTTCTTCCTATGTAATTTCCTGTAGGTGTTAAACAACATGAAACAAAACCAAAGAAGTCTCTTGAGAAAAAGTAAGCAACTGTTGAGTTTGCTTTTTCTTTTAAAATGAGAAATGCTTATATGTAATATAAATTGTGACTAATATATAATATAGATAATTGCTTAAATTTTGTTATCTATCAGTAAATAAAAAATGGAAGGAATAAGATTATCAGAACTGTAACCAGAGTGCAGCCTAGGAGTAAAGAGGACTGATAGGAACTAAATAAGCTATCTTGAGATGCCTTACACTTCCAGGTGTTTTCCTTTCAGTATTAAGTTTACTTGTTGTGGAAATAATAGGAAAACATTTTCATGTTTCTTGTCTTCCCAAATTGAAGTACTTTGCTGTTGAGGCAATTTTATACCTGAAAATATGTTAACTTTGCTATATAATGTTCACTAGGAGATTAAGCTCATGTGAGAAACCGAGTACTAGCAAATGCATTTTGGCAATGATAAAAGTCAATGTGTATGTTAATTTGTAGGAACTTGGTTTTGCCACATGGATTCTTGTTCTTGCCTTTTCTTGAATACAGAGTCTTCTTACTGAGACTCTGTATTCACAGGTTCAGCTAAGTTACAATATATACTGTAACTTTTGTATTAACGTTTTTCTGAATGTTCTTTTTGATTTTTAATGGTCTACTTGCAGTGATGTGCTATCATTTGAAACAGTACAGTAAGTAAACTACTAAACAGCTTTTTCGAAACCTGAAAAATCTGGAAGAACTTAAATTCTTGTTTCCCATTCTATATTGCACGAAAAAAAAGTGGTTTTGGGCAAGATTTTTTTTTAATTGATTACCATTTTTTTTTAAATGAATGTGCAGTAATTCAGTTCCTGTCCCCTCCATAGAAAATGATGGAATTTTTTTTGTTCTATTTTTTGTATGGCCTTGGATTGTGCAATTTGAAGGCATAAAAATTGCTGTTTGATCAGTTTCTTTAAATATGCTAATTCCATTATGTTTCTATGAGGGACAGACTCCCTTTTTTTATCTTCATGATATACGTGTTTTAAATACGGAGGAAAGACATCAACATTGGAAGAACTAGAGTTCTCTCTTTTTACATATCAGAGACTGCAGTTCTTCAGAATCTCGTTTAATAATCTCTCAAGAACAAAAAGAACTAGTAAAAGACAAGAAGAGAACACAGTCACATCCTAAAGATCATCTTTATCATCAAAAACATTATACCAGGGTAAGTTACACGCTGCATCTGAAATTAAAAGACTAACAGTGTGATGATTTTCATCACCTTGCAATGTGTTATTTAATGGTATGACTGAAATTTTGCAGCTACTGTGTTTTAGTAATTGTGTACTTTCTCAGCCAAGTGCACTTTTCCTCTAATAATGAAATACTAGGTCTGTGTTCAGAACTTTGGGTTTGAAAGGAGGTGGGAAGTGGTTGCTTGAATGAGAAGGTGGAGGCTATATGCTGTGAGGAGGAGAGGGGTCTGTTTGGGGTTATCTGAAGTGATGAAGTCATGTCGGATTCATCAACTGTCCAGTCCTCCCTCTCAGTGTTTATTCAGATGTGGACTTCCCTTGGCTTTGGAAGAGGATTCAGTTAGCATGTGCAGGAGTAATGGAGTTCAGTGGAAGATGCTTTAGCTAAAGTTAGTTCGTATACAGGGTGTTTGCTATACTGGAGCATTGCTTTGCGCTGATATTGTGATGTTAGGGTGTTTACATGGTTATAGACCATTATTTTCATGCTCTGATAAGTAGATGCCCTTTGTATGGGAAAAGCATTGTTTAAATAGTATGCTTAAGTGTATTTTATTTAAAACTAGGGTCTTGCAGTTCGCAAATATCCGTTTGGTTTATGTGTTTAAAACAAGTATAGTGATAAGTTGCAAGATGGTTTTGTGTTATTTTAGTAGCCCTTTGTAATTCTTTAGATTCATTCCTTCAAAGACTGTTCACAGGCATAAATGTTCTAGATTAATTTTATGAACTCTTTTGGTGAGGAAGGCTTAAAAGAGAAAGTGGAGCTCTCATGGGGCAGAATTAGACTGCTTAAAGAAACATTGCCAAAGGTAGCAGTAAAAGTGGTTTTATTGAACGAAGAGGGTGTAAAAGTGAGGCTTGACAAAGTCTAATGGCAAGGGTCAGCCTGCTGAAGAGAGTGTATCATAGCGATGCAAAGTTACCAATACAAGACCTTAAGGCTTTAATACAGGGTCATGTGTGGTATTGGTCATTTACCAAAGATCTGCAGTTGGTAAGGCATTTCTCAACCTCGGGGAGTAACCTTGAGGGGCATCCCAACTGAAGGGACATTGACTGCCATGCTGCCAGCTACTTAGGAGGGAGAGCTCAAAAAAAGCTCACTCAGGCTGTCATATTTATGGAATCAAGCAGTTGGCTTGTAGTCAAATTATGTGCAATGGAAGAGGTAAGCTTGAGACTCCTTGTAGCCACAACTTTTGTTCCTTGGCCAAATTAGCTTTGGAAGAACTGTCTGCTATTTATGTGTTAATCGGATAATCATTGTTCCAGCTTCAAAGCTTATATACATCAAAGCTCACCACGTCACTCTGTCCATGTGTTGAGTTTTCAGGAATGGGTTGGAACTGGAGAAGTCACGGCCTAGGCCTTTGCGTCCTTTGGAGCCTGAACCAAACTACCACTAGTTTGGTCAAGCTATTGAGTGCATCCATTCACAGAAGTCTAATAGAATAATCATAGAATGGTTTGGATTGGAAGGGACGTTAAAGCCCATCCAGTTCCAAACACCTCCCACCAGACCAGTCTGCTCAAAACCCCATCCAACCTGGCCTTGAACACTACCAGTGAGGGAACAGCTTTCCTGGGCAACCTGTGCCAGTGCCTCACCACCCTCACGGTGAAGAATTTCTTCTTAATGTCTAATATAAATCTTCCTTCAAATTTAAAGCCATTCACCCTTGTTCTGTCACTACTTTACCTTGTAAAGTGAAGTCCCTGCCTGGCTTTCTTCAGGTACTGGAAGCCTGCTATAAGTTCTCCCCAGAGCCTTACCTTCTCCAGGCTGAACCAGCCCATCTCAATCAGCCTGTCCTCATAGCAGAGGTGCTCCAGAATAGTATGAACTTAAAAGAGGCTTAATAGGATAAACTTGGTTCATGAGTAAATTTTGTTCCTGAAAATTACTTAAACTAAGGGTATAAATTAATGAAGAATGACCAAAGATAGCCACCAAGATAGACTCTTATTCTGCCTTTATAAGGTTATTTTACTGTTGAAATGCAATGGCATACTGTGTTGTCATGGTTTAACCCTGGTAGGCAGCTCAGCCCTATGCAACTACTTGCTCACTCACAGTATCATAAGGTTGGAAAGGACCTCTGAGATCATCAAGTCCAACCTATAACCTAACACTAACACCAACACTAACACCAACCATCATCTAAACCATGGCACTCAGTGCCTCATCCAGTCTCCCCTTAAACACCTCCAGGGTTGGCGACTCCACCACTTCCCTGGGCAGCGCATTCCAATGACCAATCACCCTTTCAGTGAAGAACTTTTTCCTAACATCAAGTCTAAACTTTCCCTGATGAAGCTTGAGTCCAAGCCCTCTAGTTCTGCCACTGGTCACCCGAGGGAAGAGACCAACCCCTGCCCGACTACAACCTCCTTTTAGGTAGTTGTAGAGAGCAATGAGGTCTCCCCTGAGCCTCCTCTTCTCTAGACTAAATAGCCCCAACTTCCTCAGTCGCTCCTCATAGGGCTTGTACTCCAGCCCCTTCACCATCTTCATTGCCCTCCTCTGAACACATTCCAGTATCCTAACATCTTTCCCAAACTGGGGGGCCCAGAACTGTACACAGTATTCAAGATGAGGCCTGACCAGTGCCGAGTACAGGGGGACGATAACTTCTCTGGCCCTGCTCACTACACTATTCCTGATGCAGGCCAGAATGCCATTGGCCTTCTTGGCCACCTGGGCACACTGCTGGCTCATGTTGAGCTTCCTGTCCACCAGCACTCCCAGGTCCTTTTCTGCCTGACTACTCTCCAGCCACTCTGTCCCCAGTCTATAGCTCTGCATGGGATTGTTGTGTCCAAAATTAAGTACCCGACATTTGGACTTATTAAACATCATCCCATTAGAATCAGCCCATCTCTCCAGTCTGTCCAGGTCCCTCTGTAGGGCCATCCTATCCTCTAGCAGATCAGCCCTTCCTCCCAGCTTGGTATCGTCTGCAAACTTGCTGATGATGGACACAGTCCCCTCATCCAGATCATCAATAAAGATATTAAACAGGACGGGACCCAACACCGATCCCTGGGGGACACCACTGGTTGACCGCCCACCAACTGGATGAGACACCATTCACCACCACTCTTTGGGCTCGGCCATCCAGCCAATTCCTAATCCAGCACAGAGTCCTCCCACCTAAGCCACGGGCTGCCAGCTTCCCTAGGAGTCTACTGTGGGAGACAGTGTCAAAGGCCTTGCTAAAGTCCAGGTATACCACATCCACAGCCTTCCTCTCATCCACCAGGCGAGTCACATGGTCATAAAAGGAGATCAGGTTGGTCAGGCAGGACCTACCCCTCCTAAACCCATGCTGGCTGGGCCTGATCTCTTGGCCATTCTGCAGGTGCCGTGTGATTGCACCCAGGATTATCTGCTCCATAATTTTACCTGGGACTGAGGTCAGGCTGACAGGTCTGTAATTACCTGGATCATCCTTACGGCCCTTCTTGTGGATGGGCGTCACATCGACCAACTTCCAGTCTTCTGGGACCTCTCCAGTGAGCCAGGACTGTTGAAAGACGATGGAGAGCGGCTTAGCAAGCTCATCCGCCAGCTCTCTCATCACCCTAGGATGGATCCCATCCGGCCCTATAGACTTATGAGGGTCCAAGCGGCTCAGCAGGTCTCTGACTTCTTCCTCATGGATTGCAGGAGGGCCATATTTCACCCTGTCCCCATAAACCACTTCAGAGGGCCAACTGTCAAGCGTACTGACATCCTTGCTGTTGAAAACTGAGGCAAAGAAGGCATTAAGTACCTCAGCCTTCTCTGCATCTTTGGTTACTATATTTCCCCCCACATCCAACAAGGAGTGGAGGTCGCTGCTGCCCTTCTTTCTACCATTGATATATTTATAAAACCTCTTCTTATTATCCTTAACAGAAGTGGCCAATTTGAGCTCCAGCTGGGCTTTTGCTTCCCTGATTTTCTTCCTACACGACTTAACAACATCTTTGAACATGACCTGGCTTACGTCCCCTTCTTTCCAACGACGATACATCCTCTTTTTCTTACTTAGTTCCTTCAGAAGCTCCCTACTCATCCAGGCTGGCCATCTGCCCCTACGACTCTTCTTACAACACATGGGGACAGCCCGCTCCTGCGCCTCCAAGATTTCATTCTTGAAGTGCATCCAGCCTTCCTGGACCCCCTTGCCACTAAGAACTATTTCCCAGGGTACTTTCCTGACCAGTTCCTTAAATAATCCAACATCTGCCTGCTGAAAGTCCAGCATCGATGTCCTGTTCCTGGCTTTTCTTGTTAAATTGTTTAGAGGGAACTCAATTATCTCATGATCACTACACCCCAGACAGCCCCTGACAACAACATCACCCACCAGCCCTTCTTTGTTTGTAAACAGCAGGTCAAGAAGAGCCTCACCCCTGGTGGGCTCACTCACCAGCTGTGACAGAAAGCAGTCCTCAATACACTCTAAAAACCTCCTGGACTGCCTCCTCTCAGTGGTGTTAAGTTCCCAGCAGATATCCAGAAGATTAAAGTCTCCTAAAAGAACAAGGGCAGCCAATCTAGAGGCAGCCTCCAGCTGTTTAAACAATAGAAGATCCAAATCCTCCTCCTGGTCGGGCGGTCTGTAACATACTCCAACCAGGAGGTCAGACCTGACTGCTCCTCTGACCCTTCCCCATAGACACTCAACCTGGTCATCACCGATCTCTACTTCAACAGCATCCAGGGTTTCCCTAGTATAGAGGGCCACCCCTCCACCCCTCTTCTCACACCTGTCTCTCCTGAAGAGCCTGTAGCCTTCCATGGCAGCACTCCAGTTATGAGAGTCGTTCCACCATGTTTCTGTGATAGCAACTATATCATAGCTCTCCCGCTGGACCAGGACTTCTAGCTCTTCCAGTGTGTTCCCCATACTGCGTGCGTTTGTGTACATGCACTTCAGTTGGGTTACTGATGACACCCTTTGAGATGGTTCATCCTCCACAGCAACATCTTTGGTGAGCCTAATAACTCCCCCCTCCCCTTTCATGCCTAGTTTAAAGCCCTCTCAACAAGTCCTGCCAGCTCCTGAGCTAGAATCCTCTTACCCTTTGGAATTAGATGAGACCCATCTGGGTCAAGCAGGCCGGGTGCCGTAAAGGTTTCCCCATGATCATAGAACCCAAAATTCCTCTGCCAGCACCAGCCCCTAAGCCATTTATTAAGTGCATATATTCTCTTGTTCTTATCTGTATACATCCCTGCCACTGGAGGAACCGAGCAGAACACCACCTGTGCTCCTGCCCTATCTAATGACCGTCCCAGCTCCTGGAATTCCTTTTTAACTACCCTTGACCCTCTTTTTGCTAGCTCATCACCACCAGCCTGGACCACCAGAAGCGGGTAATAATCTGAGGGTTTAATGAGGTCCGGGAGTCTCTTGGCAATGTCGCCTACCCGGGCTTGGGGAAGGCAGCAGACTTCCCTATGAGCTGGATCCATCCTACAAATAGGGCCCTCCATCCCTTTCAGAAGGGAGTCTCCCACTACAATGACCCTCCTATTCTTTTTATTACTTGAAGTCCTGACCTGTCTGATGGGCAGTGTGAGGTTCACAGCCTCCTCGGGTGAGTTCTCTGTAATACTATCCTCCACCTGAGCGTCCTCCACCTGAGCATCAAATTCCAGTACCCCAAACTTGTTTTGTAGGGGCAGCTGGAAAGGTGGCATTTGAAAGGGAGGTCTATAACCCCTACGAGAGCAGACCTGCTCCCAGTCCTCCTCACCAACCAGGTCTCTCCCCTTATCCTGTTGATGAGGAATATGGCATTCCTCAGCCTCCTGGGAGGATTACTGGGAGGAGAGAGGGTTCTACTTCACCAGTCACCTTAGCGGGGTGGGGAGAAAATCATAAGTGTAAAAGTGATAAAACCTGTGGGTTGAGATAAAGACAGTTTAGCAAGAAAAGCAAAAGCACACATGAGCAAAGGGAAACAAGGAGTTCATTCCCTAGTTCCAGGTGCATGTTTAGCTTCCAGGGAAATAGAGCCTCATTATACATAATGATTACTTGCGAAGACAGTTGGCATAACTCAGAACTTCTTCCCCGTCTCCTTCTTGCTCCAGCTTTTACTGTTCTGCACAATGTCATATGGTCTGGGATGTCATATGGGGTCAGTTGTCCTGGCTGTTTCCCTTCCCAGCTTCTCATTCACCCTCAACCTACTTGCTGGTGGGACAGTGTGTGAAACAGAAAAGTCCTTGACACTGTGCGAGCACTGCTCAGCAACAGCAAAAACATCCCTGAGTTATTAACACTGTTTTAGTTACGCTGTGAATAAAATTAACTATCCCAGCTGAAACCAGCACATGCTTCTATTCATTAAAAAACACACACCCCTCCCGCTCTAAAAAAAAAAAGATGAGAAAATGGAAATTTGGGGGATTTTGTTGATGCTTAGGTTGTTTTGGGTGTGTTTCGCTGGTTAATATCAGTGGTGTTTCCCAACTGATGCTGTCTTAGTGCCTGTCACATTTCCAGTATCATGGAGAGCCTGTAAACCATTCCAGTGCATAAATTTTCCTGAGTGGTTTGCTTTGCTGCACACGTGCAGGACTGCAACAGTCCTGTAACAGTATGGAATTAAAAATTTAATAATCAGCCTTCAGTTTGCTAACAGACAGTTCTTCTCTTTCACACTAATTATTAATGTAGAAGAATGTTCATACCTGTCATCATCTTTACTATTGTTATTGTAAGCTAATTAATAGATTGTTATAATTGAGCCTATATAATGTGTTATAGATAAGCTATATAATACAGAAACCAAAATGTTAAGTAATTCTACTAGAAAGATCAGAACAGTTTAGCACGCAGATGTGAGAAAACAGTTTCATGTTTCACAGGAGGGCGGGGCAGCAAAAAAAGATGACTGGTTGGTTAGTGGGGAAAAGGAAACCAATGTACAGCAGGCACAAGGAAGGAAATGAAACAACTTGTTGAAAGAGATCCATAGATCACAAAAGAAGTGCTTCAGGAGTTTCAATTTTTACAAAAACTTGAATTTGCTTTTATACTATGAAAATCTTCACAATGTAGGTCTTCCATTAGGATTGCTATTACTGAAAAAAAAGGCAAATATTGGACTGGTAGATAATACAAATTGACATGGACTGGGGGGGAGTATGAGTGTAGAAATACACTTCGGCTGAAATGCTTTTTCTTTACCTTTTGGGGATGTAATCTACTGTATTGTTATTGTAATTTCTTTGTTTAAATTTTAGTGGTGTAGTTTTTTTCCTTGGTCTAAATTTAGTGAGTAATGTCTGTTTGTTTTTTCTTATCTGTGTAAAACCTAACTAACATATTTGTCATTAGGTGACTGACATCCAGAGAACAGAAAGCAAAGGTTGGTCTCTGGATTTTCCACCAAGTGAGTTCGTTTTTGGTATTTATTAAGTCTGAGTTGGTTCTTTCCTTGCTGTTGCCGTTGCTAATAAGCAAAAGCATATCTAATGTTACTTTGACAACAATAAGCTATCATGTTAGCATGCTTATATTCCTGTTAGCATGCTTATATACTTCTCGCCTGTATTTCTGTCTTGTTTCCTTCATGCTTTTGTAGTTTGAATCTACTTTACATGGATGAATTCAGAACTGAAACTGGAACTAAAAAGTAGAAAGCTGAGTCACAGGCTAGAAATGCTCTCCTCCTGAGACAGGTATGGGATCTGAAAGGATCTCGATTTAGAAGGTGTGGGTAGTTTCAATATTCATAATTCACTTGGGATTACTAAAAGCTCCATAAAAATCCTTAAGAAAATACTCGTGCTGTTAGAGAGGGAGAAGGCAACAAAATATTTGTCAGTGTAACTTTAGCTACAAACTTAAAGAAGTATAAGCTGGTGTGATTTATTGCTCATTTGGGGTTTTTAATGAATAATAAACTACCCACCCCCTTTTATAAACTTTTATGGAGAGAACTCTCACTCCCCGAAACTCCAAACACAGTGTCAGAGTTGTTATTTTGTGGTGAAAGTGAAGCACAAGTAGATCTTCAAAGTGAAATCAGTCCGTGAATTTTGCTTGGGTTTTCAATCACTTGCTAAACTTGCTCTAACTAACAAAGCGTAAGATATTTCCCTGACATTCAGAAATTGTTCTTATTTAAAATGTTTGTATGGAATATGCCCACTGAATCTAGATCAGCTGCATGCTCACGCTCTATTCTAAAAGTTGTGACCTCCAAGGCAGGGGTTGCTTCTAGTCCTGACCATGTAGTAACTTGAAGTCCTTGATGCCCAGCTTTACTGTTCTTTGGTCTTCTCATACTTGAATACTTAGTTGTATAGGTACCCAAGTGCAGAGCACTTCAAAAATTGATTTTAGGAAGCCAGTGGATATATATTACAATATATTATTTTAAAATGAGCAGTAGGAGAAGTGATCTTGCTTTTGTAGATTTTGGACGTATACAAACATCTTGAAGGATTACAGGATTTATTGGAAAAGGGAGAATGTGGGAAGAGTCAAGACAAATCTGTTGAAAAGATGTTATGTGGCGGGATAATAAAAAAAGAAAAGAAGGAACTATAAAGTGTTGAAGGAACTTAGTGCAGAAAGCACAAATCGGGACGGATTTTAGAAAGGGGAAGTTGAGCTCTGGAAGACAAATTGGTTTTGAGGAACTATATGTAGGTGGTGTGAAGGGGCAAAATAAGAAATGCATGGAGGCTGTAGGGAATTCTGAATTTATTTGGCAACTAAGTGAATCCAGACCATTTCCGGAGTGAGAAGGTGTGCTCCAAATAGTAATGGAGTCTGAGGACACGTTGTTTTACAATGAGGTAGTGGAAAAGATAAACAACAAGGCACTTATGGGCCCATATGGCGACCTGCCCCATCACTGATAGTGAACAGAGGATTGTCAGTGATGCTCCAGTGGATTGCCAGGGACACCTGGTGTCCAGCTGACCTGGCAGAAAGACCAAATTGTATGAATGCCTTTTGAATGCAAATTAGAGTTGCGCTGCCCCTTGGCTCCACCAGCAGTAGTGGGATTTGGGAGAATCATGCTTTTCATGAATAATGTGGGCAGTGTCCTGCCACCCACATCAGTCAGGGGATCAGCACTCTGTTCGTGCTGCTGATACTGGTCAAGGGCAGGGTGTCTGTGGTCTGTCCGTGCTGCTGATACTGGTGGAGGGGCAGGGTGCCAGAAGCATAGTTGATTTTTTTAGACGGGTTGAGGAGGGAAGAGAGATAACAAAAGGCTGAGTTGAGAGAGAAATTAAAATTTTTCTAGACTTAAGAGATTTGAGGACTTAAAAAATATTGCATTGAACGTAGTAATTTTAAAAAATGTGCTGATTCCATGGGCTTTTTTCTTCTTTTTCCTCCTCCTCTCCCCCTCATTGTGTTAGTACTGATGTAGAAGAAAATATTTGATTTGGCTTTGATTTGAAAGGAGGAGTTATGCTTCGAGTGTCTAGCTGATAGAAGTTTACTGTGGGTGGGGAAGAATAGCTTCCTTTTTCTTAGCCTTAGTTCACTTAAAGGCTTGAGACTTGCAGGAGATTTAATGTAAACGAACTTTATGCCACTGTATCTTATCTTAAAGTTATTGTCCTTCTTCATTTTGTTTTTTGTCTGCATATACTATTTTTTTGAGCATGTGTACATTTCTGTTAAATATCTTTGTTTGCTCCTAATGGGAATGTCTAGCAAAAGAAATATTACTTCTACTAATATTTTAAAATGTTTATGGGGTAAGTGAATCGGGTTTGATGTTGAATTAATATAGCTTCTTATGTATTTTAACTGTAATTGAATAGGATTTGCTTGTTAATTTTATTTGAAAGCTTTTTTTTTAAAATGTGCAACTAGTATTTTTTTAAATTGTGTGGTATCTGGGAGTAGTAATTTGTGTAGAAATTGTCCTAAATTTATTTTAAAAGTAGATCATTCCATGAAATAGTAGTACTAATTAATTCTTTCTTTTGGTGGTGAGAGGGAAGGCTTGTATTGCTTTATCTTCATTAAGATTTTGTTTTGAATGAAAAATGGGTTCCTTAAGGTAAAGAATCTATATAATGAGAAGAAGCCAATGTGTATCTGTCTTCAAGCATATCATCATTTAATCATTTAAAGTGTTTTCTGGCTTTCAAAACTTTTAAAACTTTCTAGCATTTAACTGTCTCTACTATGAAGAATTTGTGATGATCATTAGTGTAGCTTCGGAGTTTTTAATGCACATGAACTGTTTCAACAGGCACCGATTCAGATTCCTGTTTGACAATATCAAGAAATATTTCTTGAAATAATTTTGTACATGTTCAGTCTTCATGACACTTAATTTTTTTATTCTAATTTATGTTTTATATTATTAAGTAACTTTTAATGAAAAGTTACTTTTGGCACAAGGTGTGAAGTGCATATGCATGCAATTTAACTTGAGATGTGCGTACATGAGATGTCATTCAAGCCAGTGGGATATTACTTCAATACGTAAATTTATAATTTTCCCACAATAAGTGTCTTTCAATATTTTGCATCAAATTATACAAAATACCCTAAGTATCATGAAATAAAGATTTTTAAGCATAGTTACTGAAACTTTATATAAAATTCATATCTAATTTTTCAAAATTTGATTTCACAGAAGTTCAGCATAGGGGTAATAATAAAGCAATAATTTGTGATTTAGGTATCTGTACCTTATGTCTGGGTTCAAGTGCTGTAATAGCTTGAATCTAGGTGCTAGACTTCATGTTGTCTATGTGATTGTGTCCAATGTTAGGGACCTACAAGTGCCTTCTAAACTGCTTCTGAAAGTTTATAGCTGGAACTACCCCCTCTTGGAACAGGTGGCTGAGGCAGAAGACGGCATTCCTGCATGCCTTGTGAAATCCATTGGGTTTAACTAGCAAAAAATCTTCTGTTTTATACCCCTTCGACTTGCTGTGTATAATAAAGAACACCTGCCACAGGTGATGCTCAGCACTTCTGCAACTGAATTTGTCAGCTGCTTGTGTGTTCCTTACCAGTCCAGAAATACATTTTTTTTGGCTTGCTTGTGTAATGGTCTGGTTACTAGAAGGCAGCTTTCCTGTAAGTGAATTTTGTCACTGTTGCTGCTGAGTCATTAATGCCTTGTAAAGCTCTAACTTGTGATTCTTGACAATTAAGAACTTGGTGAGTTAATCATGAGTATACATGGGCCCCTTCAAATGCTTGATGTTATGTTTTAATTACACAGAAAACAATTGAGAGATTATTTTGCAGTTGGTGGCATGGATTTCTGTTTTTGACCAGTTGCAATGTAGCACAAATTTTCTTCTTCCTTGTTACTAACAAGTTGTTTACTCAGCTTGTAGAGCCCTGTAACTATCAACAACAGTGGGTACACCTCTAAAGTTTTCAAGTGTGTTAGTAATGCTTTGTGTTAAGTCGTCGATGTTAAGTTTCAGAGTTATAAATGAAACAGTGTCCCATGATAAATTCTTTCTTGTGATCCAGTATTGCCACATCATCAAATGCTTTCATTTTCTTATCAGGGACATTTATCTTGATTCAACTCATATGTTTACATTTCTAAGATGTATGTTGATTGAATTTTACTCTTAGCAATGAATTTTTCAAGTAGCAGACTTTTGTAAAATTTCTGTAGTCAAACTTGAATATCCATAGTGATCTATTATTACTTTCAAAAATTCTAGTTACCAGCTAATAGTCAATAATATCAACTGTGGTTTTGTAAAACATACTGATTTCTTTAGCTTGGAGTCCACTTTAATAGTTGTTATAGTATTGTAGAGTCAGATTATATCTTACAGAATTTTGTGGTGGTTCTTTTTATTTGAAGTATCTTTTCCCCTTTATGGGATGAATAATATCTCATTACATTTAATAAAAATAATTCATATTGTAACACTTAGAGGTGACGTTTTGAAAAACTTTTTAGTTGTGTTAATTTGTGATATTGTAAATGTTGTTTATAATTCAAAATGAGTTCTGTCTGCATTTTCCCTCCTTTGTTTTAGGTGATGATCATTTTGTTTGAAATACTCTTTTTACAGGCCAAAGTCACCAGAACAAAGGAAGGCCAAATCCCACATCTGGTGACTCTGAAAAGACAAGGTAAGAAATTTTATTTATATTTTATTAAATATTATTTTGAGTTATTTTATACTGCATTTAAAAAGGAGATAATGCAGAATTTACTTGCTGCTTGCTCTTTGCTAACTTCTTTGTTTATGTTGTTTACATAGTCCTCATAATATAGCTCATGTTAAGATATCTGATTCAAGTTCACAAAATTCCAGTTTTCATGAAGAGCCTGAGTTATTGCTTGAAAACTAAATACCTTCCAAAGCTCAGTTGAATTTTAGCAAAGGAGGGCATAATTTTAATAACCCCTCTTTAAAATCTGTTGCCCAAAAGCAAATCACACAGCATAGCCATAACACGTGCTTCATATATGGCAAAAGATAGTAACAATCTTGTTCCAGTTGTTGCATTCAGACTTGTGCCACAACATAACTGAAGCTCTATCTTATTTTCAAGGCCTGTTTGTACAAGTTCTGCTCTTTGTACCAAATAATTTTTAAAACTTCTCTGAAACTTCGTGAGCTCACTAAGAAGAAGAGATTTGGCTGCAGGGAAAGCATTGTAAGTCAGTCTCAGAACTGAGTACTAGAAAAAAAGTTTCTATTTAAAGTCCTTTTATTGTTAGGAAATTTGAATTTTTGCTTGAAGTATATTGATATCTAATTTAAAGTACATGAACACTCCTTGTAGAATATGCTGAATGCAAATGTTTGATGGCTTGGGCCAAAATTAAATTACTTGAGGTAAAAAGCAGTATAGATTTTATGGACAAAATCTATACTTCCATTTGTTATAACATTTAAAGCAAAGTTTTACCAAAGAAATTATTTCCAGTGGTACCGGGACCAATGTTCTCCAAACAGGTTTGGGAATATCACTACATTTTTCAGATGATTCAATATGCCAGTGTATTTCCTCATCTAATAGGTAGTTAAGAAGTAAAGCTCTGTTACTGCTGACTTATTTGTAAGGTGACAGAGGCAAATGATGACTTGCTACTTAGGGCCACGCAGAGATAGAAGCGTTCAGTGTTTTAATGTGAGCTGTGAAATTAGACAAATTAAGCTCTGACTGTACTTTCTTGCTTGTATTTTTTTTTTCCAGCTAGTGTTTTTTATTTATGTTTAGGGTGATGGAAGAAAGGATGAAGAGTAGAGGAAAAAAAACTGTTTACATTGACATAGGAAAGTTTCCATTAAGTGGTGATTTTTAAAGCAGATTTCTCATGTACAAGAGTCCTAGCCATTAGGAATCCTGGGAGCTGAACCTTATTATCCTCAGTCCTAACCTAAGTGACCACAAGACCTGCCATCTTTTAATCTAGGTTTATTACATCTTTTTTTTTTTTTTTCCATAATTCTTTTTGAATATCGCTATAGCCAGGACAATTTAAACTTTGTCATAGAAGAGATCATTTATGTTATTTGACTGGGTTGCCATTGACTTCTTTTCCCTTTCATGCAAGTATAACAGATCCTCTTCATAGATGGTTCAGTTACTTTTAAAAATGCTTCTCTCACGGGGAAGTTTATTAGACCTATAAAAAACACTGTTTCTTCACAGGTAAGGTACTTGGTCAGTTACATTTTTATCTACATTTCTGTAGTTAGCCCGTTGCTTGTCTTCCAAAAATCTAGGGAATCCTCTGACACCATAAACTATTATCTCAGATAGTAAGTGTTTGATGCCTTCAGATGTGGGACAGAACTGAATTTGTATTAGTAAAAGGCAATACAGTAGCATTAGGCATTGACTAGCAATCTTAGAATTGAGGATTTAGTTTAGAGTATTAAGCATTACTTTGCCTCTTCAGTATACATTCTCCTTTCTCCATTCTCCAGTTGTGTATGGAGTTTCTGCCTCAGTAGTGGAAAGGAAGAGCTGGGAAGAACTCTGTTTCTCTCGTGTCTGCTCTCCCTACCCTCACTATGCATAATGCTACATGTATTTGATTTTAAGTGATGCTTGTGCTAGAATAAAGGATCTTTACTTCGGAAGAGTAGAGGAGGAGCAAGAGGCTTAAGCACCTTCTTATACTGCTGCCTTTTTTATAAGGAAGTTTTGTAGTCACCTGTCCCACCCCAATTCAGCTATTTGCTGAAGCCCTAGTGATTCCTGAGCCAAAAGCGTATGAATAGTATCATAACCCTTTATAGTGTTATAGTACTTATCCCAGTTTTGAAAGTGTGCCATAACAATCTCTAGTGTGTAGGCAAATGTGATGTGGTTGATAAAAGTGCATGAATTTCTGTTTCTTGAAAATAAGATTAGCTATAAGGTACGTGTACAAGCTCATGATGCCGTTGTCCTGTTACTTTTAGAGACCACTTTGATTCGAAGATACAGTCTAAAGCCATCCAAGATAATCTGTTCTATGCCGTACAAAAGGTAACTAGGAATTTAAGCATAAATGATTTGTCACCTTTTAGTAGCACTGTCCAAAATCTTGGTTCCTTCAAAAATTTAACACTTCCTTCTTAGCTGTCCTTAACAGGAGACAAATGTTATGTGATTACACTGATTTATATTTTCTTGTGGCTAGTAGTCATATTTCTTCTTCTTCTCCTCCCCTTCCTGTAAGACTTCACACTGGAAATCAGTATAACTTGGCTAAAATCATGAGTTAATAAAAGATGTCCCTTGTATCTTAATGTTTAAAATGGTATAAAATTCATAAATCAAGAATTCTCAGGTCTTATCAGTGGTGAATGATGGATATGCGGAAGTTCTTGAATGAAATCATGGGGACACACATCATTAATCATTTCTTCTCTGTTAATCTGGGGAAGTAGATACCAGAAATATCTATTCTGATTAATTATCTCATAAGACAGAAGTGGATTCAGGAGAAGGTGCAGGTTCTACCTGCAGTGAGACCACTTACTTCCTTTAAAATACCTTTATCTGTAATGCTAATGCTTTACTAGTATTGAAAGTAATAAATTTAGCTGGCCTAATCACCTTAACATTATTAACTTAAATTTAAATTAATATAGGTTTTTTCAGTTCTATAACTATATTCTCTGATAGCGTTACCTTGTATCAATAGTTCTAGAAAATTAAATCTTAACCATTTTCACATTAACTCATTTCTGTGTTTTTGTCTTTTTGGTATCTATTGGTAGTTTCCACTTTCCTTGCCACTTTTGTTTATAACTGTCATTAGATCATGAGTATTTTCTTATATTTTGGTTAGTTGACAGGTTGAACAAAAAATAATATTGAAATTCATGGATGCTTGGGAAAATACATTCCGGACATCCATTAAGTTTAATGTCAAAAGCCAAACTCACCTCAGGGATACAATTAAGTAGACCATTAGGACAGTGTTAAAAAAAATTGCACAACCTGGAAATTACGTTCCTTTCTTCTCTAAACTTCCTCTTCTTTCTGTTTTTTCCCACCCTGTGATGCTATTTTTACAATCCCAGGCTCAAATGTTAACAAATCGGGGGGGAGGAAGGGGCAGTTGATGAAAAGCTTGTAAAGCAGGATTACTTAATTCATACTGAAATGACCTAAAATACGCAGGTGGGCCTCCTCATTATTCTTTGATTTCTGCTTATGAATGCAGGAGTAACTGTTGGAGTAGCTTCTTAAACAGTCAAATTACTGCTACTCTGGCACAATGATCTACTTCCCAAAGCTAGTTTTATTTTAGTGTTTCAGCAGATCAAGGGAATAGAAGTTCCTAATTCTGCAACTGCTTGTCTTGATTTACAGTCTCACTACTGGAAATTCCTGCAGACTTCAGGAAAAATCTGTAGAGAAAGGCTAATAAAGTGCGTTCTGAAACCTTCTAGCATTAACTAGCAACCTAGATAGATAGAGAGAAAGTGCAGGCAGAAGGAAATAGTTTTTTTCAAAAATGTTTGTACACAAAATGGAGGGTACAAGTGAGGAAAAGCATGAGCATTTCTTTTTTTTATATATGTAAGAAGGATTAAAATTAAGCTTGACTTAAACTTGAAACTTTCTACAGAGAAAAGGTTCTAAACTTAAAACAAAACCTAGATTTTTAACAGTCAGCAGCTTAAGTTTCTAAAAGTTGAATTTAAAGCAGTTTTATAAAAATGTAGCATATTTGCTACTTTGTAAGTGGAATTGTGATAAACCATAGGAAGTACAGAATTATAACAGTTGTCTGTTGGATAAATACTTTAGCAAACAACTTCATAAAAAAAAAAAGGCTGTTTTGTTTTGTACTTACTGTTTTTCTGAATATTTTAGGTGGATTTAGCTATGTTGTCAAAGGAGTTTATATCCCTTGTTCATGAGGGTTATACAGCCTTGATGGACCAGCGATGTCACAGTGCTGAACGAGCCTTTTCACAATTGTTGAACATTCTAAATCCTTCCGAATTAAAGGTAAATTGAGAGGAATAAATTAGTAATTAGGGTAATTGGCGTTTATGCTTTCGATACCGTGTTTCATTCTTTCCTTCCACCAAAATAATTATTATTGAATTGTTGCCTGTGATGTTAACTACACTGATGTGTATGCCAAGGAGCTTACAAATGAGGAAAAACTGAGAACAGGATAATAAAGTCCGTAGTAGCACATATGTTTTTGTAATGTTCAGCATACACCTGCAGTTTTAGAGGCAGTCTAAAAAAATATACAAATATTATTTTGGTAAATAAGAATAATGAAATATTTTTATCAAATATCTTATTTGATAAGAAATTACTGCCCTTTATTATGAATAAAGGTTAAGCTGACAATGTAGAGTAAAAAGAACTTACATTCTTCGGGTCACATAACTGTTTGATGGCAAACACTGTGAAATTTTGTGTATGTGTAGCTAGCCAATCAGCCATTGACTTATTTGCTATTCTAGATTTCTTTAAATTATTGTACTGTAGTATTAAGTTTTGTGTGACAATGTGTGTGCATATGTGTTGCTGTGTTTTAAGCTGCCATCTTAGTAAGGGCTGTTGCAGTGCCAGCAAGAAGTCTGTCCAAGCAAATAATGCACCAATGTATCTGAAATTGTAATGTAGTTTATTAGAAAAGGTTGAGAAAGGGATTTTTATTATAAAAATAAAAAAACCTGCTTAATTCTGAATGTGAAATATAGCAAAGATGCTGCACTGCATGAAGTCAACGTAGTGAGGCCTGTAGTTATAGCATTTCTAAAAGCAGATGTTTCAGGATATATCACTTTGAAGTATATAGGGGTTTGAAATAACTAACAGTAAAGGAGTAGTTAAACCATGACTTTCTATACTAACTGTAACATAAATCTGGGTAGAGGCTATGATAAGGAAGAAAAAAATTTTGTATCTCTGTTGTAGTGAAGATACTCAATTCACAGTAGACAGTAATGTTCTAGTTACCAGTGAAGTGTTTTTGTGCATGCTACTGCTATAATTTGACTCTATTTGCAGCAACTGAATCTTCATATTATTAATTATGTTGTAATCATCTATGGACATGCCACTGCCCTTCTTGGAATAGGACAGCCTGAGGTATGACATTAAGCCACTATATTGCTTTTATTCAAAATTCTGCTTCAGCTAGTTTGTCATCTGTATTTGACTCTTAAAGTAACAGAACTAAAATGAGTGGGGAACTCTTTCTTTCACGTTAGAAAATCATATGCTTTTATATCTGGGACTAGATCTTTAATGGGTTTGGGTAAATTAAGCTACCAAATAAAACTTAAGCTTTCAAATGAGATTTTTTTAAGCATTAATGCTTAATAGTCAACTATATTTCTTCTATTGTGCTGCTTTTTTAATGTGGCTATGCACTAGTCTTTGTAACACCAACAGTCTGCTTCTGAAACAAGTAAAAGAGAATGCTTTTCTTTCTGGAAAACACAAAAACGGAAGTATGAGTTGTTTGGGGTTTTGGGGTGTTTGTGGCTTTTTTTCTTTTCTTTCCTGCAGTGTTTAAAAATATTCGGTATCTTACAGTGAATTTGAAAACGTCTGGGTATTTGTAGCTCAGTGAGCTCCAATCATTTAATTTCATTATTTTGGAGGAAATCAGTGTTTACAAGATAAGTTTTTTGTTTTTTTTTTAAAAAAAAGGGAAGCCTTCATGTGTGATCATAAAGTTGCTCAATTCCCTTTACTGTTCACAAGACTGATCAAAGAATAGGGCATACTGACCCACTCTACTGGAGCAAAAAAAAAAAGGAGGGGAAAAGTGAAAAGCTTCTGGCAAAGCATCACATTTTTTTGTCTTCAATCTATTCTGAAGGCATTGACAAAGGCTGAAAACCAGTTTAAGAAGATAATAGAACAGTACCAGGAAGAAAGATTTGGTTGTTTGGCACACTATGGAATTGGAAAAGTATACCTCAGACAAAACAGGTTGGTATAATACAAAACTTCAATATTTGATACCAAAAAAAAAATTTCATTTAGAAAGCCATGCACAGGTTGGTTTTTTTTTAATTATGCTTGGTTAATCACCGAGTTCATACATCAGACTGGTTTGTTACAATTTTGTTACTGCTAAGGATGTGGTGGAAGTCACTGAGTCGAGCGGATTCCAGGGCACAGGGATATGACTGACCAGCTCGCCTCTGCAGTGGAGGAGAGCTCACAGGAGAGGGGCAAAACACAACGACCTTGGGAAAGTATGTACTGCAAAGGAAGCTTAACTTATCTCTACACCAGGGAGGCTGGAGGGTAACCTTGGTTTTAGACGAGGCAGCTGCACCAATGAGTCATTGGGTTCCCTGAGACAGATTAAGAGTAATGTCTTCCTGAGCTGGCCAGACCGGCATGGGGAGAATGGGGGAGTGTACCCGTGGCTCAGATGAGCACAGAGTGCAGAGACTGGGTAACTAATAAACGTTAAGGGCTTGAGCTGCCTTCAACCCATATATCCCTGGCAGCATTTCTTTCCTGTGCCCGCATGGTAAGCGTATAGAGACCAGTAATGGAAACAGCATTTGTACTGATCGAACTGTGTATTGTGATTGCTTTGTGAGGCTTGTGTTGTGATTTCAGTGTATCACTGTAGTGCTCTGCTTAATCAAAACCCCTTGTAATGCCTGTGCTATGTTGACCTTGGCTGGCTGCCAGACTCTCAACCCGGTTGAGCTCTTGCTTCTCCTCCTCAGCAGGAGAGGGGGAGACAATCAGAAGAAAAAACCTCAGGGCTGAGATAAAGACAGGGTGATCGCTTGCTTGTTAGTCATAATCAACAGACTCAACTTGAGGAAAAGTAATTTATTGTTGGTTAAAATAAAGTTGGATGGTAGGAAATAAAGTAAAAATCTAAAATCACCTTCCCCCCACTCGCTGCTTTATCCAAGGCTTGATTTCACTCCCTCATTCCTGACTCTTTCTCCTCTCCCTCAGCTATGTAGGGGTGAGGAATGGGGGACTGTTGTCAGTGTAAAAGCTCCTCTCTACTGCTGCTCCCTCCACACACTCCTCCCTACTGCAGCATGGGCTTCTCTACGGGCTGCAGTTCGTGGGGGCACATCCACCTGCTCTGGCAGGGGTCCTCCATTGCCGCAGAGTGGATACCTGTTCCAGACAGGTCCTCTGCAGGGGCAGCAGGGGAGTGTCTGTTCTGTGCCTGGAGCATTTCCTCCTTTCCTTAATCTTACCTTAGTGCTTCAAGGGCTGTTTCTAAGTTTTTTTTTTCCTTATTCCTCAGAGCAATATGTTTTGTTCTTTCTTACGCATGCTTTCCCTGAGGTGCCACCATCTTGCCTGAGGGGCTCAGCTGTCCCTTGTGGTGGGTTTTTTTGGAGCCCATTCTCCCAAAACTGCTCCCCAGCAGTAAACCCAATACAATGCCAAATAAGTTTGATATTAAACATTAAACCTTCCTCATGTGGAATATCTAAAAACATCTGGTCAGAGAGTACTGGATGCTGAGAGGGGATTCCTCCTTCCCACTGCCACAGCGTAGCCAGGTGCTGTCTGAGACCCAGGAGGTGTCTGTGTCCCAGTCCCACAGATGAGACTTTCCCTTGGCAGTTCTGATCAATAGTGAGGCTACATGTGTAGCCCAAGGAGGTGCATGCACACATACGTGACAGCACAGCTGGCCACCCCGAGTACCCCAGGCAGAGCAGCTCCCATGTATGGCACTCTCTGACCTCATGTAAAACATCAGCATAGGCAGCAGAGTCCTGTGCCTCCTCATGACTGATCAGGGTTGAAGGTCACTCATGGACATACGCTCTCGGTATTGACAGGTGCGCCCATGTTCCTGGATCCCTTATCAGCACAGGCTCTCAGTCTGCCCATATCTGTGCCTGGACTCTGAGCCCCTTACTCAGGCTGGTTTAGTGCCTCACGCCTTGAGTCTTTTATACTGAAGAGTCCTTAAATAGATAACTTAGTGAACCAGGTTCTCTTTCATTCCACATATTCTTACAGTTACGATTTTTTTTTCCTTGGATCTGTTCACGGTTTAGGGCCAACCCA
The DNA here is from genome assembly GCA_033556795.1 of Tapera naevia. Taxonomy (NCBI): domain Eukaryota; kingdom Metazoa; phylum Chordata; class Aves; order Cuculiformes; family Neomorphidae; genus Tapera; species Tapera naevia. The sequence continues at coordinate 2,691,608 of JAUMJJ010000118.1, forward strand.
GCCAATTTTGGCAGCTAAAACTGAGCAGCTGGGCTCCCAATAACCTTTCCCCTGCCCACCCCCAGGGAAAGGGGAAAGAAAAACGAGAGGAGAAAGACTTGCAGGTTGGAAACTAAACTAAAACAGCTTTAATAAAATAGTAATAATAATAATGAAAGTAAATATTTATAAATATATGACATCATGATCCACCCCTCCCCTCAGTGACTATACATCACCACAAATGCTATAGAGCAGGCAGAGAGCAGGTGAGTGGGAGGAGAGAGGCCCGACCCAGGAAATGGATTCAGGAATGCATGGATCTAGGATTAGACACAAACAGGCAGGTGAGGTCCTCACTAGACGTTGCCATCGAAGAAGAGAGTGAGACCCTTGTGACCTCTCAGTTTTATACTGAGTATGATGTATATGGCATGGAATACTCTGTTGGTCAGTTTGGGGTCACGTGTCCTGTCTGCCCCTCCCTGCAGATACAACCCTTCTTCATCTTTGACTTATGACACTCCGCTGGCTTGAGGGTGGCCTTGGTTACTATAGGAATAAGTATGAGCAGTGGCCTTTTTGCATATCAGTTCCCTGTATTATCACGTGTGGAGACACTGGCTGAAAAACATGCAGTTAACTTTCACAAAATGAAGTTACTTAGATGAGACTTCGCTGAAGTTAGAAAACTGATTCTACTTTAGCTCAAACCACAACAGGATCATAAAATGAATTGTGGAAGTATTACAGGCCACATGGAAGTTATTAATATATGATCTGAACACGTACCTTTTTCAAACTTCAGATTTTCGGATGCACTGGATCAGTTAATGAAATCACAAACGATGGTGAATCTTAAGATTGTACCTGGAGTTTTAACTTGGCCCACAACATCTCAGGTTATTGAAGAGACAAGGACAGAGAATTTACAGGTATGGTTTAAAAAAACAATGGTATAAAAGCCTGTTCTGTCAAATGGCCTTTCTGAGAAAAAAAAAACCAACCAGTTCCCCCCAAAATAACCCTCAAAAACCACACCAAAATGTTGTCATCCTCCTCCGTGTCCCTTCAGTTGTTATGGCCAAAAAAAGAAGGAGGGGGGGAAAGGAGGTTTCAGCCTGGAGCAGCTAGCAGAAGCACTACTGCTTATTGTCTAGAGAGCTGTCAGCCACAAGACCTAATCATTGTAGAGCAAAACTCTTCTTGAAATGACAAATTTCAGTACCTGGAAAGCATCCTATTTATAGCACAAGGACAGGGGCTCTGTGTCAGGCTCTGTGCTTGGTGTTTCTTTGTAATATTACAATATGATTCTAACCTGAACCAAGCGTTTCATAATGTGTTAACTTCTTAGTTGCCTGTTACTAAACTTAAAGTAGATATAAATACTGGGTGTAATGTAATGCTAGAGAGAACTGGTTAAAAATTTGAATTGGCAAAATTGTAAAGCTGAAAATTGCAGCAGTGGTGCTAATGGGAGAGCTTGGCCGTGTAGTTCTTGGTTGATGCAGTGGGAGTTGTTTGGTGAAATTCCCTGTTTGACTTGAAGACTTGAACTTGTGTTTCTGACACTACCAATTAAGTTCTCGCACTGAGCAGGGTTGTTTTTTTCTGTTTAATTATTATTACTATTGTTACTATTTTTTTTTTTTCAAATATAATTGAGTCACTGTTATTTGTAAAGGGTTTCTGGATAAAACCATACCATGAGATGCAAGACACACGAGCTCCTCTGCACAGAGGTGAATTGACACAGCAAAACATGCTAGGTTAATCGGTGTATGAACTTGGCTATATTACACTGACCTGTTCTGTTTCTGGTAGAAGCAGCAGTGCAGTTGGTTCCTAAACAAAAACTGACCTAAAGGTTTCTCATAGACCCCCCAGCTGTTGTCACAGCAGTCTGGCCACAGTAATACATTGGTGATCTGGGACTTTTGGAGAGAGTAAAGCAAATATCTGAAAGGCTGTAACTGATTATCTGCCTGTTTATAATGATGTTTTATTAATCTGGGTTTAATTTTAGCCCTATGGAACTTAAACAGTCTTTACATAAAGACACTATAATATCTTTACCTCAGACACTATGCTGGGCTATCTCACTAATTCCTGGGAATGTACTTGATCATGTAACCCAATCCTAGGTGGGGCACTTGTGAAGTGCTGGGAGTTAGTGGAAATGACCAGACACTCCATTTTCATCACATTACCCAAGTAATCTGGCTCATCATTTTGGCAGTGGAAAACTTATATTCCCATGCATTTGGGAGTTGGTGAGCATGTAAAACATGGTAAACCTGCATGCAGGGAAGGTGTGAGTATTTTGATGAATAGCAGTTCAAGTGAGCTTTTGAATATTTTGCCTTAAAAGCACAATATTCCATAGTTTTAACTAGGAAAGAGTTATTCGATTGGTGTTAGTCATATGCTGTTAAAAAAAGGGATATATGTTTCACTGCAGAGTTCCCTGGAAGTTTCTAAGTAGATATTGAATACTTTTCTGGTTTCTATGCAATCTGTCTTACGTAATTTTGTGTTTCTCAGTTGATTTTAAAGAATTGTATTGAAGAATGCAAGTTCCCCCCAGAACCAGATGCAGTTTGTCGATATCAGCAATGCCATGGCCACTCCAAAATCCAAATATTTTTTACAGACCCAGACTTTAAGGTAAATTTTTAGTTTAAGAGTGTTTGGGAAACAGAACTTGTTTATTACATGCTTTCTGTCATACTAAAGAACTATCTCGAACACACCATTTTATCCTACCTACTGTCAAGTTGTACACTGTTTTCTGCCTTTTTTTAAAGATGTTAAATTCGTGTATTTTTTCTCAAAATTAGGGTTTTATACGTATTACTTGCTGTCAGCAATGTAGAGTTGAGTTTCATATCAGCTGTTGGAAAAAGTTGAAAACAACAAAGTACAGTGATAAAAATGATAAGGTAAGGCTTGTGTCAGACTATAAGCATTTTAATTTTTCTTTAGCATTTACTTTTTTCTTTTTCAAGATGATAGCATTCCTTTTCGTTTGATAAGCGTGGCTCTACAGCCTGATGTTCCCCTCACATGACAATGGCAGGAGGAGAGACAGGAAAGAGGAGTCTTTTGCTAAATTGTCTGACAATTCCTTCCTAGGGAAGCTGGCAGCCCGTGGCTTAGATGGGAGCACTCTGTGCTGGGTTAGGAATTGGCTGGATGGCCGAGCCCAGAGAGTGGTGGTGAATGGCGTCTCATCCAGTTGGCAGCCGGTCACCAGTGGTGTCTCCCAGTGATCGAGTCCTGTTTAATATCTTTATTGATGATCTGGATGAGGGGATTGAGTCCATCATCAGCAAGTTTGCAGATGATACCAAGCTGGGAGGAAGGGCTGATCTGTTAGAGGGTAGGATGGCCCTACAGAGGGACCTGGACAGATTGGAGAGCTGGGCTGATTCTAATGAGATGATGTTTAATAAGACCCAATGTCGAGTACTTCATTTTGGACACAACAATCCCATGCAGAGCTATAGACTGGGGACAGAGTGGCTGGAGAGTAGTCAGGCAGAAAAGGACCTGGGAGTGCTGGTGGACAGGAAGCTCAACATGAGCCAGCAGTGTGCCCAGGTGGCCAAGAAGGCCAATGGCATTCTGGCCTGCATCAGGAATAGTGTGGCAAGCAGGACCAGAGAAGTTATTGTCCCCCTGTACTCGGCACTGGTCAGGCCTCATCTCGAATTCTGGGCCCCAGTTTGGGAAAGATGTTAGGATACTGGAATGTGTTCAGAGGAGGGCAATGAAGATGGTGAAGGGGCTGGAGCACAAGCCCTATGAGGAGCGACTGAGGGAGTTGGGGCTGTTTAGTCTGGAGAAGAGGAGGCTCAGGGGAGACCTCATTGCTCTCTACAACTACCTAAAAGGAGGTTGTAGTCGGGCAGGGTTTGGTCGCTTCTCTCAGGTGACCAGTGGCAGAACTAGAGGGCACAGACTAAAGCTTCGTCAGGGAAAGTTTAGGCTTGATGTTAGGAAAAAGTTCTTCACTGAAAGGGTGATTGGCCATTGGAATAGGCTGCCCAGGGAGGTGGTGGAGTCGCCGACCCTGGAGGTGTTTAAGGGGAGATTGGATGAGGCACTGAGTGCCATGGTTTAGATGATGGTTGGTGTTAGTGTTAGTGTTGGGTTATAGGTTGGACTTGATGATCTCAGAGGTCCTTTCCAACCTTCTAATACTGTGATACTGTGACATGGATGTGTGGGTAAAGCTTGCTGTTGTCTAGAGAAGTGTTACAGATCCTGTCAACTACACCAGTTTGTTGTGGGTGGATTTTTATGTGGCTTTGATTTAGCAACCATTTAGGATTTATTAAAAGTTTTGAGGTAGAGCACATAATTAACAACACTTAATCAGCAGCCAGTTTAACAAAGTGATCCAACAGAATTTGCTACAATCAAAAGAGCGCCTTAAAGATTAAAAAATGGCAAGGTTCGCGCAAGACTTCTGCAGGGTTTCCTACATCAAATCACACGTGCACAGACATGCATGCAAACACAGATACATAGATATACAGACACACAGTGGTTAACCTATGATCAAAATTCCTTCTCGAGTTTATTAAATTACTCACTTCTAATGTGTCAGCATTCATCAGTGAGCGAGTCTCAGAGTCTGAATACACCCTTCTTCACAGAAACACAGAATAGTCAGGGTTGGAAGCGACCTCTGGTCCAACCGCTGCGCTAAAGCAGGGTCACCTGGAGCAGGTTAACACAGAAATGTTTCCAGGAGGGTTTTGAATGTCTCCAGAGAAGGAGTCTCCACAACCTCCCCGGGCAGCCTGTTCCAGTGCTCTGTTACCCTCACAGTAAAAAAACATTTTCTTCATGTCAAGGTGGAACTTCCCGAGCTCCAGTATGTTTCTGCTGTGCCTTGTCCTGTCAGTGGGCACTGTTGAGAAGAGTCTGGCAGCACGTTCGCAGCATCAGCATTTATTAGCAGACTATGAATCCCTGCAAAATCTACTTTTGAGAGGCATCCCAGCTCATGGGGAAAGGCTGGGTCATAGGCTGCTGCAATTCAGAGGAGTTCGAAGGGTCTCGCTTTGGAATGCTATTGTAGGATCGTGAGATGATTGACTTTGGTCAGTATTTTTCCAGTCTGACCATAATTTGTGTTGGGTAATTCTGGTATTTTCTGCCAGAAGTACAATTCTGGTACTTTCCAGATTGTACAGTTTTGGTACCATCCAGACTGGGCTATGATCCAGGCAGCAGGAGTTCCAGGTATGGTCAGGGTGTGCCCAATTTTCTCAGCTCACTGCACTCATAAACAAGACAAAAGCACAATGAGAGTTTTCTCCCAAAACATGCATTGGCTTGTCCTAAGATTGCTGAGTGGGCCAAGGTTGGGGGCAGCTGCACCTCTGCAAGAAGAAAGGCCTGTCTGTGTGAAGGCTTAGCGTACTTAGCCTGTTTATTTATCTGTCATTTATATCCTTCCATGTGGAAGTTTTATTCCTTCTACTGTTGAAGCAACCATTAACATTGAGTATGTCTAAAGGGATTTTACAAAATAGAATATCAGCAGCCAGTATAAAATGGAGGGAAATTCAGGCAGAGTATGAACTCATAGAATAATATTCTTAAATTTGACTCTTGAACACGAGGTTGGAAGAAGAGAGGCTTTGCTATAGTTTTGGGAATAACAGGTGTATGACACAAATCTAGGATCCTTTTGATTTGCAGTCCTTGCCCAATCAGCTGTCTCTTGCTTTCCTCATCCACTAAGAGTTAAGGACTGTGCTAGCTTTTTTTACCTTGGTCATCTCAAATTAAGAAACTGTAATATGTGTAAGAAAATAGCTTTTTTATGAATTTAAATGCTTTTTTTGTGTCTATCACTTTCTGCTACAGGATTTTCTTCAAGAATTGTGTTTCACTCCTGATTGTACAGGCCTTATTTCAAAAATAGTTATTTTCAGTTCTTCTGGTCTTGTAAAATGTGAAGTAAGTAAAATTTCCTATAAAATATGAAAAAAAAAAATTCTCCTTTACCAGAGTAAATATTTTAAAGTGAAGATGAGAATGTAACTGGAAACTCATAAGTAAAATGCTATCTTAACTATAAAATACGAACATTAGGAATATTAATTACCTGTTCTTATCTGTTCTTCTAATGGAGCAGGTGTGTTACCTTATGGTATTGGTAAAAACTGTCATGGATGGGATCTGGAGCTTTGTTTTGTATTTAGCTTGTGCAACATGAAAGGAACTGTTAGCTTAACTCAGAGTTAATCTTGCTAAATGAAATAATCGCATTGGAAGAGTGATCTTACCCTTTACAGAGTCGCAGGAAGACAGATTCTTCTTTCCAGAGCAGTATTGATCTGCGAGAAGCAAAAAAATGATTGTGAAGTTTGCTTCTTGCACACTGGTAGAGTAGAACAACCTCCAGTTCTTCTGACTTTCTGCTATCTTTCAATCAATCTTTTCTGCAGATAAACGTGTATCGGTGTATAACAAGTTATAGCAGTAGAAGATATTTTAGGCAGACCCTCATGAGGCTTATGTAGGCTGCATTATCTCTTTCATAGCATTGCCTTTATGGCTTTCCAAAGCATCAAATGTTCCTGGGTTTTGAGTAGAGCAATGTTGCGTTGTAACCCAAATTTAATTAATATGATGTCCCTTATTTTGGTAGTTTGAACAAAAAATCACAAAAACCAAGGGACCACCAAGAGCCAGTATTAAACAGAAATGTTCAAGGTAAGCTCTCTACTGTTTAAAACTAAGTTAAATCCATTTGAGAACAAAACAGTTTTCTCTAGGATTGGTTTTCGTGCCTTTCTAAGAATTGCTAAAATACAAGAAATACTTCAGAAAGCTATTCTACCCTTTGCCTCTGATAAACTAAAGTCTCGTAGAATCTGTTATGATCCAATTAAAAAAGCATTTTAATTAAGAAGATAGAGGTACAGATTTATAGCATGAGCACAGGAGGGTATTGACTGGTATTGGTGAATAAATTATTGGTAGCTCTTTAGTGGTTATACAGTTCTTTAAAAACAACAATTTCAACTTGGCTACAGGAAACAAGTATACAGAATATGAGTTGATGCGAATCTGATTTCCCACACCTCTGTGTTGAGGGATACACTATCCATTGCACCATTGACTTCCCAGCAATTTTCACCAAGTGTTTTTTAGTGTAGATTACTGCAGCCATCTTTAAGTTGTTATACCTGAAACATAATTTGATTTTGAAATCTGTGGGCAGAGAAGCAACATGTTGTTTGGGGAAAGTGTGATTTGGAGGCTGTGTGCAGAACTTGAGGACTGTTTAATTTCGCTCTCCATGCATGTCTTTATCTTGTGCTAAGATACTTACATGTTATTTTAGTATTCCATTTATTTGTTGCTATTCATAACAAATTGAGCATCTTAATTATAATCTACTTTCACTGCACATGTATCTCTAATAGAACACTACCTTTATTTTCAGTTTGAGATTGCAAGCATTATCCTATTCCTTTCCCTCACTAGAGGGAATAAACTCGGCAAGATTTTTAGCTGCATGGGAATAGATATGGCTGCATGGCATAAATTCAACACCACTGTTCTACAGAATTTACTATCAAATCAACTTTGTGTGAAGGTTTAGAAAGTGTAAATAAAAATAATGATTCTACTTCAGCAGTTGATGCTCCTACCTTGGGCATAACTGAGTTTACATTTTTTGGTCAAGTAAGGTTATAAATAATGAGGAATCATGCTGAAGGGATAAACAGAATTGATTTTTAAAAGTTAAGGAAATCAAATGTTAATATTGCATTCAAAATGCTGGGTTATAAATTAAGTAAAAAATCCGATAGAATTTATCTTAATGCTAATTCGGGCATCTTTAATGGGAGTAAAAATTACTGCACTTTGAGTATATTGTTATATTCTTAATATTATGAAACTTCTGAAATTTTGTTCTCTTAACTTCTAAATGAAAACATGGTATATTGTAGTAGAATGGAGCTTATAACTATTTTAAGAGATGAAAAGTAACTGAGATGTGCGTAACTTTTTTGGCAGCTTAACTAACATTAAACTCACTGCTTAATTGCTTTTTTTCAGTCTTAGGAAGTTAGAAATGAAACAAGAAAAAAAAATACGTAGAAAACGTGCACGAGAAGAGGCACAGAATTCTGCTAAGAAGAAAACAGAAGAAAACCAGATGGGAAATGAGCCATCTCAATACAATGATCACAGTGGTATGTGGAAGTATATATTATTGATTTAAGTTATCACATGGTAGCAAAATTAGCATTCTCAATGTCCTAAGCCAAATTATGGCAGAATACTGATATTTAACGTAATCCCCCTCTTAAAGAAAAGACTTTTATTTTTACTTAAGATTAGTTCTATTTCAATTCTTTTTAAAATTTCTAAATAACTATAAGGTGTCAGTGTATGGGTAAGTTCCTTGTAGAAAAACTTTTGCTTCATTGGTTCATGAAGAAGCAGCCTGAAGAGGGCAAAGGCTCAAATTCCAAGTCAATTTATTTAAAAATGGTTTCAGAAAAAGCTTTATGCTGACAGGTTTAGGAGACTGCTATAGAAAGGAAAAATACCCCTGCATTTCAGATAAAGAACAAACAACATCCTTACTGCAAAAACCATGGTGTCTTGAAAAGTATATTTCAGAGGATTGGGGAAAATAAAATACTTTAGCTTGTTAGTGTCAAAAGTTGAGAGGCCTATTTTAGGGGAGAGCTAGATCACAAAGGATTTTTTGTTTTGTTTTATTAGCAGTTATAGCTACCTTTAAATAAGAACGAATCTACTTGTAAATTGGAGAGGAGTGCAGATGAAAGGAGCACTTGTTTATATGCACATTTGTAAGATGCAGAAGTTTTTAATGCAGACTCTTGCAGGATAAACTCAGGCATGGCTTATACATGTAGAGTTCATTGAGTCTGTTAGGGTCCTTGGAATGGTTTGTGTTCCAGTGCTTAATTATTCTGAGTGTAATATATAGGGCTTTCGTTTTAAACCATTCTTTTCAAATCTACATCTTTTGAGTACAGTTATTGTCAGTTAAGCTCTAAAAGTGGCATTCTAAAAACGAGTGGTTTTGAAGAATAATGAAGGGTGAAGGCTGATAGGAGCCAGTAGTACTTTTCACTCTTGTTCTACAAAGAACCAGTGGCAGGGAGGGGGGCAAAGATATGCTACTAGGTGTGTTCTCAGGCAATCAGAAGAGTGCCTTTGCTCTGAGAACTGATGCTTGGGGGAGTTCTGTCTCTGCATCAGGGCTGGCGTGCAGCCCACACAGGTAAATCTGTATAGACAATTGCTTGAAGCTACTATTACTGGCAGGTAACATTTGTTTTCTTTCTGAAAATCTACTTAAGGTGCTAAAAATTGTTTCTTTGTGTAAACCATTTTAAAACAATATTGAGAAAGTTAATATGCACTCTGTAATTGCAGTAAAGCAAATAATTAAAAACAACACTTAGTCCAAATTATCTGAACTTTAAAATTGTTGGTTTTAATTGTGGTAAACAGACATGGAACCTTGTTTTATTTGTTTGTTTAAATCCCTTTATAGGTTATGTTCCAGACTTCTATGCTGGTGATCGAGTCTTGCAGCATATCAGTCGAAATGCTGAGCAAATAAAAACAGCTGTTTGTGATGCTTCCAAACTATTAAAGAAATTGCTTTCGTGGTTTGTTATCAGTAAGGAGGATTACACGTCATATTCCCAAACTAGTAGCGTGTCACACGAAGTGATGGAGCAGCTCATAAGCCACTTAATTCAGGAAAAAAACAGAGTAAAAACAAGGGTTTTTATCTATGTGCTGAGTGAGCTGGAAGAAGTGGATCCCAAGTTACGCAAGTGGCTGAAACATCTTAACAGCTTGGGTAGGCTGTATGTTTATGTAATAGCAGAAGCCCTTAACCTGTCATAATTGTTCAGTTTACAGAAGAAAGGATAACCTCCCTGTTTTCCAACCTTGCTTTCTTAACTTTATGCGGTAAAGTAAAGCTTTACTCTTTTGCATTTCCTTGATCCTTAGCTAGGATTTCTAGAGAAGAAAGCCATGACCATTGGTAACGTAAGAGCAACCTCTTGTCTATCCAAGTGAAGCATTCTGATGTGGGCAGGGCTTTGTACATGTGGGAAAGTGAAAATTGGACAGACTTATTTTTTTAATGTCTTTGAATTCCAGAATAGGCTTAAATGGTAGTATTTGTGTAAATAATTTGTTTCAGGAAAGTAAGTCATGGTGGGGGTTTTGTCATAAAAGTTTAGCTGTCTGTGTAACTTGGAAGTAATTTAACTTGGTGCTCTTTGGTAGTATTACCTTGCGGTGTAGTTTCCTCTTGAGTTTAGAATTGGATGAAGGCAGAAGTTTGGTTTTGCAGGCAAAATGGACTTAAGATGCCGAAACCTTGGATGAGATTTCGGTTGTTAATTCTATTCTGTTGTATCCATGTCCTTTAAGGAATTTTTATGGGTTCATTATACCAATTATAATTTGGTGTTGAGTAAGAGCAAAATTTACATAAACTCCATTTATAATTTTTGTTACATTTCAAGATATGAGACGGTTTGCATAATCTTTCAGCTACTGTATATTTAATTTCTAGAACAAACTGTTCCTTTTTGGTGAGGATATCACACTGTGAGCACTAAAAGTCTGAAGCCGGAATTAAATGTAGATTTTTTTTTTCATCTCTTTTAGGTCTGGCAGCTACAAAGAACTTTGTCCTTCAATATGAACAACTTTTAAAAGAGCTTGACCTATGTATTTTAACCACACTCTGGAATGAAAAGTATGGTAGTAAATTTGACTATGTGACAACTAGTTCTGAAGACAAAGGGATTCATGATTATTTCTTAAAACCGCCCCTAGAGAAAACCCGTTGTTTTATATGGCTGTTAGAAGACAACAGAGAATATTTTCCATGTCTTCATCAAGCTTTAGATGAATTCTTTGATAAAATGGGTAAATATGCAAAGGTCATCATTCTTGCAAGCATTGTGTTTTGTCTGTTTTCACACCACGTTTAAGGGGCTCTATAAAAGGCCGAAACTCCAGCAAACTAACTCCCTCATTAAATGGGATCTTCTGCATTTAATGCTTGAAAGGCAGTATGGCCTCAAAAGGCAAGCAGCCCTCTTGGAGGTTACATTCTGCTGTTTTGTTTCATGTGCCACAGCCCGCACGTGAGTTTACCTTTATGCACATATGATGTCCAACCAAAATAAGTATTTACCTTTCAGTTTAAGCGTAAAGGTTCTGCAACTGTGAGATGCTTTGGTGGTATTTGAGAAAGGATTATAGAAATAATTACTACACTTTTGTAGCTCCCAATTAAAAGTTACATAATATTACTATTTCCATTTTGTAATGTGACTTTGTTATCCTTCCAATAGATGACCCTACCATTATACTAAAGAAGCGAGGAAATGAAAATATATTGGTAAGTCAACCTAATGTCTGTTTAATATAAGCTCAGAAACAAGTATGTTAGTGTCTTAAAGGTGTGAAAAAGCAAGCAGAGATGTGCATCCTCTTGATTTATTTTATATCATCATCCTTAAGGCCTGATTAAAGATTTACTCTTTTGTTTTATCCCCCACCCCTTACCCACCTTTTCTTAAAGCATTTGAAGATCATGTACCATTTTTCCTAAACTTCTGTCAGTAAAATACTTATTGGGTTTTCTCTTTAGTTAAAGTACAAATCAACAAGATATCTTTTAGATTATTAGCATTTCAAGGATGCAGGTTGGATGGGGCCTTGAGCAGCCTGGTCTCGTGGGAGGTGTCCCTGCCCATGGCAGAGGTGTTGGAACTGGATGATCTTTAAGGTCTCTTCTGACCCAAACCATTCTATGATTCTGTGCAGATGAGGAAGTTGTAGTGAAAGCAGATGAGGGCATAGTGATGTGTTGTATCACCCCGTTTGGATAGGAAAAATAAGGCAAATAAGCTGCATGGGAATAGTATTTACATATTACTTGATAGCAGCAGTTTAGTGTTAACTTTAAAAAAGTCTCTCTAAAAGTATGGTTGGGGAATTAAAAAAACCAAGCGTGCTCAATTTACAAACAGACTCTTACTCCTCGCTATATCTGCATATTTATCATGACAACTGAACTTGAGGCATTATTCTTCCTTGCGTGCACTTAACTTTAATCGGCATAATTTTGGACACTAATTGTACTGTATATTTTGCAATCCGAAGCAACAAATGAGAAGCATATCCCACCTTCTGATGTCATTAAATTGTAAGGCTAGGAATTTGACTTTTGCTCTGCTAAAAGCAAAGTAAATTTCAAGAGAGTTGGGCATATTTTGTATTTGTACAGTATAATTTAGGATGCTTTTTAGTTTCAACCCATAAATCTTAAACTCTACATCATTCTGAATCACTTTTTGATGATATCTTAAATTAAAATCCGTTCTAATTGGTAGAAGTACATTTGTATTTCAGTTAATTATGTTTGAGGCACTCGTTTAAAATTTTTTTAGCCTGCGGATAAATTTATCTGTACGAACCAAGATTTGCTTTTGATACAGAATAAATCTTTAGAATTAATTAATTAATATACAATTTAAGATGTGAAATCCTTTGCTTTTTCGTTTCATGAATGAGAAATCCAAGAATGAAGTTAAGGCCATTTCAGTAAAACTGCTTCTATTTCAGTGTTAATTACGTCCTAAAATAAACTGTTACTGCTACATCTAGTAGAGTTATCTCAATCTATATTCACAGTTCTAGTAAAAAGTGAAGATGACTTTTAGTTCCTTCATCATTGCATAACTTAGAAAATCGAAGTGATCACAATATTTGACAGTTTTGTTTTCTTCTTGTTCTTCAAACAAAACTTCGTTCTGTTGGATGTCACAGCTACTTAAATATGCATTTTCAGCTTTAAGTAGTGTTTTTTTAAAAATCAGTGTTGTACACGTTTAAAGAGGAAAATGATGGAAAGGAACAAAATGGATCAAGTCTTGCAAAGCTCTGTTTCTTTTTGTGTTTTCCAACTGGGGATGGAGTGAAGAGGGGTAAACGGCACGTGTAACCTTGCAAATCTTGCTGGGCAAAGCAGAATGAAATTTTTGATGCGTTGTATTTTTATTCTAATTCAAAACAGTGACTTTATTTTTGTCTGTTTCAGACTAATGGTATCAAAGTTAAAAACAAAAACAGGAAGAAGAACTCAAAAGACTCAAGGGTGAGTAACTTTTCAGCTGCTTACTACAAACAGATTTTGTAGAATTGCTAGCACTCAGATGTATACAGGCTGTTTTCTTAAATACCTTGTGTAAACTACTTCTTGAAGTAGTTTTACCTGAAATAAAATAATGCTGTTAAGACTCAATTAGTACAGTTTTGTTTTGTTAATATAAGAGGTATTTCTAAACTTGAGAGAAAGTTATTTACTGACAACCTTGGTTCTGACTGGATACCAATATCTATCCAGTGTTTTCATTCGAATGACTGTTTTGATCTTAATTTACCATATGGGAAAATTAAAAACAAACAGCTGTGAATATAAGTACACTGACTGCACTATGTAATTAATACTTAATATTCTGGTTCCTTTTGCACTGACAAATAGCAAATTTGGAGAAAGACACATTACCACTCATTTTGAGAAAGAAAAATGTGTCCTTACGCCTCATGAAATAGATCTGAAATTATGTCTTCAGCGTCTTTTTCTGGTAATTTTTATGGGCATATCAGTAACTGAAGATTTAAGTGTATCATTTATTGCTCAGAAAAATATTACTAGCTGTTCAGAATTTGTAGGTTTTGCTAGGGATAATATCCTACATGAAAGTGTGTTTTATCCTGCTTTTCTAGGATTTCGCTGATTTGAAAGCTTCAGATACAAACTTCTATGCCCCCACCGTTTTATAATTCTACTACAAATTAAAGGGGAAACCTAAGATTTTTTTTTTTCCCTTTCTGATCAGCCATGTTTTTCTTTTTATGGCTTGGATGCATTTCTATAAGGCACATCTAGGATTTTGATTAAAATGGTAAAAAAGGGAGGAAGTTGGGCTGAATATTCCAATTGGTTTTTCCAAAGTATGTTGTGAAGAAAAAGTTAGTAGTTTAAAACTAAGAATGTTCTCAATATGGCTTAGTACTGATAATTATATTTAAAAATTGGATTGTAACTAACTTAATATGACACCTGAATGTGATAAAGTTACAGAATAAGGTTTGCTGTAAATAAGTTACTCGTAGTCCTTACAGTGGATCATTTTGCAACTGCTTTTGTGAAATAAAATATTAATCATCTGTTCTTAATTAGCCTATTCTAGTATTGTCCAGTGGAGTTAGTACAGCACCACGAGAAGAAGACGATATATTTATAGAAGAAAATACTTTGTAAGTACAGTCTTTGCTTTCATTGCCCAAACTTCAGACTGGTATTGGAGAAGACAGTGCCTTAGAAAACCCAAGTCTGGGTTGACATCTAAATGTGTTTAATACGAGCTTTTAGAGAGACATTACTTTTTTGCTTCTAGGACAAGTGTAAGGGACATTGGAATTGTAAATTTTACAATGTAGGAAGTAACCAAATGGTTGTGATGCTGCAGTCCAATACGTTTTCTAGGGCAAAAGCTATTCTTTCAAGTAAGATCTTAGTTGCCTTTTCTTCCATTTTAACACAGCAGGAAATTAGCTGATAAATTTGCAAATACTCTTTCAGTCACAACTGAACTTTGCCATCCATGCCATATTATGCAGGTTGTGATGCTGAATTGAGGTCATAAGAAGTGCATTGATCAGAATTTGTGTGTTAATCAGGAGTCAAACTCTTCGATTCTGAGCCTGGTTTTGCCCTTGGTTACAGCTGTGAAAGCTGCTAGGCACGAGCTAGGCCTTATTATTACTAGCTAGTGACAGGACAGTGAATAAGCTTAGCAGTTAAGTATTTAGAAGTTAGTGTTTATTCTGCTTGTTAGAAAAACATTTGCTATTGGGGTATATTTTAGCAGCATGTAGTGACCGTACAGAATGCTTCTTTTTGGTATGTGTGAAAATCACAATTCATTTCAGAGACAAGAATTATTGTTCATATGCACTATTTATTTCTTCTCTCTTTCTCTCTCTCTTTTTCTTTTTCCCAATGCTACAGAGATTTTACAAATTCTGATGAGCCTTTTGTAATCCCAGAATATCTTCGGGGGCAACTAGAAGAATTTGAAGCTCTTTATGACATTTCAAATAGTAACCTTTATCAAAGACACTTGGATAATTACCCAGATCAAACCTGTGAAAGCTTATACGAGTATGTAAACACTTCTGTGCTTAGCAGTTTCAAGGTTTTAATATTACTTCATAATTTTTTAACATGAAAGTAAGTCCACAGTTTGAGTCCTGGTGGTCCAGTATATGTAGGTATCTCCACAAAGGTATGCACTAATGCTTTGAAATAGTTGCACGTTTTCACTAAGATATGGACAAGCAAAAGTATTGCTTACATTTTTTTATGCTTGTCTAGAACACCATCTTTCAAATAATTGTTCTTCAGGAGTTCTAGAGGTTCTTTGCTTTTTAACTATTATTGTGAAAAGATAACGTGAAATACAATTTTAGAATTACATAAAAAAAGTTGATTAATCAGGACAATTCTTTTTTTCTTTAAGATATTTCTCTCAAATCTTAGAAGAACATGGCCCTATGGAAATTAATAATAAATTACTAATTGGGGAATATGAACATTTCCCTGAAGAAGTCCAAAAGATTGTAGAAGATGAAGGTGGTCTCCAGTGCTTTCTTCTGAAATCCTTTCGTTTCATTATGGTGGATAATCTTATTGGCTTAAGAAAGCATGAAGCTCTTATTAAAGAAAGCACAAACAGAAACGAGACTGGAGATAATGAGGAAGAATATGATACAGTCTGTGGTGTGCAAGAAGATTCTTCCCAGAACAAACTACAGTTAAATCCAGCTGCTAAGGAATTCAAACCTTTGTCTTATCCTAAGCGACCCCATGTATCAACATCTACTGACTTAACAGTAGCAAGTTTTCAGACTCCTCAATATTTGCCCTGGTCTTTTCCTACTTCATGTAAATTGGTGCGTTCTTTGTACAGTCAGAATATTGATACCATAGAAAATCACCCGTCGTTTTCAGACATTTTACTAAATGATATGTTTTTGCCTCAGACTTCCTGGGGTTATCAATATGAACAAATAGTGCCAGTGCCTTCTCAAGTGCCTCTCATGTCAAATGTCTCCAGGCAACCTCAGTATATTTATGCTGATCGTGTAGCTTATCAAGATAATGATGGATCAGCAATTTCAAACAGAAAATACGTCGTAAGCAGTTTTACACCTACTGAAATACAAACACGTGAACACCTTCAGTGCCAAGGGGAGAATTCTGGTAACAGAGTTTATGAAGACAATTTTGCTGTTGAAAATAGCACGAATGAAGCTGAACGTGGTATCCAGGTTACTAAGACTGAAAAAGAAAGCAGAGGTGCACCTCTAATGAAAACCAATCCTCATACAAGGATGACAGCTGTTCAGGTAAGAAATTAAAATGGAGCAGTTAATTGGGAGCTTGTAAGTGATAAATGACACAGTGTTGAGCACTGCAAAGTGGAACTCCTTTTTGAATGGTTTCTTTATCACTTCTCAAAGGGCCAAATGATATATAGTTTTTCAAGAAAAATGATGTATAGTTTTTTCAAAGATTCAAGTAATATTTACAGCCACCCAAATGTAAGGGATCTTGAAAGCAGTGTTTAGCATTCTCTAGGACTTATTTTGGGGAAAAAAAGGCCACTCCTTGGAAGATACTGAGGTGTTTATCTGAACTGGGAAGTTCCTTTGAACTTGCAGTTTCAGTTGCTGATGCTTTCTACACTTACTCTTGTTTTTCATTTGCAGTTCTTTGTGGTCACTGAAATTTTTGCATATCTTTTAATCCAAGATCAAAGTAGGAAACTGGTGCACATCAGTTTACTTTGCTGTAGAGGCTAAGGAAAGTCCTTCTGTGTCATCGTTCTTCTTTTTGTAATTAGTTCAGTGATTTGTTTTTAATTTTCATGATATTTGAGGACTTAGATTGTTTGAATGTTCCAACAATTGCTGGCTGATGCTTCCCTCCTGGTCTTACAGTGGCAGCTGAGGTGGAGGGTGAGTTCAAGGGCAAGCTCCCTCACATTTCCTCTTTACCACCTGAAATAAAAAAAAATCTGAAACGTTTGTCCCTACAGACCAAGAAAGCATTGCTGAACACCTTGAAAGGGGCAGGAGCAAGTGAACAGAAGAGAGACTGGAACGTTCACTCTTTAGTGGTACCCCAGAGTTAGATCAGCATACACCACTTGTGAAAACACACTTCAAGTGACAGACCGGAACAATGGTTGCATCCACATTTGTTACAGAAAACATTCTGGATTAAGATGTAGAGTTATGGATGTGGCAGTTCCGCACATCCATTATGAGAGATTATCCAATGTGCTAGAGGGACTGCTGGAGAGGAGTTCCTCATCTTCATTTCTTTCTTGTCATTAAAGGGGAGGGGTAGCTGTTTATAGCTGTAAGATAAATAGTTGTCTTTTTATTATTGCTTTCTAAATCTTTCCTGAGCAGTTGCTGAAAGTTAGTTTCCCATCAGTCTTGGCAGATTGTTGTTACTTGGCTGACTGAGCTTTTAAAATGGGATTTCTGTTTGGTTCTTGAACGCCTTCAACAAAGGTGTACCAGAAGAGGAAACAGCTTTCATTTTAGTGAATTCTGGTTAGTAGAGAAGAAAAAACTCCTAGGCAACAGATAGGTTTGTTTGCAAAAGCGTGGTAGAGCAAAACATTTAACATTGGAACTATGATTTTTAATAGCCTATTAGAATGACATTGTAAACTGGATCTTTAAGATGTTGCATGATCAGAATTTTAAACTTCAGTTCTTTCAGTAAGTCCTTGATGGGTGGTATTGGAGGAAAACAAGCAGGGACTCTGAAGGTCCTTGAGTTAAGTCCTTTCCAAGTAGAGGCATTTCTGTAGCAGATCTTGAGTTTAGGTGGAGCCACAAAGCACAGCTCCTTGATGAGCTGTCAGACACATCTTTTTACAAGTCATAAGTTGTCAGGCATTTAGAGCACAGCTGTATTTGAAGACTCTGAGAACTGTTCTTAATATAAGTGCTTCATGATCAATTAAACTAGGGAAAGATCATGACAAAGAAATGTTTTCATTAAAGATTGAACTCCATTTCAGCAACACTTGCATAATTTCATTTTACATTGTATATAGACCTACTTCATAATGTAGTTGGATTTGTAAAATTGTAGCTTAGGTACAAAAGCTCCAAACTAGAGCTGACCTACTAGTTGCATGTGTAAACTGCAAAGCTCTTCAGTCAACTAATGATTCTTTGTGTTCTAGGTAAATCATGAGGTAGCTGATAGGGAAACTAATACTTTGCCTTTTCATCCATTTGAAATACAACAGGTAAGTTACCTGCATATTTGTTTATATTTCTCATGAAGAAGGTTAAAGGAATGCCCAAAAATTTAGTGAAATTTTCTCTGAAAATGACATGTTTTAACAGGTATTTTTGTATTTAGGTTTGTTTGATGGTGTGTGAGTGCCTTGTGGTTTGGTTTTTTTAATTGGTATTTTTGATTCTCTCCCTTTGTGTTGGGCTGAATTCTGTACTGATATTCTTGGAGACTTCATGTAGGCCCACAACAAATATGTTTTGGAGCTTTGTTCTGTAGCTCTTCCGATGTTGGAGTATGTTTTAGTGAAATTTAGTATTTCCTCTCCAAAAATCTTGAGGTTTGATTTAAATACTCCATTTGGGCACATAGGCAGCTCAGACTGAGGTTGATGATATTCTTATGTCTTATACAACGAGAAAAAGCGAGAAAACGTAGCCTTTGAACTCGGTGTTTTCCATTCATAGTCAAGATACCAATGTACATTTCCTGAGCTGGATCGAAACTGTTACAGAAATTTCTCCTCAATTTCCGCTCCCAGAACAAGCAACAAACAAAAAACACCCCACCCCACTTATACTGAGGATTTTCAATCTCAGCTGACAGCAGACTGTTCCCTTTAGACATCATGAATGCTTGCTGCTGTGTGGTAATAGATAATAGATTGGATTTCATAACTGCTTTATTTTAAGGGCGATATTCTACGCATGGAGAAAGAGCACCAAGTATTACAGGAACAACTTAAAGAAGCACAGGAAAAATATGAACAGTTACAAAGCCGAAGCTTGGAGGAAATCAGTGCTTTAAAAGAGCTTGTGAAGAAAAGTGTTGAAGAGACTGAGGTAATGTTTTTATCCATGCAACAGCGGGAGAAACAGCAGTGGCTCACAAGATAGGGTGTAACTGATCAACAGTATTTTTGAAATTTGACCAGTAGCCCTCATTGCTGTGAACTTAGCAAATCTCATAGTCTTTGTGTGTCATCTTCCTTCTAACACACTTAAACACATAGGATATTGGTTGCCTCCATCTAGTGGATAGCTGTGGGGTTTGATTCAATAGGAGAACAAGGAAGCACTGCACTGCTGACTCTTCCCTTCTTGGTTTGTTGGGTTTGCCAAAAGACTTGATTTCCTTGAAAATACTTGGGAGCAAGAGGAGTGGTCCTCAAACAGTGCTGTCAGCCTGTTACCACCTTGGATTAATTTTGTAGTTAAAGCTGTAGATGCTACAGGCTACCCATTTGTCTACATCAAGGGGTGTTGAACTCACAGGTCCCGTCGTTCTCCTGCTCCTGCAGCGTAACGTGCGTCACACGCTGCACACGTGACCAGCGCTGGCAGGAGTGCAGGGGCAAGGAGCTCGGCGCTGCTGCCGGGTAGGAAGAGGGTGCCAGCTGGATAAAACAAGGTGGAGGGCTGGATTTGGCCCTTGGGCCATGAGTTTGACACCCCTGGTCTGTGTGAAAAGGAGCTTTTCTATTAAAAAAAAGTAGTAGTTCAGGTGAAACAAGACCCAGTCTCTCCCAATGCCCTCTCTTTAAACTTTAGGAAGTTGAGGTCTGTCATTCAATCTGTTTAATGTTTCTTTTGTTGGGTTTTCTTTTTTTTCAATGATGTCTTGGAGTAAACTCATGTACAGCAGCTTGGGAGCCCCTGCATTCCAGCTTTACCATTGGCTGCAAGTAACCTGGCAAACTTTTGTATGGGGGATGATGGGAGAGTCACATCTGCTTCTCTGTGTGAATGTTTTGGTAAAAATGTGAGCTCAAGAAGTTCTGAGCTGACAGCATGGCTGTGTGCAGGGTGGATGAACTTGTCCATAGGCACTGTAAGCACTTTTTAAAAATGTGCTTTTAAATATTTCTCAGTGATTCATTGATGCTGCTTTGGTTTTCTAAACAGCTTTGGCAGCCATAATGTCACTGTTATGTTCTGTTATGATTTGTAGCTTCCCACTTGTTAGTACTGCAGTAACAGTATCAGTTCTGATTTTGAGCTGGATTTTGAGTTGAGTTTCAGTGTATATTTGTATGGGACAGTTTGGAACTGGGTTTCTTTTCTTAGCTGACTGCAAAACAGGGTTGCAAGTATTCCGAAGTAATGTAAATGAGGTGTGCAGATCGCTGCAGGAAAGCATTTATTGCCCACATTAAACACCTGAAGTAACTAAATTAAATACTAGTAAAACACTGCTGCTGTAACTTTCACAGGCTTAGCTTTTGATCATAACTGTCAGCAGTGTCCTTTAACTTGCATTTGAATAAAATAGTATTTTCAGAAATAAAATTTTCTTATTTTCTGCTTTTAGGTATCAAAGAATGAACTGGATTGGCTTCATCAAGACTTAGAAATAAAAGTGAAAAAATGGCAACAAGAGAAAAAAGAAAATCAAGAGAACTTAAAAGCACTGAGGAGCACAGCTAAAAAGCATACAGATACAAATGATAGGTACTAATTTTATATACAGATTTACAGTACTTTCCCTTTGCTTGATTTCTTTTTTAAAGCAGCAGTCAGTACAAATATTTCTGATAGAATATGGTAAGTTTCAGTACCTACTGATTCCATCATGTATGCAGAGAAACTCAAATTTATTGCCCTGATTATGTCCTTAAGCGAGTTAAATGCAATTCTTGGCTCTACATACAATGTTATTTAACCTAATTAATAAATACTACTGCTTCACTATTTTATGAAATTCCCACATTTTTCAGAATCCTTTAGCTCTGTATTACTTTTTCGCTGTTCTTCATGGTTTACCATTGCTTTCTCAGCATGCTCCTCTACTGCATTATGGTTAGCTTTAAATTTACATTTACATTCTTCTTCCATTGTACAATCAACCTAACTGAACTCCCATCTGCATCTGTCTGTCTTAATGGGTTTTTTTGTCAGTTCTGCCACACAGCCTGTCTGAGGGTCATCCAAGGATTGCATTTTTTTTTCTAGTCTTATCACTCATTTCTCAGATTCAAGTAAAACTGCAAGAACCACAAAACTGGGTGGGTTGTTTTTTTTTTACCTATCCTCCATCATAAAACATAAACCTGCAGGGCTTTCCATGCAACATAAATTAATTATATCAAAGTATGAATCCTGTCGTGAACCTATGTGCAGCAAACACAGCTGTTCTGGCAATGAGCTCTCCTGGCTGTAGAGGAGCAAGAATCAACTGCAGACAGCTTTTACTGTAGACAACAAGTATCTGTGTGTTCATGTCACTGATGTACTGAAAAATAAATTGTGTGTCATTTGATGAAATATTATCAGTGGCTTTTCCCAAGACATTCTAAATGCTTTGGAAATATTCAAGTAACACAATCATTGGCTGTGCAACCAGCTAAGTGTTTTATCACAGTAATAGACTGAAATATGTACATGTCTGCTTTTGTGTTTTGATTTTATGCAAGTTATAGGTAAGCATTTAAAATAGCTTCTACATAACTGATGAAACTGACTGACTTAGCAGTAATTTTTTAATCAGATTTGACAATTCCTGCTGTGTTTTTAATGCTTTCTCAGTTTACAGACCTGAGAAGACTTCTGTCCTTGAATGCTGTTGTATTGTCTTTAGTCTGAGTAGTTTGGGCCAGATCACTTTTGAAAAAACACTGGCCTGCTTTTATATTAGTTACTGCGTAATTAGAAACACGTTTAAATCACTTATGGTATTAAACAGCATAGAAAACCTACAGATTGGTACTGCTGCATATTTGTCAGTATGGTAATAGAGGAACCTGTCATGTATTTGCTTGTGAATAATTTTCAGAACATGCTTAAGAAATGTTTGATTGCTCTAGGTATTCGAAGACCATTGATGAGAAGGAAAAGCAGTATAATATATATTTAAATACATTTCTCGAGACCAGGTAAAACTCTTGTACCTTTCAGCAATATTTTCACTTTTCTACTGAGTTTTCTGCTTCATTCTGGGTGAAGGCTGAGGAAAAACAAGCGCTTTAATCAATCTCTCTTATTCTCAGTTAGTTTACTTTTACATATCATAAGTAAATATTTTCTTCTAGATATTTAGAATAGTGAAAAATTGGGGCTTTCAAAATACTCTTATACATTTCCCTTGATTATACGATGCTGTGTTCTAGAATACATATTGAAAATTGGGTGTGGCATAGACATACTGAACTGTTTTATGTAGGTTTGGATCTTCACACACTTACGGTCCTAAATGTATATAAGGTTATCTAAACATTTTTCTAAGTTACAAATTGGCGCATAGTATAAAGTCAAGGTTTTGTTTACAGATACATTCTTTATACATTCTTTAAAGATACATTCTTTATGCATGTGAGCAGGCTCGGAATAGTAATACTGCATGACTGCAGTAGTGAAACTCCTGTAAGCTTTTTAGAGAGCACAGTGAAATGTGGTTAAGAAAAACCAAGTCTGTGTCCGTGGAGCTGGCGGAATGGCTCTGTGAGCATGGGGTGCTGTACCTGAGGCAAAGCTATATAGTGCAAATGGAGATGTGTGGTTCTGAAGGAGAGAAGCAATAGCTGTAGGAAACCTCTGAAATGCCATAAATTTTAAATACCGCTCTGTTGTAAACGTCACTCAAATATTTAACCTCTTTTTATTTCCCAGTAATAAACTTGCTAATGAGAAAGTAAAATTGGAAGAGCTTATACAAAAGAGTCAAGATGACTGCCAAGAGTATATGACCAGAGCTGTTAAAGCAGAGGTACAAACAAAAAGTCTTAAAACAGTTTTGCTAGAGCTTGGATCGTTTGTGCTGACAGTAGGTGGGGAGATGACTGGTGAAGTCTTACCTAACAATTTACCTTTTAAATAGCATCTAAGGCTTTTCATAAACAGATATCAAAAGTGTTAATCAAATATTGACTAGTGCTGTTCATGATGTTATCGTACAAAACTTTGTAGATTGTCAAGGCACATTATTAGTTTTGACCATATTAAAAGTGCACAGAATTCGGGGCATACAGCATTGCCCCAAACAAAATTCAACTAGTAATTCAGTTTCATAATTATCCTTGTTATGAACAGATTCCATTAGTAAGAATTAACCATAGGAACATAAAAAGTTCCTTGTTAAAACTGTCATGGTTAATGAGTATATAGCTACTTCTATATCAGGTGAAATCAGAATGCAGCAACTTTGTTTCACTGAAAGGGGGAGAGTGCTGACAAATACCCATGAATAGCATGAACAATTCTCCCTTATTAAGAAGGGCTTTAAGGCTGTCTCATCTGCAGTAGGATTTTATAGAAAGATTAGATTGGTGCACATTAGTCTTCAACCATGCAGTATGTAAAAAGCTACCTTGAACTATGTGTATGTTTGTGTGTGTATATATGTACAATATAAGTTGCAAACAAACACTTAAGGAAGCTTTCTGCAGTCAGTTGAAGTGAGTGTGGCCTTTTTATCCTCATGAAGGCTTACCAGGGTTTTAATCCCACTTGAAATTGGCACTGTAGGAACTGTGTGTGTGTTGTACTCTATCCTCAAATGATTGTTTTGGATGCTTATTAAAATCTATTTTGAGGTTTTATCCCTTGAGCTGTGGCACTGCTTTTACTGCAATTTTCTTTACGCAGTTATGTTTCGTTTCAGATATCGGTACTCGAAAACTGGAAGGAAACTGAAGTCTGCAAGCTGAACAGCATAGCTGCCAATGCAGAGGCAAATCTCAAGATGCTGAAGTCAATGAGCAGGTATGGAGAGTTTACACCACAGGTTTCAGTACTGCTCGTTGCTGAACACAAGCAACTCCTGAATTGTTTAATCACAATCATTTAACTGGACAAGTCAGTTTTGCTCACAGAGGGGCGCTAGACTGAAAGGTGCGTAGAAACATAATAGTTTAATGCAGCTTGAAGCTGAATTTCTTCTTAGTCTTAAATTACCAGGGACAAGTTTCTTGTCTTATTCTTTCTCAGCTGGAGAAGATCAGGCTACTGGGAACATTCCAGTTACTCCTGCAGAGTATGGCTGGGGAAGGGCTACAATGTAAATAGAAAAGAGTGCAACCAAATCTCCTGGGCATGCAACATCATTGTTTCTGCCTTAATTTAGCCTTTACTATTACCTTTTTTTTTAAAACTTGACACCACCTTCCCTTTCCCTCTCTTCATGTTGCTGCAAGATACTAATTTACACTTGAGGAGTCTGCTTATAAGACTGTACCAGTAATTTAACAGATTTACACTTTAAATTGCTTTAAGTCTTTAACTGTGATTTAGTTGGTAGGGGAAGGAACTGTTGTAGTAAAAATACTGGGCTTAAACAAAAATATTGGGAATGATGGAGTTCAACTGAAAATCTTGAATATTTCAGCAGCTCAGCTTCAGCAGCACCTACCTTGAAGTCACAGATTGATTCCTGGGAAATATTTATTTCAAATGTAAAGAAACAACTGGAAAAAGTAGAGGTAAGCCTCAATTTCTCCTAACAAGCTTTAAGTTGAACTTTAAATAACCTAAATCATTTTGCATTCCTTTGTTAAAACACCAGTAGCTCCAAATACTGAACTGCCTTTTTTTTAATTACAAAATAAAGATAGTTTTAAGCCCAGGTTATTTAAGTACAGTTAAATTACAGCAAATATCTTCAATTGTATGAAGAGAAAAATCTGTGCTTCAGAATTGGATCCCCCATTAACAAGTCTGGTGAGCTGGTTTGAATTAGCTTTCCCAAGCTCTCCAACTGCTCAGTCTGCCTCTCTCCCAAAACTTTCCTCCCTGCCTTTTTAAGGAAAAAAAAACTATAGGAAAACTAAAATCACACTATATATGTATATTTCTATATTTTTCTAAATGCAAAGAACTACATACAGTAAGGATATCATGTAAAACTCCCAAGAAAGGGAAAGGGAAATAGGACAAAAAGGATCTATGTGACACCCGGCATACAGCTATAACACCCAGTAACTAACAAAGTACTAGCAAAATCTCACCACTTCCCTTGAGGAAAGCAGAAGAGCTAAATCCGACCCAGGACTCTCCCCCAACGCGTGGGCAGACATCGGCAGCCGCTGCAGGCCTCAGCTCCAGACAGGACCCGCAGCAACGGAGCTCCTGCTCTCCAGCTTGCCGGAAGAAGAAGAGAGTGTACTCTCTTACCTACACCTTATTTATATGTTGTGTTACATTAAAGGAAGATGTGGAATACTTCGTGGATCCTGACCTCTGCTGTTAAGGAAGACCTGTAAAGGCCATTTTTTTTAAAGGAAGATCTGAAAAATCGAAAGTCAATCCACTACATCTGGTCTCTTGGTTCTTTTGCTATTTTTTGAATTTTAGAAATCCATGCAACTTCTTTAAAAACAACAGAGAACTCTTTGAAAAGTTGAGATGTAAAATGTGTAGGCGGAGTTTTAAGAACTAGAAAGGGTTCCCAGACGCTTTGAAACATCAGTGCTTGTGCTTAAGTACAGATTTATGTTGCCTCCATTTAGAAAGGCCTGGTATCTTTGGTGTTTTGTGAAGAGGCAGTTGTGTTAATGCCATTTGAAATGAAGAAGGAGCTTTGGTTAATGCTGATGCGGAGGATTATTTGTTTTCCTTCTGCAGGCTGAGTATGAAGGAAAAATTCAGGCGGTGAATAACGGTGTTCGAAGCTGTCTCACTAAAATGGAACCTGTGGAGCTTCCTCCTCCTCCCAGCAACTTCGTACGTATCTTGCGTTTGGTAGCAGTTTGTTAAGGAGTTCTTTGAGGTTGCATTGGCGTGGCTACCCATTGTCGGATGTGTATTGACAAACCTGAATATACAGCCTTGAATACAAAACACTCTGGCTCTCCGTGTGTCCGGGTAATGTTCAAAAGGAAAGGTGACTGCAGGTTGGCATGAAGTCCAGTGAAAAGCACGTTATCAAGTCCTTTGAGAAGCTTGAGCTGTTTAAAATTAACTTTAAAGTGCTTCATGTTTTGCCTGAACTGGGCCTGAGATTTTTGCATATTGTGACTTTCCTGTAGCACCAAAACCCACAGAGACAAGGCCCTGTTACACCAACATGTGTAACTGATTCCAATACCAAAATCAGCTTCCAGTCTTATTCGTTAGGTGGCCATTTATGGAAATGCATCTGCAATGACTACTTCCCAGATAAATATTACTAAAAAACATTTTCTAATGGGCCAGCAGTTCCACAATGGCTTTTCTCAAATCATATCTCTTACTTCTGAACCCTGCAATTGTTCCTGGTGGAAGGACAAAGTCAGCATAGGTCAATACTACTTCAACTCTTTGTCACCGCAGTGGTGGGGAGATGTGTGATGGTGATGAAGTACTTGAAGCCAAGATAGCAGTGGTGCAAAAAACCTGTGTTGCTCTTCACTGATCATATGAAACCCGAGCACGGTGCTGAGGCCCAGTCCTTAAAAAATTAGCATTCAGAAACCACTGGGCCTGGAACTGTTTGGAGTAAGGGAATAAAGCGTTCAGTCATCTCTCAAAGTAGGGGAGATTATTGACTCAGTAAGTGAAACTCGTTAATAGTGCACATGGAGATGAAATCTCTGAATTAACTGAAGATGCCACTCGACTTTTTAATGTATATTATCTGCAGAAAGTCACTTTTTTATATTGTTTGGTTTTGATATAATTTAGATTCAAGACCCTGTTCCAACACTGTATATTCTTGATTGATACTACAGTTTTTATGGACTTATACAGATTACACTCCCCTGCGTGCCTTTTCTTCCCCACTTATTTCTTGGTATCTGTTTTTTACTGAAGTAGTATAGACACAGGACTTTTAGGAATACATACATAACTTCATTACCACCCTTAGGTTACCATCAATTTACAGGTTGGGAAAGACTGACTTTTGAGGATCTTGTTCTGCATTTGATATCTATTTTTACTGCACTGATGCAGGAGCAGCCTTTTAGAAGAGAGATCTGCAATTCTTTTGCTTTGAGAGGACTTTAATTTACATTCAGCATTTGCCTATTAAAGACTTGATCAAACCCCTTTTGCTCTATTTATAAATTAAAGTCTTTTACAGAGAAGGTAAAATATTGTTTCAAAAAAGTGTTAAACTAATGAACACAGAACAAGAACCAGCAGATCTGACTATGAGAAATGTAGAATTTCAGTTCTGAGTGTTAGAAAGCAACCTTCTTAGAGCAGTCATGTTCTGAAACAAATAACATGGGGTCAAACAAGCAAACTTATTTTAAGAAGTTCTTTCCATTTATGGAAGAGAGTTGTTACTGCATAAAGAAGTCGTCTTGGATCATGTCAGTTCCAAGTTTTTCAAGGTGATAACTACAGCTGACGTTTCTGTTTAAAAAAATTACACTGGATAATATATAGATTATATAATCTGTTAAAAGCACAAGGAAATTTACATTTTCCAATTGATGACAGAGCAGTTCTGTTTCTACCACCAACTTCAAGCTGTGCTTCTTATAACTTACAGCTGTCCAACAGCCACCTGTTCTTTAGCAAAGCAAGAATAAGTTAAAGGAACAGTTTGTTAAGCTGCTGTCCTATTTAATCCTGTTTTGAACAGGTTCTCCGTGTGCAGGACGTATCGAAGAGCACCTTTGTGCAATATTTTCACCTAGGTAAAGCAGACCAAGAGAAACTGAGAAGACCTTCCAGTTCCTTAGCATAACCAAATGTGTCATAGTTCATGCTGCAAGTGCTTAAAAGTTCAGCACAATTTATTTTACTCACTGTTTTTCCTGTGAAATCTATGTATTTTCTAGGCAAAACCAGGCAGACCTCCCATCAGTGATCCAGCCGTTGTCATGTATTCCTCTGCATCTGCATATCCGAATACACTTCCTGCATTTTCAAGTTCTAAAGATCCAGGTCCAACGCATGCCTCGTTTAATACACAGGCCGGAGTTAAGCCAGCACCTGCAAGTTCTAAGTCTTATTCTGCAAGTGGTGGACCAGTGAAAATGCACTCCAAACTCCTGGCATCATCATACGCTGACAAAGTTTTGGCATATTGCTCATCCAGGATTTCTGGAAGTAACACTCATAATATCCAGCCAAACCAGAACCACCAAGATGACTCAGCTGTACAATTGAGGCCTTCTGGAATTCCAAACAACAGAAAGCTTCCAAAAGCATTTGAAAATATTATTGCACATCTAGAGAGCATATTCCCAGACTACAGCAGGTAGGAGGGTGGTGAGGCACTGGCACAGGTTGCCCAGGGAAGCTGTGAATGCCCACTCCCTGGAAGCGTTCAAGGCCAGGTTGGATGGGGCCTTGAGCAGCCTGGTCTGGTGGGTGGTGTGGGGTTGGAACTGGATGGGCTTTAAGGTCCCTTCCAACCCAAAATGAGTCTATGTTTTATAATGTCTCTAATGTTATGTCAGAGAACAGAAGTTCTGAACATCCAATCATGAAGTACAAAAAGAACTGATTTCTTATTAGATGGCTTCTGTTTCATCAGAACAGTAGTATTAGTTGTTTTGCCCCCCCCTCCCTTCCCATGCACTTCCATGTGCACTATTAATGACACATTCTTTAAGGGAATAAAACTTACGGTTTTGAGGTGTTGATTTTTTTTTTTCCAATTAGAATCACTGGCAAATAGAAGTATTACTATTATGGTATAAAAGTTTACATTTTTTACATCCTATTCAGAGGCACTGGAAGCAGGTACTCACTGGAGTTCATTTGAGAAGTCAGTATCTTTTCAAGGCTCTGCTGCTGTGAATCAAACACCAAAGCCTCAGTGTTCTCCAGGGCTGGTAACAGCCATGGCATTGCCAGTCAGTAACTATGTCTGTCTCTTTTTTCCCCTTCAGTTCAGACTTTACCAGCTTCATAAAAGATGCACAAAGAAGAAACGGGAATACACTGTCTGGTTTGAGCTTAGATGAAATTCTAAGCAGAGTGACAGAACTCATTCTGGACCAGCAAAATAAGGTACTGTGGTGTATGCATTTGCTGCCTTTTCTACTGTGTGTCTCTGACAGGGGAAACTGCAGCTCACTCCAGAAAAGAATGCAAACTTGCTTTTGCTGTCAAGCTCCAAAGTATGAACTTGCTCAGAATTCTTTTCCAATACCTGTGTAGGCACCAACTCCACCGGGGAGACCTGTGAACTCAGTATCCTCTGCTTCACCAGCGCAGACTGGAACTCGGAGTCGGGAAATACCTGCAGAAGAAAATGGACCCAGCCTACCTAAGGCAAGGCCTGAGCTTAGAAACACCTCAAGCAAAAATCCCTCCCAACCAAATCCCCAGGCCTGGGGAAATGTTGGAGCAACACCTAAATGGAAAAAAACAGACTATAGAGTAAGTTTTATGCTGCTTCTATGAATGTGAAGTTGCCATGAACTTCTTAAAAGACATGAAATAATCAAAATATTGCTAGAAAAAGTAATTGACTGGTTCATTTTGTGTACAAAAGCTTAAATATATTTGGTTAAAATTAGTAACATTATTAACTTAAAGGAATGTGCTAATTAATTGTCGCTAGCCTTCAAATAACTTAATATTTTACTTACAGGCCTCCGGTAATGATCCTTGCACAATATGTCACGACGAGCTAAGCAGAGACTTGTACGAACTAAAATGTGGGCATCATTTTCACAGAGAAGTAAGGATTTTTGTTCCTAGCGCTTGTATTCAAATGTTTATGAATTCTAATCAGTTACACTGCTGTTCTACTTTCTACAAGTAACCCCCCTCCCCTTATCCTTCAGTACAACACACTCCTTTCTTTTAAGTCCTTTGTACACTGAGACTTGCTATCTATATGGTATATAACTGCCTCAAAGCTTCCAGGTTTGGATTTTTAACTAAAATGATAATTCACTATAAACCCTGCATGTGCCACCTGATAGCAGTTGTGCCTGTAACTTCATGTAGAAAGAAAGCCACAACTATGTTAACTTGACTCTTCTGTCCATGACCTTTTCTCATTGCCTTATTTCAGTGGTGTCAAAACTCACAGGTCCCGCCGTTCTCCTGCTCCTGCAGCGTAACGCGTGTCACACGCTGCACACGTGACTGGCGCTGGCAGGAGCGCAGGGGCAAGGAGCTCGGCGCTGCCACCGGGTACAAACAAGGTGCCGGGCACAGTAAAGCAAGGTGGAGGGCTGGATTCAGCCAGTGGGCTGGGAGTTGGACAGTGCTGCCTTATTTGTTACTGTAGAATAGTGCAAATGTAAATTGGTCAGCACAGCATCAGAACCAGAGAACGAGTTTCTAACTCCGGAAACAGCCTACCAATTAGTGGCAATTATTAACGTACTGAAGCAGAACTCTATACCTGACTTTGTTTCCTCAACATCATCTTATTTTTGCAGTGCATTAGAACATGGCTTAAGCAACATTCAAGTACCTGCCCTATCTGTCGCAATCATGCTTTGCTACCTGAAGACTTCCCTGAGCTTCCTGCACGTATCAAATATCCTTAAACCTTGATTTACTTGAAGATGTTATAGTAAGATGCAAAGTGGCTGCAGAATAACCACCAGGATAAGGAACAAACATGATGCCTATAAAGCAGCAGAACCCTGGTTTTATTGAAAAAGGTAGTAGAAGTCGGACTGATTCAGTATTTAACACTTAGCATTAAGTTGTAAGATGCTGGTACTGTCATGGCACCTGCAGAATCAAGTCAGCGTTCGCCAAGGCCCGGCATTGTTACTGGTCACTGCCTAAATCCGTGAAGCCAATGCAGGTCAGAGGGCAGCACACACAAGTGGCACGGTGTTTTGGCTAAGGGATATTGAAGCTACTTTATCTACTTGTTTCAGAGGATAGTGTTTAATTCCTGTGAAGAGAGGGTTTTTCATCAGAGCTTATACCACACTGAAAATAAATTCTATTATCAAACAAGAGATGACCTGAATGACAGACGAGCAGAATTTGGAATAGCCAAGACATTGCCTTCCTCTTCCACAGCCCACGAGGGACAATGACCTGAGCACAAAAGGCCACGTGTGGTGCTTAACACAGACTTTGCAGCACCTCTCTGCCCATTAAATCCTCCTTAATTGTAGTAATTACAGTTTAACTGCAGGATTCAAATCAGGCTTGTGTTCATTATGTATGCAGTTCATATCATTGCAGCTCCTGTCTCTGCATAAATACCTAGCTAATAATACAAATTGTTTAAATAACAACTTTTAATAATATTTTAAGGAAGAATTTAAGTATTCTTGTGATTGTTTGTATCATTGAGTAGGAATACTCAATTTTTTAATCTCATAAGATGGTTTCAATTTTCCTCATTGCTGAAGAGCTGATATGTTTAAATCAGAATTATAGCATTTTTATTTTTGACAAAGCAATGCTGCATCTCTATTCTGGGTGTGAAGGTTCATCAACAGTGAGAGGTACAGAATACAAACAGCTGAAAGAGTGGTTGTCTTGCTGCTGTGTAAGTTGGAGCTTGTCAAAGCAGCCCTTCATCACTAAAATGTATCTCAAATAGCCAGAAGACCAAGACTAGTGTGTACAGCCTAATCACTCTGAAAATTGGAGCGTGAGTGTTGTTTGGCTATAAGCAGTATTAAATTGGTTCTATGATATTGTTAGCTAAGGCTAGCGATCATTTGTTCCGTTCCCCTATGTATCCTTTAGTTAAAAGTTTTAAATTATCAAAAAATAAAATGAAAAATCAATCACTTCTGCAAGCTGAGGTGGGAGGTCTTTGTGTAATATTTTTAAGTCTGAGTTATTGGTGTGTTTGTTATCTGCTCTCTGCTACGGAGTTAAGACACCTTGTGCCTGAAGAATAGATACTGTGCTGCTCAGCACTGCAGCACTTGCATCCTTTTTAGCTGCTGTTCTTTTCTTTGGTGTGGGACACACATAGCTCATCATCTTTGCTTTTCACGAAACCAGCCTGGGCCACTCCCAGAGAGGAGGTATCCTTGACCTGCTAAGCAGCAGCAAAGCAGTCCCACCCCTGCTGTTAACTGATAGTGTTGTCCAAACAGAACAGGACATGCCTTCAAGTACCAGAAGCAAGCTGGCAGTGGGAACAGTGCAGGGATTTAGCTCTGAACTGAGACTTAGATATGCTTGCTTCCTATCAGCCATGCTTGTTTTTCTATACCCACAGCACAGACTAAACAGCATGTTTCTTTGATCTGTTCCTCTTCTCTGCTGGAACTCCCATAAGCTAGAAGGATTTTAGTGATTTCCAGAGATCGCTCTCTCACATCTTTAAAAAGGAAGCCTTAGGGCAGCCACCCTTCCTGGATGGGAAGAGGGGCAGGTAAGCAGGCTCTAGCTGTGCACTCACAACCCAAGGCAAGATGATGGCCAGTCCATCTTTCCAAAGTTTCTGAAGGTGCGAGGTGATAGCACTTGTTTGAGCACAAGGTGGCACTCTTGTAACATCACGTAGATTAGAGAGAACGGCTTGTTTCTTGACAATCATCCCTCACGATTTCCTGATCTTACAAAAATGTTAAGTTCTAGTCATAGCCTTTTTTTTTTTTGCCCCTACAAGACCATTGTAAGATGTTGAAATAATTCTCAGATGTTTATTCCTAAAATATGTGGTACAGAACCAGGGCCAAACCTAGAATTACATTTTCACACTTGGCAATGCTACTGGGTAAAGCTAAAGGAAAATATTTTTAGCTGTTTTGTTTATTCTTTCTTGCTGAAATAGTTTTCCTCTGTAGTTCCTTCAGTTACAAACACTTTAATGCATTTAACTTCAACTGTAAATGCAAGTGCCAGAAAAGGAATAAGTTAAGTTGAAAAGTGACAATGTTAACCCACCTAATTAAAAAGAGTGACTGACCTGTCTCCCTTGGAATGGTTATTCATATAACAAGTCACGCTGAAGGCACAAGGTATCTCATGAGGCTGTCTGGATAGATACACCCACTTCAGCTATCACAAGGCAGGCAAAGTCTTAGCAAGATTTATAGAGAACTGAAAGCACAAGAACTACCAGGAGGACGAAGGAAGTGATGTGTTTTCAGTTAAAATAAGACAAAGTGAAGCTTCATCTGTGTCTATGAAGAATTCTGTCCTTTTTCACTAAATCCTTAAGTGATTCTCCTCTGGCTCTTTACATCCTGCAGAGCTTCAGTGGGAAGTTCTCTGTGATGAGATGATCATCATGCAGAAGGACCACAATGTTAACTTCAAATTCTGGAAAAAGGGAAAAAAATAAGGAATTTTATATCAATGTTAGTTGTAGCAGTAGGATGAGAGGCAGGCAGTTCCTGTTCTCAGATACAACTTCACAGGCTCCTCCAAACCATTTCAATACCCTAGGATTTTCCTGTAGCAGGGAAGAACATGGCACTCCAGGCAGATCTTGCCACAGGCATCCCAGGACCTCAGACCATTCCTAGAGAATCTTGGCACATTCTAATCTTTGGAATTCCTCTACATTCACTTCCCTATCACTGAAAACCTACGAGATACAATCTTCTGTGCAACAGGCAGAGTTCAGATATGTAACACTGAAATGCGCTGGGAAAGACACCTCACTCCAATATGCACAGTTCACAAGAGGGTTAGGGAGCAGATGACTGTTGCTGTTTGAACACAGCACAGCCTTGAACCCTTCCATTTTGCATGGCCTTATGAAATCAAACCCAAAACACAACACGCCTACAAACTATGAAGCAAAATTTTCAAAAGGCAATCTGCAATATCATCTCTAAAGAGTACCTGTTCAAAACCAAAATCGGGTATAGTTAATAAACAAAGGGAAACAGAGATCAAAATAAACTGAAAATAGTTGTCATTTTTAAGAATCTTTGTGATTAAATAAAAGTAGATACAACACTAACAGCAGCTGTTTGTCACAGTAAATTACTATTCAGTAGCTAGAAATGGTAAAAACGAGACAAGAATATTATTTTTGGGAAAATCACTGTGCATGTTGGATGCGAAAATGCTCTTAGGGGAACAGATAAATGGGTAGGCAAAGCTGAAAAACCAGTAGTGCACATTTGACCAAGACAGACAACAATGAGGGGCTTCAGCTAGGAAAGATCCTAAAGGCAGGGACTTCTAGCTTCAACTTTGTAAAATTGAAAAAAAAAAAAAACACCACCACCACCACAAGATTCCAGCAAGATGAAGGAAGAAAAACAGGCTAGCAACAAGAATTTTTGTAGTAATTACTTGAACAACTGAGGAAAACCCTAAATTTCAGATACTTTTTGGCAGGAAGAAGCAGGTGATGTAGATTAAAAAGAAGTCTGATACAGCCTAACTTTACTTTTTCTATTTCTGAGTCTGTGCAGCAAAGGAATAGGAAACAAAAAAGGAAAGGAAATGGAAAGAGAAGTTCTCACTGGTGATGAAAAGAAGGAAGGGGTCATCCTGACATTCTATTCTTGGACTGTTACTCAAATGTTTAATCACACACAAGTATTTGGCAGGAAAAAAATTTACTGCCATTACACTGCTTCTTCTCTCCCTTTACCATATAATGCTATTAGTCAGAAGGAGCTTTGTTGTTGCACAACTGTTTTTACTCAGAAGTATTTGAGATGCATTTTCCTTGTGTATATGAAATACAGCTGACTGCAATCCTATGCGAGAAACCTTTACTGGGAAACAGATGGGTGTCCTTGTTTCTTCTTGCAGTGCTGACAGCAATTTAGCTACGTCACCTGCCAGAAGCTAAAGTGAAACCACAACCTTAACTCAGATGAAAGATGCCAACACAGAATAAAGTCCTCCGCTCTTACCAACTTTGAAGTTTGTTGTTTCCAGGGTAGGGCAGGTGAACAACCTGGGAAACACCATGTAGATAGGAACTGGTAGGCCCCTGCAGACATCCCCATCAGCAATCTGAATGTTCTGTATCTCTGTGGCATCTCTGGCGTAACCTTCTGCGCACCCTGGTGAAAGTGGGAAATTCAAGAGGGTGAGGAGGGAAAGGGAAAAAGAGAAGAGGAGGCAGTGTCCAATTAAAACAAAGCTACACCGGGGTTGGGGGGATATATACTTAGGCAAAACGTTCTGCCCTTTGACCTGCAAGTTGTCACATTAACCCTCTGAGTTAAGGGTCACAGAGGTTATTTAAATTGATTTTGGACTGTTCCACCTCAAGTCCAAAGCAATTTTTTTTGCAAGTCTTTTTAATTGTATGGCTTTTGACAATCTTTCATATTTATGCTACAAGAGGGCAAGTGGCAATGACTGCAGTCTATACCTGTTCCATTTACAGACAAACTTACCACAGGTTTCCACGCGTACTAACTGCAGCTCAATACTTTTGACTGCAGCCTCTGCATTCTCCACTACCAGCTCCCCTGTCAGTGGCTGTGTAATGATACAGTTTGTAGAACTGAGATGCCCTCTGATGAGAAATTTTGGAAGTGAAGCTCTCTGGAAAGATCGGGGAAAAAAAAAAAAAAAGAAGTAAAAGAAACAACTGTAAGAGCAGAGTAAGAAAAAAATACCTTACAGTCATTCTAGCATACAGGAAACCCCAAAAAGTTGCAAAGTTAAGAACTCAAAAGTTCAGAAATGCTTCAAGTAGCTTGAATACTGTAACTCCTTAAACATACATCCTCATGCAGATGAATCGAGATCTCTCTTTACCACCCCCAGCCCCCGCCGTGCATTCCTCCTACTCATTCCATCCACAAGAGCATTTTTCCTGGGATGAACTGACAAAATTTGGCTATTACAATTAATCCAGAAGTCAGAAACCACACGGTGAAGGAGGAAGTAGTGAAGTAGGCAGGCACAAACTAACAGGGTGGTACTGGTGGTGCTCTAGAGAACGGCATTCTGGTCCTGTTTTGTTATGGATCATAAAAGGTTTATCATTTCAGTGATTTTCCCACCTCTTTACATTTCTGTCTCACGGCTGCTATTACAAGGGAAGACAGGCATTTAGAAATCTTTAACACAAGATGTAGCGTACTGCTTATGTAGCAACACAGCAATTAAGGACTATTAATAAAGATCTTAATTTGAATACAGGATCACACTTCTAAGATTTTCTTAACAGCAAGCACGTTTCCTACTTTTTAATAGCTGATTGGGGATGGAAGTCTACAAATCAGTTTCTCTAACAGACTGAAGCAGTGGTTTTGCTCCCCCTGCCCTCCTCTTTTTCAGACCCACAGGCATCAGAGATACTCTCTGCCAGCAGAGAAACTCATATGTCAGAAGCTCCAGTTACATTTCAAGTTCTGGCAGGAGGCATATGGAACCAGTCAAGTTTTCTACCCACATCTTCAGCTCATATCTTCACCATCCAACTCTTCAAACTCCTTGAGCATCCTACTCTAACCTTCCTCTTCTTTTACAAGCCTTATTCTTCTCTCCCTCCTTAATTTTTTGTTATTGACATCTTTGATGTTAAGCCCCTACCTTCCAACCATATGTTCACACTTGCTTGTGGTACTGGATTTCCTTCTCAATGTAACTGATTTTCCCTTCTTCAAAACCAACTCTCTTGTCACAAACTTTTTTCCTCCAAATCTGTTTGTTTTGCTTCTTAGTCCTGGCTGCCAGTAGCAATGGCAGAAAGTTCTCCTCAGCTACTGTTTAGACTGTTTTTCACTCAGACTCAGACACCTGACACCTCTGCAGAATGTAGCTGTTCCACTCAACCCAATCTTTGCAGGAAATAAAAAGAGAAATTTTCATGTGTTTAGCAAACGTGAGCTCACTTGGGTATTTTTTCCTAACATAAATAACAGAAGTTACATCTTTGACAAAACCACCCATGAAAAATGGAGTCTTCATAATGTATTAGTAAAATGCCTTCTTATTGTATAATTCCTTGCAGGTTCTGCTCATCACCACTGTTAGTAAACACAGATTTACTTCCCTGCTTCACAGGGACATCACACAGTCACACAGTATAGTGGTCAGGAACCTAAGAGACAGAGATAAAAGGAACTTGTGAAACAAGACCTCAAGGCCAATTTCCTCAATCCTAGTCTAAGAAACTTGTTTTTTCAAAGGCATATATAATTCCCTAAAGCCACACTACTCTTGCCAGTCTCCATCATATTTTAATCCTAGCTAGGTCTTCTGTCTGAGGACCTACCATTTACACTATTTCATAATCGGTGAAACATGAGAATCAAGAATATACAAGCAAACCTTCTAATCAGTTTCCCAGTAGTGTATAAGAAATTATAGTTCAGTCAATCTCCAGGCCAGCAGAGAATTGAAATTTTAGTATTTCTAATACACCAGAAGAGTGACCTTTTCTACCTCCACATCTTTCTGAGACAGGGGAGGAATTACAAATAAAAGGCCACTGCTTGTACTACCATGGACATTCAGTACCATTCTTCAGACAGCTCCACAATGAAATACCAAGATCTGCTGGCGCAGAGATGTCAGGAGTTTTAGAACCTACTTTTGTGGCTGCGTACTTAAAATAAAGAAAGGCACGGGGTCTGATATTAAACTTGAGAAAAAGCTTTTAATGGACAAGACTTCCTCATGATGTACACTGCTGAGTCTTTGCTAAGCCAATGAGTTGAGTATCAAGACACCAAAGAGAAAGAAGAAACAGAAAATAATTTATATGGAAACATGGTTCATAGAAAGAGCAGATTGCTAAGAAATTAGTATTTAGAGATAGTGTCAAAAGTAATTTCACCATCAAGAATAGTTATTGTATCCTTCTATTTGTAAAAGCACGTTTCGGTGTTGTAGCAGTGTCCAGAGACATGAGAGGCTGCTGGACACAAACTGCTCATCCTCTAACTCAGATTTAGAGTTCAGCCATGATAGCTGGTCATGAATCACCTCTTCGACCCTCAAGGATAGTCTACTGCAACACAAAGTCAAACAAAGGAAAGAAGAGAGACATCTGCATTGATGAACAAGATACTACTGATAAAATCATAAAGAGGAAGTATACAAAAGATGTAAGTAGGGTCAGGTGACCCAGGAGGAACATAAAAACACTCTCCGTGTGAGGGATGGTTTTGGGAACACAAAAGCCCACCAAGAGTTAAACTGAGAGACAGGAAGGGCAATGAAAAGAGGCATCTAGAAGTCTACCATAGTCTTCTTTTAGCAGAAGGTAAATGTCAGCCTGCTACTGAATATGGCAAGGGACCTTGTGACAAAAGACATAAAAAAAGCAGAGGTACCTAGTCTTCTCTTCCTCAGACTTTACTGATAACACTTGCCTTTATGAATCTAAGGCCCCTGCAATAACAGGGAACATCTGTAGCAAGGAAGAGTTATACCCTTGGTAGAAGTGGAGCAGGTTCGAGAACATTCGATGTACACAAGTCCATGGTACCTGATGGGATGCACCCACAAGCGCTGAGGAAGCTGACCCATGTCACCATGAGGTCAATCTTGACTATCTTTGAAAAGCTGTGACAAACAAAGAAGCTTTCTCAAGAATGGAAGATAGTAAATGTCTCCCTTATCTTCAGTTAGGAATATCTGCAGAATCATTTGGCCAGTCAGCCTTGCTTCAATCTCTGGGAAAGCGATGGAGCAAATAACCCTGGAAGCCATTCCAAACATATAAAGGATAAGAAAGCAACTGGAAGCAGTCAGCATGGATTTATGAAAATGAAATCATACTGAACCAACCTGATAGCCTCCTATGATTAAACAACTAGCTTTGTAGACAAGCAGAGAGCAGTGGCTACAGCATTTTTGATACTGTTTCTCATAACCACCTCACCGACAAACTGATGGAGTACAGATGTACAGACTGGACACTGAGGTGGACTCAGAACAGCCTGACCTGTCAGACTCAAAGGTTTGTGATCAGCAGCACAAAGTCCAGCTGAAGGCCAGTCACTAGTGGTGCACATGGGGTCAATGTTGGAGCCAATGTGACTTCACACCTTCAATAATGGCTTAGATGATGGGACAGAGTGCATCAGCAAGTCTGCAAATAATGCAGGGACCTCAACAGGCTGGACAAAGGGGCTTACAGCATCCTGAGCTGCATTACCAAGTGTTGCAAACAGGTTGAGGAAGGTGATTCTCCCCATCTCTTCAGCACCAGTGACACAAACCTGGGGATAGCGTGTCCAATTCAGGAATCCCCAGTACAGGAAATAAAGACTTAGTGGAGCAAGTCTAGCCTTTGGTGGATTTGGCCATGAAGATGGTTAAGAGCACATGACATATAACAAGAGGCTGGGGATTGGGATTGTTCACCCTGCAGAAAAAAAAGCTTATCAAAATGTAGAAATACCTGATGGGAAGGAGTAAACAAGATGGAATCATACTCCTCTCAGTGTCATCCAGTGAAAGGACAAAAGGCTATGGAACAAGTTGAAATAAAGGAAATTGCTTTTAAAATATTTATTTATTTATTTATTCATCCTGTGAGGGTGGTCAAACACTGTAAAGCTGAGTTGTGGCAAGTCTCCATCCTCCAAGATATTGAAAACTTGACTACACATGGCCCTGAGCAACCTGCTCTAGATGACCCTGCTCCGAGCACAGCAGCTGGACTAATTAATCTCCAGAGGTCCCTTCAAAATACAAATGTTTAAAGGATCTCAGCTACATGTGTTACAGAATGCTTTCCCTTGCTTCACTGCTTTTCTTTCACTCAGAAGAGTGATAAAAATGTTTAACCATTACCGAGCAAAGTACCACCTCACATTAGTCACCAGAATCACAAGAGATGTGGCAGGATTATTTTATTGCTTACAGAAGAAAAAAAAAAAAGTAGAAAATGGTTTATTATCTTCAGGGAAGCGTGTAATCATTCTTCTCTTGTTCTCACTCAGAATCACACAACCATTACATTTAAAGTAAAATAATAAGAAAATCCTTACCTCTTTAACATTTTGCAAAGTTTCAGGAGTAATTGTGAAGTCTACTGGGCTTGGTGTCAGTTTCCCTTTCTGTGACTACAAGTAAGGAAACAGTCAAACTAAACTATGATTTACAAAATACATACAGAGAATATTAAAAAGACAATAAAATTAAGCAACTGTTGGATGCATTAGTTATTGGAATTGTTTTTATACTGAAAGTATACATCTATGTAGCAAAAAAACCCCTGAGATTTCCTGCTTTTGTTGTTAAGTAACATCATGATATTATCTAAATACAAGCACAATGCATCATAAATCTGAATTTAGAAACAGAAATCTATCAATTTTTGTTTACTTTGTGTTTGCCATTGCAATAAACCACAACAAGCTCTTCATTTCTAAGTTTTTGGCTACCTACACTGAAAAATAAGAAAAAAGAAAAAAGGAAAAAACAAAAACATGAGGTGACTACTCTTAATCACCTGGAAAAGAAGAAATTGGCTACTTGTCTGAAGCACATGGTATACTCCAGAAAAAAGTTAAAATTTCATGTCTGTATTTATTAACAATTACATTTTATACGTGACTTGCAATGTTTCCTTTCATAATTAATACCTAGTAAATCTGGGCAAGGAAGAGAGGAGGAAATTATAAATTGAACTGCTTTTTTAAAATATAAATTAAACGGTTTTGTAAACTCTCCTCTCTCGTTATCTCTGAACACTTTGAAATCTTTCTGCTGCCCTTTCAATAACAGCTCGTCTCCTTATATTACTTGGAGATCCTCAGCTGACAAAAACTAGCGCAGTGTTGATTTAATGGGGTTAGCATTCCAGCTTCTTTAACTGTAAAATAAACAAAACTTGGTCCAGGTTAGCTTACCACACTGGAGAAGCAATTTTGGGGCCACGCGATTACAGTTCTTCAGTATCTATTCACACCTTTTATCAGTAACTGAAGAAACTCAGTCTTTCTCTAAGTGGCCAAATGGGCCCTGAGCTCTACCAGGATGGCAGCCTATACCCTGCATCACAAAGGTGAGCTTTGCCTACCATTCACTGACCTCTCTTCTCCATCCTTATCTCAGTGAGGTGCACTGCCTTCTCCCTACACATTTAGAGTAAGTAGCCAGTGCAGCATCAAATACGAGATCCGCCAGTTTTATTTAACTGGGAGCCAGTATAGCACACAACCACGAATGGGCTTAACTTGAGCTCCTAGTTAGGATCTACTCTCACTACTTAAGAATTCAAAATAGCTTCTGCTGCCCAGCTGCAAGATGGAAGATGGAAGATATTAGCAAAAGATTGACTGTATTTTCCCATCAATGACAAATTCTGGCAAAGAATAAGGTTTAGGGAAATGGTACATTGAGCACTGACAGCGAGAATTATATGTTCAGTAAAACCTCATTAATTCACCCTGACTGAGAGATTCATGATTTACTGACTTATGATCTAAGACATGCTATAGTGGGAACAAGAAATAAAACCAAGAAACTGCATAATATGTAATTTGTTCACTATTTTGACAAGTTTGGCTTACTTATAATCTAATAATACACCAATAAAATGTAGCATAATATATTTTAGAAAATAATGAAATCTTAACAACAAGAAACCTCCTTATAGCATCTCGCTAAATCTTTTTTAAAAAGGTACTACAGAACTGAAGTAACATATTTCCACCATTATTCATAAGTAAGACAAAAGAGTCCAATACTTTACTGTCCTATTAAGAGTTCAAAGAAATGACACAAACAGTATGTTCTAGCAAGTTGTGGGTGGAAAAAAGAGATACTTAATTAGGCCTGCACAGTCTGTACTGATGTAAGATGCTCTGGACGTGCCTACAAGTCAATATAAACTAAAAGCCAATCTGATAAGGGAACTTCAAATGACAGGCAACAAAATATTTCTTGTGAAACAGTCAAATCTCATTCCACAGTGGTATTTCCACAGATGAAGGCTGTCTCCATGTTGCTAACTGCAGGATGTGGATATTTGTTAACCTAGTTATCTTAGCGTATTGCCAGCCATGGGCTTACTTAATAGCAAAGGTGAATAAGCTGACAAGCTTCTTATTTCCAAATTGATGCAGTCCCAGCTTTGGCACTTTGAGTCATAATTAGTCACTTGAAGAACAGAAATCAAATATTTTTTCTTCACCAATGAACTCCCATTTCTAGGGCAGGTGCCTGAAACCTTTGGCTAAGAAACACTCAGATAATCTGAAACAGTGTTTAGAAGATGGCCATAATAATTATCTAACCACATAGTTGTTTCAGAGCTGAAACAGAGAATAAACTCTGTGCAGTATAAAAAACATTTATAACCTAAATCCTCTTTGTATTGTTTTCTTCAAATGAAAGGAGAGATGTATTACTCTAATCAGAAGCAACTGACACCCTAGCTCTTCTGGATGTTTTGGTTGTGAGGCTAGCTTTCTTTACTCATACGTATCTCATGTGTCACTATTACACATTACATGGTTTCACTTGGTTTTCTAACCTTACTGCCAAACTTCACTTAAAGTTGGGGAGAAAAAAAAAAATCTCACTTCTCATAGTTAAATAAACCCCACACTTACCAGTGAGTGGACGATGAATTCACAAGTCTTAGTTAGGTCTTTGGCCAGCAGAGAACGTCGCATATCACACCGCAGGGTATACTGCCAAAAAGAGGATGACAGAGAAGAAGAAAAGAGCTTTAGTTTAGATTTCTTCTCTCTCAACTTTTCATCATTTTATTGCGCATGCGCTGAATGTTAATATTTAAGGCATCATTTAAAACAAATTAGTAGACAATGAACATACCAATGATGGGGAAAGAGGAAGGAGATAAGAGATATACAATGATTTTAGATGCTCCCAAATGAAACATGACCTTTCTTTGTATTTACAGCCCCATGGTGATTTGCAAATGCTTTCCACATCTTCTGCTTTATAACAACCTATGAGATGAGGGACTAATCCATTGACAGAAAACAGTATTCTTGAATGGCTTCAGCGCCCAAATTACATTCAGTGAATATGGTATTGCATTTCACCATACTTTGGATAATCAGTAAGTGATTATCAACAAGATATATTCACAGCCCCTCTAATTTTATTTTAAGATTGAATCTAACAGTGGTAACAGTTATAAGCATATTTAATGGACAACTGTATTTAACCATACAGTTGAACTTAAACACAGCAGCCTGCAATAAAGTGAGGCAACAAAGTTAATTTTGCTGTTCAGTGTTGAGAAACTTAATGCCCGTTTCCTCCCCTCTCTCCCCTAAAGAGGGAGCCATAAACCAGTGACTGAAAAATAGCATGACCTTGGTTATCACAGAAATCATACATAGCATCTATAACATAGCCTTCCAATGTCCGTGTCCTTACAAGATAGGCAATTTCTTGTTTGTTTTTTTAAATTGTCGTTTGATTTGGTTTTAATTATTTCTATATGAGGCACTGGCTTGGACCAAGGGAGTCAGCTCCACAACTTCCACTCTGTGGTGTCTCTCTGCACGTAACCTGGATATGTGTGCAAGAACAAAACCAAGGAGCCCAGAGCCCAGCTCTTTTCTCATTACAGACCACAGTTTCCACCAAAGT
This sequence comes from Tapera naevia, assembly GCA_033556795.1. Taxonomy (NCBI): domain Eukaryota; kingdom Metazoa; phylum Chordata; class Aves; order Cuculiformes; family Neomorphidae; genus Tapera; species Tapera naevia. The sequence goes on from JAUMJJ010000118.1 coordinate 2,735,321, forward strand.
TGATCACTGTTTAGAAAACTTTCTATTACCGCACTACACTCAGACCAGGGTACACAATGCAATCAGGGATGAGAACAGAGACTTGAATCTTGATACTGAACCCCCAGCTAACATAATAATACCTAGATGAAGAAATAGAGGCTTGTTGTCAAGATACACAGGACTTGAACAGAAGTCTAGGAAGTGTGTTTTAAAGCATCTTTAGTTACTCAAATGAAAAAATAAATAGTTGGTATACGGTCTGTAGTCTAGTTTTTCAATTCCTTGATTTGGGCAGAGAACAAATATAAACATATTATAAGCAAATGAAACAAGCCAAGTATTTTAACAAGTTCAAGCCTGACTTTCTAGAAAAGAAACTTAAAATTCCCTGATTTATATTCAGGTACCTGTTTTATCAGGGATCACTGCACCCTAAAATAACCTTGGAGAGACTATATTTCCTTTTCAGGAGAGCAGGACCCTCACAGGTTGGCTGAAATTTAATGATTAACCTTTTAATTACATTTTTATCCCCAGCTTGTAAAGAGAAGCTAGGTAGATGAGATAGGGAACGACAAAAAAACCCAAATATTCCCCATTAAACCAACTGATATTGATCATAGGCAAGTTATCCAGATTATGGAAAGCAACTCAACCAGTTTTGCACCATTTTTGACATACCTACCACAATCAACAAATATTATATTAGGAAGAAAGCCAAGGCTCAAAAAAAAAAAAAGATATGGAAACACTTAAATGACCCATGTGAATGTAGCCAAAAAAGGGTATTTTTCTTTAGTTACTTCTGATAGGGAAACAGGTGGGGGGGGGGTTTGGTGGATTTTTTAAATCCCAGACTGCAATATGAGACTTCCAGTTCAGCGAAATAGCTAACAGTTCTATATTCCGTTATCAAATCCAATACTCTCATCAGTGAGCTGCAAGTGTGCATGAGTGGTTGGGGAAATTTTACTATCTGGTGATTCTTCATCAGCACTGCTCTGAAAATTTTTTGCATTTAGTTGCTCCTTCCACTTTTTCCTTGAAGAACAAAATCATCCCAAACTCAAACATTCCTCTGTAAGAAAAATAATTGTCTAACACAATATTTACATTGAAGAGATGGCTGAAGAAAGACTTTCCCTCAAAAATAAAAAAAAAAACAACAAACAAACGAAACCACCTATGGGAAGACAATTTTTAACCAAAAAAGGTCAAATTTCAAAATTGTATTTCCAAGAGATACTGCTACAAGCATGCAGCATGTACATATTTGGGCAGGAAATGTTACTACTCATCTCCACAGGAAAGTAAACAATTTATGTTTTTGAAGATGCTACAGGGTCTCACCACTTAGAGTCTTCATTATGAAATTACACAGTCACATTTGTTTTCAACAAAAGCACATTGTGGTGCAGACTTTTTTCATGAAGGGAATGGATGTAGCTGTCTACAACATAAGGAGGGATCAGATACATGTTACACTAGTTCTGACAAGGTATTTCAAGACAAGAACACATCTTGCTACTGTTCTGCTTATGACACCTTTCCTTAAAGATTTACTCCACATGGAAGCCTGGAAACAATAAGCAATGGCAAGATTTCCTTTAGTTAAAGGACACTTCTCATGAATGCAGGAAAACAGACTCTGAACATTAGGTAGCTTTGCTCCTGATAAATATTAAAAATTACATGTACTGACTTAACCAGATTAATTTTAAGACACGGGGATAAGTTTAACTATTATTAGCAGTAATTGGTTGTCTACTATCCTAATAAAGCCTCACTGATACTAGGTTAACAGTACAGACACTTGTATCTGCCTATCCATTATCTACAAGATGGTAAACGCAACTTCTTTCAGCACTGAATGGAAACATCACCCTGTAAGAGAACAGTAGAGGACGTAACAAGCACGGCTAATACATTTTATTCTTTCTCAACCCAAACCCTTCATTTCACTGTTTTTAGTTCTCTCTTGTACATCCTATGTTAAATCTGATCAGCTTCATTACTATGAACTGTTTCCAATGAAAAGCTTAAACTTGTTGGAAATGGAAACAGACATCACAACGATATTTTATAAGCAATATTATATCAATGGAATTCTGAGACCTCAGGATGGTTCCTTTGCCACATTTAAGAAGTGTTTTTTCAGGCAGGAAGTGCCATGGAAGTGTCAGTGCTAATATCAGAGACAGCAGCTCTGTGCAGCCCCACAATTACTGAAGGACGTACATACAAATAACATTTTTGAGAAGTGCATATCATCACATACAGTTGCTTAATTGAGCTGCCAGTGCTGGTGGCTCTTCAGCTTTACAGTTATTCTATTTCACCTGTAAAGCACTTTTTTTTTTTTTTACTTTATTTGGCATAGGTTTTGACATTTCCAAATTGCTTTAATTGATGCTGTCACATGTTTGGACTCTTCATGAGTCAGTCCCTTTGCATGAGCTCCTTTGGCCCATCTCTCTTCCTTGGTCCCAGGTTGGTTTTAATTAATCCTCCTGACAAAGCACATATCTTAGGTGCTTTTTCTCATCTCCTGCTGCAGAGGATCTAAATAGAAGTTAGAATATCTTGAAATCCGGGTCAAATATGCTATGTCAAATATGCAGGCCCACCTCTGGAAAGTGTTGACTCCTAGAAACTGGAACTGGAAAAGGTGGTTAGATACTACCTTCAAACTAGTACTGGAAGGTTAGCATGTATCATTATTTTTAATGTAAGTGATATCTAGAAAATACAGTACACATCAGAAGACTGCTATATTAATAAAGCGAAGCTTAAAAGCCATTTACTTCAAAGGATCTCTAACTTTCTGGTCATTCTTCAAATTACGAAAAGAAAACATATTGCTCTACAAAAAGAAAACCTTATCACAAAACTTCACCCTCTGCTTCCATGGAATAAGAGATGCTTTAAAAAACATTTTTTAGATAGAAGTTCAGGTTTTCTGTACAGATATGACTGCCTTACCTGAATATTAACAAACACACCGTGATAGGTCTCATACAGAACTTTGTTCCCCTTCACATGCAGTGGAAATTCAAATGGAATTTCTGTCTTGCCACTGGGAAGTTTCCCTGGCTTTACCATTTCAATAGTGCTGTTAATAATTTGAATAGGCTGCAAACATAAAATATTGAGAGGTTTAGGTTGAAGCAGAGTGACAGCCCCATCATTTCAAGAACCAATGAGTTCCACTAGACTCTAACAGACTTCCTGAATTTCCAAAAACTCAGGTATTTCTTTAGAACATGCAGCTCTCCGGTCTTACAATGAAAAGAAATGCTAAAAATATTTTCCTCAAGAAAAGAACTTGTGATCTATTTTATGGTTGTATCATACTAATGACCAAATATATTTAAAGAGCAAAACAACAGAGTTTCAAGCACTTTGGAAAGTGGAGTTCCATTTTCTAAATTATGACCCTTAATAGCAGCAGCAGGAATCAACAAGCACGTGTGCCAGTTGATCTGTTTGCTTTTCCTTCCTACCTTCTTTCCAACCCTTTCCCATCCCAAAGTTCCATATTTAGGGGTAGTCTCTCACTGGAACAATGGTTCACTATGGTTCGACTGGGGAAGTCTGCTTGAAGATTACACTTCTCTCTGGAGTGTTACTATTATGTCTAGTAACACACAACAACCTCAATGGCCTCTACAGAAACTACCATGATAGTGACTGATCTGGCACAAAAGTTCAATTAAACTCAGTCACTAAGAAAAAAAAAACCCACAAAATCAATCACATAATTTATTACTTTTATTTAAATCATGGTCTTTCAATTCACTGTCCAGTAACTGTACTATTTATGTTACTGTATTTCAGTCCTAAGGACAGCTCTCCAATCAGCACAAGTTCCTCCCTCAAAACACAATCAAATACCACTATTATTTACATACCATGAAGTGCTGTAAGTACCTGAAAACCACTAAAGAAAAGAGGCAAAGGTTTTGTGCTAAAAATACTAACCTGCACATGTCTTACCTTGACAGAGTTATAAAAAGCTTCAAACACACCCACACTTTTGGCACTAAGCTGCAGATTTACTGATCCTTCCATTGTTAATGAGATACCTTGATGCTGGACTGCGTCCTTACTTGTTATGACCACAACTCCAGACAGAACTTCCTAATTGGAAAAAAGACAACAAGAAATAATTTGTTTAAATAAATTTCTTCTATAGCTGTTATTCAAACAGCATGCTAACTTATTTTCAAACTCAAGAAAACTCTTCCCAGGAACAGTCTAACCTTGTCAAAAAAAAGACAAATACTGATAATGAAAGCAATGTGAAACACAGAGTTCACCTCCTCTATTTTTTTTCTTGAAAAATGTTCTCCTCCTTGCAGAAGTACTAATCTAAGCTTCAATTTATATCCCAAGTCTCAAGATCTTTATCTCCAAGATAAAAAAAATGCACTCACAAACAACTATCTATCAGATCAGTTGGTAATAGACAAGTTTCATTTCACATGTTAGAATGAAATCCCAGGAGGATAAGACTCGCCTCAAGAGTGTAGCAGAATAGATTTTAAGTAAGTAAGTAAATAAGTGTTCTGCTACATGAGCAAATTTCATGCTACATGGGAAATAGTTTAAAAGTGTATGTGAATCAAAGGCAAAAGCTGTATGACTCAAGAGATGTGTCACTTACCCTATCAAGAATGCTTTGTCTACAAAATTGTATTTGCACAAAAACACTGCATCTTGGAAGTATCAACCTTCAAATTCTAACACCAAAAAAGATTAACTGTAGAAGAGCAACACACAGTTCATTTTACATACCCCATAGTTTATCTTTCCCCTCTCCTATAACAGAGAATCCACTCCAATCCAGAGTTCCACGCCAAACATTCATACATATCTAGAAATAGTAGAAAGTGACTTGAGAATCTGAAGAAAGTTTCTTGGGGCCAGCTTTCTCTTCTGCTTGATTGTAATGCTCTCTGCACCTTCACCAGGCTTGCAAATGAGACACCAAATTACAGATTGCTCCAACCAAAGGGTAACTCAGACTGCCCACTCTACACTCTACCAGTTAAAATCAGTTTGGTTATGTACATCTCTGACAGACACTATTTGAATTTTGCCAGCCTTTTGTATTTACCAGAGGTACAAGATGACAGTATAGAAAATGGGTCAGGCAGTTTAAAGCAGAATAGGACCAACAGTAGCACATCAAGCATCACAACGAAGGTTGACAAGCTCCAAGTCTGAAAAGAGGACCTGCAGCAATTGGAAAATGCCAGGAACAGGAGGCAAAAGCACAAAAGGACAGTGAAGAAAAGCTGGCCTAAATACTGTACTGCTTTGCTAACAGGCTTTAATTAGTACAAGCAATTAGGTTATTGCTGTGAAAAACGAGTACAGCTGAACTATAAGAAGCAAGGGCAATCCTGAACATATGAACTGCTTTAATAAATGAGAACAATCTCCCACCACATAGCAACAACCTATTCCAGAGCTACTGTCTGCATACTTTCTCACGATGAGGGCGTATGTATTTGGGGCAGAGAAAGTCACCACTGGAATTAACCTCCACATACTACAATGCAGTAACTTGGAGTCAGTTGCTCTTACTCACTTATTACCCTCGCCTTTAATGGGAGCTCCCCATGGCTTCAGCATGCAATGACAAAACTTTGCAAGATGGAACTAAGCCAATACACAGAATTATTCATCTAAACAGAGTATGTATCCCCAGGAAGGCCAGTGTACGAAGTGAAGCAGTCACAGAAGGGAGGCACATACGCTAAACTGCAAAGAAAATATTCTCATGAGAAGACTCTCCCAGGCTAACAATCACAAACAAGTTTTTGAACTTTCTGCTGCCATTCCATCTCCTCACCATTCAGACAGGCACATGAAACTGCCAGGAGGATTCACACTTTCAAAGTTTCAGTCACTTTCAAGGCTACAACTAAGATGAACACCTACTTCATCTGATCTAGTAGCACAATCCTGTGTTTCTCTGGCTGTGGAGCAGAGTAACCCAGGCCTGGCTGAGGACAATTTGGAAGGATACTCAAACAACAACATTAAGTGGTGCATAACACGCATCACAGAATCTCATCTCAAGAGTCCTAAGCCACATGTAGACTTCCTACTGAACTAGACAGCTACTCAATATCTACAAACTTTATGTAATGACTGGAAGGATCAAAGTACATACTACACTACCCCAGAAATTGTTGGGAAAATTACTTTTATTGTTAAAATATATCCTAATTTCAACCTGTTTTCAATGCCAGGTCTGGTTGCTACATTAAGAAGCTAGTAAAATAATTTTAGCTAGATATTACTTATTTTCAGCTTGTATCTGACCCCTTGACAGCATCCCCAGTAAGAAAAATAAGCTTTATTCTCTTTTTTCAAATGCAAGGTAGTTTTGAAAAAATAATAAATAATCCACAAGGCAGGTTTTCAAGAACACTTGAAATCTGTCATCACACTTTGAAGTGTTGACAACAGCAGAGGACATCATACCTAACGCCACACAGAAACACCTTACATTTCTCTAGTTCCATTTGATATGTGTTATACATCTACGGATTAAAGTTTGCATTATTTTGGTAGAATGGAAGGCCATGGTCAGTTGGTTACCAAAAAGACACTTTAAATTCCTTTTAGCTCTCACTTCCCACATGACAGGCATTCGCTTTTAGGACAACAGGCAACCATTTGGCAATTTAAAATTCACATTATGTTCACATAAATCACAGTTACTAAATATTCCTGATTATTTTCTTCTGCGTCTATTCCTCTATGCAATCAACCTGCAAATATTAACTACACATACTTTTGATTATTTAGAAAGAAACCGACCACTTCCAATAGAAAAAGACTGCTAGACTCAACTAAATCAACATTAGATGCTTTAAAACCTCCATGCTCGGATTTACTATTCAGTTTGCTGTTTTAGAACAAGGTTTCCCTAAGGACACATTCTGACTTAAGTATACTTTGTACTAACTTGTCACGAAAACTTTTGGCTGATTTTAACTAATGCATTTTTCAGGCCTTTCAGCCTAGAATTCTTTTAATTATCAATCTCAGACTAACTGCCACAGTTATTTCAGTTATCCTGTTTAGATCTGCTAAATAAAACGCATCATTAGTTGTGCCTGTCCCCTCATTCTTCTGGCATTCCAGAGTTTATTAAATGAGCCTCAATGGCTCAAGAATTCTCCATCCAATTAAAAGTTTGCTGCACACAGATCTTCCGTTCCTATGAACTTGCACACAGCTTCACTGCAATAAGCCTTATTTTGCTATTACAGAACTATGCCATTAGGATCCATTTTATTGGCTTTTTGTTCTTAAGCCCCCTACCAATTTTTCTTTAAAAAAAACAAACAATCCTATTACTATTTTGATCCAGGAAATGGCAAACTTGTTTTTCACTCACAATTTAAAGTAAATTGTTGAAGTCAGCTTTTCTCAAATTGAAGTCTGGACAAAATAAAGGTCTTTGTTTGCTTAGTTCTTACAGTTTCTGATGATTACAACTAATGAAAACAAAAATTGCTTACTGTTTATTATAGCAAATTATTTTAAACAACTTCCTTTTTAAAAACAGGAACACAATCCCAAGCCTGCATGACGCCTGATGATTTTACAAATTTTGTGTCTAATTTCTAAAATTAAAAAAAGAACAGTCAATGCAGAAGCAAAGAACGATTCCAAAAAAAAAACAAAAATGTTGCCTACTCAACTCCCTAGAACTAAAGAAAGGTTTTGGAAGTGAAGTGACTTTCACTTGGTGTAGGACATTGCTCTGGAACAAAGCAAAAATGCTTGAATTTAGCTGGACTTAATATAACCAAGATCATCGTACGAGGATGACGCAACAACAGGGAACAAAATTTGAAGGTTCTGTTACATGACATTTCAGCAACAAACTTAAAAGACCTTGGCCTGATGGGGAAAGTCAACAATGAAACATACGCATCACTCTGACCCGATAAACAAAAAAATGTTGTTCCTCATCTTCTCCACTTACCAACCTTCTCATATATAATTTCAACAGTATTTTCCCCTAACAAGACTCAAATTCAGTTGTGATAAAATTAGAGATGTTTAGTAACTTTCAGAGTTCTTCCCTTAAAATTTATATTAAAAACTCCCACACCTTCAGGGTTTTATTCACCATGGAATTAACTATTAAGAGATCCTCAAAACAGTTACTTGTTAAATATGGGTCTTATCTATGTCCGTTTCTCCTCACCCCTTCTCTCTTGGAGAGAACAAAGACATATAGCAAACGCATTCAACAGACGCAGAGATGTGGATTGATGTACACACAACAGATCGAGAGATGCCGATTGCTAAAAATCTCTGAATAATTTGCCTGGACTACGCACTCTCAAGAGGTACAAAACCAGAACTTGAATGGAAGCATTGGCAGATACTCCCATTACCAGTCCTTTGATCTATTATTACCTAAAATCACAGTATGAGATCCTTTAGACCAGGGGAGTCGAACTTGCAGTCCAAATCCCACTCTCCGCCTTGTTTTATCCAGCCCAGCACCTTGATTCTACCCAGTGGCAGCACTGAGCTCCTTGCCCCTGGGCTCCTGACAGCGCTGGTCACGTGTGCCACGTGTGATGAACATTATGCTGCAGGAGCAGGTGAAGGGTGGTAGCTGCGAGTTTGACACTGCTGCTTTAGACTCTCCTTCTTTCATCCCACTTTATTTCGGCTCAACTGGTTTCCTGCTCTGTTGCATTTGCTCCACTATGCCTGATCTCTCTTCTGCAGGTCTCCAACACAAAGCCATTCCGAACCCAATTGTTAAATATTCCCTGTTCTACTTTACTTGAGGAGACATTCATAAGAAAAAAAACAAGAGGATGTCCATGATTCAACAGACCAATTTGTTGATTCTTATTATTTTTTGAGTGTCCCACCTACCAAACACTATTTCCCTGATCTGGTTTAGTGCATAGCTGATACTGTAGGCACAAGAAAGGTGGCAGAAATTGAATGGGTAGGGAGGTGAGTGGCATTGCAGAGTTATGCTGGATTAATCATGGTCTGGGGCAAATTATGACTTAGAAAGGTCATTAATGTTTTACCAATTTTTTGTGCTATTATAATGTAATAGGCATAACAAAAAGGCTATTATACCACTGCATAATTTAAACATAATTTAGACATCACCTTCTTCTATACCCAAAAGAAGCTTTAAGCAAGTTTAGAAAACAAAAGACGCAGTCTACCCACAGTATCCCTACTTCCTTCAAATGAATAGCTAGACGTATGGATTGGGATGAACTTCTGTCTTTACACAAAACCAGTAAAATTCTAAAAAAACCCACACAAATTCGCACACGTTCCATGCCTAGTTAAGGAATGATTTGTAATTCCTTCCTGTGCCTAGGACATTTTTATTAAAAATTCATGTTGTATTTCTAGTACACAGCTCTTTCATCATTGTGTTTTCACATCACTTCTATCTCCAAATTTCAGGCCTAGTTAACGAACAAAAACTATAGATCTGTGGAATCAAACAAATAATACCAGCAGATTTACTAACCAGAAATATCTTATTTAATTTTAGCTTGAAAGCAGAAGAAATATTGGCTTCCTGTATCAAAAAATCCCGTTTAGAGCAGTATAAAGCAAGCCATGCGAAGAAACAGAAAATGGGCATAACATTATACTGAAATAAATAAAATCCTTCTAATAATATGCATAACATGTATTAGCAAAACAACATGAAAGTTACATACAGAAAGTAGTCTTTACCACTACGACGCCACACCAAAGGGATGTGTTGTCCACAAAATGATAATTTAGTATTATGACAGTCATTCTCTAGATGATTTAACAATGGCAGAACAGATATTGTATGCTCTTCCACTCAGATCCTTTTAAAACAGTTTTCCAGCACTAAAACACTTCAATATATCGAAACATGCTTTATACGTTGTAACAGCCATACTAGTGATGTATGTGAAAGCTGTATGTGAAAACGATTTTTATAATACAAGTGCACCTCTGGATAGCAAAAAAAAAAATCAAGCAAACTAAAAAAACCCCAAACCTGAAAACTTGTCCTTAAACAATACAATTTTTCTAGAAAACTGCATTGAAAAAACTAATCTCAAAGACATGTGCCAGGTGTTTATTTTTTCCAACTGCATGTGAAGCATTTGACAACAAAAAAAAAGCACAGTATTTTTTCAAGAAGCTGGTAAAGTTGAATTGTGTATAATCACTTTGTCACTATCAACAACTATGTCAGTGAAAAGTGTTAAGAAATCAGATTCCTGTTGAGTGGAGAGAAAAAAAAAAAACAACCTGCATTTGCCTAAGTACTTTCCCTAAAAGGAGATTTTCCATCAGGTACAAACACCATGTTAAGACACCGCCAGGTTTCCTGCAGAACACAGGAACAGAACAAGACCTTCTCGAAGCAATTGGCAGCCCCTGCATACCGTATGGAAGCACCAGTCCTGCTGTCATACCCGGGTATGAACTGAACACCTGAAAGGATGCTGTCCTATTGACAGAACAAGAGGACATGGTCTCAAGCTTCATCGGGGGAGGTTTATGCTTGATATTAGGAAAAAATTTTCCAATGAAAGGGTGATTGGCCACTGGAATGCACTGCCCAGGGAGGTGGCGGAGTCATCATCCCTGGAGGTGTTTAAAAACAGATTGGATGAGGTGCTTAGTGCCATGGTTTAAATGATGAGTGGGTGCTAGTGTTGGGTTATAGGTTGGACTGGATGATCTCAGAGGTCTTCTCCAACCTTGTGATACTGTGATAGAGGAACTCCAGAGCGTCAGCCTCAGGGTCCAGGCTGTTTCCCTCCCTTCCGAAGCCCTGCCGCCCTCCCCAGGGCCGGGTCAACGGCGCTCCCGCGGCATCGCCACCCTGGCTAGAGGCAAAAGGACACAAAGCAGGCCGTGATGCCGAAGGCTGAACACTGCTTTGCGAGAAACCACCAAAATCTATCTAAAATGCAAGGTCAGACAGAAGAGCTGGAGAGCTGGCTCCAGTGGGAACCTGTGCTGCCCCCAGTGCGGACCCAAGGGGGGGGCGAGGGGCGGTGGCGGACAGGACAAGCTCCGAGCAGAGACAGAGGTGCTGCCTCCCCCAGCACGACGGCAGCGGCAGCCACAGCCCCGACAGCCCGGCCACAGTGCACACCGCCCCCATGGCCCCCACACAGCCCCCGCCACTGCTCCCCGGCCCCTCTGCCCCCACGCACCACGGCAGCTCGCCACGGTCCCCGCTACTGCCCCCGCCAGCCCCCACTGCCCCCGCCACCAGCCCCTCCGGCCCCGCCACAGACCCCACGGTCCCCACCAACCCTCACCACGGCCCCCGCCCCAACAGCCCCACAGCCTCGCCGCGGCCCTGCCTCGGTCCGCGAGTAACGGCGCGACACGGAGAGCCGCCCCTGCCACGGGGCGGACGGCAGAGGGCGAGTGGTCCCCGCTTCCAGGGCAGCGCCCCTCAGCCACGCGACAACCCGCGCCGCTCCCGGGCTGCCAGCAAGCCCCAGCCAAAAGCCAAGGCACATGAACCAGGACGTGGCGCTGGGGGCGGCCTCAAGCCGCGCTGGGCGGCCGAGGGGCGCGAGGGCCGGCTGCGGCCGTTATGGCGGTTGTTGACCGTTGGTGTCCGTTCCGCCCGCACTCACCCCGCAGCGGTACACCTTATTGGCCCGCTTGATCTTGATGTCCAGCGCGGTGCCCATCGCGGCGGCAGCCGCGCTGTCACGTGGGGCAGCGCCGTCACGTGATCTGGGCGAGCGGGAAGCATTTCGCCAGCAACCCGACTTCCGGCAGCAAGAGAAGGAAGGAGGGGCAAAGGGAGCGAAGAGGGAGGGTGGGGTCTCTCCCATGAACATCCGGGTCTCCAGGAGCGTCATTTCTCAGCTGGTGACTCCGCTTCCCGGTCGGCTCCGCCCGCTTCCGGGTAGTCATAGCAGCGAGGCGGGGGTCGGGGGGGAATAGGGTGGGGTGGGCTTCCTGCCACCGCGGTGGGCGGCAAGGCGGGTGGAGCCGAGGCGAGGGTGGAAGCGACACACCCTAACCCGCCCCGGGGACTACAGCTCCCGGCGTGCTTACAGTGGCGGCGGCGCCTGCCGGCGGCCGAGAGGAGGCTCTGCATAGCCTGACGGGACGGAGGGGAGGGGTGGGCTGGGCTGGGTGTCGGGGCGGCGTATGCGCAGAGCGCTTGAGCCGTAACGGTCGGAGCAGGCGGGAAAGCGCCGCTGGCGCGCGCGCGCGCAGCCGCTCTCTGTTGGTGGACGGGGGCGCGAGCCTCGTTCCCGGGGCCCCTGAGGGCGGCAGTAGCGAAAATGCCGCGAAATCAACTCGTATCTTAGAGTCATTCTTGAGTTTTAGAATGGCAGCATCCTTTATTTCAGCGCTGGGCGCGCGAGGGAGTGATTTCCATGAGTCACGCGTAACGAGACGAGCTGGGACAGGATGTATTTCCCACTTAAAACCATGTGTAGAAATTTTCCCAGAAATCTTTCGCATATACTGTTACTTTCCAAGGACTCATTTTAATGTTGTTATGAACTTCACCACAGCCAAATCTCTGATGATTGGAGCTTTGGAACCAGCGATGTCTGACCTTGCTTTTGAGCTAGGGGAAGATTGCAAACATAGGTGATTACAGAAGACACCGCTGTTCAGCCCAGGCTATATTGAAAGCAAGATGTTATTTCTCTCTCAACAGTGTCTGGAAAAACACTCTGAAAAAACTATGTTTTTAAGAACACACATTCTGTCTAACTTAGAAAATACAGTTACTTAGATGAAACTTTAGCTTAAATCAAAATGTTCAGCTTTTTGTAATAGCAACTACTTCTTGTATCAGCGGGAGGCAGGGAAAAGCTTCGCAGCCTTTTAAACTTACGCGCCTGACTAGGCTGAAGGCGGGGGGGGGGGGGGGGGGGGGGGGGGGGGGGGGTTAGGCTTATCTAACACCTTGCAGTCATCAGAACCTGCATATATGAGGGCAATTCATAGAATCTTAGAATAGTTTGGGATGGAAGGGACCTTAAAGCCCATCCAGTTTCAACCCCCTTGCCATGGGCAGGGACACTTCCCACCAGACCAGGCTGCTCAAGGCCACGTGAACATTTCCAGGGAGGGGTCATCCACAACTTCCTTGGGCAACCTGTGCCACTGTCTCACTGCGCTCATTATAAAGAATTTCTTCCTCATGTCTAATCTAAATCTTCCTCCTTCCAATTTAAAGCCATTCCCCCTCATCCTGTCACTACTTGCCCTTGTAAGAAGTCCCTCCCCAGTGTTTCTGTAGCCCCTTCAGGTACTGAAAGGTCTCCCTGGAGTCTTCTCCAGGCTGAACAACCCCGACTCAGTCTGTCCTCATAGAGAAGGACCTCCAGCCCTCTGATCATCTTCGTAGCCTCCTCTGGACCTGTTCTAACAACAATTCCACATTCTTCTTACACATACAATTCAGCGTGTTGAATTTTGATATACATTCTAGCCTCTGTTCTCCCAGTTGTCTGCAGCTTGTTAGATAAATGTAAGAAAGCGATGCCTTGTAAAATATACAGTAAGTAAGCCTGTCTTAAAAACCTGAAGCGAAGAAATACCTGATCTGGAAAATGTAGTTGAGCTGCTAATGTGCGTGGTCATGTTTAATATTGAGAAAAAATGCTTCATTCTCTTAGAGATGTGGACCACAGATACGTTATTCCTGTGGTTTCAGTGGGACTAGAAGTTGTCCATTGGCAGTATTGCAAGTCCCAAAATAAATCTATAAAGTATTAATCTAGTTATGAATTTTAATGCATTGCTAAAGTCATTATTCTTACCATGTTAAGAAGTGAAGGCAGCCATTTCATGGAGATGTTACAAGCACAGGACAGCTTCAGAGTCCAGCAACACCATTCTACCTTGTTTTATAAGGTGGGAGTTTTTTAATTCACTCTTAAACTTTATCTTGATGGGAGAGCAAGGGACTGTGACAGATTTCTGGTCGTTGAGTACTAGCAATCAAAATAACAGAACCAGTGGAAACCTGAACAAAAAAATATGAAAGTGGACTGTGCAGCTATTGTAAGCTGGCTCCGCTGTAGCAAATGGGCGTGAAGTGCACAGCTGAAGGGTGAAGACGAATTTGTCTGTGGAATGCTGTCTTCCAAGAAGTCTTTAGATGGCCCAAGACAGACACTTGTGAAATTGTTCATTGGTGGCATTATGGATCTTTGAAGCCTGATTGCTAGAGCTGCTTCTCTTGACCGGAGCTTGAAGATGAGTCTAGCATTTTTATTACTGTTCGCAGTGAAAGCAGGTGATGCAAATGAGTGTAGAAGATGTCAGAGAATTAATAAACTTTTCAAGGATTCTAAAGTTCTCTGTATTTTTATTACCTAGTATAAATAACTGCTTTTTTTTTTTTTTTTTTTAAAGATTGGTAGCAATCTAAAGATACATTTGCTTAAGCTTCACATAGTTAAAAATAAATACAGCCCTGATCAGTGGTGGGAATACCATGCCCTAGCAACAGCGTGCAGAGAGACCATTCCTAGGCACGAAGAGGCTCTAGGAGTGACAGGAGGGAAGCACTCACAGCTTACACAAAGTGGTCTGCAGTGCTCCAAGTCTGCATTCGGTCCTCTTGGCTATGTGAAGCTGAGAAGATGGTTCTGTTCTGTTCCTCCTCAGCCCTACACACGCTTCAGTACTGAAGACCACCTCATCGCTGCGCCCCCTTCCTGCTTAAGTGCTTACGGAAAGCTTGGCAGAAAACAGTGCACGCTCAAGTAATTAGGAGAATCTTTTGTTTTGGGAAAAGAAGTGAGAGATTAAGTCATTCCACATTCTGCAGCTGTTTGTTTCAGAGCAGAGAGAATGAAAGTGGTCAGCATAAAGAGAAAGGAGCACTTAACTTTGATTACTGAGTATTAGTAGCATACCTCACATAGCTATTTACTGTGATTAGTTACTGTGAGGCAGGTAAAAAGGGATTTTTTTTCATTTTTATTTTTTACCCCAACAAAGGAGAACTTGCAAGAAAAAAATACTTGACTAGACGTTATAGTTGTCCTCTGCATACGTAGATTTTTCTGCCATAACTTTCACAATCAAGTGTTTATCATTCTTAGGAAACTTTTCTAAAGGTACTTCAGTTACTCATTTCTAGGAACTGAAGTCTCATGTCCAGAAAAAGCACCCATCGGTACAAGCTGTAGCTGCCCATCTGCTTAGCAACACAGATCATCACAAACAAACTGGCTGGAACACCCTGGCTCTCAATGAGTACTGTGTCTAAATACGGTCTCCGTACTGACAGTTCAACACTCTTAGTGCAGTTCTTTTTGCCAGCAGTGGATATCTCGTTCATGAGCATGACCTCTGATGCAGCATTTGTTCTGGTGGACTAGTGAGGCTGTTGGCTAAAATAACGACATTTTCAGATATGACCATCAGTGTTTCTAATGTTTGGACTGAGCTGACAGTAGTTATAACTATTAGACACCAAACTCATCTCTTCACTACAGCTTGCCAAAATCTGTTACCTTCCCCAGTTAATCACCTTTATCCCAAAATATTAAAAAAGGTTTTTCAGAGTCAAAAGCAATTCTTTGAGGGAAAGATCACGAGTCACCAAGTTATATTGTCTTTTATTATTTATTGTGTTAGTAGTTACAGACCTAACTAGAATCATTCACAGGAACAGATTTTTTTTGATTCATCTGAGTTATGAATTTTCTTTACTGAGTATCCACCTCATACTGAATTATTTTGAAAGATTTCAGCAAAATCAGTTTAACAGTTCAAGTTTGAGAGCAAAAGCTTGAAATTCAGCAGTGAGTTCTCTCATTATCAGGAGGGTGCTGCTTCTGTCCACTTCGGAAATCTAGTCTGAATTTGGATAAATGCTGAGACTGAAAACTTTAGGCTTCATTTGGCCAATGGAAGGTCTCTCAAAAAGTCACAACCGTGTTTTGTTTGTACCAGCCACAATCCAGGATCAAGGTGCAGAAACAATGAAAAGTGAGAAGAGGATAAGGGGCTTCCACGGGGAATGCTGGTGCCCACAAACTGGAGGTGGGAAGGCAGCTCATGTGTCACCATGCCTAGGCTGATGGCCACTACCTGTGTGGCAGCTGGGCAAAACATGGGGCACACTCCCTCTGAGGGCAACTTGTATCACTCTGAAGCAATCTAAGTAGCTGTGTCTGTGGTGGGGGTTAGGTATTTCCAACAATTCCCAAGTGTCACTACTGTGCCACATAATGGAATTTGGGAGCTATTTCTGTTGCTTTCTTCAGCTTTTAGGAATTTGGAGGTGGCAGTTAGCTTCCAGAGTTAAAGAATCACTGCTTAGGTAATTATAACGTTAAGGTTACTCTGCAGTCCTCAGGTGCTCTCTCTGTATATGCATTTTAATGACAATATCATACTGAATATTTCTGTCCCTTAAAGCAGTTCTTTTATTTACTCCTTTTTCTGTTTTTTTTTGTTTGTTTGTTTGTTTCAGGATGGCTGTTGTTTTGTTGTTTGGGTTTTCTTTTAGCACAACTTTATTTAGGAGATCTAAATTAGTTTAAATATATAGTAGCAATTTTGATATGTCAGCTCTTTATTACTTTTAATTTATGTAATTGTTACTGATGTTGGTTCATATGGTGCTCCATTCAGCTGCAAGAATAAGATTAAACAGATATATACTGTTTATTCCTGAATTTATCACAAAGAACTAGACTAAAAGGGTACGTGTTTTGCTTGAATTCATCTTGGATGTAATTCTAATTATGGAGGTAACCAAACCCAAACTTGATGTTGAACTTCAGTTGTTGTTTTCAAGTTTTGCTGAGCCTAAACAAGAACTGAACTGGACCAACTCTGGTAACAAAAGGGCCTAACCTGATAACAAATGGAAAAAATATACTAACTTCCATAGAACAATACATACATTTGTTTTCTGCATGTAACTTATCTCCTTTTGGACATTATTTTAACAATATGTATAAATTGTTTAGAGTATTCAGACTTCTGTATTTGCCTCAGCCCAGAACTGAAATGTCTGCATTAATTGGTATAGAATGATAGCATTCATAACTTGGAATAAGCAAAATTTAGTCTATACAAACTGGGTAAATGTCCATAGGGAAGCTGAAACATACTTTTTCTGCTTTTTCAATACTTTTGAAATCTTCTCTTTGAGAATAGACTCTTTGCTTAGAGAACATATTTAGGGAATTCAGTGGGAGAAGTTGGACAGGTAATACAAAGTTGTGACAGTAGAAATGTATCTGAAAATTTACTACTTGCCATCAGAAAAGTATGGAGTATATACAACTGAAAGAGATCAAAGATGATTAAGTCTAGTAAAACAGTATTGGACAATTTTTAGAGCGCTACATGGTTTATATAAGCATGTGTTTGATAAACTGAAAATTGTTTTTAGAGCACCTGGCTGGAAAGGCTTTTCTCTACTCCTAAGTAACACGAAAGAGTTAGCCAAAGAAATAACTGTAACTAATACTCTAGACAACAGGAACCATACTGAAATTCATTATCTTTGGTGGAGAAAGAAATCACAGCACTGTAACACGTGTAAGTGTTTCTGAATGCCTCAGAAATGAGGAAGATAATAAAAAAAAGAAATTAAAAACTGAGTATTACATATAGGGGCTAAATAAGCCTTAAATCTTATCAATGATTTCTAAAACATTTCTCATTGCACAGAAATTTCTTTTTCCATTAAAACTTATCCTTTGAAATTTATCAGACTTAAAAGAACTAAGAGTGTATATAAACCAGAAAAGGCTACAGAAGACAATAAAATATACCTATTTGTTCTAATGTGAAGGTGGAAAAAGCTAGTCAAGATTAAATTAAGCTGAAGGAAAATTCGTATAGAAAGTCTAAAGAAAGCCAGATAGGATGTCATGTTAAAATTGAGAGGTTCAAAGTAAACACCCAAAGACATGGATACGAGACGTAAGTGGAATAGAAGAGTGAAGATGGACATGTTAATTGGAGGACTATATTCATCCCCTAGAAATTAAAAAGAACAAGGACTATAATCAGTGCTGTTGAAACTTATAGAGATTTTTCTGTTGACTTAGTGGCAGGATGATGAGTACTCCTCTATAGAGGAATCCAAATGCAAACTGATGTATCACAGGTAATGTAGAGATAAATTTTACTTGTACTAGGTGACAAAGCAGTGCTGGAAGCTGAGGTGTTGAAAAAGCCGGCAAAGGATAGGAAGGCAAGAAACTAAGTGCAGATAATCACAAAAACTAGATAATATATTATTTCAAAAGTATTTAAGAATGAACAAACTCGTTTTCCAGCAAAAATGCACAATTTTAAAAGAAATTACCTCAGAGTAAATGTCATTAGACAATTTAAAAAGGACTTGAACTGACTTAAAATTGCACTGAGCTTTACTTTCCTCTCAAAAGAATTAGCAAATACGAAAAGTAATTTTACAAAGCATGTCAGTGGTGACAACCATCAGTGGATAAAACAAAACAAGTGATGTAGACATTAAAAAAAAATATTGAAAGAGTCTGGCAGAAAAAGAAAGCAGTGACAGGTGAGGGCTTATCCTGAATAAAAGGTACTTTAGAATCAGAAAAAACTCTATAGAAATAAATGGTATCTTTTCCTAGCGCAAAAGGTTGATATAGGATGTTGTGGGATTCTCTGTGATGATGCAAGTTGATATCTTTAAAAGTGCTGTGGAAAAATTTGCAGATATCAATGTGAAAACCGATTGATATAAAGGTAGCCAGGTAGCCTATGGCATGATACAGGTACATAGAACAAAACCAGTAGAAGGTAAGTTGCACAGTGCTACTGAAACTTGCATTTTCTTCCAGCAGCAATAAATTGAAGTAGGAACTGTTAAAAAAAGTGGTTTTTTTAAAAAAAGTTCAAATAACATTAAAATAATCACACATAATTACTGTATAAAATTTAATAACTCTTTGAGTGCTGACAGCACTTGAGAAATAATTTGATATTTACATAGATATGGAAAACATCCAGAGTCATATCAAACAGAAAAAGCATTGCTCAAAATTTATCTGGGAGCTGGATATTCTGTAACTTTCCATGATTTTTTTTTTTTATGGCAAGTAGATATAAATTGACTCAGTAGTTTGATCTTACCTAATAACTTTTGTATTCCTTTGGCCATTAAGCCCAGTCATTAGGTCAGAGCAGACACTTAGAGGAGCAGAAATTGCCTTGTTTTCCCAGGAAACAGGTATATGTGCTTGCTAATGATGCAATCTAAACCTCATGTTTTACATTGGCTTTTTGATCAACAGGCTTTGCATATCTAAGTTTCGTAGTGGCCTCAAAGGAGACGTGAATGTAGCAGAACTTCTAAAAATTATTTTTTTTCAAATATTGATTTGGAACTGGAAAAGAAAATGGTGTCACTAACTGATACCAATACTCTCAGCTGTTTACATTTTAAAGTGATATAATAGCTTTTAAAACTCCAAGTCTAAAGTTGCATTTTATGGATCAGTTTTTATCCACTGATATTTCTTTCTGCTGGTTGTAAGGAGTATGTAAATGGGCATGTGATTTAAGGTATGTTAATGACTGGATATTTACAACCTTACTATTCTGATTGTTGGACTGTGGAGCTATCTCAGGTAGTGCACAGAACTTTTTTAGTTTTCTTCTTGTCACGTACAAGTAAAACTATGTAACTTGTCCATAAAATAGCCTTTTCACTTTGGCATATTTTAGCTATGGTGGCAATGAGATATCATCACAAGTTGTTGAGTGACACTACACATTGTTAATGACTTGCTTTTCTGTATGTTTGGATAGCAATATTTTAAAATGGGGTAAGGGACAATATGAAAATCAGTTTTAACTTTCATATAGACACATACGCAGTAAAGTTATCTAAAAATTCTCAAAGGCAATGAAGCACATATATGTATAACATTCTTCTTGCTAGTTTTCAGTTTCGGATCTCTTTCAGCTTTGCAGAGACTTCCTTAGCTGCTGGTTGAGCAGGACTTGGCATTGACTAATAACATCAGAGGAGAAAGAATCCTTTCATTGTGGAGAAGAGAATTTCGGTTGACAGGAAGATGCAAAGTAACTCTTCTGCAAGCTAAAATCTGGCCTTTAGGTCTGTTCTCTAGTATTCAAGAGAAAGCTAGGTTTCATCCTCTTGCTAATAGTGGGCTGCTCCAGCTTCTCAGAACGTTATAAAGAAAGATATAGAAGAAGAAGAAACCAGCATGCCTAAACAACAAGGTAAGGAAGGTTATTAGACGCAAGAAGGTATCCTTTGGAAAATGTTTTGCAAACGCAGGAAACAGATGGGTTCATCAGTTCTGTTACATTAATACAATAAGGCAGGACACAACTGAGGTTGAGGAATGACTTGCAGAGACAAGGCAAGGAAAAAAAAACACAAACCCAAGTCATTTCCCATAAGTATCAGGAACAGGAGGCTTGCCACAGAGTCGGTAGGGCCTGTAGAGCATCAAGGTGTAAATGGAAAATTCAGAGAAAGCAAGACCATGGGAGAAAAGATGAAATTCACGTTCTTGCATTTGTGTTTACAGTGCAACAGCTTAGAGAAATCCAAAACTTTGCATTATGGGGAATTGAGGAGATCTATTTCAAATAAAAATGCAGGGTAGAAAAGGTTAGAGAACAAACAGATAAAATAAGGAAGACATCAATGGGGACCTCTTGGCCTCCATCCAGGAGATCTAAGAGAACTCGATTGTCAAAAAGCTGAAGTACTAACTGCAACATGTAACCCTTCTTTTAGTTTTAAACACCCTTCCCCTGTTAACTAGGAGAGGAAAGAAAATGTGAAGACCCAGGGAACTACACCTGGGTGAGCGTATTATGTTGTCTACACTGGGCAAATCACTAGTATCTGTCCTACAGAGCAGAATCAATGGACACATATATAAATATGACATGTTGTGGAGGACAATACAGCTTGTGTTACATTATATCAAGTATTGCAGATCTGTAATTCTTTGGTGATGTTAACATATGTGGACAAGGGAGATCTCATGTTTAAGGGCGACTGGAATTTCCAGGGGCAGTGGAAACAAAGTTTCGTTTAAAAAGAAAAAAAAAAGGAGGCAAAAAAAAATCCCCAACAGCTTTATAAAGTAAGAAGCAAGAGGAATTGATCAAAAAGATGGCTAAGTGACTGGAAAGAGAAATAAAACAGAAATAAAAGGTTGGTTTTCAAAGAAGAGGGAGATCACAAGAGGAGTCTGCAGGGACCTGTGCTGTGACTTGTGCTGCTTAATGTATTCATAAATGATCTGGAAAAAGAGGGTGAGCAGTGAGATATCACAGACTGCTAATGATATTAAGCTATTCGGGTAAAGGAAAGTTACAGGACAAACTGTGATGCAGTTAAAGGGCTGACTGTGAAGAACTGAAGAAAGACCTTACAAGACCAAGTGACTGGGTAATAAAATGGCAGACAAAATTTGATGTAGTTGTATAAAGTAGTGCACATGGGGAAAAAAAAAAATATACAGTGATGATGGGCTGTAAGCTGGTTTTCCAGTCACAAATGCCATCTTTGTGTTCTCGTGAATATTTCTATGAAAATACCGGCACAGTGTTCCCTTTTACTCAGAAAAACAAATCAAATATTTGGAATTAATAAGGGTGGAACAAAGAACAAAACAGAGAACATTATAATACATCAATCCATATGCATCATTGTAATCCATCTTCTGTATCAATCTATAGTTCTCTGTATACTGAGTAGTATGTACAGTTCTTTTCTTCACATCTCGAAAGGGCATAATAGAACTGGAAATTATTCAGAAAAGGTTTGACAAGGGAAACCAAAGAAACAGACTGGTTCTGTATGAGGTGTACCTACAGGCTCTTAACTCTGAAAAACAGGTGACAGAGATCTACAAAATCACCAAAGGCAGAGAAAAGATGAAGGTGGAGACACTGTTACTTTTTCCAATATAAATACTAAGAATAATAATGAAGCTGATATGCCTCATGTTAATGGGTTCTCAACATGATTTTAAGCTGTGGAATTTTTTTCTGCAAGGTACTGTAAGATGCTGCAAGATGCTAAAAGTTTGGGAGATAAGCCCAACCAAGCAAAGTGATAGAAGAAAAGTCTGTTAAATATAAGGTCTATTAAGTAACAAAAAATCACCCAGTGTCCATACTTCAGAAGCCTACAAACCACAGATTACTGAACTCTGGGAGTGATTTGGGGACAACACGCCTGCCTTGTTCATAAGATCTTCCTTGGGCATCCTCTTATTGGCTGCTGTTGGAAAGCAGATACTGAACTAGATGTGTTTTAAGTTTCCAGTATAGCAGTTCTTCACATGAGTACTATATAAAAAAAAGATGAGGTTCACCAATATGACATGATTCAGAGTCATGAAAGGTTAGGAGAAAGACTTCCGGAAGAAAAAAATCTTAATCCCTATAGCTGGAAAATATTGTCAAAACCAGTTAGGCAGTGAAGTAGGTCATCCATGTGTAAAAATGTAACACCAACTCTCTGCAGGGAAAGCATGTGGGTGTCTGAGGGTTTGGCTGGTGGTGACTGGGACAGCTGGTAGCTACAAAGGTGTATCACTGAGCAGAGGGAGCAAATTAACTTAGAAAGCAAGAAAAGGATGAAAGAGCACATAGAAGAGAGGCTGCCTCCTTGTAGGAGAAGAGGCCACCTTCTCAAAAAAAAGGAAAAGGAAAAGCACCATGAATTGTCCAGAACATTTTGTTTTTCTCAGGTGGCTGCTGCCATTGTGAGAAACAGAAAACACAGGAGTGCCAGTGGGAAGTAGTAATGCAAGAGGGAGTATGATTGCCAGATGAGAAGAAAATGTGATTTCCTCCGTTTGTGTTTTTTATACTCAGAACTTCTCTGCCTTTAGATGTATGGTAGAACATGGCATACTTCAATAGAGCCTGAATCAAAACTTTTTTATAAACTTGCATGAAGATAACCTGAAAACAGACTGTATCAAAGATGCTTATCTTACCTCAGCTGTTTGCACATTCATCAGGTTATAATGCTTGCTGCATTGAACCATATTTCCTAAAGGTTGTAGCTGGTTATCCTTTCTAATCTCCCTTTTTCACTATTTTAAAAACCCTTTTTCACTGGAGCTTTGCATGCTTTGTTTCAACTCAAGAGTTATTGGGAAACATAAGTAAAATCAGTTACTTTTTACTTATATAGCATGAAGGAAAATACATTTTCTGTTAGTCACCAGTTGAAATGTCACACAATCACGATGCAAAAGATAAAATATGGCTCGTGGGGTCATTATGGAAAGGAAAACAATCTAAGTCTGAAGAAAATCAAATAATTATTTTGATGCTGCAGATATTTAAAACTGAAATAACTATATTGATGCAGTAAAGACCAGTACTTGTTCTACAGGTCATTCTAAATATTCTCTATATAGAAAAAATGCTTGTAGTGCCATATGAATATCAAGCTGCTGTAGTACTGATTACTATCATCCCAAAGTTACCTTACACCCTTAGTAATGGCCTTAAAGGATTATTTGGTTCAAACTATTCCTAATCTTGTCTTCTGCAATTGACATTTCTGTTGCAAATTTTGTGCCATTTTGTAGGTCAAGGCCCCCATGTCTCTCCTACACAAGTACGGACTGGAAAGGTGAGAGTATTTAGAAGACTGTGCAGGTAGGGAGGGCTGATAGCTCCATGAGTAGTATGTACACTCCAGAACCGAACTGTGATCTGTGTACTGTTGGCATGTAGAATCTGGATCAGACAACAAACCTTGATGCTTGACTAGGAATATGATTAATTTATGAATATCTAAATTTTATTTAAAGAAATATGTTTATTCCTATAACCATAAAGTGAAACACATAAAAGAGGATGTACTTTGGGAGTCATATCAAAACTATAAGGTACTTCTGTCGGATCTGAAGAAGCAGTGACTTAACACCTTTTCTCTCAGAGCTTACTGTGGCAAAGTCACTGACAGAATTTTGTGATACAACTGGAAGATGTTGTAGAAAACCCTGTTTTTGTAGTTTATTATACTCTTTTGGGAAGAAGAACAACAAATGCTTGGAAAACTGCCTGAATTCAGAAGTAACTTTGGAGCAATTTTTTTTCTTCTGTGGAACAAATACAGTGACACTTGTGTGTTGCTTGTAAAAAAGTTGTATATTGTTGTCTCTTTGTTTAAGAAGTAGATGATCCTTAAGGCTATCTGGATTTTGGGTAAAAATTAATGACGCAGAGTTGGGATATTTACCATAATTTTTATACACTGATTTCACTGCCCTGAAAAGCAACATGAAGAAGACAACAAAAAGTTCTTTCTTGTGAAAATCTAAGCCAGAAATATTTTGGTTGCTGTTTTCAGCCTTTTAAACTTGCATTCGCTTTTACAGTTGCTTAGAAATTTCCGAAACTGAAATATTACTCTTTCCTAAGTAAATTCTTCCTATTCCTTCCCCTTTAAAAAAAAAAAAAGGCATGGGGGAGAAAAAAAAATCAGCCTGAAGCAACACCCAGGACAGAAAATTTCTTTTAAGTAGTTAAAGCTTGGCAAACCTTTAAACAATGGAAAACAAATGAACAAACAAACAAGGATTAGTTGGATGTTTGCCTCAGCCTGAATATTCTGGACACACACACACACAAAAAACCCAAACCCCCCAAAACAAGGCCAGAAACGTTTCAGCTGTTTCTCAGAATGAAGTTTGGAGGAAATAAGTTATTTTAAATGTCTGTAAAACCCTTAAACTTTTGACTGAAAACTCAGTTGTCTGCAACGCGGTTTTAATAATGAATGTAGGTGCTGCCCTGGTGTCAGAGAGAGTTTTTAGATTTACCCCAAATCTTATGAGTGCTCAAGGCTCTGAGCACCATGCATGCAAGTACAGCATGTCCAAGACACTTGATGTATTCCACATGTGTAGAATATGGCTCTGTATCACGTACAACAGGGTCTGGTCTCATGACTACATGCCATACACATAAACTGATTGTATTCAGTGTCAGGCATATTGAACACTAACTTTGAAACACTGAAAGACTTGGTTCTTTCACCAGGACTTAAGAAGACAACTGTTCTTATTATCATCCCCATGCAAAATTATGAATGCCTAAAGAATCACAGTTGCCTGTACACAGTAGAAACTTTGCTAATTTCCCCCAAAGTTTCTTCTTCTTCAATTAATACAGCAGTGGGCTAATTAAAGTTGCTGGCTCTGACATATGGTGGCATCTGAGTTGTGGGCACCCATACCTCCAGCGAGGGCAGTATCTCTTCTGTCTCTTCAGCATTGCTGCTGAGGTCCAGAGACCAATGTGACAAGGAGCAGGGTTACTGTGGGACAGGGGAGGGGTACAAATGAGGGTGGAATAAAGATCTCTAGGGTGTAGGAGAAGATAGAATCAGTCAGTGTAGACAGGAGTTTCAGCCTCAGCGAAAAGAAAGTGTCAGTAAGACTAGCCCTGGGCCTGAGGCTTCTTTTGATAAATGCTGTCTTTGATGTGCTTTCTTGAGTTAGTACTACCGGCCCTCTTTTTACAGCTTAGATGCAGCCTATGATGTTTTGTAGTACTGGGACTACCTAATTTATTAAAAAGTGAATAGCCTCCCATGGCAAAACTCAAATATGATGTCTTATCTCATATAGTTGAGCATTTGATCAGGGTAGAGGGCTTTTCAATGTATTGGGGAGGTATGTGCACTGTTTAGTGGCGTTAACCTAGCAATTAAGTATTTAATGTACCAGGAAGAGAGAGTCAGTAATTACAAAACAGAAGACCTGAGTAACACAGTATTCTGTACTCTTGTTTCACATCAGAAAGAAAACTGTACACTCTGTCCATTCCAGATATAAAGTACTTGTGTAAATTTGAGCACTGTTTTTTTTATCAGTCTCCCATGTATTTAATTGGCACTGTGTAATTAATATTTTATGAAATTAATATAGTATGGTTCTTCAGAAAATTTATTAATTCAGACTTCTAGGTGTCAAATATGGGATTTATGTTTGATACTGCTACACGCAGTATTTTACATTATTTTACATTATTTACATTATTTACATTATTTTACATTATTTACATTATTTTACATTAATTTTTCTACATACTACTTACATACTTTATATACTACTACTTTATATCCTACTTCAGATGTATCTTGGCTACAGCAAAGATAGGGTTATATTAAACAACAGCTTAAAAATTAACATTTGGAATTTTCTCTGGAATTACTGGGATTTTGATATGAGTGCTCACAATGTAGTTTACAGGCACTTTGAATTTTCTTTATGCTTTTCATCTAGCTTTGTTATAATTTTTACATTGAAGTCTTCAAAATTATGTTCAGCCTGAAATTTGACTACAGTAGTCCAGTTTCACATATGTGAGGTAATATCTTAAAAAACCCTCCTGTGTCAATAGATACAAAATTCAGTTGAGGCTTATTGTGAGACAACCTGCTATGACATACAGGTTGGAAGGGTGAAAAAAAATGGGCTTGAAGTAATTTTTCAGCCTTTGTTTTTCATAACTGAGTTTTATATACCAAGAGATAAAATTTATGTGCTGTGAGCATAACTGTTATGTGCTCTGCTTATAAACTCGATGATGTGTGCACTCATAAGCGTGATAGGCTGTGCATTCATAAACTTGATGGGCCCTACACATAAAAATATTAGCTATCTGGAGTTATGTTAATTTTAGTCCCCAGAAGGGAAAGAATTTATGGGCAATGTTCTTAACAGAGAACAGTGAAGTGGTTTTGTGCAACCACTGGCATAGTAAGTTTCATACACAGCTGCTACTGAGTGAAATCTTCCACGTCTCTTGCAGACTTGCCACTTTTACCCAGTCCATTCTACAATTAAAAAAAAAAAAGACAGTTTTCTGGTGAATGACAGAATTCTTGTGAAACAGTTTAAATTACTATTTATGAAATACCATCACTGCAAATGCACAAAGTCCAGCAACAAATCATAGAATCATAGAATCTTTTGGTTGGAAAAGATGCTTGAGATCATCAAGTCCACTCGTACCTGTCCACTACTAAACCATATCCCCAAGCACTTCATCTACCCCTCTTTCAAATGCCTCCAGGGATGGTGACTCAACCACCTCCCTGAGCAGCTGTGCCAGTATCTGACAACTCTTTTGGTGAAGAAATTTTTCCTGATCTAATCTGAACCTACCCTGGAAAAACTTGAAGCCATTTTCTCTTGTCCTATCACCTGTAACTTGGGAGGAGAGACTAGCACCCACCTCGCTACAACCTCCTTTCAGGCAGTTGTAGGCAGGGATACCGTCTCAGCCTCTTCTTCTCCAGGCTAAACAACCCCAGTTTCCTCAGCCACCATAAGGCTTCACCAGCCCCTTCACCATCTTCATTGCTCTTCTCTGGACATGCTCCAGTACCTCAGTGTCCTTCTTGTGGTGAGGAGCCCAAACCTGAACACAGGACTTGAGGTGCAATTGAAACAGCACAAGTCCTTTACCTCCTCCACCCACAATCAGGTTTCACAGCACTTACGCAAACAACACATCTCCTGTAAGCTACTCATGCTTGCCAGCGTTCCATCACCCCCAGTATAAAACATTCTTTGTATACATCATATAACTGTATCCACCTTCTACAATTGGTACTGGTGCAGATATATGTGACCTGAAGGAGGTCTGTACTACATATGTAACAGAGAAAAGTGATTGCCAGTGGTGGTGGATAAAGTCAAACATAGTTCAAAATGCTTGGCTTCTTGGAAGCCACACCACCACTGTTTAAGAGCCAAATGCAGTTTTAGAAGTTTTGAACTAGATCTAAATCTTTATTCAGAAATGCACTCAAACATATTGACACTGATAACACTCGACCACAAGTTTAGACAATGTGTAGTTAAGGCTTTGTCGGTGTGTAAACACATCCTAAACAAAAAAGTGGGACTGCAGGGGTTTCAAAGAGCTGTAGCACACCAGGGGAACAGCTGTGCAGCTTGTGTTGCCATACATTTACTCAATGTACAAAGCCCAGAAGTGATCTTAGTAAAACAGCACATGACAATGCACACTCCTGCAGAGGGAAAACCACTAATAAAGAACAGTCCAACTACCTATCTTGTAATGCTTATAGGCCAGTTCTTGCCCAGCAAGTGTTGCCAAAATGCAAGCATCTGGCCTAGATCAGGATTTCCTGATGGGTCAAGCCGTTTTTTTTTGCTAAGGTCTTTCCACAAGCGTATCTGTGCTGAATAAATGAACCTGACTGCAGCTGAGGAAGAAGAAGTGTTCATTACCCCAGATTCCTTTTGGAGCTCTGGAACCCTTGCAAGTTTTTGTCATTTCCTGAGATCTGAAAGCCATAATTTCTCCAACCTTATTTTTCTCTTCATCCTGGCAGTTCAGTTGGCAGTTAGTTTCATATTAGAGTCTCAGCACAAGGGAATTAGGGGTGGAAGTCACTAACACCAACACCAGGAGATAGATAACTCTGTAGCCTCTTTCAAAAGAGCAGGGATGGAGAACTGTAAGGTCCAATAGAGTCAAGTCAGCCAAACTCATTGCAAAACCATCTGATGACCTTCTGGACTCATCCCCAATGTTACACCTCTAAACGGAACTGGGACCTGACAAGTGCAGGAAGAGCAGGGCTGGCTGAGATTCCAGCACCAAATTGTTTGTATGACTTTATCCTTCCCATGCTGGTTTCAGATTTGTGCCCACATGTGGGCTTCTCCCACAGGTGCTTGTGACATTTTGCCCTCCCCAAGCTGTTACAGCCTGGGTAACCTACAGTGGGAATACTTGAGGGATATCCTCGCATTAGCAGAAAAACCCTGCCTGGCAGCCAGCGTGCTATTTTAGTAGCACTGTTCTGGCAGGACTACCCCGGTGGGATTTGACACCGCAGGCCTGCTCGGCTGTACCACTGGCAGGCGATAGTGACCACGATGAGGTGGGCACAGGCATTCTCAGCATAAGGTCAGCACCAGCCTTGCCAGTTCCCTGGAATAACTTCTGGAGGAGAAACTGCAGGCCCCTAAAAAGTGTGCTCTACAAAAAAAAGAGTGCTGGCCCATGTAGCAATTAGCCTACATTAGTGATGCCATAGAATATGCTTGAGGGCCACAACAGCATGCATAGCCAGGGAACTGAGTATGAAATATACATTATAAGAAGGTAATGCACACATAGCTGGTCTGTTTTACGTGTGTATTGGAAATAAACTCTTTTTATTCTGGTTTCATAAGACTGATTGGACTGCCTCCTGATTAGACCCTCAGTCCATCTCTCCTAATAGTTTTTAACTCCTAGTAATCTTTGGCCACCTCATGATTTGACAGACTCATTTTGGACAGAGATCTCAAATAAAAGAGGTTCAAAGAAGTTCTGTGAAAATTGGTGGCTGGGTTGAGGCTTGATCCTGGTTAACTCTGCAGGGTCATGTGGTAGAGCTTTAGGGTAGTTGATTGCCTGAGGTAAAAATCTAATCTGAAAACTTGAAATGAAATATTGGACTGGGAGAGGACAGAGGATCTGGGAGGAAAAACGCTCAGACAACCAAGCATTTTTGCTTCTACTGCTCGAGGAACCATTTCTTAGCATTATGAACTGCTGTGAATGGCACGTTTAGAGAAAAGTGATTTAAAACGTCACATATTTTTTTTCTTAGCTAGCAGGAGCATTTATAGCCATATAGGCACCTACCAGAACATACTTCTAAGAACTTTCTTCAACAAATTTGTGAGGTCAGAATACTCTAAATGTCATGTATTGGAACTTCATGGAAACTGTTCCTCCAGAGGGAGGACAAGAAGCTTTCTCCTGACATGAAGAACAAAGTTTTCATCTTAGCCAGCAAAGACTACAGAGTGAGGAAATTGTATTTTGTATCACTGGGTAAGCTTCCAAAGAAGCTGCCAATGAAGGACCTAATTTTAACAGGATTGAGGGCAGTTTTTGACCCTTGCAGGAATTCCTACAGAGAAGAAAAAGCTTTTTACTGAACAGGTGTAAGTAGATGCAACTTAGCTACATTAGAATCAGCAGAACCAAATACAGATTTTTAAGGACACGAGTTGTGTGGTACTAGTCTGTTTGGATGAGTGAAACTTTATGATTAAATTAACATTATGTCTTTTTAATCTTTCCAAACGCAGGGAAAACCAATCCCTCTAGAAGCTGGAAAGAGTTGCAGAGGAGTTCCCAGAAGGGAAATGGTTGACACTGTAGCAGTTTTTAAAAGAATCACAATTTTTCAGGAGGCCTGATTTGAGCAGAAAACTGTTCTGTACTCCTACAAATGTATTTATCATGAAAAGTGATTTCAGGAGAACTTCTGTGACACAACTTTGAAGTATACATTTCCCCTAAAATAAGTAACACAACCTCTTTCCCAGAGGCTTCTTCCAAAAAACCCCAAAAGCCTCCACTGTTTTGAGGATGGACTTCTAAACTGGAGTGAGGAACTTGTCCTATTTGGGAATGCTGATCTTCAACATGCCCCTTTATAGAGTAAGAACACCAAGGAATACATGACTGCCATTCAAGAGAATATCAAAGAAAACTCAGGGAGTTGCACAGTTTTTACTGTAACAAGTCTCATTCAGCAGCTACAGCAGCAATTCCAGGACCTTCTGGTCCAGAGGCGTGCCAGCCTACACAATATGCAGTTCTGGCTGTCAATCCAAACCCTGTACTATCAAAGCTGGGCTCTGATGATGACTCAAAAGCATATCTATCTACATTCAAATAGGTTACCATGGCAACCTCTCTGGCCTAAAAAGAGATGGACCACATTAGTTACTTAGCAGCACCTTTTTGGCAGGTGAAACACAAGCTGCTCGCTCCAGATGATGGTTTGATTTAGAATTAAGTCTGTCTGAGAGCTGCCATGACATTCTCTGAAGTGTTAATGATGTAACCCAGAGAGAACTTCTTTTGGGACTTCACTTTAGATCATGGCCCAGCACCAAAGGGACTGAGCTGTAAGGTGGCTTTGCCTAAGAAACACAAGTTAACAGTTGGCATCGTGATCTTTTTTTCCTATATTATGAAGAAATCCTTTCTGAAGATCCTGTAAGCTAAGTCTGCTGGCCCAAGAAGGCCACGCTTGCAGAGGATGTGCAGGATACCAAGGATTATTTGAATTGCTACTGACCCAACAAATCTTCTAGACTGAAACATCTTTTCAAAATACAATCCTGGAAAGCACTGGAAAGGAGTGCCTATGACTGCTGGGAAGGAAATCAGGTTGAGACAGAAATGTATATACTCTAAAGGAAAAACTGCTAGGCTACAAGGGCTTGTTAACATTTGGATCACAGAATGAAGATGTTACAACTCAATGTTGTAAGGCTGAAAAGGGAAAAACTGTGACATATTACCCATGGTCACACTCTGCTATCATATTAACAGTGTGGCTGAAACAACAACAGGAATATCTGTAGTCTGAAGCAGTAGAGGATGGAAATAGGCTGATGAAATACTGAACAGCTTCCATAGACTTGAGAAGCAATTAGTCCTTTAATTAGGAAAAAGTCTCCATTCTCAAAATGGTAGTGATAGTTTTACTAATATAAAGTGTGCTGAGAAGGCCACAAAAATGACAACTGGCACAACTTGACTGCTTAAGTTCCTTGCCCCTGTGCTTCTGCCAGTGCTGGTCATGTGTGCAGTGTGTGACGCGCGTTAAGCTGCAGGAGCATGAGAACGGCGGGAGCCAGGAGTTTGACACCCCTGTCTTGAACCTATGACTGGCAGAACACTGGGCTGAATAATTAAAAAGCTATTTGAAAATACTAGTTATGTGTGACTGCATTCCTAACTCAAGAGTTATGAAGTCCTGGTATTCTGTGACAGGAATTGAGGAAGGTTCTGAAATTACCTATTGCTTCCAAAGTCTGTGAACCCAGGTAAGTAAATCTGTCATCATATGCGGACTTGTAGACTGTGCCCGTAATCAGAGGCAAACAAATGAACCAATGAATGAATGAGCAGAACTGGCTACTGTTGGTGTAAGAAGTGCCACTTTTAGCACACCGATAGTCCCTCAAATTCAGTACTGTGCTATCTCTTGCACAGTAGCTTTCACTACCAGAAATCTTAAAGAAAACAATTCTACAAAACACAGACCTAATGAATAATTCCTTTTTAATCTTTACTAGGTAGAAGACTCAAAGGGTGAAAGTAACGTAATCTTCAGCTTTTCCCTCTGATTTATTGATCTGTTTAATGTGTTTCCTTGGTAAAATGGAAAGTAAATAGGAACAAACAAATATTTATTTATTACTATATATTCATCTGCCATGCCACATCCCATGGTTCTTCACTTAGATAACAAAGTCTGTGGCTTTTCCTCCAAATACCAATAATAATAACAATAGCCATCAGCCTGGGAAACCCTTTGTTTCTATAGCATGCTTTCTGTGGTAGTTCTGCACCTTAGGAAACTCTTGGGTTCTTTAAATTCCAATTACAACCATTTCTGTACTGGTCTCTAACTCTACTTTTTTGACAGTACAAATGTAAATGCACAGAAAAAAAAAAAAAAGAGCAAACCAGGAAGAATTACATTTCTCAACATAATCATACTGCAGGACAAGAGAGGCAGAAGAGTCAAGCAAGATTAACTGCAAGGTAAACTTCCTGTTAAGAGAAGTGTAAATTAATCCCAGTAAGATAAATGTCCCATTAAGCTACTGTAATGTTTTGAATGTTGTGTGTCATGTCACATTTCATCTACTGAACTAAGAAAACTTTTGTGCTGCTCTATTGTTTCTTTTATATCTGTTCTATTTCTCTAGACCATCTAGAGACTGTTATTTTCTCTCTTAGATCTTGTACCTCCATACTGTATTCTTTCCTCCTCATTTTTAATTTTCCCTCTATTTTTTCCCATTTTCTGCTTATTGGTGTTCTTTTTTGGCCCAAATATTCCGTTTTCTGAGGGTTTAGTTTCTTAGGAAGAGAAAACCAAGTATTTATTAAGATCCTGTCTACTAATTCATAAAGATTGTATGCAAATTCCTATTTGTAAGTGTGATTCTGAAATACTGTCAGTCTCCTCTAGGTGTTTTTTTATGAAGAGTTAAATAAAAAGGACTCTCGATCTTTCCTATTTTGGCAATCCCTTCCTTCCAAAAGAAAAAAAAAATTAAGATATGATAGCTCATTATTATGTTGAGCAAAGCAGAAGAAATTAGCAAGTATTTGGATTCCCTTCTTCCAGATCACAATCTGGTTCTCATTGCTCCATCTTCAGTCTCTATTATCTGAGCTACATCACTCCAAAGCTGATCTCTTAGAAGTTAGTGTCTCTTGCTGTCATATTTATTTTTGGTCTGTTTTATGCTGTTCACTAGCAAAACCAGTGAAAGTGTGCCTTCATCTTCTACTCCTTACTTCCTCTCCATATCTATGTGATATTGACTTCTCGGTTACTCCAGTACAACCATTTATGTGTTACATATTAGATCAGGAAGTTGACCTGATCTTAAAATCAAAACAAAACTTCTCTGGATGGAGCGAGATTCTGGCTGAGTCCCAGTTCGGAAGACCCTCGCTTCCCAAATATTAGACCCAACCTTAGCCCTACCTGAATCTGCAGCACAGAAGAGGACTTCTAGTGTCTCCTGCTACCAACCTGCATGCTATGTTTCCAGGTGAGGCAGGATTCTGATAGAGACCCAGCTTGGAAGATGCTTAGAACCCTAACCCTAGCCCTAAACCTACTGCCAGCAGTGGACAAAGTCCTCCTTCCAATGCGTACAGGCAGGCAAATCCATCCTGACACTAGCTTTATTCCCACATTCTGTGACTGGAGCAAGATTCTGGTAGAAATGTTAGCAAAAAAAAAACATCCTCAAAAAAACCCCAAACTCGTAACACGTTATAATACATACCGTAACATACCCTAATACAGTAAATGGTATGACAGCTTTCTGTGAGCTTTGTAGTTACCTATATTGAGCCACAGAGAAATTATTCTGCCACAGCACGTCACCATTCACGCAAAACGGCAGCGATTTTAGCAAGGTTTACAAAATCCTCATAGGGACAGACACCACTGTCCCCAGGAGAAGAGCTACCCTCCCCTACTGGTGAATTTGGCAGAGCACAGGCAACACAGTCAATGCTTTCCTGTATTTTCTGGATTTCCTGTAACGCACACTGGGCATGCAGATCCCTAGGCCCAAATGCGACAATACTAACTTGGGAATACTTGGCTGGAAACAGGTCATCCTGTGGGTCTTTGTTACGCCTCATAATACACATGTTGGCTTTCCTCACCCTAGGGTGAGCGCTGCATTCTGATCATACTCAAAAGCAGAGAGGAGTGTCAAAAGCAGCTCAAAGTGACCTCTCAATACTTCTGGGGCTGATGGGAATAAGAAATGACTGCTTAAATCATGGAGCCCCCAGACACCCACCATGGCTTTAAGGTGTAATTTCATGGATGATTTATTCTAACCTAATGCTGTACTGTTACTCAATGGGGTGGTCCCACAATTCCCCTGCCACATGTTCCTGCTGGCTCCTGTGCACCAGTGTTTCTCCTAGCCATACAGAACTTTTATTTTCAGATAGTTTGATTATGTCAGCATATCTGCTGATGTAGGAAAAAAGAGGCAGAGAGACCGTGTGGCTAAAGAGACTCCGGATGGCTGTTCGCAGCTGCAACAAAATGTTAACTTGGTTGAACTGTGTGTGATACTGCATTAGTGGTAGGACGAGGGGGAATGGCCTTAAATTGGAAGCAGGAAGACTTTGATTAGGAAGCAATTCTTCATGATGAGTGTGGTGAGACCCTGGCAAAGGTTACCCAGGGAAGCTGTGGATGCCCCCTCCCTGGAAGCGTTCAAGGCCAGGTTGGGTGGGGCCCTGAGCAGCCTGGTTTGGTGGGAGGTGTGGGGTTGGAACTGAATGGGCTTTGAGGTCCCTTCCAATACAAATCATTCTGTGATTCTGTGATTTGTAAAGCAAGGCTTTGGTTGTCTGGGGGACATGTGGCTCTGGCTGTTGCTGCACCTGCCTCCCTCTCCTTGGCTACTCATTTCCTACCTTCTAAGCTGAGATTAAAAAAAAAAAAAAAAAGGAAGAAAAGCAAATGGAACAAACATTGGTAACATGTCCTAATTTCTTCAAGGAGGCTGGCTGTGAACTGGAATGACTAGATTAAAGCATCACACGTTAGAATTAAAAGTATTAGATAAAGGCCACACTATTTTCCATCTTTGTGGGCATTCCAGGACAAAATTATAAAATCCCTGTCACAGACTCACGCTGTCTGCACCGCTGCCGCAGTTACGGGTGCAGGGCAGCTTCCCCGCGGCAGCGCGAGGGTCCCCCGGCACAGGGCAGTGCTAGCTTCTCCGAGAGGTTCTTCTCTTCTCATTTTGTAGCGGGTTGGGGGACGAGGAAGACGCTCCCCGCTCCTCCCCGCCCCCGGCCGCCGCTGCACTGGCGTCCCCTACCGGCCGGGGAAGGCGGCGCCGCATCCCCGCGGGGAGGGGAGGGCAGGGCGGACCGGGGCGGCCTCCCTCTCTACCACCCCTGGGCGCCCACCGCGCCGCCGCTCACCCCGACCCGCGCTGTTTCCGCCCCGGCGTCCTTTCCGCCGCCCTCCCTCCCCCCCGCGCCGGAGCCATTCCGTCCCGCAGAGCGGCGCGGGCACCGCCACACGCCAGAGGGCGGGAGGGGGAACAGCGGTTACCAGGGCAACCGGGACCCGCCCTTCACCCCCGCCCCACGTCAGCGCCATCTCCCCCGCCCGGCCGGGGTGGGGCAGCCGGGGGCCCGCGTGATTGACAGCTGCTATGGCAACGGGCTCGCCCGGCCGCCATTTTGTCCGCTTTTAAATAAATAAATAATAATAAAAAAACCTTCCCTTTTCCCGCCTGAATCGTGAGGTTATTTTTTTTTTCTTCCTCTTCCCTCCTTTCCCACTTACACAAGAAAAAAAAAAAGAAGGAAAAAAAACCCCAACAAACCAAACCACTGTGTTTCCCAACTCCCCTTCCCCCCCGCCAGGGGACACGCGAGGACTCGGTCCCGCGCGCGCGGGCGCGGAGGCAGCAAGAGCAGCGGCGGAGCGGTGCGGCCCGGGGCAGCGCGGAGGGGTTCACCGCGGAGGGGTGCGGTGGGGCGCCGTGAAGCGCCCTGGCTGAGGAGAGGGGGGGAGGAAGGGGGGGAGGGGAGGAAGGGGGGGAGGGGAGGAAGGAAGGAGGAGCAGCGCGCGGGGAGGGAGGAGGTAGAGGCCGGCAGGCGGGGGAGGGAGGGAAGGAGGGAGGGAGCGAGCGAGGAGTTCCCGGGGGCTCGGTACGGCGCTGCGCTTCCCCTCCACCCCCTCCTCCTGCTGCTGCTGCTCCCGCCCGTCG
The DNA here is from genome assembly GCA_033556795.1 of Tapera naevia. NCBI lineage: Eukaryota > Metazoa > Chordata > Aves > Cuculiformes > Neomorphidae > Tapera > Tapera naevia. The sequence goes on from JAUMJJ010000118.1 coordinate 2,771,692, forward strand.
CTGCCCCCGCGCCGCCTGCCCGCCCCGGGGCTGAGGCCACCGCCGCGCGCCGAGGTGAGGCCGGGCCCGGGCGCCGCCGCCGCGCGCTGCGCAGGTTTGGACCGCGCGCCATTTTGTGAGCGCGACCGCGAGCCCGGGAGGCGCCGCCGAGGCGCGCCGGGACACCCTCCCCATCATCCTCCTCCTCATCGTCATCCTCCTCCTCCTTCGCCGCGGCACCGCCGGGCCTGATCGCGGCGGGGCCGGGAGCGCACAAGAGAGAGGGCGGGAGGCGCTGCCGGGCCGAGGGAAGCGCCCGCTCCGCGCCCGCAGCGCAGGGAGACCAGAGGCCGGGAAGACCTGGGCCGCACCGCGGGGCCCCGCACGGTGAGTGAGGGCGCCGGGGGCAGGGGGAGCGGCGGGGCGGGCGCGGGCAGCGGCCGGGCCGGCGCGGCCGAGGGGGGCGCAGCGCGGGGGGCAGCGCCGCTGCCATCTTAGAGACGGAGAGGAGGGAGGGGATGGCGAAGGCGCAGGGGCCCCGGCGGGATCGGGAGGCGCCGGGACTTCGGACCTGGCCTCCTTCCCTCCCTCCTTCCCTTTTTCCCGCCGGGGTGTGTGTGTGTGTGTGGGGGGGGGGGGGCGGGGAGGGGGTGGGCAGCGGCCTCTGCGGCCTCTGCAGCCCTTTTTCCACACCACCACTCCTCTTTCCCCCCGCTTCTCGGAGTCCGGGAGAGTCTGTGGTTGCCGCGCTGGGAAGGGGGAAAGGAGCCGGCGATGGAGGAGAGGGAGGTTGCCCGGATCTTCTCTCGCTCGCTCTGTCTTATGCGCAACGCCCTGCGGTGGGCGGGTGCGAGGCCCTCGGCCCGGGCTGGGAGCGGGGAGAGGGGGCCGGGCCGTCAGCTGAGCGGGCACCTGTTGGGGGGAAGGGGGCGTGGAGGTGCCCCTGCCCACACCCCTGCGAGAGGGGCTTGTGCAGTGGGGAGGGAGGTGGGGAAGAGGAGGCCGCTGTGGAGGGAGTACCTGTGCGAGATGACTGTCATCGGGCTGGGGGGTGGGGAAGAGGAGGGAGAAGCAATTGGGAATCGGCACAGGGGGCACATAGGCACTTCTGTGTTTTAGTATTCTGTGTTTTAGCGGCTGCAGTCTCGTAGGATTTCAGTTTTGTGTTACTGGAGAAATTGGAGACCTCATCTGATGCGTAGGGCGCTCCTTTTCTGGAGCGGCAATCCCTCTCGTCGCCACAAAATCAGAAAATGCAATTAAAAGTACTGTAATTTTGAAATTTCGAAATCGGTGCATTTTTGAATCTCAGTCAGCTTTGAAGTTTTCTGTTTAGTCTGTCCAAAGACTATGTAGGGGTTCTTTGATCGTGTGTCTAGATTGCTGCTGTTACTTATTTCTCCTATTACTCCGTAGTCATTGGGGGAAATAAACATTCATTGTTTTTTAAAATTAACAAGGACAGAATATTTGACTACAAAATAAATCGACGAGCCATTTTTTGACAACCTACTATTTTAACCCCATTGAGAGTGTGCTGTTAGCTTTTTTGCAGTAAGTCTATATAGTCACATGGGTGTAATACCATGGGAGGGTCTAGATAAGTGGCAGTTAACTTGTTTTATTATTGTGTTGGTGTTTGATTCTCCTTTCCTTAAGAAAATGTGTGTCAAGATGAAGAACACATTGATTATAGCTGGTAATAAATAAGCAAACGTTTTGTGTGTAGTGGTATCTAATTATCTACTTGTAACCGAGCAGAATGTAACTTGCCCCATTGGATAGTATGCAGCCTTAAAAAGTTTTGGTAAACTTGTTTCACTCTTTCTCCACATCCTCCTCTCCTCAACCTCTGTAGGTTGGATGTTTTTGGAAAATTCATTGTACTTTATAGAATTAGAGTAATAACACTGAAAATAACTCTTTAGTATGAGCTAGTATTTGTTAACTATTATCTCTTTATATTTGGTGTACTTGTTGTATGTATATATATAGACTACTTTTGTAGGCTACGCTTCATGTTTTTGGCTGATATAAATTATTTAGAACTAGAGTTTTTTATTTGCAGTCTGAGTAGAATATGTGTGTGATCTGTTAAATTTACATTTTCTGCTGTGAATTAGAAATTCTGTCAAAGTTTTTGAAGCTTATCAGTTTAATTTGTGAGTTTGTAATATTCTTTGAGTAAAAGCAAGTGTATCTTGCTCGAAATTGAATGAGGAGCACCGTCTTTGTAAATGAACGAAAGAGAGCAATTCCTTCTGTTAAATGATTGTGTATGCATTTACATATGACACTAGCTTAATATTGTTTCCAGGCAAATAGGTAAGAAAGACAGTTTGTTACATGAGCAGCAATGTTACAGTTCCTGAATCAATACTTGGGTGGATTTAGAACTTGCCATTCGAATCCCCTCCCCCATGTTGGACAGTGATGGAGGAGCTGCAACAAGGGTAATTTTACCTAATAGCAGCCAAGAGTTCTCTCTTTCAGTGTCAGTTTATGGGTAGTATTCTCTTACTTGTGTAAAATAATGAGGTAGTCATCAGGAATTTATCAATTTTTAAAGTATGTTGATTTTGCGTAGACTGGGAATTAATGTGTGATGACCATAAATGACTTAACCGATTGGTAGTTCACACAAAGTAGGAAAAATTACTAGTATCTAGTAAAAAACTGTGTGTCTTATCTAAGCTTTTAAAGTTACTATTAATTAGGATGTACTTGCTAGCATGTATGCCATGTATTAAAATCTTAATTCTGATAGGGCCTTGCAAAGAAATCTGTGTTGAGGTTAACTGTATTGTTAGGTTTTGCCTTAATGGACTTACTGTGAGATTTTTGTAATTTTGGTTCAAAATAGTCAACACCTTAACATAAAGTGAAAAAGTCCCTTTAGGTTATGCTAACCGTTTGAAGCTGTACCACCTGGTACAGGTAGTGTGTGAGATTAGTTAATAAAATGCATGAAAAACTCTACCTTTATTTTTGATGATAGAATTTTACAGTTTAATCTGAACTGAAATAGGTGGTGATTTGGAGACCAAACTGGACTGTTACCAAAGAAGCAATTTTGTTGCTATAATTAGATTCTCTTTTCAGCATTCCTCTTAAAACCTTTTTATTTCAGGTGTGTTTAACCCTGGTTACAGGTCTGTAGGTTGAAAGTTGTTGTTACAGCTTGTTTTTGAATAAGAGTTGAAGATGAGTATACGTTTGGTCTTTCTGTGGTAATTTTTAATGCCATTTGGAGAACAGTTCTCCAATGTGAAGTAAAAAACTTTCCAATATCTCTTTGTGGGAGCAAGGAAGACTTTTATGACTTCTGAAATCCTTTTCTAAATAGATCTGTTGTAGAATAGGATTGTTTACAGAGAATTGAAGCTTTTGTCTTTATAACTGAGTACAATAGATTATTTGTTAAGTTTGTAGTTTCATCTTTCATTTCTTTAGTAGGCGTTTGGTTATAAATATTTTTAAATTTCTTATTGACTTTTTTTTCTCATCAGACTAAGAAGTCTAAAAGACTTGGTACAGTTATGCAGTAACGCTTTTTTGCTCTTAAGACTGTTTGAAATAATACAAGAAACCCTCTCTGAGCAAACATGCATTTCTTGTAAGCTTACAAGTAGGGGGAAAAAGTGAAGACAACATTCCAAGAAGGGAAGTATTCTCCTTTTACTTCCTCAGCTTCGTGGGTTATGGGGAACTGTAGTCTGTTGATGGTTTAAATATGCTGGAGACGCTTTTGATAATTAGAAACAACTGTTACTTCCAGAAAGACATATTTTATATGTACAGTTATCTAGTACTCTCTCTTTGAGGTGACTCAATATACCAATAGAATTGCAGTGACCTAATCATTAGTTGCGTGTAACAATTAATGTAACAGTTTGTAACTGATATCCATTGATTATCTTTTTCCCTTATGGGGAAGGAAGGGAAAGTTCTGCATTTGATTCTGTTTTATTCAAGAATGACTGAAAAAAATAACTTGGTTGCTTTTGCTAGTGCTATTGTATCTCATTACTTTAGAGTAGGTCTCTAGTTTATACTTACCCTAGCTGTATTTGGAGTTTAGCTCCATTTCCTGCAGTCTTGTCCAGTATCTGAGGGTCTTGCTTGTCTTAAGAGCACAGATCAGAAAAGGAGCTCCCCTTTGACTAGAAAGCATGTAGTGATGAGACGGGCTAAGTCCCATTGTTTTCATAAGGTTTCTTTTCTCATCTCTTGCTTCCTCCTACTTTTTTTTCCTTTCCTCTCCCCAGTCTCTAAAGGATAGGTGAGTTTTTCCACAGCTGAAAAGGTTGGAGATGGCATGGCTCAACTCAGAGGTCCTGATGTTATTATATCTCCATTCATTCCCAAATGTCCTGTCTATTCAGTTTACAGTGAGAATACCCGTGGAAGAGCTAGGGAAATGTGGAAGATAGTTCCTGGCCAGCTCTGCTAGGATCCATACAGTGTGAATACTATGGAGCCTCTGAAGTCTAGATAGTGGCTGTTTCAGTTACCTTGTATGAAGACACAGACCCACAGAATGGTTTGGGTTGGAAGGGACCTTAAAGATCATCCAGTTCCAGCCCCCCTTCTGTGGGCAGGGACATCTTCCACTAGACTAGTTTGCTTAAAACCCCATCTAAGCTGGCCTTAAACACCTCCAGGAGTGCGGCTTCCGTTACTTCTTTGGGCAACCTGTTCCGTTGTGTCTCCACTCTCACAGTAAAGAATTTCTTCTAATATCTAATCTAAATCTCCTCTCTTTCAGCTTAAAACCATTACTCCTTGTCCTATCATTACACTCCCTGATAAAAACCACCTTCCTGGCTTTCTTGTCGGCCCCCTTTAAGTACTGGAAGGCTGCTATTAGGGTCTTTTCAAGAGCGTTCTATTCTCCAGGCTGAAAACCTCCAGCCTTTCTCAGCCTGTGCTCGTATGGGAGGTGCTCCAGCTCTTGGATCATCTTCGTGGCCCTCCTGCGGACTCACTCTAACAGATCGATGTCCTTCCTGTGCTGAGGGCTCCAGAATGGAACACAGTACTTCAGGTGAGGTCTTATCAGAACGGAGTAGAGGGGGAGAATCACCTCCCTTGACCTGCTGGCCGTGATTCTTTTGATGAAGCCCAGGACATGGTTGGCCTTCTAGGCTGTGAGTGCACATTGTCGGCTCATGTCCAGCTTTTCATCCACCGGTACCCCCAAGTCCTTCTCCACAGGGCTACTCTCAGTCCCTTCACACCCCATATACCAGGGTTCCAGGAGTTTCCCCAGCTCAGGTGCAGAACCTTATACTTGGCCTTGTTGGCCACTTTAATTTCAGCTCTGAGTATACTATTTCTTAAAAGTGTTTCTGTCATTAAAATAACATAAGCTAGCACTTATTTGTAAACATGTTCCTTGCTAAATTTCCAGGGTCTTAGTAGCACTAAATACCTGAAAGGGAAACTGGGTAAGTGAAAGTGTAATTAATTCCATTAAGTGTCAGTTTTGTTCCAGTTGAGAGAAACCAAGCTTTCAATTTGTGTTACATAAAGTTCCAAAACCATCTATTTTTCTCTCCCCTCCCTTTTTCTTTTCCCATAGAAGCAAATATAAATTGACTGGTTTAAGTCAATTAAAGGAGTAGTTAGTAATATATTAATACATCTAGGTGTTGAGGAGTTTCTTCTTTCTTAATAGCTGTTTGGATGGTGAAATAAGAGAGGAATGGAAATGTACAAATTGATTTCTGATGGCAAAGTTATTCTTTCAAAATATAATTGAAAAAAATTACAGTGAATTTTGATGACTTATCGAAAAAAAATCTAATAGAATGACTACTTACCACAGTCATAGTTAAGTACACTTTACTGGTTAAATCGAACTTGCCACTGAAACTTTTAAATCCTAGTGTCCCGAAAACCTGTTCATTGTTTTTTGGCTTCCTGGCTTCAAGCACAGGAAGCTAATGTTTTCGTTCGTTCAAAAACCTGCTTACCTATGTGTGCTCAAATCTGAATTTGTGTTCCTGTGAGCTGTATAAATTGCTATTAACTTTGCCAGTGGACCCGTCACTAAGGAGCCAGTTGAAGCATAGCACATCCACTTCCTTCGCAAAGGAGATAGTTTTGTGTCTATGCTATCAGTTTACTGTTTAAACTGAAGGAAGGGGTAAAAAGAGAAAATATTGTCAAGTAGGGAAATTAATGTATTTGTGCTTACTCAGTTCTGTATTTTCCTTAACACTATAAATTTCCTTACATTGATGTCTACTTGGTCATTCCAGTTTTAACTACAGCTTTTTTCCTACTAATGTATAACCATACATATTCTCATTTTTTAAATACAGTTTTAGGAGGTCTTACACATGAAGTACATATAGTTTGTATTTGATTACAGACAAATTTCTAATACAGTATTGCAAATTCTGATTGGTGTTGCAAGCTCAGTAACTTTACTGGACAGTGTCTGATTCTGGCTTCTTTATTGTTACTGCTTTTAACTTGTGGGTATGCCAAAAATTGCAAGTTAGTGTTTGAAATATGTTGATGTCTTTGTTAATCTTACAAGAAGTGATTGTTGCATGAAGATACTGTTTTTCTTTTCTGTAGAGTTACTCATAAGTATTACAAATAGCAGGTCATTGTTGTGGAATAACACAGCTGAATGCACATTTTTTTTCACCACGATCAGATGTTGATAGGTTTAGAATTGTGTGGTTTTGTATTTAGGGTGGCGTTCCTGTCAATGTCATAGTGTCCCTTCAGAAGTTGGAATTTTTATGGCTGGCCCTATGCAGGGAAATGAACATTACTGTAGATGCTGAGCATGTACATGATTGCACATATCTGTCAATTCTTCCCACTGAGATCAGATTTTCACTGAAGTAAAGTTCTCTATGTATGCTGAGGCTACAAACTTACATTGCACTTGCCTCCAAATCAGAAGCACTAGTAGGGTCAGTTCTGGGGAGAGCTCAGTTAACTATGCAGTTACTACAGCTTCACTTTGAATGACCCTTGCATCTCCTCAGGCTTTTCCTGATGGTTTATTATTCTTAATGCACACTGCATTTTACAAGCTTAGAATCTTAGTGAATTAATGTCTTCTGTGAACTATGTCTATTAGAGACAGCATGATAAATTATTAATTTATGTTGAAGGCTGAATGGAAAGAGTATATATGATACTCTGTTATAAACTATAGTTGAAGGTTAGATTATAGGGGCATAGTTAAAAACTGTTTGGTTGTGTGTTGTATTACTTAAACCTTAGCTGGGATCTGATTTCTATTTCATTATGTACTGTACAATGTGAAGTAAATATTATTTACTTCTCCATTTAATTAGTATTTCATGACTTTGAGATGCGTACCCATTCATTCTTAATATTCTCCTGTGTGGCATTTTTGTTACGGCATTGTGCAAATGCGTATGTGATTGTGTTTGTTTTTTTGTTCTGGTAAAGAAAACAGATTGTGAGTTATTGTGATTTCATAGTCTGTTGTACAAAAGCTTAATGATAAAGTCTAAAAACTAATAGTCTGGAGGCATGAATGGAAATAATTAATGGTATCTGATGTGATCCTTACAAGAGGACTTATCTCCTGTCTTTGTAGGGTTTATTTGGGAATATTTTCACCTGCGTATTTTACACAACATGCAATCATGATTTGCAGTTCAGTGTCTACTTTCAGTCTTTCTACCCATCAGAGCGTTCATTTACGTATCTCTATGGAGTTAAATTAACCAGAGTCATCACAGCATGGACACTTTAAAACTTTATGAGCTTAGTTTTGAAACCTTGAGAAATCCAGTTGCACATGTGGAAACAGATTGTTGACCTACAAGTATTGGCTGCCTTACCTTAGTGGTTAATGATAACACTGACAACTTCTGTTGTCATTCTTAAATCAAGGTTGGCTTTACTTCATGAGATGAGGACTAGAAACTTATGTAGTGCTTTTCTCATGTAAGGCACCATTAGAATTGTAGACAACTAATAAATGTGGATTTGAAGGTGATACCTAGTGTCCCTTTACTTAGTTTGCGTACTGCTGGATAACTGCAGTAAATCAAAATACAAGATTTGCTAAAGTATTTCCGTTGAATTTCTGACAAAGCGCTGCTTTACTAACTTCTGTATGTTGAGGAAAGAGATTTACATACGTGACAAACAATATTTTTAAGCGGTCATCTGAAGCTCTGCCACTGTATGCATATGGTGCTTTGCATTTGGAAATACTTGAGATGAACAGTCACCTATCATCAGTCTATATCTATGATTCGTGTGCGTATAAACTAACATCTAATATGTATCGTCTAATGTAGGGTATAGGGCTTTTATTTAATAGCAGAAAAAACCCTCAAACTTTCTATATGCTTATTAAAAAAAACACCGTAAGATAAAGAAAACACCAAATTGGAGTAGTTCGTGTCATTAAATATTTTCCCAGTACTGAGAAGTTCATATTGGGCTTAGGTTCTGGATAGGAGGTTTTGGTGGTCTTTTTCCTCGTTGTGTCCAGTGTAGTAAATTTTTTTTCGTCAAGGACATTGTTCTGATTGAGATCAGTAAATATTTTTTTTAGTGAAAAAGACTTCCTTCCTTTTAATCTTCCTGTGGTAAAGCAAATGTTTTTTTTTTTCTTTTCATAAAATAAGTTTGAGTCCAGGTGGAAGCTTGTGATACATTTCTAGCAAGCAGACAGTGGTTCAAGAATGCAGTTTCTACGTTAGTCATTGTGTATTCTGAAACCTGTGAGCTACAGCTTGACAGAGCTAGTTTATTTATGTATCTCAGGAAACAGGTAGACATTATAATCCATATGTTGTAAGCACAGTCTTTCTCCTTATGTTTCAAATTTGTGTACCTCTGTAGAGTTGCATTTGACTTAGTTATTTCTGTAAAAATGCCTGAACTAAGTAATCAAGCACTGACAGAAATGGATAAATTGTCTCCTGCTATTGGTGATATGAACTATCTTTCATCATACAGTAAATATAAGATTCCTTTTTAAGTACAAGTTGTTAATAATTGCACTGTCCAGACTTTGTGCTTAATTTCAGGTCTGTAACTTTGTCATAGGCTTATGCCCATGTAATGTTTTAGTATCTGAATGTAGCAAATGGTAACAAATTCTTTAAGCATCTTGCTGAAGAGGAATGTTTTTCAGTGATTAGGATCTAATGGACTGAAAAAAACCTCCACCAGACCTAGAAATGCGATTGTATTTTGCTTATTAGCAGCCTAACCTAAGGCACTGAGTTCTTGTTTTTGGGAGTGGGCAGGGTAGTTTCAGAGACTTTGGGCATTTTGTATAGCAATTGACTTCATGTTGCTTTCCATCCACACAGCAAGTTTTGCTTTGCTAACAGGAGATAAATACATGTTACTAAGCTGCTTTTTAGCAAGGGGAATGAAAGCAAAAAAAGGTGAAGTGTCCAGAGTTACACAGTGACGCAATGAGTGGAGCTGAGGTTAAGGGTTTAGGCGTCTTATGTCTTAATAGCAGGATGCTGTGTATTTGCAGTTGCATTTGACTTGAGTTTATATTCTGAATGCTTTGTAACTCTGAGAAGCAGTCTCTTAAGGTTGGAGAGTGACTCAGCATATCCAGATAGAGGTCTGCTCAAGGAACTTTAGGGTTTGCTTGGAAATCCAGGAGAATTAGAGTTTAGACTAATTTTTGCCAAAGGGAGTTTGCGTATCTTTTTAAAAAAATCATGTATTTTTTTTTTAATTTGCAGTGTCGTTTCCATCTCATATGCATACTTCAATTTTGGAAAGAACTGATGGAGCATTTCAGTAAATAGTGTCATTTATGATATAGCTGGCATTTGCTGTATAACTTTGTTTTCTGCGTACTGTCCTGGTGAGCATGATAAGCATCTGTTTAATGACTAAAATAGCATTTGACTGTGTGATTAAAGATTGTGTTGCAAAATAAACAAACAGAATTGTGTGTCTGGCCTGCCTTGAATAATTCTTAACATAGTCTTTGGTTTTATGACATGAATAAAACTGTTTTTCATGTGGGATGAGAAAGGGTTCTATATGGTATTTGCCCAGTTTGTGTGATTGGAACATCTCCAAGCTCCCACCTCCTCTACTTGATCTGGCAGGGCTGAGTTCTCAATCTGATGGGTCAGCCACTTAATAGTGAGCAGTTTGGGGAACAGTGGGTTACCTGTGCAAGCGTATGCTGGTTGTGTAAACCACACTTCTGTATGCTCGAGTTTGGTTGGCTTTCATAAGGGAAAAATGGCTGAATGTCTTAAATATGACTCTTCTGCAACAATATTCTGTGTTCTAGTTTCAGCTGATCAATCTTGTCAGAGTCTTCAGCCATTGCTTGGTAGCAGTGACAGTGAAGGGAAACAAACTGACAGAAGCTGATGAGTAAAGATTGAAACTATTGGTCTTCTGCTAATACACCTTCTTAAATTTGGGGGAAGTTGAGAAGACCTCATTATCTTTTTTTCATCCAGATGAATTCCATCTTGAAGCATAAGACTGTAGGCTGGTACATAATTTTGGTGCTGAGAGAATGTTGTGCTGTCCTTCAGCAAAAAGAGCATTCTACTCAGAGCAAAACACAAAACAATGATGATTTTCACCTCCTTTCCCTTCTACCCTAAACAGTTTTCTCCTTCCACCCACTGAAATCTATGTATGTTTTCTGGGGTTAGTGAAAATTACCTTGCTCTGCCCAAATCTGTATCTATGCCAAATTTGAAATAATTGGTAAAAAAAGAAGCAAAAAAAAAGATGAAAACCAAGAACTCCTGGTTTTCATATTTCATTTATGAGGGGCCTGGGACATGCACAATATTTAATCCAGTGGTGTTATATGTGTTTGTTTTGAGTGTAAGTATTAACAAACTGATGTGAAGTTCATGCGACAAGATGTAGAGCCACTAAAGCGTTTTGATGGCAGATTGTTGAAAGAGCCGTTCTAAGGCAAAGTGGCAACAAGAGTTCTTTGAAGGGAGATGCAATTCAGGCAGCTCCCTTTCTCTCTGTATTCTGGCTACTTGTTCCCACCTGCTTTGTGTTGGCACAGCTGTTTGTAAGACCAACCAGTGAATCAGACATAGAAACAGAGTTGTCTGAAATGTGTAATTTTATATATATAACACTTGGGTGTGTAGGGGGGGGCAGAGAATCAGGTTACTTTTCAGTCAGATCGGTTCCCAGACCCGGTACACGGTGCTGCTGCTTAGGCAGTTGATAAGATAATGGAATGGGTTGTGTGGGTGGATCGGAACAGGGTGCCTAGAAGAGGCAGGGGTTGTAACTGGCTCTGATAGCACTGTTCCTTAATGGAGAGCATCATTCTGAGGAATTTCTGCCACCTTTCCTGTAGTAAATCACTCCCCTGTCAGTCTCTCTCACCGTGTCCACCCCCTTTCCCCCCAGCGTTTTGCTTGCTATCTCAAACTTCTGTGCTTATTTGCTCTCTGATGTTCCCACTGTGATGCTGTCCTGCTTGTGTACACTCTTAGCACATGCTGCCTTGGTCTTACTTGATAACAAGTTCTCTCTCCAACTCTCCTGCTTGCTTTCTAAGTCTTCTACTTACTTGTGATGCTTCTGCTGTCCCTTGCTGTTCAGTTGGGCTCTCCTAGTTCTTCCTCACTTTAGCTTGCTCTTTTTTACAGTGTTTTAACTCCTGCTCATACCCTTTGTAGTGCTTGGTCTCTGAAGCACCTGTTTTTTCACACTTGCTCAATCTCTTGCTTGCTGAGTGTTCTCTTCTGCTTGTTCTTTCTCACTGCTTTTTGCTTTCTTTTCCCCACAGTAAGCACAATGCTTTTGGGGGTGTGTGTGCAGGGAATCCAAGTTTTAAAGATTAAAATCCCTACCCCCAAACATTACCAGAAAACAATGCAATATCAGTCTCATGCACTTCTGAAATTTTTACTTGAATTCTGTATTGCCTTAAGATAGACGTGCACACACAAAATATACATTGTTCCTATTTGGAAAAAAAAGAAACTTCAATTCATCTTTCAAAAGTTAATGTTGTAGTAAAGGTATTTTCAGGTATTTTATAAGATGTGAGCGTAGGCCATTGGTACTAGAAGCTAAATTGCAGAGTAAGGATACTTCATTTTCTTGTTTCTGCTATACAAAGGAGACATGAAAAACTGTTTCTCTTGATAGCCTGGTTTTAACATAACCACCGGCCAGACCAGTTATGTTAAAAAACAGACAAACAACTCTTCCATTCTTGCTTGTCTTCTTAAATAACTAACCAGAGCTTCTGGGATTATGCTGCTATTTCACTTCCATATATTCAGATACCCCATATTTTTGTTGAAGTTACTTCAATTTTGTTGGTAACTATTTTCCACTTACTTAGGAAAGCAGGCAAGAGTGCTGATTCCTTAATATCTGAATCCACCTATATTTTAATATCCATTTCTGTTTTAATAATCCAAAGGACTTCAAATACAAATGTGGAAGACTGGATAATACACTTCTTTATAGAGGGGAAAAAAAGCAATGGAATTTTTCTGCCTGTCTCCTTTGCTTCTCTAAACCTTTGGGTGGACTGAGAGCAGGAGCACACCTGGAAAACACCTGATGGAAAACACCTTACTTTTGCATCCTGATATGAGGGTGTACTTAAACATCATTCTGAGCTTGCAGATTTTTGTTTCGTTAGGCCAGCGATTCTAGGTCTGGTTATTAAGCAGCCTGCTACCATGATGTATGGGCTAATAGGACAAGCACTATTCTGAATTACAGTAGTTATCTTTGGAAATGTTCATTTTGTTCCTTTTTGGTTGGTAAATAAAAGCATTACTCATAAATGCTGTATCTTTTTAGTGAGATTTTTTTCTTTTTTAAATCTCATCCATTTTCCTTTCTGCTTTGGGTCTTTTTCTGGTGTACACTTCAGTAAAGTTTGTTCATCATACTTGTTCTATGCTTTTTTTTGGTGGTTGAAGACTCTTGGCTTTTGATAAACAACATAGCATTGCTCAGTTTCTAGAGGTAGTTGAGGTTCCTTAGTCAAATAATTGTTTAGCTACTTTGATATTATTTGCTGTGTTTCCCCCCCTCCCAGCCACTTTTTCAGCAATCCATTTTACTTTTCATAAAGCCTTATTTCTCTTTCCCTTACTTGCTTTGACTTGAGTTTTACTATTCAACATTTCAGAAATTCCTATTTTGGCTGTCTTAGTTGCCCCTCAGGATGTCATCCAACTCCTTGACCCCTTCAGGAAAGGAAGGATGACTGCTCGGTGTTTTCTGGCAGTGTCTGTGGCAGATAGATACAGCCTGTACCATTTAACACATCTCTTGCTCCTTCCTAAACACAGAGGCACCATGAAAAGCACCCCTGTGCTTTCGAGTAATTCCTGTAAATCCAGTATAAATCTAACCTGAAATACTTCCAATAAAAATCTTTCAGAGCAAAAATGGGAGAGTAGGCCATGGTTGCTAGATCTATGTGGCGATCCATCTTCCCTCAGATTTAGTGTTGTAGCACTGAACTCCATAGCAATATCTTTCTGTTAAGTTCTGAAGCTATTATGTCTCTTTTACATTCAGTTCATATGTAGTCTTAAATTAGCAGTGTGGATGAAATACTGGCTTATTTCCAAAGGTGCTGTTTTCTTGTTTAACAAAAAGTGTTGGAAAGAAGGAGGTTCCAGTTTTGAAGCCTTTAAATGTGGTTTTATTTTTTTCTTACATATGTTAGAAAGAAAAATGTCAGTGTAGTACATGAACTGAGACAGAGTTTCCTGTTTTGACCGTCTTGATGGCTACATTCTGTCATGGTCAGTGTTTCCTTTTTACCTTGCACTGGAAAGTGGTTGCATGAAGTGCTATAGAGATGAGTCTGCTAGGCTGCAATCGGTCCATTTGGTGCACCCAGTATGAGCTCTGAATTTTGCTTTTCTTACTGCTTTTGCTATGCCCCAGCAATTTTGTATGTTGCTCTGCCATTTCAGATATGTTTAGAGAAATTGTATTCTTCCTAAGGATACCTTAGGGGTACCTCTGCTGTGCCATCTTCCATGGAGTGTGTCGGATCATGCTCATGACCTTGTTGGGCTCTTTCGCGAAATGGGAGAAATAGCAGGTCTGTATCAAAAGTTATCTTTCTGCAGCAATCTTTCTTAAAAAGCACAGCACATTGTTACATGCAACACACCAGTTCTAAGACATTAGTAGAAAATTGAAGAAAAAAATCTACTGGAAAAATGCTTTGTTTTGGAGTCTTTGCATCTAGCAAGCTATTCTTGGTAGTCTACAAGGACTTCAGTGGGCCACTGAAGATTTCATTGCCTTCTTGTTTTCTGGTTATTTCAGATGTGAAGAATATTGAGTACTGTTTGGAGGCCTGTAAGGTCAATGTTTGAAATGTTTGAAAACCTTTCTTTCTTTTTTTTTTGTTTTAATTTGTCCTCATTTCCTTCCTGCAACCTGCCTTATTAAAATCACTTTAGGTATTTTATCAGGAAAAAAATGGTACAGGAAACCGAACTCCCAGTCAGAACCCTAGCAAGTTCTTATGCTGGTGGATATATTATTGAATAATCAGAAAGTTGTATATTCTGATCATGCCCTAGAATTAACTTAAATGGATAATTTTGTCAAAGTTCTAGTGCAATGTCTGCTTCTTGAACAAATGACAAATAAACTGTCTCAAAGGTTCTGCTTTTTTGATTTGGCCATATAAAAGTCTAATTAGAAGAAATTTATCTGAAAGGTCTCTGTTACAGAGAATTTTCCTGGGGTTTTAACTTGATGACTGATGTCTTTTACAAAGACTTTTGTCTTAAGGCTGACATCAGAGAATATGAAAAAATGAATTGCATACATCTCCATAGTGACTGTACTCAAAAAGGAATTCAAAACACCACCATCCCATGTTGACAGGCTAAGCTTGAAGCACCCATTCAGGACTATATTATAAAGCCATTGTTAAAGAAAAATTGTGGAGAGTTCTTGTAAAATCTTTACTACATCAAAAAATGACTTACTTATTCAAATAATTTGGCATCATCTTTGTATGTGAGAAGGCCAGTGAGCAAACCAGAAAAAAAGGTGGTTTTCTTGTGGGTACATTAGTGCTATAGCAGTGAGGATTGGGAAAGGGTGGTATGTGGGAAGAAGAGCGCCCTCTTCTTTTTTCAGCAGTAGATGATTAGATTGGCTTAGCAATCATGTACTACTTCATCTTTAGCCTTAACCTTCTTTTTCTGTTGCCTGAGTGAAAGCAAAGTCTCTCATGTTTGTTGTGGGCTAAAGGGGTGTGTATGCATAGGTGGGTGTGTGGTCAATGACTGAGGATAAGCTGACAAAAGGTAACTTATAAACATGATCGTGAATTTGAACCTTAGTTGAATTCAGATTGAGTTGCCTTACCTACAGGGTATCCTTCTTAAAACCTTTTCCACACCAGAAAGTCCTTGTCTTCTATATTGATAAGCAGGAAATAATGAGTTTCAATGGTGATTTGCAGTCCATTTAACTTGATGAAAAATTATCATGCATTTTTGGGCTTTAAAGACTTCAAATTATTAGATCTTTTTGTTGGTTATTCCATACATTGATGAAGACTTGATAAGGAATTACTGGATGAAATTCTAAAAAGCTGTGTAGGTCATGTTAGACTATGATGAGTATGTTCTGGGCGTAATGGTGTGGGGTTTTTGGTCCAGTTATTTGTAGTTTTTTTTTTTTCTTTTTTAATCTTATATCAGATGATTTTATCTGGCAGAAAATGTGTTCTAGAGCTCCGTTGAGCTACCTGTAACCAGATTTTGTAGAGGTATAGCACTACCATGAATGTTTGGTGAAATCTCTATTCAATGGGATAATAAATGTACCCCAGTAAAGTATTTGGTTGATGTGTTTCCGCTCTCTGTACTGGCTCTTCTCCCTGCGTGTGCATGCATCCAAATTCATATATGTCTTGAATAGGATGTTTGGGTTCTTCTTGATGGATTATAATACCATTTAAAACATGGGAAGATTATGCAGCTTACCACCTTTGTGGTAGTATCTTGGGATATACCAAGACTTGCTTCTACATTATGCTTTCTAGTAGGGATGAAGGCTAACAAAATAATAAAAGAAGGACTTGGAGTTCTAAATCTGAAAAGGAAGTATCTCGACTTCAGCAAATTTTCACATAATCTAGTGATGAAGTTTTTTAATGCATCTTCTTCAATGAGAATTTTCTGGGTCGGTGGTTCCTTAACCAGGGAATAAGGCCGTGGTAAATGAACTACAGATGGAACATAAAACCATCTTAAATTATGTTAAAAAATAATGTTAAGATGATTCATATTTTGTTAAAAAAATTTTGGAGCTGCCAGTGATCTATATTCTGAGAAATGTTAAGGCTGTAGTTCTGGAGTAAATGGTGCAAGGAAACTGTGGAATCTTTAGTTATCCATGTATTTTTTTACTACATTGAAGGAACAAAGAAGGGGGAAACCCATTTGTACATTTTTTTTATTCATCTATTTGGAGACTTCACCATAGCTTTGAGTGGCTTGTGATATTACTTGCATTGGAGATTAGCTCATGATTAGCATGATACAAGAGTTACAGTAGTTTCCTCTTTCAAAGATGGTTTACAAGACGAAGAGGATTTTAGCTAGGGTTGCAGATGGACTTGTCCTCAGCATTGTAACCCCTACCTTGTTGGTGCCTGGATTTTGCAGGGGGATATGACATGGCTGTTTGACAGCAGCCTAAACTGGGTCACGAGAGACTGTCTCTGTCCACTTTCTCCCTTGGTTAAGCATCATTGCAAGTTCTCTTCATTGACAGTTGTGCTTTATCTTTCTGCATTGGGCCAGGTTAAGAAGCTAAGCACAAAACCCTAATGATGTAAGTAAAGATGAAAGCTTTACTGCCAATTTAGCTACCTTAAACTGTTCCATCATAAGGTGGAGGAGTTCCAGGAAGGTAAGCCTCATCTCTGATTTGATCTTTCTTCTAAGTAGTAGGCCTGAGTTTTGTCAGCTTGTGAAGGCATACGCTTGGTCGGAAGTTATGTTCTGTAGCATAAACTGAGATAGCAACGTTTTTTGGCACAAAATACCCTTTTAGCCTTTTTGTTCTATCGTTAAGTTTTTCTTACTATTTTATGAGCCAGTCAGGAAATTAACCTAACAGAGATTTGAATGGTTTTTCATTGGGTTGTTGAGTTGTTTTCTTTTACCATATATTCAGTGTGAATGCTGAAGCTTTCCAAGAAAGGGGGCACCTTAGATGTGGGAAGGATGGATAGGGATTGCTGCCCTTCCTGGCAGTTCAGCATGTTCCTCAGATGGGGAGGATCCAAACTCAACGTTCTTTGATTCCAGTGACAATACGTAGATCACCTAGCTTTTCAGGTGATCTTAGCAACTGTCCTCAAGTCCCATGTAATCTGTACTATTGAACAAAAAAGAACTAAAGAATTACAGGACACAGGGAAAGAAAAGCGAACGTGACTCTCCAATCCAGTGATTAGTATGCTTACCTTAAGGGAAGAGGAAGAAAAATTTTCTGGGATTTAATTGGTGCTTATGCATTTTACAGTGAGTGGCTCCTGGATAATGTTTTATTTTCTCAGTGGAAAGATATTATGTGAATTATGGAAATGTAGCACAACCACCAACTTAGGAATGATATGCAAATAAAGTGGCGAGAGCGTAGGAGAGAACAGATGGAACATAGAATACTTTCTATCAGTGGGATTTTATTCTACTTGTGCTTCAGTTATTTGTTAAGGGACTTTATTTTTTTTATAGTGAAATTAAGTTAACTTTCTGAAGGACTAATCTGATAAATTGTGTCTTTGCGTTCAGTTCATGTGTTGAAATACAAATAGTCAAATACTGCACTTGGTGCAGTGCCTAAGAAATAGATAGTATTGTGCTTATGCTAGAGGTGTTTTGAATTTTGGAAACAGTGCATTTCCTTGGCTTCTCTAAGTTGGAATCTCCTAAAATAATAGAAATAATGTTCACTGTGTGATTATGGCAGTAATCCAAAATAGAACTACTTTTACTTTAGGATTCAGATTTCTTTCCTACTGTTAAATCATCAACCTGAATTAAGACTTAAAACATATTGTGGAAGTCTCTCTATATGTTTAGGCTGGTGCATTAGGAGCAGCTGTATGGTAAGGGTGCTGAATTTGACTGGGGTGAAAAGTCTTTTTTTGTTCATTTTTCTTCAACATCAGAGAAGTTTGTAGTTGGCATGCCTAATTAAATTTATTTCTTCAAATTTATTTATGTAGACTATTATGACAGACACAAACTATATATAGAAAAGCCTGTAAACATTTCACTTGTGTTCTTGAAGCAGAGGTGGGATCTGTTACTATCAATATCAAACCACATGTTAACCATGGTCTTCAAGGTGCTCTGTGGCAGTTTAGCAAAACTATTGGCAATACTAGCTAGGTTGCTCTTTACTTCTCTTGCCTTATAGGCTGAGAATACAATACAAGCCTTATGATCAGTAGCTAAACTTTGTGAGCTCTCTGCATTTTTCTTTCTGTGGACAAACTGGTCTGTTTAGACAGTGAGCTTTTTAGTTGATCACCATCAGTTGTGTCACACAACACCTAATACAATGAGGTTCTCCCTCCATGAGAAGAATGCCCTGTTTATTACCCCAGCACAGTCGTGAAGCATGGCTGCCTCACCAGTATCAGTAAGTATTTGGACTCTTGGCCCTGACATAAGAACTGTTAGTTTCAGTCCAGAACATCAAAGACTGCACAAAAAAACGCAAATAAAGGTCTCTGTGATCAAGTAGTATTATGCAGAATGTAAATGTTTTAGCTGTATGCATGTGTTGAAAAGAACAATTAGGTTCTTATTTACTGTGTAGATTTTTAAGCTCAAAGTCAGACTGGGGCTCGAGCTGTGCAGAGTCAGCAGAAAACTGATCAAAAAGGGTGAATATTTTACATCATGCTAAATTGCAGAACTGACTCAGTGAGACTGAGACAGGTGCTAGATGTGGTGCAAGCCATGGGCCTGCACTGAGTGTTTAAGGGCAAGGAGGAGTATCGGTGGGAACACAGCAGCCAAATCTAAGTCTGCTTTGGCTTTTGGGGAACTGCAGCTCGAGAATTCTTATTTTAATGTAATAACTCTTTTTTTTTATGGTCAGTTTTGAATACATCTGGTTATTGTAGAGCCTGAACTTGACCAAATTTTCAAGCTATTGAGCTTGATATGAACTGATACTTTGAAAGTACGTTGAACATTTTTTTTAAACATAGTGTTTCTGTACTGATGTGTCTGGCAAAAACTTGTGCTTGTTTTTTTGTTTAACAAGGGCTGGAAGAGGAATTGCGGTATAGGTAGTTTTGGAAATACTGGTTTCCTCCTTTTTTCTTTAGACAATTTTGAACTTCCATCTGTGAACTTATGGTCCCAGTTTCTTTGTTAGTAAGTAATGCTAAAATTACTAGAAGTAATGCTAAAATTCCCTTAAGCACATTGATAAATCTAACTGAAAGGCAAATCTGAATTCTGTAAGCAAACTTAACCTGTGGTTATGTCCCCACTTACTACACTTGCATGGCTGTTCCATATTCCATTTTAATATTATGCTGAGAATATTTAGAGAAAGAGGAATAATGCGCTGGGACTTTGAGTTGTGCAAATAGAGAAGAAGGATATCCTTCCACTTTGAAGAGTATGTTTGGAGTTACTTTTAGGAATAGTCATTTGTGAGCCAAAACTGCTTTGGTTGCTGCTGTCAATGTGCTAGATCAGTCTCTTCCTGTCGCCTTGCTGGAGAGGCAGTGTGTACCCTATTTCTGAAGTACTGAGTTTGACTATTTTCATATAAACGCAAAGCCTGTGAACTTGTCGTACATAAAAATAATCACCTAATGACAAGACAGACTGTGTCGTGTCTGTTTCCCTGAGAGAAATAAAAAAAAGGAGAAAGCTTAGAGATGAGACCATTCTCTATGGCAGGCTTCTTAAAAGACTTTAGAGCACAGTCATTTTAATATTTTTTCCTAGTGACTGATGAGTTTGCCATCAGAATGATGATGTGGCTGAAGTCTTGTTGGAAAGACTTATTATTTGGCTAGTTCATTGATTGATTGATTTAGAAGGGCTAGAGGTTTGTTTTTTTTTTTTTAGGGAAGGCTTACAGGAGATTTACAGTTCTGTAGGATTTCTAGGATGATAGAAATATGTATTTATAACTGAAGAAGTGCCTTTGTTTTCTTGCTCCTTTTAAATGCAGTGGCTCAGAAGCATCTCTGAGCAAGTGCCTCCAGAAAAAAATGTTCTGAGCGAGTGAAGTCCAGTCGATGCATTAAGGAAAACTCTAGTTATTGAGAACTAAATATTTTCATTTAGGGACACAGGGTAGAAGTAAGCAAGCTTCAGTTTTTCAGCCAAAACAAGCTTGGGCAGTTATTTAAAGTGGAAAGGCGACTTCTCCTTTAATACTTCTGTCAAAGCAGGTATATTCCTGATATGAGGAGGTATGGTGATTGTTAAAGTCTAGTTTAAGACTGAGGCTTATGGTTAACTCTTGAATAATGAAAGGCAAAG
The DNA here is from genome assembly GCA_033556795.1 of Tapera naevia. Taxonomy (NCBI): domain Eukaryota; kingdom Metazoa; phylum Chordata; class Aves; order Cuculiformes; family Neomorphidae; genus Tapera; species Tapera naevia. The sequence continues at coordinate 2,792,211 of JAUMJJ010000118.1, forward strand.
TTAAATTATGGCATTTCAGTTAGCAGTGAGAGCTGTCACACGGGAATCAATTAAACAGCAATTACTCTGTGGTGTGTTTGAAAAGATAAAGAATATTTAAAAAGGCACACAGACCAATGTATGGTGGAAACAAGCCTCTTGCCCAAAGCCATAGATAAGCACCATCTATTTACAGAGATAGCCAGCAGTTCACAGTGGTGTGTGGTTGGAAGTGTTCAAGATTAAACTTACTACTGTATCAAGGCAACAAACACTGAGGTTATTATAAATGTGGTTGAAATATGTAACTTTAGATCATCTTTGAAAACAGTGTTGGAACTATCTGCCGCCAAAGTTGAAATGGAGTAGTTTTGTTTCATTTAGACATATGATAGCAAGTTCTGTGGATCATTTCCCAGGAATCTGTGTAAGTATATAATGTATTCTTGTAATGGACTTTGTGGTCTGAGTGAGGTTTCTAGTTTTGATCAATTTTGTTACGTCATGTTTACTGAAACATGATGATAACCTATGAGTTTATTAATTTCTGGTTCCTGTTACATGAACATTGCAGCGTGATACAGAATTTGTCATACTTCAGGGCAGAATTAAAAGGGGAAAAGAAAAAGCAAACAGTTAAAACAAAGAAACAGTAATGATGCCAAAACCGTGTAACACCCAAATTTAATAAGAATGGGTCACTTAGGAAGCTGAAGTTTTCTGAATGTGTCATAATATTTTGCTTAAAAACCTGGTAGTTGCAAAGATACTGTACCATTCAGATGCTTATTTTGTTCAGTTTCTTGGAATTCTTTTTTTAATGGCTGTTTTAGCAAACTTTTGGATAGAAACTGTGTCTTTGCCTTGCTGAAAAATTTTTGTTCTAATCGGTATAAAGACATTGCAGTTAAAATAATTGTGTTTGCAGGGAAGAACAGTCGGTCTTACCACCTATATACATGCCGTGTGTGTATCTATACGTATGTGTAATGTCAGTCTGAGCTCTTGAAGTTTTTGAGAGGTAAAAGCATTTCTGTATGCATTTCTTATCTGGAGAGCACTGCAAGTGCTATCCCAGCTCTAGTCTAGGAATAAGAAGTTGAAGTAGCTGCATCTGAGTGCCCTCTCTTGCCAGGTCTCTGAGAAGTAGAGAACAGTTTTGTAAATAAAAAGGCACAACAGTGGGAGTAGTAGTTGGTGACCACTAAACTGGAAGAACAGTAAGCTGTAGTAATATCAAGACTGTAGTAAAGACCTGTAAATTGAGTGATGTTTGACCACTTTCTGTGGAAATTTTAGACGTTATTTAGATCTTTGCTTGCTTGCTTTATGCCTGAAAAAAAATGAGAGAGAAGTAGGAAGGTTATAGTCTCTTGAGACTTCTTAGGTCTAAGGTTCTAAACTGATGAATGCAAATATATCATAGCAGATGTTTTGCCTTGCATTTTTAAAGTTCTTTTTCCAACCACAAGGAACAGAAACGGGTTTTGTAAATGAAATGATCAATCTTTTTGAGGCATCTGCAGAAAAATCTCAGCTCGGAAAAGCATTTCACAAATGTGAGCAAATTACTCCGGATAAACTGGTTTGCAGTTCGCATGGATAGACTATTTGAAATATGATTTTATTTGCATGCTACCGTGTAATTAATGTTTAACGTAACTGAAATGACGCTGTTTCTTAAACATATAGTTGCTTATCATGTGTCACCTGTAAAGGAAGTCTTAGGTAGGATGCATGTGTTAATAAGAAAAAGAATCAACATACGTCTGTTTTTCTAAGTTGACATAGAAATAATGAAAAATATTTGGATTTCATAAATATCCTTCCCTTTCTTGGAATTCTGTTGTCTTCATGCTCGCGTGAATTTGAGGTGAAATTATTTTCAAGGGTCATGTAAAAAGGACTCCTTAGTAATTGCATTTATACTCAGCAAGGCCGTTAAAAGTACAGAAGGAACTGCTTGGCTTGAAGAACTTGGTGCCATCCAAAAGCTATTGGTGTTTTAGCTGATATTGCAGGTGATGGGCACCTCCTGCTGTAGCATCTCTTTGCTTCTTTTGAATGAGAGATGTGGGAAATGTCAATACAGTGGCCTGACTTTGCTGTTCCAAACCAGTTAAAATGTAACCGTATCTGTTTTGTTTGACACAATTAAATTGGGGAGAGGAAAAAATCCCCCACTCTTCCCTCTAATTTGTTGTTCTTTACATGGTCAGCATAATGCTTCTAAAATTAATATTTTTAATCAATGACTAAGAAAAGAAAGACATGCAGATTACCTAAAAAATCTGAAGATTTGAACTTAAGATCTCCTCTCTTCCCCCACTCCCACCTAAATTGTGTCAGTTTAATTCTTCTTAAAACCATAAGCTGGGGTTCACACGAACAAATAAATATTTAAAACCAAATCCCAAGTTGTTTGACTCTGTGGGTCAAGTATAAGTTTTACACTGTTTGGTTTCTTCATACACAAGAAAAAGCAGTAAATTTTTTACAAGTTATGCATTTCTTTTTATGCAAAGGATAGGTTTCAAAAATTGTATGTTATATATCAGGTATTTCAGAGGTTCAGGTTGCACTCCGAAGTCTTACTGAATTAATATTGGTGTGATAGCATTGTAGGTCCTTCTATGATAAAATTACGTGTACTTAGTGTTTAGTATTTTGACACTAATAATGGCGTAAGAAGCCCCTTTTTGTCCCAGCTGTTTGTTCTTTCTGCCAGCCTGCTGGGCATCTCTAGTGGAATAGCTTAGAAGACTAATATGAGATAAAGAAATATTGGTCTTTTTAATCCTGCTCCCTGTTTTTTTCTGCCTGGGTCACTTCCCCAGTGCAGTTTGCTGAGTGACCTGTAATAGTAGCACTATCAGCCAATCAGGTAGTGGTGGAAAGGATATAGGCTGCTTAAGCAGTACTGCTGCTGAAAAGAAATTCTTGCTCTACTGCAACTGGAGTTCTGCCTTTGCCAAGTTTGAATTTGGGTGAGAAACTTCATGATGTCAGTAAAGCTGCTTGTACATCCTTTCATGCTTATAAGGATGGGTTCTTGCATCACATGTTGTAAATTTAGCATAGGAGTGAAACTAGTCATTCACAGTATATTCTTCTTAGAGGAAGCAGTGCTTTTTGGAACACTGAAAATAATTTTACAGTGTACAAGAAAAATTATGTTAGTGTTTTATTTTAGATGTGATTGTTTCATAAGCATCTTGCAAATATTGAAAATAGCATAATCTTCTGATTTAGCCGTGGGCATTTAAAACTCATTGGAGTGCAAAGTGTAATGCAGACTCTCAAGATGAATGGTGTGTTGGTGAAGTAGAGTATAAACTCAGTTGGTTGTTGTCTTTTCACCCTAACTTGGCAACAGTCATGTACAAAAAATGCCCACTTCCCAAAATGTTGATGTTCCCTTTCTTAAGCATGGGGTAAACTGAGATGTGAAGTTGACTGTGCTCATAGTTCTGTGGAGTCAGCAGATTCCACAGAGGTATATTATTTTTTTCTTGTTGAATTCTGAATTTTAAAACCTAAAGTTAGTCTTATTGTAGTTGCTGTCTGTTTCACTGAAAACGTTCAGCAAATAGGTTTTACATAGTACTTAAGCGCTTAAACCTGGAGACAGGGATTTGTGACTTCTTTGGAAACGTGCTAAATGTGATGCTGAGCATGAATTACTAGTATATTGCTTGGTACTCAGTATATTGCCTATCAGGTATAGAAACATGCAGGTGACCATAAAAGCAGAGGTCTTCGTGCTGAAACCATATCTGCTTTTGATTTTATATATATGATTTTGTGAGTGGACCTGAGACATTGTACTGAGTTCTATTCTGTATGTTGGCTTTATGAAGTAGTCTTTTTTTGTTTTTTTAATTTCATTCTCCTGGATTATTTCTTATGCATAACATCATATCTGTTGGTCTGGTCCTAAGTAGAGCAGAAGCAGTAAATGTATGCATGTGTTTGATTATCAGATGTATGTTGATTTGTACTTCTAAATACATGTGATTTTACCTAGTAACAAAACACACTGTATGTGCTAGGCATGAAGACAATGATTTTGGAATTTCTCACTTGTGTCTCTCTGGGAACTAGTCCTGGAAGCTGACAATTGCTAGCACCCTATGAGATTTATTTATTTACTTATTTTAAACTCCAGAGGTATTTGCTGTACTTCAGATTTTATTATGCAGTCTTTTAAGTAATACACCAAATCTTCTGTATTTGGTGAATCATTTGCCCTGTGTGTCTTAGCCAAGCAATGTCATTGGTTGTCTGTGCGTAGTTACAGGAGTAGGTTGCAGAGATGTAGAATAACAGCAACTTAAGAAATTGCTGTTGTAGACATTTATATATATGTCTGGATCCATTATATCCCAGTATGTTAATAATCTCAATTTAATGGTGTATACCTCAGGATAATTTTCCTAGTCAATAAATAAATACTATTACTTCCAAGTAAGTATTTGTATTTCATGTTGCTAGCAACAGGCCTGCCTGCATTTGCTGAAGGTCAGTGACCTAAATTATGTTCATCTCTGACAGCAGTGTGTGTAGTAATGAGATATGCAGAGATTCCTCTGGTACTTCATGAGTATGACTTTAGAAATTACAAAGCAGCCTTTTCACAGATGAAAAACTTACACAACGTTGTTGCGATTAGTTTGTGAAAGGTGCCATATTGAATCTTATAAGATACAGTGATACTGAATAAGGAAAATAAATCTGTATATCAAGTGTTTTATTAGTAAAATATGAAAAGTAAAACCTTCCTGAGCAGCCTTTTAATTCAAGCTCTTGAGTGTACTATTGTTAATATTCTGAAAACTCTTTAAATTTGTCACGTAAAAAATTCTTCATATATGCTTAAAATTAAAGCAAAACTGTAACAAAAATGTAGCCTTTCTTTAAAGGTGTTTATGATAGCTGTCTTTAATGCTTTTCAACCTTGCATTGGGTAGAATTGGATAGAATCTTTAATACAGTTTCTCTAATAGATATTTATTATATGAAGTAAATATGTAACATATGACTTATGTACATTCAAGTGTATGAAATACTATAGTTTAAGAAAAAATAATATTTCTGCTCTGCTGCACCTCAGTTCAGATGAATTGCCTTCCTACTGTGCTGATATGTAATAAAATTGTCCCTGTTTGCAGAAACTCGTGATATTTGATTGGTATCCATCATACTTCAGAAATGGAGAAGTATTATGAGAGATGTTAGTAATGGGTTTTGCACTATAACTTTTAGATTTTTAGAAGCATTATTGCTCTGAAACCAACTTGGATTTACAGTGAACCTATTGACGTAAGTTCGGTGTTGAAGGAAGGAGTGGATGCTCTTAAGCAATCCAGTGGAGTAAAACGTTAGTCCTCAAGGAGGCTAACAAGCAAACTAGGCTTACAGGGGAAGAAAAAGTCAGAGATGTGAAAGCTTTACGTTTCTTGCAGTCACCATCTTTATAATATGGTGGAGTAAAACCTGGGATAAAACGTGCTTAGCGTCTTTGGCTTATTTAACTAAACATTTTGTAGTGAAGCTGAACACTTGAAATTATGCATGAATGTGGAGTGGCTTTGGAGGGGTAATCCCATTATCGGTATTTTGAGAAGATCAGAGGAGCATTGTTTGGGTAGGAAAGATGAAGAGTAGAAAGCAACAGTAATTAAAATAAGAAATAAAAGCATGAAGTAAAGTTTTAGCCTCGTAGCTTCGTACACAGTTGATTTCTAAGAACTGCTCTCTTTGTTTAAATGAAAGACTTCAGCTTTTATTCTTCGTTTGCTATACCGCTTCCAATTATTTGCTTTTCAACACCTTTCTTTCATCACTTCCTTCCTCTACTTTATTTCAGTTCACTTGTGTTCTGTACCAGTAAGTAGATCAGACTGGGTTCTTGAAGCCCAGTTAGTGTTATTACCAAGGGATTCTTCTAGTAATGATCTTACAGACTATGCAATGAGTGGGATTTTTTTCTTGCCTCCTCTTATCATCAATTTATTATCTAAACCAGGAAGCCCTTGTACAAGCTGTGTAAAAGGCCTTTGGGTTTTAAGAACTTGGCAATGCAGAGGCACAACAGGAGATACTCTGTTATTGAGTTCAGTGTGTTTCCCCTGCAGCTATTATGTGCAATTTGATTGTATCTATTTAAAAAAAAAAAAAAAAAGAAAATGTTACGGGTTTGTTGTGTGTCTGTGGTACTGTTACCATCATAGTAACTTGTTGTCTTTGTTCTCCACTGATGTTTTAAAATTACTTTTTGTGTTGTGGCTCCCTTCTTAGAATACAGTGCTGCAGTAGATATGTGCCTTTCCACTCTGGCTCTTAATTCCACGCTAGTTGTCCGGTTATTCAGAATGTGATAGTTGTTGGAGATTCATAAGGAGACCGAAGAAGTACATTGGTTTATGATGGATGTGCTTTGCTGGTTAGCTATGAAGGGGGTGGATGTATTGATTCCCCTGTTAATAAACTGTTAATGACTTTATAGTTTTATAAGCAACTTCTTCTTATTGCCCATAGCTCTAGCATCATCTTCTAAATTCTAAAATTAATCAGTTCTGTATGTGCTACCTTTCCAGTTTGGTTTCTCCTTTCTTACAACTTTGTGAATTCCGTGCAAGATAAATACTTTTTCAGAGTTAGTATTTTAAGCGATCTTAAATTATTCTAATTTTCTATCAGCAGAAATCATATAAAATTGCTTTACTGACTTTACAAAATCAGCCGTGTGATTTCAAGTTCTATAGATATAACTTGGGTAGTGTCTGTGTGTATTGGATGGTTGGTTCTTATCAACTGATTTCCTCCTCTTATGTTTTTGAATAGAATTGGTGGTCATTTGCCCACAACAGAGATATCTGTTGTTAGCATTGCAGTGAATTTGGTACAACATTAGGATGTTGTAAAGCCCTGGAGATTTGCTAATGTGCTGCTTTTGGAGTTTACCATTCCTGTTGTAGAACTGGCAGAAGACAACGTATGAACACTCTATAATCTGTTTTGGCTGAAAATCAGCTAGTTTTGCTCAAACTTTGTTGATAGGTGGAACTAAGCTGGCTTAGTATTGAAATTGGCCTTGTACTGGTGCAAATGAAAGGTAATTCTTGCTGTATTTGAGGTATAAAGTCGTAAAGACAGCAGAGTCTTCAGCCTTTGCAGCTATCACTTGAAAAGGCTTTTTGTAACCTTAGTGTCCATAGATACTTTTTCTTAAAATTGCAATATCTTGGCCAGAAAGCTTTTAGAAGTGAGACTATAGCTCTGTAGCCTTAAGATATCTGTGTATACTGGACATATCTGGTGCTCCAGGGCTTCTATTGTTTGTTTAAATCCAGGGATTATTTAGTGTAAAAGAGAGAGGAGTTTGCTCTTCCTTCCTTTTTTCTTGATCTTGGATACAAGAGACTGCCTCTGCTGAGTTTAGGGGGAGCGAGCTCAGTGCAAGACACTATCTGTTGGATGTATGCAACTAGACTGAATATTTATCCAAATAGAAGTGATTTAGGCATGAGACTGCCTAGTTTGTAGGACGTTGTGTAGCCTTAGACAGTACTCATCAGCCTTGCCAAGTTCATGGCTACCCTGGATGTGGCAGTGATATTCTTGGTCTCTGTGGTGAAATCTAATGTTGGATGAGCAGTTTTTGTTTCTCCTCTCCATCTTTTGGAAGGATGTCAGCAAGAATTCTCCTGCTCATAAAATAACAGTGGAACCACTGCAATATACGCATCTACGTGTATCGCATAAGTAATTCTTTATCTTCCCACCACCCCCTTTTTTCTATGTGTGTCTGCATGTCTCACTTCTGTGGGAGAAGAAAGAAGCCAGCATGATGGCAGAAAACTGACTGAGCTTAGGGTATATGCAGTGCTTAAGCAGCCATTGATGGTGAAGAAATGGAGTGAACTGTGATGTTTCTGCTCAAATGCTAAGTGCTTTTTAGGCTAGACACATTTTCTTGGTGTTGCATACATCAGGAGATGTTTAAATTGTAATTGTTTAAATTTAAATTGTAATAATCTGTACTCTGCAAATTGGGCTTTTAGGTAATTTGCAGGGGTTCTCTAAAATTCTCAGTAATTCGTAAATGGCTTTGATATTTTCATAGGTTGTAGAGTACCAGTGATATTTTGTTGAAAAACACGTGAAAAGCAAATGATTTGAAAAACACCATGTCCAGGGGTTGGTTAGTTGTTGGGTATTGTGTTTTGTTTTGGGTGGAGTTTTTTGTTTGCTTTGGTGTTTTTTTTTTTTTGCCTTATCTCACTATTTGTTTTTTTCTTTTAATTTTGTTAGAGATTTCTTCCTAGAAAGTCATGTCTTTGTATCTCTGTCTTGTAGAAAATTATCATTTTATTTTCCTGAGCATATTTTCGTTTGGTATAAGGTGAACTTAATTCAATTTTGTGTGAACTGTGAGGAAAAAATTGACTTACAGTTCTATAGCATGTTGATTCCACTGCAGTTAATCTGTGTTTTATAAATATTGTCCTGAGTTTCTGTAAAAATCTACAAATTTAAAGGCTTTGCAAAGATGGGTAACTATGAATAATTTCACTTTTGCAGGTTTGTGAAGAACTTTTTCTGGATGACCTGAAATTTCAATGACCAGTTGAAATTTAAGTTAATCTCTGAAACTCTGACACTTAAATAAATGTTTTGTAACAATAGATATCCGTGGAAGATAGTCTTTGTAATGTCTGTCTCTACCTTTTACTGTTAGAAAACTTCATTCTCTGTTGGAAATTTCCTGGTTTAGCTCTGTGATTATATCTTAGAGCTTGGGTTGAACTAATTACTGTGTGATTCTAGTAGAACGGAGGTTTAATTTCTTTTACCTATGTTATTAGTGTATGTTTACATTTACTTCTTTTTTTTTTTTTTGCTTCCATTTTGCAGTGTTGTTTGCTGCTGGACTCCCCCTGTCCCCCCACACCCCTGCAGGATGATATGAGACTTGAAAGAAGACGATGCATACAGGTGATCTTATTTTCAAGGGCTTTTAGAAGGGAAAATCTTTGATGTTCTTGATCTACTTTTTTTGGTTTTATTCCATTTCTATACACCTAAAGTTATGTCATTCCGGCCTTAATAGAATATTTAAGAACTTGCAGGATTTTGATATCTTTCTTTGTCCTTTGAAACACTTGCAGCTGTCCAGGAGAAAAATGGTTTCCTTGAATGGAAATGTTGTTTCCAAAGTTTTATGCAAAAAAGGGTTTGCTTTTAAAGATGCTAATGAACTGTACTGCTTTTAGTCTTGTCCTGTTTCTTACTGACCCCTCTTAATGCCCCCCACTTGCCAACAGATGTGTGTCATCTGTTTAGTGACACACTATTTCAATAATTCATTAAGTTTCTTTTAAAGAAATATTATGGATCCATCTGAGAAAGAGCCTAGCAAGTTAATAGCTAAGAGTTCCTTATGCTTTATCACGTGTTTATGTCCGGTTACTGTAAGATTTCTCAAGAACTGAGGATCCTTGAACATCTATAAGTCACTAGCCATTCTTAAAATTAATGTTTTAGGAAGTTCTTCCATGTTTTACTAATCAAAAAACTTTAAGTGCCAAGTATATTTGCTGATTAAATAGCTTATGTTTAGTGATACTGTTTTGGTGGAAATGTGTTTAATATTTTGACATGCAAAATGATGAGCAGAAGTAGAATAAAATCTGGGTTGTACAGGTGGATGGTTCCAGTTCTTTATACCCAAATGCCCTTATTTAAGCAATGAACAGTTCTGTGCCTTACATTTTGAGGCCTATAACAGTGAAGTACACATAAAACAGATCTTTCATTTGCTTGTTCAGCTTTAAAACCCGTGAATCCTTGGTGCTGGAAAAAAAGCTAGATTTATGTACGCTTGCAGATCATCTGCTGATTGACAGTTTTCAGTTGCATCAGCTGTTCATGCATAAACAGCTTTACAGGGTATATTTACATGGAGTATGTTGGATTAAGGCCAAGATGCTTGTAAGTGGATATTTCATTTTGTGAAATCTAAACATTCGTTCATTTCACTTCACAGTATCACAGTATCACAAGGTTGGAAAGGACCTCTGAGATCATCAAGTCCAACCTATAACTTAACACTAACACCAACACTAACACCAACCATCATCTAAACCATGGCACTCAGTGCCTCATCCAGTCTCCCCTTAAACACCTCCAGGGTCGGTGACTCCACCACCTCCCTGGGCAGCCCATTCCAATGGCCAATCATCCTTTCAGTGAAGAATTTTTTCCTCATATCAAGTCTAAACTTTCCCTGACGAAGCTTAAGTCCATGCCCTCTGGTTCTGCCACTGGTCACCTGAGAGAAGAGACCAACCCCTGCCCGACTACAACCTCCTTTTAGGTAGTTGTAGAGAGCAATGAGGTCTCCCGTGAGCCTCCTCTTCTCCAGACTAAACAGCCCCAACTCCCTCAGTCGCTCCTCATAGGGCTTGTGCTCCAGCCCCTTCACCGTCTTCGTTGCCCTCTTCTGAACACATTCCAGTATCCTAACATCTTTCCCAAACTGGGGGGCCCAGAACTGTACACAGTATTCAAGATGAGGCCTGACTAGTGCCGAGTACAGGGGGACGATAACTTCTCTGGTCCTGCTTACTACACTATTCCTGATGCAGGCCAGGATGCCATTGGCCTTCTTGGCCACTTGAATGTTTGTAAGTTGTATGTTGATAGTTCAAGTAAAACTGTGTCTATAGAATTCCAGAATTATGTGGGGCAAAGAAGATGAGAAAGAAAAATTATTCCAAAGGGGTATTTCATTTGCTTTAAATATATAAATCTAGAGAAATACCTTCCTCTCAAAATGGAAAGTCTTAAAATTGTATATTTTATTGTCCTGTCAAATTTGTGAAGCTCTATTAGGCAGTCATTGCAGTTGATTACACTGTAATAAATTTGTGTTCAGGTGTAGATTAAAATATAGTTTAACTTAAATATTGAGGTAATGGTTTGGCAGCTTTAGGAGCATTCATCCCACAACTGAAAAGAGAGAGACTGTTTAAGAGAATTGTTTCATATTGTAATACGTTAATCTGATGTAATACTGAAGTACTTTCAGTTTTGGTCAGGATTTCTGGTGGTGGTGAGTTTGTAGAATTATGAGTTTAAAGAACAGAAATATACAAGGTTTTGAATTTTAAGTGAGAATTCTATCTTCTAAAGCCCAAACTCTTTGTTTAGAAATCCCATGATAAATACAGAGTGAAAAACAGTGGTGTCTTGACAAAGACTTCAGGCTTCACACGTGTCATATGTTAGGAAATTAGAGAAGTAAGGTTTATTTGCAGCTCTCCATTTATTAGGAGAGCCAATATTAGTATGCTGAGGTTCTGAGTATAAACGATTTGCATGCCTTAAAATGAAAAAAATGTAATTATTTTCTAGTGGAGTAACAGCAAGACTTGCATGATGAGTCTGCTGATAATCTTTCTCAAAGTTCAAAGTGGCTGTTGAACTTGGGCAGAAATTGAAAGGTTTTGTGGTTATTGAGGATGGCGCTTTTGCATTTTCAACAAGGCTTGGCTTCTGAGGGTGACTAATCAGAGATGCTTGGTGATGTCTAAGCTACCTTTTGGCTGAAGGGTGAAACCTTTTATGAGGTAAATAAATTATTGGTTATAATGGACATCATTTTACTGGAAACTGTCCTACTCTAAAACCCTAAAATTAAACACAGCATAGCTGAGGGAAGCAATGCTCTTGAGGGAGATATTTTTTTTTTCATTTTTTCTATCTTGGAATACTCAAATTTTAGATCACCACTTAAGCTGAAAACATGGAAATGTATTAAGGTCCACTGCTTTAAGAAAAAAAACAGTGAAAATACAAAGAAAGGATGATACTGAATCTTATTTTCCCATCTGACCGCCCAGGAAAGCAAATTGGCATCATGTCTGAATTGTTTTTGCCCTGTTATTAGCACCTACGATATGTAGGACACATACAGAAAAGTGCATTTTAGGATACTGTTTAGAGGACTGGAAAGTTTTCAATAGTTGCTTTTTGTCAATCTTGTTACTTTTAGATTCTAGGATCTTTACCGCTTTTCTGTGAAACACTGCAAAAAAGCAAAGTTAGGGCTTCAACTCATTATAGGAATAGCTTAAGTTTGTATTTCAGATATGCTTGTGCATTACAAATGCATGTTGTGATAACAAAGTTAATGCCTTAGAATGTGGTTTTTGATTAAAAAAAATTAAGAATGCCGATTTTTCTGTTTTTCATTCTTTATACTTTGCAAATCAGTCTCTCCAGGACATCTTCTAAAAGAAAGGATTCAGAAATGTCAATGCTGTTAATACCATTATAGCTGTAATTATTATGCTGATAATAATGCCAGCAAGTGTTTACTTCTTATGGTGTAATAGTATCAAATTTTGGATTGTGCTGTGTACTTACAAGCAAGGATTCATCTTGTACTTAAAGTTCATGTTTCCAAAGCGATTGCAACATCTTGTCCTGCACCTGCTCAGCAGAGTACAACTGTGTGGTTGGTTGTTGGTTTTTTTCCTCCTCTTTTTGGAGGCTACTATATAAAAATGTATTGATTTTATAACAAAGAACTTTCTGATTTTGTCTTTGATTTTTCTAGCTAGCTGCAGTCTAGAAATATATAAGTGCAAGTAATTAATTGTCTGATGCTGAAGCTTTTGAAGAGCTTAAAGCTTCTTGTCTTTTCTTAACCTTTGTAAGGAAAGGACTCACTCTCTCAACTGAGATATGAGAGACCAGTATAGATCTACTAAACCAAAAGTACAAATTCCAGAAGGATCTCAAGTTCCTGAAGGATCCATTCCTCAACAACATATACTGATCCTCTTGGAGGAGATTAACTGGTAGCAGTTACTGCTTGGAAGAAGGGAAGGAAAATGAGGCTGCATGTCCTGAACTTCTTTTTTTATGATGATGCACTTTATATTAAAACACAATGGATACCTCTTCCTGATTCCAGTCTCCCACATGACTGTTGAACAACATTGTTTGGGACATTTCTGCATATTAAGGGCAGCATGGAAACAGAGTCACTGTTATCAGTTATGTCTTAAGTAAACACATGTAGTATATATACATACTGTAGTGTTTTGTCTGATTCTTATGCCTGTATAAACTGATTTAGAGGTTTGATCATGTTAAATCATTAAAAAGAGGCGTAGGGTGGTTATTTTGTCTTCAGTTGCGTGGTAGATTTTATCATGTAGTAACTTTTTTTAACACATTCACATTTTCATGGGTAGATATGAATGTAGAAAATAGATTAAAATCAAATTATTTTCTTCATCATGAAAATATATTGAATGCAGATGTTGAGAACTAAGCAAGTGATATAAAATGTGAGAATGGTATATTGAAGTGTAATAAAAGCCTGGAAGTGATCGTATTGCTCTTCACTTAAAAAAATACAGGTAGTGTTTGGAAAAGCAAAAAAAAAAAAAGCCATTCCAGTACTACTCAATAAGAACAGTGCAACAAGAATGAAGTAGTAAATACTTGCATAGGTACTTGACTTCCTTGCCTTTCCACAGTTGTATTGCTTACTAAAATATAACAAATGTGGAGTAAAGACTTCTGGGAAGTTCTTGGATTGGGTTGAGTTATAGTCTTGCAAATGTGCAGGTGTTAGTTTTATGTAAGAGTAGAACGAGAATTTAGATTTGGACCATGTGTTTTATGTCTCATATTCCTAATATTTTAGCTGCTGATTTCATTGAGCCTGTATCTATTTTGAATGAAGTTTTTTATATGTGTTAGCAGTTAAAAGAAAAAAGCAAAGGAAAAAAAACTTCCACTGTTGTTCAGTGACCAGGGGAAACCGTGTCGAGTATTGCTGTTCTGTGTTTTGAAGTTCTTTGGTGTTACGTTATACCACGTCTGCTGATATGCCTTCAGACTAGTTTCTTGAGAGCCACTTTAAATTTTACCAGGGAATTCCTGAAACTTACTGAGGCATCACTATTTTTTTTTTATCATTTACCTATATCTTCTTGTGGAAGTAATGACTGTACTATCTGTGGTCATTGCATACATGGAGTGTCTTTTCCAAGGTGTATGTTGTTGGCATAAAACGAAAACTGGACTGTAAAGGAGCCAGTGTTTGGCCCATGTGCTAATGGGCTGAAGCATGTTACGGACTGGTTCTGGTTTTGTTTGTGGTTGGCAATTGCTTTCCAGTTAAACTGATTCTGTCCATTAGTAACTTGTTTGTATATTTGACAGTTTTTGTTGGATATTTGGGTCTTGGCTGGGCAGATAAACAGAAGTTTAACATAAGCAGAAGATACCAAGAAAATAATGTAAGTGGCAGAGTTGCTCATTAGTAGTGGAAGTCTAAAATATAGATCGCTAATGGGCAATTTGCATGAATAAGAATGCTTTTAGGATTAACCAGTGTTTTTACATGGATAGCTCTCTTTGCAGGAGTTGTTCGTGCAGCCTTTCTGCCTGTTAGGTTTTTTGTCAGCAGTTGTGAGAAAACAGTCAGGAACAAGTTGAACGCAGTTGCTTACTGAAGGCCAACAGTTATCATATTGAAAGTGGAAGTTCTGCTTTTCAGAGATGGAGTCATTGACCTCAATGAATGATAACCTTGAAGTCAAGAGACTAGATTAATGCTCTACTTTCTGTATTTGAGATCAGAAATATGAAAACCTGAACAGCTAAAGTTAGATTCATGCATCCATATTTAAAAAGAAGTTGCCTATTTAAAAGGAAAGGGATTTTTTTCCCCGCTCCTCCAAAATTGCTCAGTACCTGTGATGTCGAAGATTTAAGTTTTTAGCCTCAGCCCTAATCTATGATGAAACAAATGACAGGAAAAACTTGTTCCAGGATTTTGTTTGGAATGGAAGTATAGGACTTTCTTATTCAGGAATAGACTGAAGCATCTAAACCAGAAAACTTTAAAGGTCTCTTTTTATTTAATAAGTGAAAACAACTCTCTTAGAGAGGTGTGAATTCCTGCAGAAAGCCCTCTTAGTAGACAGCTAAGTTTTGCAGCAAGAGTAATGGACTTTCTTAGGCTGCCCGTAAGTGTACAGTAGAGCTTACATAGGTGTTGGGTGGCAGTACTCAACAGCAGCTTGTTTCTTCAGGAGCACAGGGAGGTGCGGGGATGCAGAGCTCCAGCCACTGGAGACGAATCTCCCATTCCTGTCACGATGAAGTTGAGATGTCAGCTAAGGGGACCGTCAGGAAATGGGAGAGTCCAAGGAGGTTTGAGCTTTCAAAAGCATTACATTGCTTCATAATGCTTAAATAAAAGTATCTTAAAGATACACATCTATGGTTTTAATAGTTCAGAGAAGTAATTTCTGTTCATTTTATACCTTGATTTATGTGTCCTCTTAAACTATTTATTTGAGGTAACTTCCCACAAAGCATTAAGTGATGAGGACATTTCTTTTTAATGAATAGTGGAGGTCCAGCAGCTATATTGTGAGGCTGAAATTTCTGTTACCTGTTTCTAAGACCAAAGACTTACTTAGACTTGAGAAAAATCTGATTTTGAACAAAAAATTCAAATTCAGATGAAGAATTACTATCTTGACTATTATGAAAATCATTACACATTTCTAGAATTATTGGTCAGTCCACTGCGAATGCCCAACGTCTACAATGAACATAATACTACAAAGGTAAGAGCCTTTCTTAGAGCCCTTAAAGTCATCAGACAAGCAGCTGTAATTAAGCTTGGAAAATGTGTAAAACTGAGAATGTTTCAGTTCTCAGATTTTCATCTTGACACTGTTTTCGAAAATACGTTTTTGTTAATAAGCTGTTATAAACAATGATTAGAGAAAAAGAAACAACAGTTTGCTTTTATGAGTGGTGGTGAGACATCAAATTTGACCTTTCAGGTTATTGTGGCAACAGTGAGTGATACACAACACAACATATATTGACCAACCAAAGTGATACTCTGAAGCCTTATTTCTGAGGCCCAGCACTTCATTGATACCTAGATCTAACTCTTGTTGACATTTTGCTAGGTTAAGTACCTAAGTATCTTTGAAGAACTAGATTTTACTACGCCGCAGATAGAGCTGTTGAATGTATTTTCTATAAGGTGGAACAGGTGTCAGCAGTTTTGTTCTAGACATAGGTGAGGGATTTGTTCTTGATTTCCTCCTCCCCCATGGAAATCTATTGGTGCCTGCATTTTCCTAACAAATAGGTTATTAAGGGTCCCCTAAGAAACAGATAATGCAAACATAGTATTAAGTTCTGCTTGTTAATTCTGGTTCTTCTAAGAGGTTTCTTTTTTTGCATATTCCTGACTTCTAGTTCATTGTCTTATTGAATCTACTTTATGTATGAATAGAAAATCCAACCTAAAGTTTGGTACAACACCCAATGCTGTTACCTTGTCTCACAGTGTCTTCACTAACATCACTGAGAATTTTCATATTTGTGCATTGTGCCTATTTGAGGTCAGTATCTTGGAGTGAAGCTGCCATTTGTTTACACTGCCTCTGAAACGTAATGTAAGAAGGATCGATAGATGTGCTTTGCCAGGAAATGAAGTAGAAGGATTCTGTTCACAAAGGTGGGTGGAGTTGATTTCATTCTTACCTAGTTTGTGGACACAAGTAATGTTTTACCTGGTTATGTAGGTAAAATTGAATTGAATGACTTTTGAATAGAGAAGAAGCATTTGTGATACAGTGATATTGTCCTCAGTTCCTCAGGGCTGTCTCACCATTCCACAACAACCATAGTTGTTTCTGGCAATAATACATGAAGATCCCCTTACAGGCAGCAGTGATTATAGAAGCGCAAGAAGTAGTATGAATGTAATCATATTTTGATGGATTCTTTTTTAAATGCTAGCTTCTATATAGTAGGACTTTTGATCCATCTTCATGGTCCTTCAAGGCCACTGAAAGAGCCTAGATGGCTTGAACTGAGACTCAACTTCTTAAAATATTAGTAAAAGTATATATAATTTCAAGTGTTTTATTAGTATGAGTTCTGACTTGCTAGTATTGTCTCTCAGAAGTAGATCAGATCCTTCTCTGTGAATTGGATTGAATATAAAATTGGAAAGTGATGTCTTCATGTAGGCGTGGAGCATTGGCTTACATGTGTTAGATAAGCTTAATTAAAAAATACAACTTTTTTTTCTTTAAAAAAGAATAAATATATTTACTGAGTCTTGTACTTTCCAGTAATACGGAGGCTTTGTGCTAGTTTGGAATAAAAGCTTGAGTTTGCCCTTTGAAATATTGCTCTTACTAAAGTTTATGGAAATATCTGTGAAAAGTAATTGTCCATCATACAACAATTGTCCATCATGCAATCAAAGTTTACAACTTTGATTTAGGAGGTGTTCTGTATTTTGATGTTAAGATGATGCTTTAAGTGGGCTATGTGTTAACTCCTTGAAGATTGAAAAAATGCAGTAATTTATTGCTGTTATTGGATGAGGCTTTGAGCAGCCTGGTCTAGTGGGAAGTGTCCCTGTCCACGGCAGGGGAGCTGGAACTGCGTGATCATTAAGGTCCCTTCAAACCCAAACCATTCTATGATTAATTGATTTACTCCTTTGTTGATATTGTTTAAGTTTCTAAAACTTTCTGCTGTAAAATTAAGTAATCATTTTACAGTGCTGAGTAATTAATTTGCCTGAGTAAAATGATGTATCCATAGCGTATAGTTTAAGTATATTTCTGGTGCTTAGTCTCAGAAGATGTACAAAAGCTAAATGTTCAGATCTCTGGAGTTCTCTTCAAATTTCTATTTTCCAAAATTGGCATGTTGAGATGTTGAAGGAAAACTTTGATTCTAGAATTAAGATGATTCTGATAAATAACTGAAAAAAAAAAAAATAAGGTAGTCTTGTGTTCTTCAGTTTAGACTAGTTGTTGAAGGTCTTTGCATGTATATGTTTTGTATTTGGTGATCCTCAATATCAACTAATTGTTCCTGTCCTTTGGTCTCATTGCAGTTCTCTGGTTAGAGCACTGGCTTCTTTTTAAACCAAGCCCCTCGCAAAGAAACAAACTCATTAGGCCAAAACCTTCAAGCAATGCAGTTTTTAGATGATAGCTTCTGACACATCTTACTTCCTCTTTCCCTGCACCCCAGTATTCTACCAAAAAAAAAAAAGCATTCACAATTTAACCTTTTCTGTTTTGCTGCTTTCACTATTAGGATGGAGATTTTTCTCAAGATAGGTAGAAGACACAATTTGGAGAGCGTGCTAAAAGAGAGCTGCAAGAGCAGAAGAGATTTAAGGATAGAATTTCACAGACAAAAAGGCCCATGTCTCTGTTAGTAAATTGAATGTTTGCAGTCACTGAAGCCAATCACATGGAACAGCACACATCTGTGCTAGTTAACTGTCCTAGCCTGTAAAACTGGGTGGCTGCCTGAAAGCTGCCTGTTGGGAAGGATTCCTGGAACATGCTGACTGCCACACATTCCCAGGAGTTACTGGGGAATAGTGCTAGTTGGAACGGATGCTACAAATGCTCTGACATTTTACGAACACAGTGGATCATAGTTCTGTGTTTAGGAACCTTCCTTGGTCCAGCCGGAACGGTTACTATAGATGTACACCACTGCTAGCTCCATGTTTACTGAACCGTTCAGTCTGTTGTTGTCTACTAGTCCTTAAAGAAGGACTGGTAGAGTCCTTTTTCCTTTCCCTTTAGACTTACTGTTGTCTTGGAATAAGATTGCTTTTTTTTCTTCCTAGTCAAAAAGAAGACACTTTTTTTTTACCATTTGTAATAAACATTTATCTATTATGTATACATATATATCTTTTCTTTCCTGACCTGGAGCTGCAGGAATATGCCTTTGCTTCCTTGTCACTTAAAAAGCCCAGGAGAATTTTGTGTTGCTTTCTTGTAGGATTTCTTTGAAAGTTCTCTTTTTCTTCCATCTTCTGACAAATTGTATCTGTAAAGTCTTTCTTGTCCCTGGCTTAGGCTGCTCATGGACTTCATGGGTCTTCTTGATTTCTCTTCTGAAGAAGAGATTTTCCTCAGAAAATGAGGCTGTTTCACACCCAAATCAATTGGCCAATTTTCAAGTGAGGATTCTGCAACTTCAGTTCAGAATGCTGTGTTCAGCTTTGTATTTCTACAAAGATACTGATAGCAAAAGGCCCCAGGCAACAACTTTTTGAATCTCGAGAAAGGCAAAAAGTAGTTGTTGTGGTTTTTGTTTGTTTGGTGTTTTCTTCTATGTCTGGAGGCATGTGGAGCTCCAGGGGAAGACAGGAAGTGAAACTTCTTTTTTTTTTTTTTTTTCCTTGGGAGAAATCCAGACTCTATAGGCTGCCATCCAAATGCCTAAAAAATTCTGACACTCTCTGTTCAGAAAAAGTGCCACCAAAACATAGCTAGCTGAATACTCCACTTTTTCAATAGAAGGCAGTTTCCTTAAATAGAATTCGGGAGCTAACTTTGTCTAGAGCAACGATTTGGGTTAAAACCACTGCCAGTTCTGTAGTGACGTCTTTTTACTTGAAGTCTTTTACTCTGGCTACAGGTATTTAACTCGGTTGCATGCAAACATTGTATATTAAGGCAGCTCAGAAATAATTTGTGTCCTGTGGTCTGTACCCTATATAATATAAATGAAAAATCTGCTTTGCCATTTTGTTAAGAGGAAGGAATGGAAGGGTTTGGTAGAGAAGAGAATGGAAATTTTGCTTTGCACAAATACACTTGCTCAGTACTTAATACAGTGTTTGATTGTTTTACTTTATATCACACTTTTCCCCAAAGATCTGAGTTTATTAGCAGTATCTTTTTGCCTTCAAAAATCCACATTATCCTTGATAATAGATTAGCAGTAGCCTTGTCTTTCCAAGAAGCTGCAGTAAACCATTAGGAAGATGGTTAATTTCCCTCTTATCTAAGCCTTTTGATCAATTTAGAGAAAAGTGAATTGGTGTCTTATGAGCAAGTCCATGTAGCAGGCTACTTAAAGTGATTTGGTGTCCTTTCAGGATAAGCTTTATTGTTATTTATCTGATGAATCAGCTGAATTTTATCAAAGACCAGGTAATTAGATACTGCACCTTTTGGATTGATGAGACCTCTAACAGAGGTCTGTCTTTCCTTTCTGTCTTTCCTTACTCAAAAATATGAACTAACTCCAAGAGTTGATCAGTTTTTGAAAATAATAAATGCTTTGAAAGTTCTTAGAAGCATCTGTATAAGATGATCCATGGAGAAGCATCAGTGCTCATTGTCTTAAGAGTCGGGCATTCTCTGTTTAATCCAGCTCGTTCTGGGGTGCTCAGTATAGTTACAGGGGAAAGGACAAGCGTGTTAACTTGCGAGTATGAATCTGTATGCCTAATGTGCTTCTGGCCTTCAGTAATTAAATCCTGTCTGTCTGGTTCCTCATCTGAGTGGGCTCAATGACTGTAGTAGCTAATTTACGTGATTTCAGAAGAGTGTTGTATGCACAGATCCACTAACTGTTGATATTTCTTCAACTTACAGTCCTTGATTCTCAGCGATATTCTGTGGGACTCTGATCATTCCTTCAGAATTCAGAAATAAAGTATTTGGCACACTTGTGCACACGCATGCACATGTTCCTTGCACGCAAATTGTGCTTTTGGTGATTAACATAGAGAAGATAGTTTGGATGAATTTTCCCAGAGGATGGGCTGAAATCAGATATCCACCATTTTGGATACACATAAACTGAAGAAGGATGGAAGGTCTTCTAGGGTTTCTCATAAAGGTCTTCCTTATTTGTTTGAATAGGGCAGAGCAAAGTGGCGTGTGAACCAGCACCATTAGGAAATATTAGCTTCTTTTATCAAAGATGTCAAAAACTAGCTGAATTTTGCTGGGGAAATTCAAGCTAATATATAAAATGAGAGGAGGTGGGAAGGTGTCTATCTTTCCTCAGTTTTGGAATTGAGTGTCATTTTTAGAGTAGCTTTCCAAACTTTATAAAGTTTCACAGATAGCTATTAAAAATATTTGGTAGTAATAAATAGATTAACTCTTGGCAGCCTGTTCAGTTGCGCCAAAGGGAAATAGAAACAGATTTGGACATAAAAAATAAATTTGTATTCTTATTTAAGAGATTTTCAAAAGCTTTGTTTGCACAGCTAGGCTTCTATGATAACCAATGATAAAGTCCCACATTATTCTGGGAGTAGTTTTGGTCAGTGTTGAAAACTTCTAAAAATTCTGTTCCATATGCAGAAACATCTTAGCATGTCTTTTTAAAAATTATGTTAGCTCTGTTGTTCTTGATAAAGGACAGGAGAATGTTCAGTGAGAGATAAAAGTGGAGAGGGAAAAGTCAAAGTGTAACCATTTCTTTTCATGTGGGGGACTTTAGTTGGTCTTTGATTTTGGAGGTTCTGTTTTTGGTGGTGGTTTAGGATTTTTGAGGTTTTTTTCCTTCCAGTTTTTCATAATAGTATTTAATACAAAGTTTACATTCTTATTTGGCATACATTAGCCTAGGTGTATTCTTTTACTTTAACCTTGACATTTTAAAGAAATAACTGATTGTTGAGTGTTTTTCATTTGCCATCTCTTAGCCAGTATACAAGAAAGCTGGGGAGGGACTTTTTACAAGGGCATGTAGTGATAGGACGAGAGGGAATGGCTTTAAGTTGGAAGGGGAAGAGTTAGACTAGACATTAGGATGAAATTCTTCATGATGAGGGTGGTGAGACACTGGCAGAGGTTGCCCAGGGAATTTGTGGATGCCTCCTCCCTGGAAGTGTTCAAGGCCAGGTTGGATGGGGTCTTGAACAGCCTGGTGTGGTGGGAGGTGTCCCTGCCCATGGCAGGGGGGCTTGAAACTAGATGGACTTTAAGGTCTCTTCCAACCCAAACCTTTCTATAATTCTTTGGTTCTATCATGTGGAGGAAGATCAAGATTATAGGAACCTATTGGATCACGTTCTTGTGTAGAAGAGTTCTATTCATGACAGAAAGATAACCTCCGTTTTAGAGATGACAAGCATAGTCTCACTCGGTCTTCTGTTTATTAGAGCTTTTAAACCGTAGGCGAGACAGGAGCACCAGAATATTTCACAATTTCTAAGATAACTTTTCTCAGCCACATAATCAATCAGACAGACAAGCGTTTTGAATGTCGTGTCTTTTGAGAAGGGGTACACTGCTCCGGATCATTAGTTTGCAGTGTGCCTGGGTGCAGAACTCTGATTTGTTTTAAGGTCAGGAGACTAATCTCCCTTTCTTCTGTGCGGTGTCTCAAGTTTTTCAGGCCTACTGAGAATTAAGGAAATGTTCACTGTAATGTCATACCATGAGTACAGTAGAGACAGACCATTTGGAAAAGTAAGAAAAATTGCATATGCAAGCAAAACCACAGTCTCTGCAGTTAATCTCTGGGCCAACCTTATGACAGTTGTCTATAGAAAACACAGTGCTATGGCCAAATGTGAATGTGCTTAGTGGTTCTCTACTGAGGACTCCGTTTCCATTGAAAAGCCATGAAGGTTGAAGTGGAGCTGATTGGGGATTTCACTGCTACTACAAACTTGTTTCTTGTGCCCAGGAAGACGGTTTGGCTTGCTTTCTCTATTTGATACGGTAAGCATTTCAGAAATCCCTTAATGGCCTTGGGACGTGCTTATGTAGGAAAACAGATCAGGTTATATTACTCTCAATCTTCTCTGCAGTTATGGAACCCACAATTAAATTATGATGAAGTTTAGTTGTTGTTGACACTTTGAAGCATTGTTTTATTGGCTAAAGGTGACCAATATCATGGTGCACTCAAGAGTATACCATGGTTCCTTCTTGCAGATAAAGGCAAAAGCAGTTTTTCCATTTCTGTCTGCTGCTTTTTGTTTCTAGAGATGTTAGGAATTATCCCCCTACCATTTTGTGGGGCAGAGGAAGAGAATAAGAGGGAAGCCCTGCATGGTGCCTTCTGTTTTTACCTGATAGGACTCTGAAGTTGTTAAGAATTATATAGCATTTCTGAAAATTCCTGTAAAAGTTTTGAAGAGCCAGTCTCAGATTGACATTTTGAATCAGTTTCTTGCTAGCTTGTACAGCAATGCCAGTGAACAACACTATTGCTTTCAACCCAGATGCTTTGGCAAGTAGCAGCTTCATGTGTTGCCACTGCTTGGCATAATGACTGATGCTACAAAGCAGTAGCAGGTGGTTTGGAGTTTTTTTGCTCATTCTGCACCAAGTCCCTGTTTTTTACAGTGGCTTTGGAGCATGATGAACAGTATTGCTCTTTTTTTCTGTTAAGGATTTTAAATTCTTAGATGCACTTGGTGAAAAGTTGTGCTCACTAACCATCTATTGGATGAGGATACTAAGTTACCCAGCTGTCACTGTTCTTTTACAAACATAGGTGACACATACTATGCTTATTTTATACTTCCCTCTCCCAAATTCATCATTGTAGTAATAGAAGATCCTTATTGTGATAATGTTTGGATTAGAAAGTTTCATATTCTCTTGCCAAGAAGGCCAAGGGTATCTTGGAGTGCATCAAGCACTGTGTAGCAAGCCTGTCAAGAGAGGTTCCCCTCGCCTTCTACTCTGCCTTAGTGAGGCTGCATCTGGAGTATTGTGTCATGGGCTCTCCAGTTCAGGAAAGACAAGAAACTACTGGAGAGAGTTGAGCAGAGGGCCACGAAGGTGATCAGTGGACTGGAGTGTCTCTCTTAGGAGGTCAGGCTGAGTGAGCTCAGTTTATTTTAGCATGGAGAAGAGAAGACTGAGAGGGGACCTTATCGATTCTTATAAATATCTAAGGGGCAGGCCTCAAGAGGAAGGGGCCAGGCTCTGTTCAGTGGTTTCCAGAGATGGGGCAATGGGCGCAAACTGGAACACAGGAAGTTCCACCCCAACATGATGAAAAAACTTCTTTACTGTGAGGGTGACAGAGCACTGGAACAGGCTGCCCAGGGAGGTTGTGGAGTCTCCTTCTCTGGAGACATTCAAAACCTGCCTGGACGGTGAACCTGCTTTAGCCAGGGGGGTTGGACTAGATGATCTCCAGAGGTGTCTTCCAACCCTGACCATTCTATGGTTCTGTATTTATCTATATTTTTTTCCTTAAAAAAATGATGAGATATTTTGTTGTTTATAAATCAGGTGGGATTATGTTTCATTCTCTTACTTCATTGAGAAAACATTTCTAAAATTTACCATATTGCTGAAGCTTTGAAATGCTTTGGTATCTAACCTTTTAAGAGAAAGAGATCATGTGTTAATTGTTTCACTTTCCTTGACTTGTAGTGCCTAGACCCTTGGTAACATGACATATTAGGAGATAGTGGCTCTTTTGCATTACAGTACAGTTACATCTGGTGCCTGTAAATGTTCAGTATGTGCCTGTGAACTGGAAGTATACTCTGAGCAGACCACTGGCACAGGTGTGTTTGAAATTCCGTAAGAATTAAAAGCCCGTGGGGGTTAGAACTTCGTTAGCGTTTATGCCATGAACTGAACTTGTGATGATCTTTTCACAGAACACAGTTGCTAGCTGAATATTGAAGAATTGTTTGTCTGCTTAGTGTTTGGATCCCATTTTACATAATCCCCTTTCCTTAAAAACATTCAAGTCTTTTTGCTTAGGTGGAAAGTTCCTCTCCCTCTGGCACCTCTGTGGAGGCAAGAAAACCCAAACCAAACCCAAAACCATACCTAACCATCTGGTCAGATTTTCACAGTATCACAGTGTCATAAGGTTGGAAAGGACCTCTGAGATCATCGAGTCCAACCTATAACCCAACACTAACACCAACACTAATATCATCATCTAAACCATGGCACTCAGTGCCTCATCCGGTCACCCCTTAAACACCTCCAGGGTCGGCGACTCCACCACCTCCCTGGGCAGCGCATTCCAATGGCCAATCACCCTTTCAGTGAAGAACTTTTTCCTAACATCAAGTCTAAACTTTCCCTGATGAAGCTTGAGTCCATGCCCTCTAGTTCTGTCACTGGTCACCTGAGACCAGTGTAGTTTTATTTGTCTTTCAGGGAACGCTAGAATGATTTTTTTTTTCCCTCTTCACCCCATTTCTGCATCCCTTTTGAAGTGACCTGTGTTTTCTGGTAGTGAGAGTGTACCTCGCTGTCTGCATTGCTCCCCGTATTGATGCTGTGGATGCATGTGACAGGCAGCTCTCTAAGTAGCTTACTCTGCGAACTGGCATGTAAAGCCCAATGGAAAGAGAGGCTTAAATGCTACAGTTAAAGTATCACAATTGGAACATGTTGTCTTTGCTTTATGCATTTTGCGTAATGTCTCCAGAAGAGAGAGGTGGCACCTTTTGGAAGGGACTGGAAGGAGCCCAGTCATAGACTACATGAACTCCAGTCTGCTTAGAGATTTTTTTTTTTAAACCTGGGAATAAGTTTTATAGATTTATGTGGCTGAAGACTAGACAAAATGGAAAAGTTTTAAATTTGTATAGCTCTGATACTTGAGTGGTGATGCTCTCATTATCATCATTGGTGTGGAAAACCCCCAATTTTAATAGTTAGCTATAATATTTTTAATACTATTTCTAGTACAAGCTAAGTAGTAAAACTTTTGAATGAGTTACACTTCAAAACTAATTTTCTTATGGTATTACCCTAAAGGAATACTGATACAGTTTTTTTGTGTTGTGGGTGGTTTTTGTTGATGTTATGGTTTTGGTTTTAATTTTTCTGGTTTTAAGTTTATGGTACTTGAGAGAAGTGAATGCAGTTTACAGTGAGCCCCACTTTGGGGTTGTATTGTTGCTTGGATTAACAAAACTTGGCATCACTGTCTTTTGGTGGTTGCTAGTTGCAAGCATGCATTCAATCATGCTTTTTTCTCACTGAAAGCTAATACTTCAAAATGAGACAAATCAAAAGAAGTCGTTATTTCAGTGTGTAAAATAAATACAGAGATTATTACCAAGGCAGGAAACTGGTCTTTCAAATAAGTGCTTTGGAATTGTGAGGTTTCACTGTACTTGTGAAAACTTGGCTTTATTTCTGATTTTAGTTGGAGTTCTATGTGGTCAACAGTAGCTGGGATGTGTAAATGTTAACTTTTTACTGAGGAAGTCTTCTGAATGCAGTTTGTCAGGAAGTAAGGACTGGTGTAAGACAGCTGTTTTAAAATGCTGGTGTCAGCATATCAGTTATCAGATTGTTAAGAACATAGCAGAAAAATTACTTAGTTACAATTTACAGCTTGTGAATATTTTATAGAAGATGACAGTTCTGGTGCTTCCCATCTACTTTGGAGTTAGCAAAAAACTTTTTTGAGTGTTATTATTTTTATGAACTATAATATGGATTATTATAGACAGCATGCCTGAGAGTTTATAAGCATTCTGTTTTTTAGAAACTATATCACATATAGATATATGTGAAATATATAGACACATATAGAAACACATATAGAAACTATATCACTATATTCCCGTTTTTAGTACAGAGTATAAAAGCAGTGCACTGGCACCAAATGCAACAAAACTGCTCTATTAGTTGCCAAAACTGAGTAGAATAAACTTCTATTTGAAGAAATTAGCTATTTTAAGTTCATATATGAAGTCAGCCATTGAAGGCATTCCCTGAGTCATTACACTAGCAGATTCCCCATAATTGAGGTGCAATTTGCAATGGTAGATATTTTTTGTTGTTCAGTTTGTCACTAAAAAACCTTCTGTCTGTGTATCTAAGTCTAGAAAAAGCTTCTGTTTGACATGAATTAAGTGTATTTTTTACTAGCATAGCAATCCCCAATGAAGTCTTGAATAGCCATTTTGAAATTAGCGAAGAAAAAAGACTTGGAATATCAGTAGGGCTAGGTGTTATCCAGATCCTGCAAGTGGAAGGAGGGGACATAGCATCAATTCTGAAAATACACGCTTGCCTCTGTACCAAGTAATTCCATTTTTGCAGTTGGTTTTATTTTAAAATTTCCAGCATTGTCTGAGATGAAATCTAACTTTATGGTAAACATCATGATACAAGTTGGATTGACTAACATAGTGGAATAGCTTGAAAATATATGTGATTATTTAACTGTGTTGTAGAGTTAGAAAGGTTTTTGCATCAATTTGTAACACTGTTTATTTAAACTACAAAAGTACTTTGAGATCCTCCCCCTCTCTCCTGAAAGCTGTTTTCTTTGGTCAGGTGTTGAATAATTTATATCATGTGAGACTATTGCACATGATGTATTCATCCCTTGTTTAGCTCTTACATTAATGGTTTGGCATGCTAGCTGTACATTGATATGGTAGATGCTTTCCATTTTTTCTGTACCAACTGTTTAAATATATCTTGTACCTCAGTAACTACAAATGGGAAGTGACTTGAATTATTCTATTTCCCTTGATGGTTTTTACATGTAGGAAAAGATTCCTTTTTAATACATATGTATTTGTACAATAGAATAAAGGAGCACTTTAAAAATGATTCAGCTATTTATGCTAACCATATATTATGTTCAGCTGGGAATACATGTGGAACCTAAACAGTGAAGTTCAGACATTAGGCTAGCTGCTAGCCACAGGTATCTATTAGGTGAATAATGTTTCGTGTTTTTCACTTCTTGTATGGATCATATGATGTGTTGCCATGTAGCAAGTAATTTCTGTTCAGTCTTTAATTAGTTTTGCACTGTCAACTGAATATTCTAGGTAATGTTATTTATATTCTCTTCAGTGGTGGGGAAAAGAGAAGGCACTGCACCAATACAAGAAACTCTTACTTAACTGCTGATAAAAGTATTACTTTGAGAGGACAGTTGAGCAGACTAGGAGAAGGATTAGTGTTGCAGAGTACCAGCCCGGGCTGGATTGCTTGGAAAATCTTGTAAGCCTGTGGTCAGATAACACTCTGCTGCTGCTGCTGCTCACTGCTGTTAACAGGGTTTGCTAGATGAGCATAAATCAAAAAGCAGTAATTTATTTTAAAAAGCTAATGTGAGGTAAAGAATAGAAGGAATTGATTTTTGTATGGGCCAGAGGGCTTGGTGCACATACTAAAATAATTGTATGTATTCCAGATGTAAAGAAATATTTTAGTAGTTTTATAGTAGTTTTGATAAGATTTCCAAAATTAAGTTTTCAGGTTTTCTAAGAAAGGGAGCAAGTAAAACTTTGATTTCTGTTAGCATCAGGCTGTGGGACTGACATTTTGGGTGCTTTAAAAGCAGATTCTTTAATTCATATCTGAAAAGTTTTCGGTGTCACAGATTAATAAATCCAGAGCCTTTCTCCTCTTTAGCAATGACCCAGGTTAGCGGCTGACAGAAAGTCATAGCCCCCTTTTAGCTAATCGGCAGGCAGAACTGTGTCACGATCCTTTTGAGGGTTTGTGACAGAGAAGCTGCTGCCTCTGCCGTTGCTGTGTATCCTGTACCTGGTGTGCATCTGGGCAGGAGATGTCAGTTACCAGTGTCAGGCATCTTCCACAGGCACTCCACAGTGAGAAACACACAAGCACCAATGTCCCAGGTGAGTGAATTGCAGTGCTTTCACATCCCTGTCAGGCTGTGGAAAGTGAAGTAAACCATGCACAGGATCACTTGCATCTGCCACAGTGCAGAGGGAAGCTGTGCAGCTGTGTTCTGCTTTTGAAGCGAAGGCAGTTGTTTCTAGAGTTGGTCTATCACGCTTTGCATTCAGAGACTTTGTTTGAAGGGGGCTGAGTGACGCTGGTTTTCAAAATGCACTTCGGTGTGTGTGGGAAGGGAACCTCCTGAGAAGCGCTGGAAGTGGCTGTGGTCGCTGCTGTACTCCCCCGTGGATTCACACTGCATATGCAGAGACTCATACCTTAGAGAGTATTGGCCACTACGCTTAATTTTTTAAATTGGGGGGGGGGGGGGGGGGGAATTGCTTATTTCTTACAGGATACCTCCGTTTCTTGTGTTCAGCTTTTACTTGGTGGTGCATTTTGGTCAAATGAACTGAAACGGATTTACTTAAAATCTGTGGGTGGGGTAAATAATAAAGGAGGTTCTTTCTTCAGTTTTTTTCCTCTTCTTTAAAACCCACGAAACAGGAATTCAGTCCCTGGGAAGAAGGGGATGCTGCGTTAAGGAGCAGCACAAGCTGCCTGCTGCAGCACAGTAGCCCATACATTTCATAAGGCGCTCCAAGCCAGCGACAGGGAGCTTTCCTGCCCTTCCCGCTATGTAGAGCCTCAGCAGAATTTCAGCGGGGAGCGATCAGCCTGGGCAGCGTTTGAACGCGAGCTCCCTGGGCTGTTTTAGCACCGTGTGAGCCAGTCAGGACGCGCTGTTCTCAACGTGCGAACAGGGCCGATCTGATGCTTGCATATCATGGCTGCATCGCCCTGCCCTTGCGGCGGGGGTGAAACGCAGAGCCCAGCCCCGCTGCGCGGAGCCAGTTTCGCTCTACACTTGAAAGCGTTAACAGCGGCTAGAAAATGTGACAAAGCTCAGTTGCATTTCTTGTTTATGGCGTGGCTTTCCCATTGGACAATAGACAGCGACTCTGCCCTGGCAACTGAGGGCCGCGATTTGCATAGCGCGAGCTGATTGGCCGCCGCGGCTGCGGGCTCGTCCAATGGAGCGGCGGGGCCCCGCTGGTAGGCTATGCTAATGGCGCGCTGTTGCTGGGGCGCGGGACGTGTTCAGCGCGGCGCCGCATTGTGCTGC
Organism: Tapera naevia; assembly: GCA_033556795.1. NCBI lineage: Eukaryota > Metazoa > Chordata > Aves > Cuculiformes > Neomorphidae > Tapera > Tapera naevia. The sequence continues at coordinate 2,821,833 of JAUMJJ010000118.1, forward strand.
CCGGCGAGCGGCCGTGATAAATGAGCAGTTAATGAGCTGCTGCAGCGCCGCAGCCCGAGCGAGCGGGGCGGCGGGCGACTCTGCAGCCTCGCCCGCCCTCGGTACCGGCCGCCTCAACGTGTGTGTGTGTGTGCTTGCACCTGTGTGGGTATTAAAATGTGTGTGTGTCTGTGTGTCCGCGCCACGTTAATTAGTCTTCCCCGGAATAGCTTGGAACCAGGAAAGAGCGCTGCGTAGATGGAATAGGGCTGTTCTCGCTCCTTCCCCGTTTTATTTATCTTATTTTCTTTTTAAATTTAAGTGCCTTGCATTGAAGTTGCCAGATTTATGCTAAAAAATGGCTACAGAGCGTTAGTAAAGTCAGACTTAATATCAGTACTTTCTAAAATGCAGTAACCTCTGTATCCGAGATAAGTATCAGTAGCCAATGTCAATATAAAAAAATCTATTTCTAGAACACACTTGTCTTTTAGAAATGGTGTATTCACATTTCCACCTCCACCCCCCCCCCCCACCCCCCCCCCACCCCCCCCAAAAGCCTTGACCCCACACCAAAACCCAAACTCTACCTCAGAGCTGTAACAGTCTGGATTTTTTCTGCCCTAAATAATTCCTGCCTAAGAATACTGGGAAATGTGATCTTAAAATATTTCTGTTGCTTAAATCTGTGTTGGTTTCTTCCTTCCCTCTGTCTTCCTTAGCTGTCCAAATTATGGGCTTTCTTTACATAACTGCTCACATTCTTTCTGCCCAAATCAGTAAAACTGACTGTAAGCTTAATGTATTATTTAACTGAGTAAATCCAACTACATAGGCTTGGTGTTCTTCCCTCCCTTCCCCCCCCCCCCCCCCCCCTTACCAACAGTTTAGGTATCAGTGTGTGCCTGAGGTTTGATACTGCCATACTATTGACCAAGTATAACCCTGGTGTTAGCAGATTTAGAATCCTTTGAGTTCATTTGGAATTGGAATTTTGGTAAAAGTGATTCTGTGTGACAGGTATTCTGTGTGATAGTGTGATAACTATTCCTCGTGACAAATATTTTTTTTTTAAACATGTGCACAAACCTTTTTTTTTTTCCTTAGTTTTAACCAATTTGAATTAATTGGTACTTTAGCAATAGAACAGACAGCATTGGCATAATTTAGTGCATGTACTTAAGACTAAACAAGTTTTGCTTTTTATGAACTAAATGTTGTAGCGCATTAGTTAAGATGACTGATACTCTGCAACCATGTACAAGATGCTGTCAGTGTGAGGACCAAAACTTACTGTTAAAAAGCAAACTGATTAAATCGGAATTTTAAGTTTTATGCTGTTTTGTAAACCCTTCAGAAAACTGACAGCAGAGGCAAATCTAATTGCTCTTGAATAAAGAAAACGCTTCCTTTTAATAGGAAAACTTAGTGATATCTAGTGTATTTTAGAAGCTAAAAGTGAAAATAAAATATATTTTGTGTTTACTTGAATTGGAGTTGGCTTGAACCTTCTGAAATGTGAGTGTAGACATTCTTTTATAGCATGTTTAATGGAATGACTTGCATAAAATCATGTGAATTTAAACTTCATGTCACTAAATTTGTCTGTGTGAAGAGCTTGCTGTGACTTATAATTTTCCTTCTTTACACTTTTTTTACTTACTGAATTTGACAGAACTTTCCGTATAAGCAGTATTTCTATTTGTATTTGTGTGTTTTTTCAGAGGTTGCACTGGAAACTGAAAGACAGGTGTGGGCCTTTCACCTAGATTAGATATGCTTACATAGATGGAATTAAGTAGTTGTTCTTAAACCTTTGTTTGGAATAATATTCACACCTTTTTTTTTCTCTACTATTTTAAGAGCTGTTATGAAGTTATACCTTAACTTTTTTTTATGATCACAGTATATCTCCTTTTCCACCTGTCTTTATAGTTCCTCTGTTTAAATGTCAGACTTTTCATTAAATTAGAAAACTTATCAATCTCATAACCTTAGAATAATTGCATAAAATCAAATATAAATTTGTAGGAAGAGAGAAAAAAGAAGTGTCAAAGCTGTGGCCTTCGCACATTTCCACCAGCATTGGTGTCCTCTGAAAAAAGTGTTTTATTCTTCTGAATATTTTAATGGGTTTTTTTTTCAGTTTTAAAGCCCGTGTCAGTCCTCTTTTTTAAATAAGATTTATTAAATAGTCAATAAATCAAGTATTGATTACTCAGCTATTCAGTTTCACTCACTCATTTGGCGTAATGTTAATTCTACCTTGGGTTGAATCATCAGCCCAACTACTTGAATCTGAACGGCGTTTCTGAAGCAACAGGTTTAAAATGCAGAGTTGGACAGAGTTACGATGTGGTAGGAAAACTTCTGAAGAATACTAAATGTGAATTAGAAAAAGATAAAACTTTCAGTGATGAATTCATTGGTGTATAAATACGTTTTACATGTAAGTAGGTTAGCTGAGAATATTTCTTCTCTAAATACTAGGATATCCTCTGTTGGAGGATCACATGAAAGTAATGTCTTAAAGGGGAACTTAAAAAAAAAAGAGTAAACCAATCACCCAACAATAGAATAAACAAAGCTGCTGATGTGAAGCCTTTCATTCATTTCTTCATGTTGGTATCATTGCCTCTTTGAAGGAGGGCAGCCTTAATTTTTGTTATGTTCAGCAGAGGCCATCAGTTGAAAACTGCAAGTTCACAACAAAGGAAAGGAGGTGATGCTTTATTCCGCCTGTGAACAAGCTGTGGAGCCTTTTGCCATGGGTCTTCTGGATGCTAAAAGCTGAAATGCAAAAAAGTGGTTCAGAAAGTCCACAGAAGAAAAGGATCCATGATACCTATGTATGCGTATGTTAATCATGAAGGTTCTGCTTCATGTAATTCATGTACTGGAGAATGTGCTAGGCACCTACTGATGTGTGCTTGCCCTGTTCTCTTCTGAGATGATTACTGTTGGCCGCTTCCAGAGACAGAACACTGATGTGAATGGATCTTTGATTTGAGATTTGAGAAGTTCCTATGTTAGTGCCCCATTGCTTGAAAGAACTGTAGTCTATCATGAATGAAGTACTCCTCCTCAGACCTCTTCTCATTTGGTTTACTTTTCCCAAATTCTTGAAACGTAACCTGTAACGCTGCTCCTCTGTGGAGCTCTATGTGACAGATTTACGTACTAGTAAATGTTCCTTGTCTTTGTGAAGTCTTTCACATTCTGTATATACAAAATTAGGAATTTAAAATCATGGAACCCTTTTGTGTTTAGCTTGCATCTCCTTGGTTTTATGCAGAACAGGATAAAATCCTATCCTGTAAGAATATTGCAGAAGGAAGTTGTTACTTGTGAATTCTGTGGATAGAAAACCAAGGACTACTGTATAGAATATGTATGCAGACAGTAATAATTTTATTTAGAGCACAGTCTGAGGAGTGTCAAGGGATATTACTTTAGATACAATGAAAATAAAAAGACGTATTGTATGGCAACCCATTCATTGTGTGCTACATCCATTCTTTCCCTTAAATAGAGTATTCATGTAACTAAACAGTACCACAACTTACTTACATAGAGGCACTGAATTAAAACTATTAAAACTATTAAAACTGTAAAAGTATTCTGGTGTTTCCTAACTTCTGTGCACAGTAGTCCTCAATTTTAGTGTTCTTTCACTCCAGTGTATACCTAGGTAGAGGCTTCTGATCTGTATGGAGGCCTGCACATAGGTTCAGTTCTCAGTGTTTATTTGTGGGGTTGTAGATTTTTTTTTTTAAGTGTGGTCTTAAGCAGATTGCTTCTCAGAAACAGAAATGTGAAAGCAGAGCTTAAGGTTTTGGCTTTGAAAGTTACAATATTTCTGTTTCCTGTAGGTTCTATCTGAGAATTTTGGCAATCTTGGGCTTTGTTTGTTTTTTTTGTTTTTAAAAAAAAGTAGTTTCACAGAATTTTCTAAGAATCTCCACAATATGCTCAACATGGTGTTTATATGTTAGTGAAACACAGATTTATGTAATGTTACCAGTAGATTAAATCGTAAGTTGCTCATGATTTTTAGATATTTCCTTCCCTTGTTGTGGGAGCATTATAGTGAGCAGTGACGTTTAGTATTTCTGGTACCAGGTTTTTTAAGTGGCTAGAGAGAGGTGCATACCACGGTCTGTCCCTGTCGTAGGTGTAAACCACTGTATTTCTGCAGTAGGGGGGAACTGGTGCCTGCTGTGTACAGGTCTTACTGCATAAGAGCAGTAAAGCACTTGCATGTAAGTACTGTCCAAAGTCCACCTTCCTGTTGCAGCTCACCCAGGGAACAGGTTAGCCAAGACAGCACTGCTGGAAACATTAATGAAGCCTGTTGTTGGCTTGTGTTTTCTCCTGGTTTCTTGCTATGTCTCTGCCGTATCACCAGACATGTGACAGACAAATCATGTTGAAGGTGCAAACTGTTGGGAAAGATGGCACACACAAGTAATTTTATGTTGCCTCCTAAGCACTTGGTCTTCTCTGCAGCTCTGTCCATTAGAAAAGAGCACAAAGAGAAGGATTCTGTGGTCTGAGTGTATTGACCTAGTCAACAGAACTTGAGAGGGTGATTGTTTCTAGGGTTAGGGCTTAATTTTGCTTTGAGAGAAAGTAGATTTTGGCATTTCTGTACAGGGAAGTTGACTGAATAGTTATTGTAGAACAGCTTCTGAAGTAGCCATTCTTAATTATATAATTCCTCCACAATAATACAGTTCCTGCAGAGGAGGAATTAGCGTGGAATATTTAGAATGGAGTTGTTTGTTCTACAATAGCTGCTACAGGTAATTTTCCTTTGTTCCCTGGGTTCTCTCATGGCTTTCCTCATTCCAGACTAAGATGAGTGAAGTCCATATACCTTCATGTTCTCATGCAGTCATTTTAAATGCAGTGCATGAGGACAACAGGCAAAGCAGTGTTTCAGTAGAGCAGTAGTTCACTTAAGAGTACACTTTGGCATTTGCTTATTGCTTGGAAGATGGTTGTTCCAAACTCCAAAATCTTAAGTACTTGACATTTGTTATGCTTAGACTGAACTCTAGTAGGTCTAACTTGTCTTACATGTGTGTTTATTTGAATAAAGTTCTCTAGATAACAGTGTTTCTCTCTGTTGCTAATTGCTCACTGTCTGCTTTAGGATGTGCTAATACAGTGCAGAGGTGGTTGGGTATTAAAGCATTACAGAGATCAGTCTGCTCACTCTTCCAGATTCTCTTAAAGTTACACTCAGTGTAATAGCTGAGGTATCGTAATGCGCATTGGTATGGACAACTTTTCCAGGCATGAATCTTGAAAAACAAGGTTGACCAGAACTCTGCAAAACTATTAACTTTGCAACAAAAGCTGCATATTACATGAGAGAAAAGTACAGTAAAATTCCTTAATTAATACTGAATTTTCTTTGAGGAGACATTTGACTGTTTTAACATTCAGGTATTTGAATGCGGAAGGAAAAATAACAAGAAGTTGGATGCCTTTGTCTGTGGTGGCATAGCAGGAGTCAGAAGTAAAAAGATGTGAAGTCTAAACCAGTCATATGCAGCACTGAAAACTACCTTACTTGGTCTGTGGTGTAGGCCCACAAGCTCTTGAACTCTGAGTGTGGAAATGAGTACCCTTTGTGGTGAGTGTTAACGGTTCACACTTTTATTCTCTGGTCATGTTTTCTGGCAGGTTCTCATTCAGCTGTGAAGATATGACTGAGCTGGAATACCTCTGCATATTGCTTAATGACCCAAATCGTAGATAGCAGAGAGAGAACAGCGAAAGGGAAGATGAGGCAGGAGGGAGAGGAGGTGAAAGGAAGCTCAAAATTCTTAGGGTCAAAGCAATGGTGTTTATAGGGGCAAATGTTGAAGAACACGAAGGAAAGTGCTGGCAATGCAAATAGAATGAAAGAAGATGAGTTGTGCAGAGGAGAAGTTTGATACGTCAAAATGAGATGACCCCACAGTCCAGGATAAAGCCCTAAGGAATGGAGCCACTGATTCCAATTTAGTTCTGCATTATTTCTGCCAGTTAAATGCTACAGTGCCATACTTTACCAGTCTTTAATTTATGGATCCAATAAGAAATTCTGCCTCTTCTTTGAGCTGAGCTGAACAAAGAAGTGGGAAAATGGGGACAGTGACATTATTAGGAAGCAGCCAAAGTGTTCTGCAGAAATAGTAATCACTGCCTGGAAGCCAGAGGGAGAGGACTTAGATACAGGCTGTGAAGTTATTACAGTTTTAAAGGAAATCAGTTACTCAGATAGCTGGTTAGTGGTTAAGTTCTCAAACACAGGGAATGACTACATTTGAACTACAAAAAGGGTGGAATAGAATACTAGTGTGACTTTCGCTGCTTTTACCTGCTCCATCTTGCACAACTGTCAATAGACAGTGAATTATTTTTAGGGCTGTTGCAAAGGTTGTTATCTAGCAAAGAACCCTATCTCTTGGTGTCATGAAATCAAGATCAGCTGTTGTACTGGAGGAGGGTCGTTTTGTCAGTCTTGAGAGCAAGCTTGTATAACTTGTGTTAGAAGCATTGCAGTGGTCCTTTTTTGGGGTGTAAGTTTTAAGTTTGAAGTAAGTAGGTTTGAAGAAATGTTAAGGAAATGTCACTTCTTTTAGTGTTGTAAAGATTTTAATGTCTGAATTATTATTCTTTTTTAGTCCCTCAATATAGATATACCTAAATAGAATACTTCAGTAGAACTGTGACAGAGGGACAAAGAGAGTCGCACACATACCTTGAGAAGCAGAGTATGTGTTTAATGAGTTAGGTTACAGAAATGCAGAGAAACGATCTAATTGCTATGGGGATTTTCAGGTGCAGTCCCACATGACAGAGGACCTGATCTAACAACTCCATGATTCAAAGGGAGAAATCCTGTCACTTTGTGCCGACATTTGTGGCACAGAATCACAGTGCTGTTGAGGCTGGAAGGGCCCTTCTGGGGGTTACCTGGTCCAACCACCTGTGGTTGCTTGAGACTGTGCTCAGGTGGGTTTTAGGTATCTTCCAGAGTGTCTTATCAATGGCTTCTCTGGGCAGGCTGTGCCAGTGCTCAGTCAGTGACTGTGGGAAAGGCTGTAGTGTATCCCTGAGTTTTGTTAGGTATTAGTCAGTCTTGTCCAAAGAAGGAAGACAGTGGCCTGCTTGTAGGGAAAACTTAAGCTGAAATTTTTATATTCTTAAATACCAAATTTAAATGACCACAAGACACATTTTTTTTTTTCTGAACAACAGTCCATTCCTGGAGCGACACAGTTACCTGCAGTTCTGCGCAGTCAATTGGTGAATGTTTGTGCCTTCCTTTATGTTGAAAGGAGAAGGCCTGCATTGCATTGCACAACTTGGTTGCTTTATAATACTCCTGGGAGGAGGTAATGTTTAAATGAGTTATACAGACTGATGTCAAAATGGGCATAACAGAATCTAGAGTGGATGAAATAGGAAATGGAATTTTGAAACTGCATTGAGTTTTTAAAAATCTGTAAAATTGTACCGAAAAAATTGTCCTGTGTTAAACCAACTGTAGTTAATTAGTAGACTGTTCAATTACTACCATTCCAAGTATTTTTCTACCTTGAGTAATTAATTTCTTTGGTGCTTGGAAAAGTCATTTAAAACAAACTTATTTTGAATGAAGTATTTCCCACCCTTACCAAATAAAGAAATGTATTCTTGAACTTTTACTTTTCCACTGTGTTAAGATGATGCTTTAAAGAAATAAACCCTACCTTCTTCTATATGAGAAAATCATAAAGTGGTTTGCGTTGGGACTTTAAAACCCATCCAGATGCAACCCCCCCTGCCATGGGCAGGGACATCTCCCACCAGACCAGGCTGCTCAAGGCCCTATCCAGCTTGGCCTTGAACACTTCCAGGGAGGGGGCGTCCACAGCTTCCCTGGGCAACCTGTGTCAGTATTTCAGCACCCTCATCGTAAAGAATTTCTCCCTAATGTCTGATGTAAACCTTTCCCCTTCCAATTTAAAGCCATTTTCCCTCCTCCTGTCATTACTTGCCCTTTGAAAAAGTTCTCCGAACTTTTCCAGTAGCCCATTCAGGTACTGGGGGGGCCGCTGTGAGGTCTCCGTGGAGCCTTCTCTAAGTTGAACAAGCCCAACTCTCTCAGCTTGTCCTCGTAGCAGAGGTGCTTCAGCCCTCTGATCATCTTTGTGACCCTCCTCTGGACCCATTACAATGGTTCTATATCCTTGTTATGTTGGAGATTCTATAATTGCACACAGTGCTCCAGTTGGGGTCTCCCCCAAGAGCGGGGTAGAGAATCACTGCCTTTCACCTGCTGGCCATACTGCTTTTGATTATGACTGGCCTTTTGGCCTACAGGTACGCATTGTGGGCTCCAGTCAAGCTTCTCATCAACCAGCACCCCCAAGTCCTAGGGCAATTCATTTTGCAGTATTACGTGTTTTCAGATGGTTCTGAGTTATGAACATCCTGAGGTTATAATTAAGTTTTCTCTGTTGTCAAATGTATGTTGTTGGTCTCCTTTTAAACATTTTCTTCCGATTGTAATTGCAGTGGTTTGCTCGTACAGTCATGTGGCATTATATTAGTGCTCAATTCTTCCTCTTTTGTTATTTTCCAGAGACAGTAAATTTACAAAAGTCAAGAAGTTACTGTTGATACAATTTATATTTTACTTATATTATGGCATTTGAAATGTCGCTAATGAAATAGAATGTTCTGAACAGCTTCGCTTCAAAAGAACCGTTACATTCGTGACTGTAGTAGAAAAGGGACGTACGCTCAAGGCTGAAATAAGGGATGCCTTGTATAGCTGAACGTTCTTTATGGAAAGTTCTTATTCAGTCTCCTCACTGATAAATAAATGTTTGTTGTAAATGGTAAAAACTTAAACTCTAAGCATAGGTAAAACTATATATTTTTATGCAGTTCCCTGAACTAACATATCAGGTGAGGCCCATTCCCAAGATAATTCTGCCTGCTCCCAAGCTGTAATCTCTTCCCTTAATGTCCTTCATGCATAGAAATTTTGGCATAGTTTTAATTTTGTCACTTCGTTTCCTTCCCAATGTCCTTCACAGTATATACTCATTTGAACTTGCAGTGGCTAGAAAGGAAGATCCGTAATTGACTAGGCCTTGTTCCTTAGATATTTCAATCCTGTAGAAGTTGTGGTTGTGACATGATAGCGAGCTCCTGTGGATTTTAGTAGTGTGATGGTGGTCAGTAGATCACTTATTTTTTTTGCACCTCTAGAGCTCTTCAGATGAATTTCCCCCACCAGGGGTTTTGTGATCTTCAGTTAATGGATGTGCGCAAGTGTTCCCATTTCTATAGCTGAGTGACTCAGTCTGAAAATAAAGGAGGTCAAAACTGCTGTTCTAGCCAATTCTTCTTTCTCCCCTCATTTCTTCCTAACATGTCAGTAGGTGTTTCTCTGCTCGTAATAGTAAGTTCCTGTGGGATTAGTTGTACTGGGGTAGGGTTGCAGGTATGAAACAAAGTCTGAAATGTGGCAAGGGCAGGTATTTTCACCAAGGACCATATCTTGAACAGTGCTTGTTTTTGTTGATAGCTAAAACTGCTTTCAGCAAGGGAAGTCTGTGAACTTGTATGTCTCCATTTTGGTGACAGTAAGAAATCGTAAAGGTGAAAATTACTTGTCTTCTGATCTTTTAGATACTGTATTTACAGACTTAAAATTTTGACGTAGGTAGTTCTTGCTTATTGCTAACGTGGTTAAGGGTTGGTACCACCATCTCCACAGAGACTATTATGCCTTTCTATTTGATATAAGAACATGCTGTCTGAACTTGCCAATTTCCGTCCACCTACTTGTAACGGAGTTCAGGTCATGAGACTCTAGTCAAACTCTTGTGTTTAATAATGTCCCCTTTTCTGAGATCAGTGCTGGTTTGTGAAATCAGTTTACATTTCTACTGAAGAACAATGGTCTGTGAAAATTTCTTGTTGGATATAATTTTTATTCATATATGTTGACATCGTGGATTGTATATGGCTCACCTCCAAGCAAATGGGTAAGTGCTTGTTAATCACAAACATTGGCTTTTAAAAAAATTTTTTTAATTAAATGAATCAAAATAAGTTATTTGTCAAACTGTGGTTCTTGGAGAAACTAACTCATTGATTCTGCAGTCCAGTGACCTTGCAATAAATTCTGAAACTCTCTTTTCTGGGTCGTTACTGTTGAATTGACTGAGTTAGTCCAACTGACTGTTGTCGATTTGGAAGATGAGGAAGGCCATAGCCTCGTTGTCCTGCTAGTGGACTTGGGAGAGAAAGCATCAATTAAAGCTGAAGTGAAACATCCATGTTTCGGCTGTTCTTTTGTGGGATAATTATGCTTCTGATATTTTTCTACTTTTCTTTTTTTTCTTCTTTTTTTTTTTTAAAGTATGTGTAGTGCAGTTTATCCTCAGATTTGTTATGATATTTTGAGTGTCAGAGGATACTATGAAGTCAAATTGTAAATGAGATCTCCATGCTACTACTGGTGTTTTTTCCATGTGTATGTGTGAGCTTCCTGTTTTTTTTAGGGAGACATGCAAGTGCAGATTTTTTTTAAATAACTTTTGGGTTTATTAAGTTATCTAATTTTCTAGATATCTAGTATGCTGTTGGGAAGCTGCCCTGGAGTAACAAAATACAAGAAATAAAACTTTTAAAGTAATTGGCTCTGCAATTTAGAATTAATAGTGTTTTTTGACTGTGTGATTTAAATATTGGTTTAGCTTTTAATTCAATCACCATGATGTTGCTAAGTGAGATTACTTTGTACTCAGGTTTAATTTCATCAGAAAGAAGACGTATGAAGTAATATCTTACATATGTTGACCCATTCTTACATCTTGAAAAGTAAAGGTACACTGCATTTACAAAGTTGTACAGATAGAACATTAACTCTGATTATCTAGTAAGAATGGAGTTTAGATATTAAGAAAATACAGTACTGAGGGGAAAAAATATTTCTATACAATTTTTACATGATCTAAGTGACAGATGCCTAAATATATAGAGGAACCATGATATCTTTGAGAGACCAGCTGATGCATTAGAATCTTTGCATATAATTTCCCCCAGTATTTAAATATGAGATCATGAAATTCATAATACGTTGTTTTAAATTTAAAAAAGGTGGCCACAATACTTTACCCAGTTTGTAGATGGGCATAGGATGTTACTCGGAATGAAAACAGAAAAAAGATGCCAGGATTTTGAAAAGTTTGCACTTGGATGCTTAACTGATTTTTTTTCTGTGTCTTTAAATGTTGGAGGACAGTTTCACTTTCAGAGCTTACTATGATCTGTATTTGTGTTAAAAATCACGAAATATTTTTTAATGAATGTGTTACAGAAGAGTTAGAGTAATTTTCTGTGCAGGGTTAAGTTGACTTAGCTTATAGTGGTTTCAGGCCAGGAAATGCTTTATTTTATTTCCATTTGTAAAGTCATCTTGATACTTTTATCATGTTACCGGAGGCACCATAACACAAACACAAAAAAAGGAGTCTTTATATGTCATAGTTATTTTGTGAAAGGTTTTTTGTTTGTTTTTTTGAGAGTTTTTTTTCTAAGTAAGATGTTTGAAGATTTAATGAAACATTGTGAAAAAATGTGTGTGCTTGTGGGCCGCCAGCTGTTATCTGGAGCCTTTTGTTTTATTAGTCTTCTAGTTGTACTGAATTTAAACACTGGAGAAAAATGTCAGTGGTCCATCAGTGGGTATTTCTCTGTACAATTTTTAGTTCACAGCTTTTAAAGTACTAGTGAATACACTGTGTAGAGAGGCTTTCTTATTTGTAGCTGTTTGAATGTTTTGGTTTTTTTAATTGAATATATTTTTCTAAAATTATCTTAATGTAAAATGGTGTTTATTTCATCCTGTGTTGTTCTTTTACTGCCCTGCTAGTTGTGGATTCAGTGATGCAGTATAATTTGCAATGTTTTATTTTTCCTTAACTTAGAGCAGGTGGTGAATTGTTACTTTTAAGAAAGCAAAATTGATTGGAGGACTTTTCTACTGATTGTATTTTCTTGCAAGGTTTTGATTGTAAGGGAAACAAGGATTTTCCTTGCTGGCTGAGGTGCCTGATTGTTTCATATCTTACTTCTAAATTTAATCTTCACCAGTAATTGTGCTTCCAGATTTCAGCTTCTGATTCCACGTGTATTCGTTCAGTGGCAGTGCTGGCTTCAGTGTGCCTGGCTGCTTGTCCCATCCTGCTCTGTCTCTTCTGTTGTGCCAACATGCCATCCATTCAGAGAATTTCCCCCCTCTGGCATAGTCAGCAAAAAGCAAAAGGATGGATGTTAAATGTGGAACGTGCTAAACACTCATTAGCAAACAAAGAAAACCAAATTGTCACCGGTAGAGGACAGTGAAGATACAAGAAGATGATGAACCAATTAAATGCCATCTTATAGATGCCTGAAACTCGAGTTGACAGGTGCGAGATCTGTCCTGGTTAAAGGCAGATTCTGTGCCTGTGGAACTGGGCATTTTTCAGGATGTTATGGAATCTGGTACATCACCATGCAGTTTGCCGTTCTCTTCCAATTTGGCACCAAGTGTTTTGTTTGTCTCTTGCCTCACAATTGCTTCTTGCAGTTTGATTTCACCTTCCCAAAAAGGAATTAATTCAAGTTACAGTGCTTGCTGCCTGTAGCATAATGAAGCTCAGCAGTGGGAGTCAGGAAGCTGAGTTGAAGTGCAGTGTGTCTTCGAAGAAGGATGGAAGTTAGCAATGTAGGCTAGTGAACTATTCGGTTTGTAGGAAGGCATAAACAGTGAGGCCAGGGAAGTTGAGCTGCTGAGGCTGGGTGCTAACTTTTCTTTTCTTTTGGTGTGGTCAGTCCAGAAAGTTGCTGTGAGCAACATTGAAAGGCAGAACTTGTGTGTTTTTCTGGCTTTCATGGAATCCATACGCAAATTTCATATATTTGAAAATACTCCTGTCAAATCCTGGTTTAGTTATGATGCGTAGGTGGAGGTGTTAGAAAAGGGATGTTAAGGATAAATAGAAGTAAACAATTAATGAGTAATTTGTTGCAGTGAAAGGGGAAGAAGCATTTCAGCTAGGTAATCTTTGTGTGAGGGTGATTTCTAGCTTCATTGTGTATGAAAACTGGTGTATATGTTAGAAGAGTGAAACTGATAGTGTCTGTCGGCGCTGTAAGCTGGGAGACAGAGGCTGACTGAGGTAAATACTTTGAAGCCATTAACTACATGAAAAACTCGCATTGTTTTTGCAGGAGGAGAGACTTCAGCATGCAAACCTTCATCTGTTCGGCTTGCACCATCGTTTTCATTCCATGCTGCTGGCCTTCAGATGGCTGGACAGATGTCCCATTCGCATCAGCAGTACAGTGATCGTCGGCAGCAGAACATAAATGACCAACAGGTTTCTGCCTTATCGTATGCTGACCAGATTCAGCAACCTCTAACATTAACAAACCAGGTAAGTGATAACAAAAAAAAGTAATTTTAGATCTAATAAATCTAGTAATTCTTTCTCTAAATATATTATACACTCATAAATGACAGGATCAGGGCATATGTTTTTGTGGGTTTTTTAAACTAATTAACTCCTGTCTCTTCAAGGATGGGTGGATGAGTAAGTTTCTGGAAGTTGTTTTTAAACATTTATCATAATTATTCTGTTTCTGATATTTTTGAGATGAGAGGTGACAAAGATTGTACAAGTGGAGAGTTGGAAAGACAGTTGAATAATAGCTTTTTTTTCTTTTATTAGGGCTGTTTGATGTTACAGTGTGATTGCTCTATTATTTGTTCTAATGGACAGCGTTCTGATCCAGAGTCACTGGCTAGTGTATTTGGGACACAGGGGTTTGCACAAAATACACATTTTATTAAGGAAGATACGCTTTTTTCTATTAAAAAAAGAAAAAGCAAAATCTAAATCTATGCTCTCATTGAGATTTTACTGCTGCTAATTTACTGCTTATTATTACAAGGTGGTAAAACGAACACATAGATTAAAATGAAGCATTTTTTAAGCTGTCAAGATCAGTGTTTCTTCCTTACTGCTTTTGAGCTGCTAGAACTGCTTGAAGAAGCTTCGTGACTCATACTGCTAGGTTGCTAGCCGTAAGAGCCAGTATTGCCCCATGTAAGGGAGAATTCTGTTGCTTTCTTAAAATTGGCACAGCCCAGTTGTGGAGAAGTGAATGCAGATAGGTTTAAGAGGTTAAAATCCAGAAGTTTGTAAATCAGAGCTTCAAAATGTGGTGCAGGCTGATGAGGGATATTCCACTTAGAGGATCAAGAGTGAAGTCTTCTGCTGCTACCAGATTCAGGTCTTTTCATGGGTTCAAGATTGCTTCGATAGCACCTCTTGATGGTACTGTATTTTTCTCTGTTGGTATTGCTCTGTAGGAGGGCACTTATGTAGAAAGAGGGAAAGATTAGGGGGTATCAGAATGGTCGAACTAAGTGCCAGGATATCCGATACTAGTATTTGGAGGTCTGTAGGGACTGGTGCTCTGTGAAGAATGGCAAAGTGAACAGAGCTGGGAAAGTATGTTCTTACTTTCATGAGACCACTCAACAGGAGGAGTAAATCTGCTCATATGTAGTAGTACTTACCTTGAGAAATCTACAAAGATATTTTATGTGATTTTTTTCAGCTTAGAGCTCCCCCAAACCTCCACAGTGAGGTTAGTGAATCAGTTTGCCAGTTAAGAAAAGTTGCTATGGTCTTTAGACTTTTCAAGGTACTTACCTAGGTGTTACAATCTGGCATCGCATTTGTGAGCTTTAGTGTAGGATAGTTGTTCATGTTTGCGGACCAAAAAGCAAAATCAAGGAACTTTAATATATGAGACCATCCATGGCTGTTTGTGGTCACAGTGGCTTTATAATGGTAGCTGTCTTAGCACCATTAACACTCATTTAAAATTAATGTTTTACATTTCCAGTTCCATCTTGTTTTTTTTTTTTTTACATTGTATCTTGCCTTTCTGTTTTACTGTACTTGCATTGTTGAAGTCCTTATAACCCTCTGCCTAAGCAGCTCAGAATTGTTATTCCTTTATCCTTTGTGAGCTGCTTTCAAGCACCCTTGGCTTTGGTGAGCAACTTCTTGAAGTCTTTTGACTACTTGTCGTTTGTGACTCTTTCCTCTTAGTTCTTGTGCTTTTTGTATTGACAAGTTTTTATAAAGAGTTCTCACCAGATTCCAGATTGGTGTGGAGGTTCTGTATGAACCTTGGTTGGAGAGCCCCAGTGGCTTTTTGCTGTTGCACTGCACTTCGGGTTAATCTTATCTGCAAAACCAAATCCAGCTAACATCTTTATGCTAGTAAGTTAGATCGTCTGCTCTAGACCTTGTCTCTGTGCAAAAAAAAAAATGTTCTTTCTCTTTCAGTAGGCCTTTTGTCAACTCTAGTTCATCCTAATAGTAATAACAACAACTCTTACTCTTTTTTTTCTTATAAAAGCCATGACTATTATTGAAAGCTTTGTGCCATCATACATTACTCCATTGCTGTGCACTACCATCCTGCCTTTTGCTCCAGATGTAATCTGCATGCGGTCTGCATTTTCATGTCTAAATCCGTCTTACAGGTTCTTTCTTGATGACATTTCTACAGGAATCCTTTTTATTCAAGGTATTGCCTTGAATATGCTGCAACTTGTTTCTCTCTATCCTTGATAAAAGCAGTTCTGTCCTATCTATGTCAGTTCTGAAAAACTCTTGCAGAGATCGTTCTTTGAGCCTGAGCCATCCTTGTGTCGTTCCTTAATTTCTCTGTTAGAATCCTACCACTAGTTCTTCCTGTTGTTATGTGCTTGTATGTTTATTAAAGCTTCTAACAGTGGACCAAAGCTTTTAGTAACGGCAAATGCTTCTCAGTCACGTAAGGTGACGTAGTTCTATGTTTTCAGATACAGATGGTTGAGAAACTCATGTTTTTGTCCTGACCAGCAGAAGGAATAGCCTGAATGTCTGTTGTTGTAGAAAGCTTTATAGATTGGTGGAGTATAGCCACTAAAAATAGGAGGAAGAAAAAGATGACTTTTGGCAGATACAAGAAGTGTAATTCTGAAAAGGATGGATCCTTCTAATGCAACATCTTGCATCCAGTCAAACAGACAAGAAGTTAGGTCTCTGAGCTTTAGTTTTGCAGAATTTTCTGAATGCAACACTGGTTATCAGCAGCCCAGACAGAATCACAGAATCATTTGAGTTGGAAAAGGTCTTTAAGGTCATAGAGTCCAACTGTAAACCCGGCACTGCCAACTCCACCACTAAACCTTATGTCCCTAAGCACCACATCTGCACGTTTCAGTCCCTCCATTGGGTCAGCTTTGCTGCTACCCTTTTCAACAGCTGAAAAGTAGCCGGTTTTGGTCCAAGTGCCCAACAGTTGATTAATAGCGAATTGCTAGGCCCCTTGCTCCATTTCCTTGTTGATTCAGTAGTCAGAAGGGTCAATGAAGTGGGAATCTCCCAGGCTCGGCCGTGGCTGTGCCGGGACCGCCAGGCAAAATTCTTTCCCTTGCTCCAGCTACCATCTGCTGGCCGCAGAACCGCACTGCATCGCCCACTGCGCTGCCAGGAGGCGGTACAACAGGCCTTCCTTGGAGTTAACTCGCTTCTTACCACTCAGCATCTCGAATAATTTGCAGACCGGCGCAGTATATTTTTGAGTGCATCTTACCTTGAGGGAAAAGAGAATTACAAGGTTTAATTTCTTGATTGCTACATTTGCTGAACATTATGAACAGTGTTTTGTCCACATCCAGACAAAATTGCTTTAAAATAAAACCGAGGACAAAGTATCAGCTTTTAAGAGACTGAAGTTTTATAGAAATAAAAAATATCAAGTAGTCCCTCTCTGAAAATATTTTTTTCAGGCTGCAACAAGATACATACAAATACTGCTTGTCAGTTGCTGAGAATAGTTGTTAAGTTTTAGCATGTAGAACAGCAGCATTTTCCGTAAATGATGTCATTTTGATAAGTAGCAAAGATGATCTGCCTCAGTGTGGGTTTTTTTCAGGTTATTTTGGTTTCTTTCTTTTTACTGAGGACTGACTCGTTTTTGGAGGAGTATTGTCTTGTTAAAGTTCCCGTAATGATTTTCATTCATAACCAAATGATGGTGAGGCTAGGCCTTGAATATTAATTTATTGGTTTTTTTCCCAGTCTGTTGTTCTTGGTTTTTGATTTGTAATAACTTGCAGACCTTATTCTGGTTTTCTGTGAATTTTTGCAGCTGCAAATTAAAGCTTAGGCAACAGTCAAGATAATTTATATTAAAGTTATAAAAAATATGTGTATTTATATCAAATGTTATTGTTAAAATATTATTTATATAATTTTCTCTTACACCTATTGCTGTATGGCCATTTTGAGCGAAACTTATTCATCTCATTGTTGGCAAGAAACAAATAACAGGAAGATAAAAAGCCAACAACGCTGCTTTGGTTTTCACTCATTTATGAGGTTTTAAATTACAGTTAAAAACTTCCAGTTCTGTTCCTTTTAATTTTCTTTTTTCTTCAGTAGTTAGACTTAAGGCTTTTGTTTCCCAAAAACTCCTGGATTTTTAGAGTTTAAATCTGTAATTCACCAAGTGCTGGGCCTGCTGATGAGGTTGTCCTGCTCTCAGTTGTGTGGTCTTACCTTTTTGACAAGCTCCAGGGTCAGATTCAGGAAATCAGTAGGAACATGTGGCCTGGAGTGAGCAGAAAAGATTAGATCTGTGGGACCTTTCTCCTTTAGCAGTAACAAACAGTAATATTTCTTTGTCCTGTTTCAGCTGGTTGCATCTTGAGAGATCAACATAGCTTGACGTGAATATAAGATAAAAGCCTAAAAGTTTTCACAACTTAAAACGAGCATTTATTTTGTGCTGTGTTAATATTTATCTTCATGGTGGATTCTCAGCTTGCCTGAAACTTTTTTTCAGTTAAATACAAAAGCTTAGAAAATTGATTTACCTGATAAACAAGTTGAAATGAGATTCCTGGGTAGATTTTGCTAACAAGTTCCAATAGTTCAGCTTTCATGAAGTACTTGGCATTCAAAAGCTAGACTGACTGCTAAACGTCTTTCTCTTTTTATGTATCCAAGATCACTTACCCCTTGCGGAATTCTAGGTTTTCCTGACCAGATGTTGGCCAGCAATTTTATTGATTGCAATAGATCATTGCAAAGTGTTCTAACAGGCAATAGCAAATCCTTAGTTCAGTTACTTCAGCTACCTATTCAGCAGCGTTGTTATTGGTGATTGTCAGACTTCACCAGACTCTGTCATGAATGTGAGCATGCAACTCATGGCATACTCCTGGATAAACTGGCAGCCCGTGGCTTGGACAGGTGCACTCTCAGCTGGGTTAAGAATTGGCTGGATGGCCGGGCCCAGAGAGTGCTGGTGAATGGGACTGCGTCCAGCTGGCGGCCAGTCGCCAATGGTGTCCCCCAGGGATCTGTGTTAGGTCCGGTTCTGTTTTAACATCTTCATTGATGATTTAGATGAGGGGATTGAGTCCATCATAAGCAAATTTGCAGATGACACCAAGTTGGGAGGAAGTGTCAACCTGCCAGAAGGCAGGAGGGCTCTGCAGAGGGACCTTGATAGGCTGGAGAGATGGGCTGAGTCCAACGGGATGAAGTTCAACAAGGCCAAGTGCCGGGTCCTGCACTTTGGCCACAACAACCCCATGCAGCATTACAGGCTGGGGACAGAGTGGCTGGAGAGCAGTCAGGTGGAAAGGGACCTGGGGGTACTGATTGACAGGAGGCTAAACATGAGCCAGCAGTGTGCCCAGGTGGCCAAGAAGGCCAATGGCATCCTGGCCTGCATCAAGAACGGTGTGGCCAGCAGGGCAAGGGAAGTGATCCTTGTACTCGACATTGGTGAGGCCACACCTTGAGTATTGTGTTCAGTTCAGGGCCCCCCAGTACAAGAAAGATATTGAGGTGCTGGAGCGGATCCAGAGAAGAGCGACGAAACTGGTGAAGCACAAGTCCTATGAAGAGAGGCTGAGGGAGCTGGGGTTGTTTAGCCTGGAGAAGAGGAGGCTCAGGGGTGACCTCATTGCTCTCTACAACTATCTAAAAGGAGATTGTAGACAGGTGGGGGTCGGGCTCTTCTCCCAGGCAGCCAGCAAGAGAACAAGAGGGCACGAGCTTAGACTCTGCCAGGGAAGGTTTAGGCTGGATATCAGGAAAACGTTCTTCACAGAACGAGTAATCAGCATTGGAATGGCCTGCCCAGAGAGGTGGTGGATTCACCATCCCTGGAGGTTTTTAAAATAAAACTGGATGTGGCACTTAGTGCCATGATCTAGTAATCATGAGGATATTGGACAAAGGGTTGGACTTGATGATCTTGGAGGTCTCTTCCAACCCAGATGATTATATGATTCTATGTCAGTAAAGCATTTCTTTCACTTTCCATCTTTCTTGGATGTTTTTTAGAAATATAAGTTTATGCTCTGTCAACAAGAATTTCAGAGTAGGGGTTTTTCATTCTCTTACTTACCCTGCTCACCTTTTTTAAAAAAGGTTGGGCTGAATCGGAAAAGCTAAGTCTTGGCAGCTGACCCTTATTTCCTTGCTAGTTATGTTGGTTTATTTATTTAACTTTAAACGTACCCGTTTCTTACTATTACTTTTATTTGGCAACCTTACTGACCTTGGAAAGGGAGCCAGAATAGGAGAGAAGCAGTCAGAGAACGCAAGTCAGTGAATAAAGTAATTGGACTGAAGTTTGTCCCTACTTGCATGTAGTTCTGTCTCTGAGTATAATAAAGTCCTGAATTTCTCTTGTTTTGTTCTCTGGCACGTATATTTTTTCTCTGTGGTGATTTTTCTAAAAATCTGGAATTTGTTGTGTATTTTGAGGAAGTGTTACTATAGTTCTTTGTTATGGCAAGTAAATATTTTTTTTTATTGACCATCTGGAGACACCATCGATTATGCGGCTACCAACTGTGATATGGGATTAGCGTTGACTTTCTATCTTATATTACACTGATGCAAGAAGGGTTTTGAGTAGCCAGAGACACAGGAGGTGAGCCTGGTCCATTCGGTTCTTTAATACAAGGGTCTGTTAAATAGGTTGTTACAATTGAAATTTTTGCTTAAAGTTAGCTTTGTAATATATAAATCTTCATTTTTTTGTTCTTTTCGTAAAAAGGAAAATGTACTATAGTCAATTTTTTTAATGAATGTGGATGGTGATGGATCTTTATTTTTAAAAAAAAATAACTTGAACAAAAGCACTCCATTGGTAGAATATGTGTATATCTGCTCAGAATTTCCCATAATCAACAAAATGCATTTAGTAAGGAACAGCGCCATCTGTTTTTTAGGTAGCAAAGCATATGTCCAAGGAAAGAGAAATTTGTGATCTGTTCATTCATTAAACCTCAAAGACTACGTGAGTTAAGATAACATACCTGAGTTAAAAGTCAGCGTTTCCTCAAAACATTATTTCTCAGATGTGTTTAGTACACATAAGTGAGGCTTTTGGTTGCCTTTTTTCTGGTTATTTAATTCTTCTTCGTTTAGACTAGTTACTGGGTATTTCTCAGCACTGTTGTGTGTTTGGTAAGAAAATGAAATGTCAGTTCCTTACTTGCAGTGTAATTTTCATCATGGTGCTATCCTAGGTTTCTTTAGAGGCATGAGTGTGGACTGGTCAGAATATGATAGGTACTTACTGACATATATAATTGTGAAGAAACTGCTTTCTTGTCTCTCAGTCTTGAAGTACAAGCACGTCTTCTGATGTGTGTTCTGTCTTTGGGAAGGTCTGAGGTTGCAGTGTTGCTATCTGGCCACCAGATAGAGACTGAAGCTTGTGCAATAGGGTTGTTCTTTTTCTTTGCTTTTTTTTGTGGTTCAGCATTGTTTGAAGCCGAGAGGAAAGATCTGTATTACCCTAATGATAAAGAATTTGAGTGCTGTTGTATAATATCGATAATGACCACATTGTTCCATAGTTTTCCATCACCAGAAAGAAGGGAGCAAGAGGCTGGTAAAGAATCTTGGAATAAGAAGAGAATGGTACAAATTTTGCAATATAAGAGAGGGAAGAAGAAAACGTCAATTCTTTCTCTTCTCCCACCCAAAACTTAATGAACCCAGGACTGCAAAATAATACCTGTTAAAAAGTTAAAGTAACAGTGTGTCCTCAGAAAACTGTCACTGTCTAATCAGGAGTGTCAAACTCACGGCTCCTGAAGCATAACGCGTGTCACATGCTGCATACGTGACTGGCGCTGGCAGGAGAGTAGGGGCAAGGAGCTTGGTGCTGCCACCAGGTAGAAACAAGGTGCCGGGCTGGGTAAAACAAGGTGAAGGTCTGGATTCGGCCCGGGGACAGTGAGATTGATGCCCCTGGTGTAAATGCAAAGTTAATTAAAAACACAGTTTTCAACCAAGATACTGGCTGCAATCAACATAGGAGTAGCCTGCAGGATTATAATTATTTATGATTAGGGACCAGCAACAAATTAGATTTTTTTTCATCAAGCCACTTATTTCAGAGTTGATATTAGGAAAAAAAAAAGTAAATAAGTAAACTTGACTTGTAAATTGGAACATAAACGTGAATGCTTGTCCTACAAATTTGCTTGATCATCTATGGAGTTCTTCCACACGGAGACTCTTCTCTCAAAACTCCTAACCTGCAGTAACAGAGACCCCATGCTGGTTATGTCAGTGTAGGGCAGAGAATGGTCCCTGCCAGTGTTCGTGCACTGTAAGCATGGATTCTTTTGCCAACCTGTAATGCATTTGGTACCTGTTTGGAGTCCCAGCTTCACACAGATGCAGTAAGCTTCCTGACAGTTTCTTACTTTCCTTCCTCTCTAGCTCTTGTTCGTTCATGCTCTTTCTTGCTCTTTCACCCTTTCTCATGCTCTTTTCCCCCCCCCTGTGCTGTCTGCGCATCTACCAGAGGAGATGGTGAGCTTAGCTTTTCTAGTATAGTTGCTTGGGTACCTGAGTTCAGGTCCAATTTCAGCAGAACAAACTCCCTTTATCACTTCTTTTGGCAAGAATGTTTTTGGGTCACTTTAAATTTTTTTTTTTAGCTTGGTCATTGGGCAGAAAATGAGCTATTTGCACAGCGACCACTCTTAAGTATTAAGTAAGAGCATGAAAGACAGAACAATTACGCTTCTGCAGTCCATTTATTAGTTCAGAAATACTGATAACAAAAATCAGTTTCATCATTTTTCTTGACAGTTTATGCTCTTTCCTCAGCTCTGTGGGAGGCTGCATATCAGTTTAGCCATAACAGGAGGCAGCAGATGAGATGAAACACTTGGAGGTGATGAGAGTTATGAACGTGAGCATATTTCATGCCAGGAGATGAGATAATACGAGATAAAGAGTTGTGAGGCAAAGTGCAGTGGCGCTTGGTCGCCAAACCCTCTTTAATAATGAGGAAGGAAGTAGGAGAAGCTGTAGCATATAAAGAACTATGCATTCTTCTAATGGAATTTCTTAAACTTGCTCTGTGGTTTTCTGTCATTGAGAAGAGAGAGAATGGAGAGAGGCAGGCTGTGGGACCAGTTACACTAATGTTGTCACTCTGTCCTAGCTTCCCACTTGACACTCTCACTGGGTGAGACAAGACAAGTTGCCAGAGCTTGTCTGGTAGTGCAGTTGTGCTGTGAAGTGTCTGCTGAGCAGGTAGTCAGCTGTAGCCAAAGGAAATGGTTTGTGACTTAGTTCTGTCTTCTCTTTACTGGGAATACTACTTGCCTCTAGCTTGCCATTTGGAGCTTTCCTGTTTGAAGAACTTTATCTTCTGAGATTTCAAACAAGTCTTAAAGAGACATAGAAGTTGATTAGTAGATGCAGAATTTACATGGCGTGTGTGCAAAGAAAAAGAAAGAGGCACGTGAATGACTTCTATCACATACAAGTCTTGTTTCTTCAAGAACTCAATTAAAAATACAACCTGCTGTTGAAGATGGTTTTGTTCTAAATGTATTCAGTTTTAGGAAGCGCAAATGAGGAAAATAACTACCTTTTCAGGGATTTTGTTTTAGAACTTTAAAAGTAGATATGGTGCTCATGTACATGCTGTAGGTTTCTTTAGCTTTTCTTTGTGTTTTAGGTTTAGATTTAAGCCTGGCTATTGCAAAGCATGGTAGACCTGTTTGGTTTTGTTTTTTTTTGTTTTGTTTTGTTTTGTTTTTTTTTTTTTTTGTTTGTTTGGTTGGTTTTTTTTGTTTTGTTTTTAAATTTGGAATGTTATGCAGTTTGATTGTGGCAAACTGTGGCAGTTCTTCAGTAGTTACCAGTGTTAAATTCTGTTCATGCTTTTAATGCAGCTATACATTAAATATAGTTACAGTTCCATGTATCAGTTCTGAGGTAGAGGAGTAATGTCGGCAAGAATCTCTGTTGTCAAAGAAGCTGTATTTTTAACTGAGGAGAAATCTGTTTATAAGAATTAAGCCTGTTGGGCATAATGGGAGGAGAAGCAGCAATCTTGAGATTTATTTATTTATTGACTTAATTCTTTAAATATATTAACAATTAACTGTTAATTTATTTTGACTCCTGTATTTGTTTTTTTCTTTTTTAAATTTCAGCTTAAAGAAAAATATACTGCAATGGAATAGTTCATGTCTGTGAGGAATATTACAATTTGGTGTAGTCGTTATCTCTTTAGGCCTAGAGTTTTTTTCTAAATTATAATGTGGTCTTATTACAGAGGCGGATGCCCCAAACTTTCCGTGATCCAGCCACTGCTCCTTTGAGGAAACTCTCCGTAGATTTGATCAAAACATACAAGCATATTAATGAGGTAATGGCTCTGGCTATCTCTGTAATTGTGTGTCTTCGTGAAGTTTTCGTTTATAATACATCATTAAGTATATTTTCTACAAACAATCTCTTGGAGAGATAAGAAAAATCAAGCCTTCTATCTGTTGTTCACATCTCATTTGAGATCATTGATGTGATGATTCTGCTTTCTGTCCAGCCGCCAGGAAATTTTTTATCCATGAGTTGATTTTCTGTTGTTTTATAAACAAATGTTGAGCTTTTCTGTTATATGAGAAGGAAATATGACTGGCACAAACACTTTTTCAGGTCATCCTGTAAATCTTTATGAATGTGTGTAAGCTTTTAAGGAAAATAAATAGTGCTTTCCCTAATTTATTTGATGAAATATTATTGGCAAATTACAACAGTGTGGGTAGTATAGGAAATCATCAGTTAGTTTCTGTCTGTTTGGCAGTTGTTTTCAGGCTACTTAACCATTTTGAATTCTGCTGTGTGTATAATGTACTGTGATTTATCTTTTCTTTTTGTACCTGTGAACTCTAGGGAACAGTGTAATTAGTCCATTTATTTATATCTACTTTCTGAATTTTTTATTCATCAAGACTTTTTTGGTATAATGACTTCAAATAGGGTGATAGCAGGAGAGAAGTATGTTTTTTCAGCAGTAGAAGTTGCGTTTTAAAGTCACATGTTTAGGTACAATGATTATAAAAGCTGATTCTATGCTTTAGTGAACTGGTGTTATAAAAAGTCATCTTCTAAGCAATATACTTTTCACATTTAGGTTTACTATGCAAAAAAAAAACGGCGGCATCAGCAGGGCCAAGGAGATGATTCCAGTCACAAAAAGGAGCGAAAAGTTTACAATGATGGCTATGATGATGACAACTATGACTATATTGTAAAAAATGGGGAGAAGTGGATGGATCGTTATGAAATTGACTCTTTAATAGGCAAAGGATCCTTTGGACAGGTAATGTGTATTTACTGAGCAACATGTAATTCATTTCAATCATAATATGGATTTCATTTGAGGTGGTATTTCTGTTTCATTTTTAAACTCAGCTCTTTTCTTAATCCTGTTTTACTGAGTGTGTGCTCAGGGCACTTGGAGTGTTTGCGCTGTTTATTGTTACTGTGGGTAACGTTTTAGTGTACTTCAATATGTAGATCAGATAACACATTTTGCAATGAGTAAATTTTCAGCCTTCTGCCATCAGTTCACATTTTTAGCTATTTTTTTTCTAATTAAAACAACAGCCTATTGCAAATAATTACCTGTTAACATTTGATTTGACTCTTTGTAGCTATAGCCAAGGCTTGAGAAAACAGCTAGAAGAAGGCTGGAGCTTTTCTTTTATTGTTTTTGTTAGTTTCTCTTGGATTTTGCCAGTTGTATTGTTTTTGATGATTTGGTAATGGAACTTGGATATAATACTTGCTTTAGTGAAGCTCAGTGAAGCCTCAATTCTGTTTTGCACTATCATTGCAATAGATGTCACATTATCAATTGTGGCTTTATTGTAGTAGCAAGTAAGAAAAGAAATTCAAGATAAGAAATGTAACTGGAAAGAACAAAAGTTTTAAAAATATTTTCTCTGAATTCAGCAGGTGAAGAAAGTTTAGAAAGTGAGTGTTCCTGTATTTAAAAAATTTGAGTTGAGAGATTTACTGACTTTTCTCTTCCAGGTTGTAAAGGCTTATGATCGAGTGGAACAGGAGTGGGTGGCTATCAAAATAATAAAAAACAAGAAGGCTTTCTTAAACCAAGCACAGATTGAAGTGCGACTGCTTGAGCTTATGAACAAACATGACACTGAGATGAAGTACTATATAGGTATTTGAAATTACTCTTGATTTTTATTTAATCAAATTAGTAATATTGTAGATCTTGCTATGTAGTGTGGGATACTGCAGCTAATGCTTCTGATTCTAAAGAAATGAAAAAGATAGTACAACCTTTAACGTTCTTAGTGTGCATTATCTGTTTGCTCTGCAACAGGACCAGATCCAGAAGAAGAATATAAAATTATTTTGTATAACAGACTTATTGCTTTGTAGCATTAACATTTCCTGTAGAGTTTTCTTTTTCTGGTTGGTAATATGGACACCTGAAGAAGTTGGCATGAATCAGTTTTTCCACAGAAGCTGTGACCTGTGGTAGTTTATACCTGTTTGAGTGCTTTGAATATATCTTAAATTATCTTAGAACTGTTAGGGGTAAAAATGTGCATATTTAATGTACAGCAGTTTTATGACTAGCTTAATCATTATTTTTTTGATTATGTATATTTAAAAAGCTCAAAATTTTTTATAACATACCTGAGATAAGACTTGTGTAAATGTTAAGACTTGCCCATTTAGAACTCAGAAAATATTTTAAAACTTCTATTTTTCACTGTTCCTGTAGATTGGAATGCTGTTGCATTAATTGATCATAGTAATGCTTCTCGAACTTTATAATAATGATGACATTAGCTCATATAAAAAAGTTTATTAAATCCTATCTATTCTTTGAAGTGGACAATTGGGAGAAAAAGATGGAAAGAAAGCAGTAATGTGTTGTAAAGAGAGATGGAGAGGTATGAAAAAGTGATTAAGGAAAATGAACTGCATTCAAGCATCCTTTTTTTAGCTTATAGAAGCTAACTGTGCTTTCCTAATTTGCATGTATATACTGGATTACTAATTTTTTTTCTGTGTTTTAGAAAGAAACCTTTGAAATTCTTTTAATGTCCATTGTTAATGTCCTTGTTTTATAGAATATTACCTTTAGAATATACTTTATATATTCAGTTTAAAAGGTTTTAAGGTATTTTTAACTTAAATTTATTAGTAGCATGCTTTTATAAAACAAAACCTAAAATTGACATCATTTGACATCAAAAAGGCATTTCAAGAGCCTTAAAGACATGACCAGTTTCGGATTAATAGACAGCAAATAAAGGCGCTATAGGCTTCATCACATAAGCTCTTGGAATTTTAAATTTTTAGAGGACCTATTTATAACATCAGGTAAAATGAAATGGACCAAACCATCATCATATAATCGCCCGCTGTGAGTTAAGGCAGGATGGCTTTATATAGAGAGCAGTGCTGAAAGGAAAAAACAGGAAGAAAAAAGTTCTGATGATTTTGAACAGCTGAGAGATAACATGTACTGCCTTTGCCTAGCCAGGTAATTTTAGGCTTGTTTCAAAATTTGTGTGGGTATATTTGAGTAGTTTCCATTTTATTTAACGTAGTGTATAATGAACATAACAATATCAGTAAAGATGAAAAAACCCCAAAGAGATAATGTTTTGAATAAATTCCTTGTATTGCATGCTCTGCAAAAAGTGACAGGACGGTGCGAGATCTGTGATCTCGAGGGACTTCACTGCAAAATACATATAAGTATAGAAACTGTTGCTTATGAACATAATTTTGCAGCAAGACTTAATTGAAGTATTCAGTATGTTATTGTAAAAAGTTGTCTGTAGGACACTTGGATCCTTCAGCCTTGCATAGGCTTTTGGATACATGGTAATGAGAATAGCTCAGTTAAGGCTGAAAGCATTGCAAGTGTTAGGATATACTATGTGATGGAATATGTGAACTTCAGGGAGAACGCACTAAATATATTGTAGCCTGATTTTTAAGGACATAAAGTTTAACTGCTTATGCTTCTGTTAGATCTCTTCTAGTACCTTCAGACCTTCGGACTGGTCTCCTTCAAATTTAACACAAGTGTAAGAATGCATTAGAGTCTTCAAGTTTTGTGAAAATCGGTGGCAGAGTGGAGGAAAAATGTTCAAATGTCAAGTTTTCACTGAAGGGAAGATGTGGCAAATTCAGCTTTTACCCTGACCTTTTTGAGCTGTGTGATGGTTGCAAGTGTTAGTGGCTGGTCAGTAGAATGCTGGTAGTTACAAATCAGGTGGAGTTAAGTGGTGTTTCTTGCCAGGTTGGCAGGCACAGCAAGGTTAGGTGGTGTGGGGAAAGAGTGGAATTAAGTGTAGAAAGATCACAAGGATGTGAAAAGGTGCTGGTGCGTTCATGGTGGGAGGATGTTGAGAATATGGCAAAGATCAGAAAATACGAAAGATTCAGAGCATGATGCATTGCAAGAATGGCATCAGGGTAGAAGCAAATGGTATTGTTACAGATAAGTTGTAAGGGACACATGAAGAACTGGATTTTCATAATGGAGAGGAAAAATCCATAGGAGACCAAGTAATGACCTTAACTGAAAGTCTGAATACTTACTGTGCTAATATTGCTTCAAGATTTTATTATGACAGAAAAGGGAGTGTGTTGCTGTTTATCTGAAGGCTCGAGTATTTTTCCTATTTTGATTTTCTTTTACTTGTGGCAGCCAACCCGAATGATTGACAGACCGGTAAACTTCCTTGCCTCTAAACAGATAATGTGATGAATTTTTCACCTAATTCATGAAACAGATTGTTTGGATTTGGTCTTGATTGGTTGCTTTCATTAATTTAGATAATACCTCATTTAAATTAATATAATATCTTTGGGATATTGATCAATTTTATTAATTGAAGTAATCAATTGAAGGCCAGGCTTATAAATTGCAGTAATGTCTTAATATTTTAAATTCATCTGACATTCACATATTTTCTCTATAAATGTAAGGGAAATTTCTAATAAATAATTCAGTCTAAAGTGTGATATCTGCTTTACTGTTGAAAATTATGTACTTTATTCTAATCTGCTTGGATTTGAATAATATTTTAGCTTTAGGAGAGTGGAGAAATGATCTGCAAAAGATCAAAAGCATTGTGACAAAGGTTGTGTTACATAATTTGCACTTTTATTTGGTTTTTTTCTGACATTCTTATTTACCCACAAATATGTTTGCCTGTGCTAATAGAGGAGTGATAGCTTATTTTGAAAAAAATCTATTAAATAATTTTTCATTAATGGAGCTTTACTGAGGTAACCTGCAGATGTTCAAAATGTCTTCTTGTACTTTAGGCCTAGACCTAGATCTAGGGAAAAAACAAATGTGACACTGTATTATCTTACTTACAGGTGAGCTTCCTACATATTGATGAAAATATTTAAGCATTATGTTGTAATTAGTAGTTAATAGTTCCCACACAGGATGTCTGTTAATTATTTTCTTCCCCTTTTTAAAGTGCATTTGAAGCGGCACTTCATGTTCCGAAACCATCTCTGCTTAGTGTTTGAAATGCTGTCCTACAATCTGTATGACCTGTTGCGGAACACCAACTTCAGAGGTGTCTCATTGAACCTGACACGAAAATTTGCACAGCAAATGTGCACTGCACTGCTTTTTCTGGCGACTCCTGAACTTAGTATCATTCACTGTGACCTGAAACCTGAGAATATCCTGCTCTGCAACCCCAAACGAAGTGCTATCAAGATTGTTGACTTTGGCAGTTCGTGTCAGCTTGGACAGAGGGTGAGTATTAGTAAAACTTCTAATTGTGCTGCTGTTGGATACGTATGGAACGTAATATTTTTAAGTCTTAATACCTAGAGAGCTAATTTAAACTTCATTAATAAAGGTTAGTGCCACAGTACTTAAACTTTCACCATAGTGATAAGCTTTCCATCTTTCTTTTTTCCTTGGTTATGTTTTTATGCTATGTTAGTGCAGAATGCGTCAGCGCTTGATTGTACAATTCTGCAGTGCTATTAAATAAATTGTTATTTTGTTTTTTCCGTATGTATTAATGGTTCCACTTTAGAATGTCCTCTATTTAGTGTGCCTTGGAGAGGCGAAGATATTTTAGAGTCAAGACAGTGCAGTAGCTGGCTCTTAGAGATACCGGTTATGACTAACCCATTTTTACAAACACTTTAGCAACTGTGGAAAGTCTGAATTGGGTTTTAGTGGTGATATAGTTTTGATAAACTAGAGACTTTGCAGGCTGTGGTGAAGGAAGTCAATAGGAGGTAAAATGAGATCTAGCTTGTTTAGGTCAATAATAACATAATTTTGAGATGTTAAGAAGCACAAACACAAAAGCCAAGGGTAATTCCTCATTAAAGTTAACTTAAAAAATGATGAGGAAATATCACTGCCTTTGTGGAAGGTGCTGGATAAAATTGAACGTTGCTTAGAATATAAAGTAGGATTCTATTAAGGTTGGTTTTTTTGTGCAGTTTTTCATTAAGAATTTTGAGATGTTTTTGTTAAAATTTTTTTCATTACATTTTATTTCTTTCTTTTTTTTTTTGAATATGCCTGCGTTTGAGCCTGTCTACTGGTTTATAATTAAGACAGAATTATCTGTGAAACAAGCAGGATAGTTGGGGGTGAAAGGAGCTTGCTTTTTCCAATGTATTGTTTTCTAGTTGCTGGAATTACCTGATAATTTAATCACATTTCATCACATCCTAATTGTGGCTTTTGATCTTTTACTACCAGTTTTGTCTGAACTGTTGTGTGATTCTGATGTGACTTATGAAGAGTTTTCTTAGGTTTGATACCAGATGAAAATTTTGTTGTATGATTACCTCCTGTAATTACATGAGATTACAACTCATCAGCCCTAAAGTGCAAAATGCCCTCTCATCATGACTGAATCTGCACCATTTTTTGAAAAAGACTGTGAATACTAGTATTTTTTTAAAAATTAACATTTACATATTTTTATTAATGTAATGTATAGACACTTTTTAGTATCTATACATTGGCTTTTGCTGCAGCAAAATTGTATTTCATCGTAGTTCTTTTTTGTAATATGAAATCACAATAGTGCTCTTTGGGTGCTATGTATTTACTTCAGATGCTTTTATTTCAGATATATCAATATATCCAGAGTCGTTTTTATCGATCACCAGAGGTGCTACTGGGAATGCCTTATGATCTTGCAATTGATATGTGGTCCCTTGGTTGTATTTTAGTTGAGATGCACACTGGAGAGCCTCTTTTCAGTGGGGCAAATGAGGTATGCGGCTGTATTACAGTACAACTACTTTTATGATTTTATTTTTTTGTTCATTCTTACTGTGACTTTCATCTATTTAATTGTAATACATAAACTAGGGAAGCTTAGTAATTCTAAAATGAGTAAATATTAATGACAACAATGTCTTCTGTCAGAACACTAAATTGCCTGTTAATAACTATCTCTGGGTCCCCCCCTCTTACTGCTTATTCATTAATTTGTTTTGTGTATATTGGATTTTTCTTAATTAATTTAGAACTTGGATGAGTAGTTTACATTTGCTTCCCACGTGACCGTAGAATATCACTCTGTCACACTTCTCAGCTGCCTGTCACATGTTGTTCACAAATATTCCTTGTTTTGAATAGGTGGATCAAATGAATAAAATAGTGGAAGTTCTGGGGATACCACCTACCCACATCCTTGACCAAGCACCAAAAGCAAGAAAGTTCTTCGAGAAATTGCCAGATGGGGCTTGGAACTTGAAGAAGACCAAAGATGGAAAAAGGGTAGGTTACCTAATTAGCATGAGAATATACTGTCTCTTTAAAAAAAATATATTTACAAAAAATGGTGAGATGTTACTTTGTTTACATCTTACCTTACTGAAAATGCAGCTTTATGATTGTTTATTATTGTTCCATGTTGTCAGACAGTTTAATTAAATAATGCTTTCTGTAGTGTAGAATAGTTCCTTATTTTTATTTGACGTACTTCCTTTTACGGCATGTTGGAACTATGCACATCCAAGGCTTAATTTATAACTTAATTTCAAGCAATTTCTACCTTCCCAACAGGAATACAAACCACCCGGAACTCGTAAACTTCACAATATACTAGGAGTTGAAACAGGAGGACCAGGTGGACGTCGTGCTGGGGAATCGGGTCATACTGTAGCTGACTACTTGAAGTTCAAAGACCTCATCTTAAGGATGCTTGATTATGACCCGAAGACACGAATTCAACCTTATTATGCCCTACAGCATAGTTTCTTTAAGAAAACAGCAGACGAAGGTACAAACACAAGTAACAGTGTGTCAACAAGTCCTGCTATGGAGCAGTCCCAGTCTTCAGGAACCACCTCTAGTACATCTTCAAGCTCAGGTAAGTTTTTCTTCTTCACAGATAACAAAGTTGTATTTCCTTATCACATCAAAGGAGTCTATCCCAGATAAATATTCTCTTTTTTTTTTGTGGTTAAAAACAAATATGTCAGTTGTGCTTTTCAAAACAATTATTTTAATCAGCTGGAACAGGTAACTGCTCCAATGAAAAATAAAATGCAGATGAGCAAAAATGTCAGTGCATTTTGGATTTTTACCTTGAAGCTGTTTAAATATCTTCATGCTGTCATTGTTTTGCAGCATGTTTTAAAATGTTGTGTCTCTTTAGTTATTGTTCATGTTATGATTTTATAGGTGGATCTTCTGGAACAAGCAACAGTGGAAGGGCACGGTCAGATCCCACACACCAGCATCGACATAGTGGTGGACACTTCACTGCTGCTGTTCAAGCTATGGACTGTGAAACACACAGCCCACAGGTATGCTTAAGTAGAGCTTTTGTCTGTTTGATTTATATGAATTTTCTGAGATTATTACATCTCTTAAAACAAATTTACACTTTCATTTCTGTATTGAAGTGGTTTAAGTGTGGGAACTAGCCATCAGATTTGGTTTTATTTTTCATCCCCAGTGCTTTTTGTATTTGTCACTTAGGCAAAAGTACTGCAGACAGCTGTAAAAATTTCCATAGGTTCTGCAGAGGTGAAGGCTTTGTATCAGTAGCAGTAAGTCACGTGGGGCTGTCAGTGCTTTACTTTACACAGGGCATAAGGGCGCACAGAACTATGCTGCATCTTGCAACCCAGTGGAAAAACTAGCTTGTACTTCAGTGTACTCCTGCTGGAGTTCTTACTTGGTGTTTGCGTACATCACCAACATAATCATTGCTGAATTAGAGTTCATTCAATACTTCTTATTGGAAAGAAGCAACAACTCATTTATTAACTACAAATAACTCGGTAATATTTTTATTTTAGTACAAACCAGATAAAAGTATGTTATAAATTATCCCAAGTAGAAAATATGGTTTATGCAACAAATTATTGTGTATTTTAGTGTGTATTATCTTGCTATTTTAATAATATTTAATCAACTGTGTCCTTCAGAGGTGAGGGTAGTACTCTAATTCTGCTGACATAGTTCAAGATACGAACTACAACATAGAAATTTAACTTAGTAAGCTTATTGTGTGCAGAGGCCTAAGTCAGAGATCAGGGCCTTATTGTTCTAGGTGTTGTACAAATATTGTGTTGTTACTACTATTTTGTAGAGCTGCTTCTGTAATTTTGACAGTAGGGTCATGTATTGTACTTAACTTTAAATAGTGTTTGAAAAAAGCATCCAGAATGTGAACTCATTTTTCTCAAGATATATTTAGGAAAGTGCATTAGAAGTGCTTCTTAACTACATGCTTACATTTCTAGAGTAATTTTGGAACTGCAAAGTTTGGTTAGCTTTTTTAAAAGTTATCATAAACATTAATAACTTAATCTCTCTCATATATTGCAAATGGGCAGATTTGAGTAAGCATTTTAATTTTTATTTTGCTTTTTAACAGGTTCGACAACAGTTTCCTCCTCCAATTGGTTGGACAGCCACTGAAGCTCCTACACAGGTCACTGTTGAAACCCATCCAGTTCAGGAAACCACCTTCCATGTAACCCCTCAACAACAGAATGCATTACATCATCATCATGGAAATAGCTCTCACCACCACCACCATCACCACCACCACCACCACCATCATGGACAGCAAGCCTTGGGTAGCCGGACCAGGCCGAGAGTCTACAATTCTCCAACAAACAGCTCCTCCACCCAGGATTCTATGGAGGTGGGCCACAGTCACCACTCCATGACATCCCTGTCTTCCTCAACTACTTCTTCCTCTACATCTTCCTCCTCTACTGGTAATCAAGGCAATCAGGCCTATCAGAACCGCCCAGTGGCTGCTAATACCTTGGACTTTGGACAAAATGGAGCTATGGACATGAATTTAACAGTCTACTCTAATCCGCGCCAAGAAACTGGCATAGCTGGACATCCAACGTACCAGTTTTCTGCTAATACAGGTCCTGCTCATTACATGACTGAAGGACACCTTGCAATGAGGCAAGGAATTGATAGAGAAGAGTCTCCCATGACAGGAGTTTGTGTTCAGCAAAGTCCTGTGGCTAGCTCGTGACTAAACTGAAACTAAGTTTGTTTCTTGTGTGTTTTTATAGAAGTGGTGTTTTTCCAAAAAACAAAGTGCAAAGCTGCTTGAATCAGAAGGAGATAAACTCACTGAACCGCTACAGGAGGGCAAAGCTGACTATTTTTTTAAACTTGAAAAGATTGCAAAGGGACAATGAAGTTTTTTTTTGTTGTTGTTTTTTGGGGTTTTTTTTTTTGGTTGTTTTTTTTTTTTTAAGAGCCATGTCCGGACCCACCTTAACGGATAGCTTAGTGGTGTTCACCTTTTGCTTCCCCCGTTTTAACTTGCCACAACCTAGTCATAGTTTGGTTTTTTTGGGGAGGGCTTTTCTTGGTCTCATTCAGCAGGGGTTATTGTTCAAATGTTAGTTGTAGTCGCGATCTAGTTTCTTTTTAAAGGCATTGCACATGATTTATAAAATGGCCCTGTGAAGTTTTTGGGTGGGAGGGGAGTGAGTAATATATATATATATATTTTTTAGTTCCCCAAACAAACATGGGCACAGAAATGCAGTACTGTAAGAAAGAGGGACCTTCAGATTACACAAATATATTCTTCAGCTGTAAAAAGGGACGGTTGTAACGGAGTTTGTAAGGCACATTAAGCATGCTAAGTGGCGGTGATCAGAACTCTCCTTTTCTGAATCTACTGAGGATCAAAGCAGCAATTGTAATGGGATTCTTGGGGGGGTCTCATATTTTGGAGACCACAGTCAGTTAGTATTGAAATATGACTGGTTTCATAACTGAGGTGCACTGAGAAGCAATCAACGGGTCGGTCCTGGCCAGTCCTGGGGAGGTCTAAGTGGTGGTCTTTGGGATAACCTTTGGCCTTATGGATTTGGACTCTTAAGTTAGAAGAGCCTACCATTTCAGATGCAATCACTTTTGGACATGCTTTTGCAGACAGTCCTTAATGCTGAAAACACAGAGAATGGGTAATTCAAGAGGCCTTTCTTTTAAAATAGACTTTTGTGACCCACTTATTGTAAGGTATTGCAAGGTCACTTTGCGTGTGTCATAAAGTTGACTTCCTTATTGGTTGAAGGTCACAGGAGTAGTGGTTTGCGTTTGATGGAAATAGCTACAACTGTGTCCCTTCCTGCTTTTTACTTTTTTCTTTTGCTTTTTCTCGGCACGTGGTTTCTCCACCATTACTTCTGCACAAAGACGTCTTCTGTTCATCCTGAACATTTTTAAAAATGCAGAATTTTATGTGACTGCTTTTTTGCCTCACAATTATGCTGTGAATTTTACAAAAATTTATTTTCTTTTTTGATAATTTATTGTACCAAAGCTGTTTTTATAGCACATAGATGTCTGTAACCAATAATGTAGCAGTTCTGCACTTTGACACAAGGTGTAACTAGACCATTTTTAAATGTCAGTTGAAAATTATGGCTGTACTATTGCTTAAACAAAACTGGAACTGTTGTTGAATTCATAGCCAATACATTTACAGCAATCTGTGTACTGAACATAATAGATTGACATCTACTTCGAGACTATAACATCTGTTACATTATAAATGTGTTCAGGCTTCTGAAGGTAAAAGGGACACTAGATCCAGAAGCTATGAAACCAGCAGTTGACTCTTGTATTCCTATTAACATAATTGTAAACTTGAAGGCAAGACCTTGATTGCATGAACAGGTCCAAAATAATAGGCTGAGTAAAGCAAAACACTCACATGAGACCTGAGGTTAGCAGGCTGTATTTAACAGGTGCCTAATTTTTGGGTAACGCTGCCTTAATATAACACAGTCAGCTTGGCAGTTGCAAAATTTATGGGCCCATTTAGTGATTTATTTGTATGAAAAGGAAAAGCTCCATGAAAAACATTGGAAAAGGATAAGGGTAATTCATTGATTGCCCATCCCAGATTAACATTGTTTGCCCATTATTTATT
Organism: Tapera naevia; assembly: GCA_033556795.1. Classification (NCBI taxonomy): domain Eukaryota; kingdom Metazoa; phylum Chordata; class Aves; order Cuculiformes; family Neomorphidae; genus Tapera; species Tapera naevia. Next base: position 2,857,717 of record JAUMJJ010000118.1, read on the forward strand.
ACAGAAGCAGTGATCTACCTCTGCCAGTAATCCCTTTTAAAACTTAATTTAGCAGAAAATTCAGAGTTCATACTGGTCAATTCTGTGCGGCCAAGTCATTTTTCAGACTAAAAGGTGGAATTTTTTATATTTACAGTGACAATGCAGCAGCTGACTACCATGTAAATGGGAATGAATTCTTGGGACTACCATTTTTTTGTAAATCATGATTTTTTTTAATCAAGCAATCCATATTTCTTCTGGTTTGACATGTCAGCCCTGTGGATGAAAGTGGGTTTTTTCTTCTCTCTCTCTCTCTCTCTCTCTCTCTCTCTTTCTCTTTTCTTCTCTCTCTCTCTCTTTCTCTTTTCTTCTCTCTCTCTCTCTCTCTTCTTCTCTCTCTCTTCTCTCTCTCTCTCTTCTTCTCTCTCTCTCCTCTCTCTCTCTCTTCTTCTCTCTCTCTCTCTTCTCCTCTCTCTCTCTCTTCTTCTCTCTTCTCTTTTCTGTAATTCAGAGAAGTTTACGGGATTTGGAAGGCTGTCACCTTAGAAACAGAATGCTGAATTTAGCAATATAAAAAAGGAATCCAGTACTTACTGCTCTCTAGGAATATAAGGGTAATACGAAATCTGGGTAATTTTCCTGTGCGCGGGTTGCCACACCTTAGCAAGCGCCAAAAAAAAAGCAGTTAAAGTATCTACATAAAGAAGAAACCATAAAATCCAGTGCTTCTGCATACTGTGTTATGTTACAGTCCAGTTTTGTGTGCTTTACTACACAGTTTGGTTACAGGACTTCTGTGCATTGTAAACATAAACAGCATGGAAAAGGTTAAATACCTGTGTTCAGATTGTAAGATCTAGTCCGGACTTGCTGTGTATATTGTAACGTTAAATGAAAAGACAAGCCCTTTGTATTATAGTCATGCAGTCTTATGTATGATAAACAGTTGAATAATTTGTCCTCAGACTCTTTACTGTGCTTTTTAAAAAAAAAAAAAGAGTAATTTAAGAAAAAATGTAAACATAGTAAATCTTCCTATGCAATTAACCTACTCCAAGCCATGGTATGGTAGGTATAATTATGCTATAATATGTAAATATCAGATACATTGAAACAGACTTAAAAATATGAAAGTAAAAGTTCGAGGCATAACAGATAATTTTGAGTTTTTAATTGAAACAGCAAGGTATACAAATCATTGATGTAAGAACACAGCTCTGCTTGATTCTGATGGACTGTACTTGTAGTTTGAGTTCTTCATATTATCATCTGTTAGTTTGGATGTTCTTATATGCACTGCAGCTTTCTACCTATTGCAGACTAGCTTATTTTAAGGCCAGAAGTGGCTATGGTAATGAAATAATCTGACTGGCATCCCATTATATAGCTAGACTGAATTCTAGAGATCTGCATCACAAAGTCCATGTCTTTGGGTGCAGTAGAACACACATTTTAAAAAGATAGCTGATCTTCATATAGATTCTTCAAGTGTGAGGATTTTCCGTGTCTCTTGAGTGATGCAGCTAGTTTATTTTCCATACTCTTAGTCCTCCTCCAGTTTAGGACTGTTTAGTTATAGCTGCTGGCCATCAGATAGCTAGCTGCCTACTAGAATAATGAATAACTACTCTAGTTTTAAACTATTTCACTTTATTCACATATAAATATGTTAACTTTAATAATCTATATAGATGGAGTTCTTTAAATCTCTAATTGTAAAGCTTTTACGGCTCTTCTGGAACTTCAGATGTTTTAAAATCCATTCTAAAGCGTGGACATAACTGCATACAGCATCTGGTAGTAATTTCAGTATTGCTGTGTGCGTGTAGTATGTGCAGGTACATTCTAGAACCTTTCAGTTTATATCTTCGCTTGTTTGTTTATACCTCCAAGGATTGCGTTTTAAAATCTTTAAGTCTCAGTTATTTGCATTAAAAGATTGTAAATTTAGATGATTATCCATCATGATTCCTGAGTGCTTTTCAGAACTGCTGCTCTTCCAGGGTGTAGTCTTCCATCCTGTAAGTATAACATTGTCTGAATGGGACCGGTTTACAGAAGGGTTGGATTCACCTACAGATGTGACTTGTCTTCATTGTTTATCACTCTACCATCGCTGTTCTCATTAAACCATCAGTGTGCTTATATTTTATTATTGATAACTGAAAAATCTTAAATATCTTCAGAGATAATTCCTGTTGAAAACCATTAGAAACATCCTTTTTTACCGAGGAAGTACGTCTAAAACTTCAACGTCCTGACTGTCACAGCGGTGAATATGTTGCATTGATTTATAGGACAACTGTATTTCAATAAGAACATTACATGGAACTTCTGAATAGTGTAGAAGTATCTTTTCAGTCCAAATTACACAAGTAACTGACTGAAAAGTACAGTTCTTTCTGATTCTTGATTCCATCGGGGTAATTTGTATGTGATCAACATGACTTTGACAGATGATGGATATCAGAATTGCACAATATCTTATATCTGTCAAGCAAAGAAAAAAATCACCTTGCCAAATTGTACTTTTCCATTATGTACTGTTGGCTTTCTAAGATTCTACAGAAGCAAGCTCAAGTTGAGAAGTTTGCAAGTGGTATTTATTTCTCCACCTCGTAATGATTGTTGAGCTATTTTTTTCCTTATTAAGATGCCTTTTTATTTCAGCAGTTCTCCATACTAGCCCTATCAAATACATCTGATCTGCCTAGACCTGATAGGATTTGCAGTTTCTGTTGTTTGTTATGTTTTATGCTAGATGATACAGAGCATCGCAGAATTCAGTCACAAGATGGTCACTGTGACAGTCCTTAAGGACCTGAATGATACAAGAATGTGGTATGTTTCATAAGCCAGACAAAGGTGGTAGTTAAAATCTTCAGGCTCCGCTGCTGAATGAGAGAGAGAAAACTATATTCACTTTAAGCCATGTTCATAGTTCTCGAAGGAAAGTAAGGATACAAGATTCAGAAGAGGATAAGGGTGGGAATTGGAAGGATATTCTGTGTGGGAGGGAATCTACCCAATGTGAATAATAGCATGGGGAAATACCCTTAGCTGAGTGGAATTGCACAGGCCTTAATTGAAAGTGAGACGAGAATTTTTTTTATGTGGTCCTAGTCCTAAGAAAGGATGCGAGGATAGCTAAATGACATGAGGCTTAACAGTTCTACTTTGAGTGGAAAGTGTTTTTCACAGAAATTTGGGTTCCAGTAATTGATGATATCCTAAAAGATGTTTTATTGTGAATCAGCCTTAGGTCCTCCTTCCTAAGACCGGACATCTTCTGTTTCACAACAAGCGGTTTTTCCTCAATGAGCAACAGTGAAAAGTATCCGAGCTAAATAACAATAAATAATGTCACATTGTAAAGCTATGAAACCTCCAATAGAAAACCAGCAAATAAGGAACACAGCCTCAGAATTTTCAGTCTAAATAAGAAAAAGCATCAGCTATTTTTTTTTTAAAATGAAGGCTACTAAAATTCTTAGTAGTAGCAGAGAACTACTGTTATTGTAAAAATGTCATCAGTCCTTTCAGGAGAGTATATGGACCAGATTTGGCTTTCTAAACTAAATTCTTAAAATCCTGAAGAGAGATGTATCCTAGGCTGGGGTAAATTGGTCTAAATTTCAGTAGAGCCAGTACTGAGGAACCCACACACGGATCATGTTTTCTTGAACAACAGAATGTAATGTGGCTTTAGGTAAACAAGGCAATGCAGTTAAGCTTCTTGTGTAGTACACTGGAATTTTCTTCTGTTTCTCTTTCCTGCACTTCTTCATGAGAGCCGTTTCTCATCTCTGGTAAGTCATGAAAATCTCCACGTACTCCATAGGAACAGCTTCAGTGGGAATTTCTGCCTCCCACTGCTGCGAACTCCAGCATCCTGGAATACAGTTCTCATGAAGTGTTGACATGTGTGTGGGTTTTTTTTTTTTTTTTAATAAGGGCATTATGTTTTCCAGAACACTGCATCTTACATGTCAAATTTAGTTTAAACCTGTTCAATGAATTAAGAAAGTACAAGAATGTTTTGACATTTGTCTTCCATCATTGTTTTGTGTGCTAATGGACAAATCTTATGGAATTGTGTACCATAAGGCAGTGTTGCAGTGTCTCCTAGAAACATGCTGGTCTCCAATACGAATGCTTTTGTAATATAGGCAATGTTCTCTTGAACGCATTAGCCATTTGGGTTCTTCGTTTTTGCAGCCCTCCCGCTTGAGTCTGTCATGAAAACTTCCTGGGAAGACACACTGGAGAGTGGAGCAATAGCTAAGCAGTTTTATTCCTGCTAGAAAGTAAAATTGAGTCTCAAGGATTGCTTAACTTATTAAAAACATGTATGTGTCCCTGTTTAAGATTTGTAGTGATAGCAACAGTTTAATTCAAGGCATTTATTTGTTAAAGGGTGTTGAAAGCTGGTCTGTTTGACTGTAGGACACTCTTGTTTTCTTAACATGTTTGCATTGCATTTTTCCATTGATCTGTATAGTTTCAGCCAGTTCTCACTGCTTAAAGCAATGGTATTGGTAGTAGCTTATAATTTTGAAGATCTGGCTTGGTAGAACTCTGGCTTTCTTATTGCTGTGCTGACTTTCTGCAGAGAGTATATAAAGAATTTTGAGGCTTAGTTTTCAAGAGAATCCACAGATTGGTCTCTAAAAAAAAAAAACCTACAATTTGAAGGGAAGGGTTTTGTGTGATCATTACAGCAGAGTCCTGCTTAGCACTAGCTTGTGAATCTCTTGCAAAATCCCATGGTTTTCAAGAATTTCTTGGAACTTCAGCTCTTACGTGTATTCCATATGGTTTCGAGTAATAAAAAGAGCAGCAGCATAGGTATGCCAACAGGAATTAATAACCAAGTCCACCTCCTGTAGGACTCCGCATGAGAAGTGGGGGGAAAGGATATTAAAGTGACAGATACTCACTGTTGAAAGACAATTAGTTGGTTAATGAATGGAAAATCATATATGAAAAAATAAAAGCTGAGCTTGTTTGTTCTGAAGAAACTTAATTGAAGGTATCAAGCAGAAAGCTTCTCCACCCAGACTGCCTTCTTCAGTATTTCTCTTCCTGCTCACCAGTAGAAGAGGTCTCTCACATACCACTTGCTGTGGAGTTCCAAAGCCTACCTCTTCATTCAGGTTTTCCTACCAACTTGTAGCTCATTCAGGTTGATTTCACAACTCCTTCCCAGTGTGAAATGTCAACAGTTGGTAGATGGAGTTAATAGTTTTGAGACTGTAAGAATGATGACAATGAAGACTTCTCTTTACCTGAAGTAGGCAGAAAGACTGGTCCTAAACAGAGCATATTCTGAGCTGTTCTGCATTTTCAGTGCAACAAACCCTTTCATAATTTGCGTTCTTAAGGAAACTCCACTCAGAGAATTTTGAGTCAAGAAAAAGCTCAGGGAGTTTAGTTTTCAGAGTTTCAGTCTTGCTTGTCTTCTTTCCCAGTGCAGGGCCAGCACAGTTTAGCCTTGTGCATGAGGAAATGTTATTACTTTTTTTCTACACTAAGTTAATATTTCTTCCAAAAAAAAAATAGTTTATTCTATACTGGAATAACCTGCTTTTATTGTACTGTATGTATGCTATCTCATCAGTCTGGTCAAACTTCAGTATGCAGAGCTAATACTGTTCTATATCTTTGTGAAAAGGCACTTGCTCTGTAAGCAAAATACTTCAGTGGCACTGCCTTGAGATCAGGTGTATCCATAGAGGTTTCTGATATAGTGACAGTATGAAGGTTTGTGTCCTGATATGGCCTCAGTGATCTGAGAAGACAAATCCAGACTTCTCAGGAGCCAGAGCTTTGAAAATCAGAAGTGTCATATTTAGAGTTCTTTTATGGAAACAATTAGAGCATTATGTCAGAAGAAAAAGTCAAGCATAGTAACTTTGGCTAAAGCCATTTGAATAGCTTTTTCATTTTCAGTAGAAACTGTAGTTAATTTCCCTCTTTAGAAACAATAACATTGCACAGCCTTTTCTCCCCATCCAAGTTCCTGTCCTTTCTCGTTGTATATCACTCCCATTCCCTTCCCTACTTTCCACTCTGACCCTTCTCCCCACTTTCGTAGCTTTTTCCTTTTCTCTTGTTCTCCCAGCTTTCAGCCTTCCCCCTCCTCCTGCATTTCGTTTCCCTGCTCTGTCGCTTTTCCCTGCTTTGCTCACTGCTTTTTCCTGCTGTCCTCTGTTGCCTTTCCAGTCTTTCTGCTTTTTTTTTACATGAGATTTCTTTCCTTTTTCTGTTTGTTCTCTTCCTGTCCTTTCACAGCTTTTCCTGTCTTGTCCCTTCTCATCTTCCTTGTTTTTGTTTTCCTACCTATCCTTCCAGCCATGCTTTCCCTATTTGTCTTGCTCCCCTTACCCCCTTCTTTTCAATACCTTTGAGGTTTTTCACCCTCTTCCCCTGCTGTTCCCTTCCACTACCTGCTTGTTTGCTCCTCTGACTTCCTCCAAGTCTTTCAGGTTCTCTTCGTTTGGTGTTTTCTATTCTTTTATTTTCCCTGCTTTGACTTCCCCCCCCTCGCTTTGATTTTATTCTTTTGCTTTCTTTTTTTCCCCCCTTTTTATTGCTTTGACTTTTCACTTCCTATCTTTCCTGCTTATTTTCATTTCCCCTACTTATTTCTGCTTTCACATCCGATCTTTTTTTTTTTTTTGACTTTTCACTGGTTTTGCTGGTTTTGTGGTCTTCTCTGGCCTTTTCCTTGTTATTCAGGTCTCTTCCTTGTCACTGCTTTGTCTTTTACCTGCTTCTCTCTGCTCATCTTTTCCCTAATTCTCCCTTCTTACCTTTCCCTCCTTATCATTTCCCTGATATTCAGGGATTTTCATCTTTCCCTTCTCCTTTTCATTTCTCTTTACTGTTTTGATACACTTTTCTCTGCATTTTTTTCACTGCTTTGATGTCCTTTGCCCTGCTTTTCAGGTATTTTCCTCACTTTTCATTAGCTTGACTTTTCCCTTTCCATTTCTTCTCTTTGATTTTCTATCCTCATCTTTTCCTTCCTTCTCATACATTTATTCCTACCCCTCCCTGCTTTTCAGTACTTACAGACTTTTATCTGCTTTTCAGTTCTCTTCCTTGCTTTTCCCTTTCTTTTACACACTTTTTCCTTCCTTCTTCACTGCCCCTGCTTGCTGCTACTTTTGACTTCATTTTCAGCTGATTTTTCAGGTCTTTCCCCTTCCTCTTCTCACTGATTATTGCTTCTTCATCTTTCTCTGCTTTTCTTGCTTTTATTTCTTTCCTCCCTGTCTTCTTTTCAGTGCTCGTCAGCATTGCAACTTATTTTCTCTACTTAATAGGTTGTTGTTCTCCCCATCCCCTTATTTTTCCTGCTTTTCAGGTCTCTTCTCTCCCCTCTCCCTCCTCCCCCCCTTTCTTTTCCTTGTTTTTTCCTTCTCTTCAGTTGTCTGGCCTTTTTTCACTGCTTTTACTACTTTTTACTGACTTCCTGATATTTTAACTTCTTTTCCCTTCCTTTGCCTGCTAGTTACTGCTTTGACTTCTAATCCCTACTCTTACCGTCTTTTATCCTCTTCGAGTTCCTTCCTTTCCCTGCTTTGACTTTCTTACCCAAGTTTTTCTTTCTTTTCTCTGCTTTTCACTGGTTTGACTTTTTTGATGCTTTTTTTTTATATTTGTACTTCTTTTCCCTGTTTTATTTCTTCTTGTTCTCCCAGGTTTATCTCCTTTGACTTCCCTGCTTTTCAGGTCTTTCTCCTTATCCTGCCTTTCCCTGCCTGTCACTTGCTTTGACTTGGTTTTGCTGCTTTTCAGTGCTTTGCCTGCTTGTGGCTGCTTTTCAGGTCTTTTCCTGCGTCCCACCGCGCCGCCCCCTGGCTTTTGCCTTCTTATTCCCTGCTGTTCTCTGCTTTGACGTTTTCCCGCTAGTAACTGCTTTGCTTTATTTTCGTTGCTTTTCAAGTCAACCCCTTCCCCATCTTCCCCTTCTTTTCCCTGCTTTGACTGCCTTTCACTGCTTTTCCGTTTCTCCTCCTGCCTTTTTTTTCTCCTTTTCCTTGTTTTCCATTGCTTTTTAATGAGCTTTTTTATTTTTTTGTGGGGGAGGGGGTAGGGTGTCATCCTCATCCTCTCCTTTCCTCTGTTTTCTCTCCTTTCTCCTGCTTTTCAACCTCTTTACTACTTTGACTTTTTTTCAACTGCTTCTCTGCTCTGTATTTTCCTTTTTTTCATTAGTTATTTCTACTTTGACTACTTCCCACTGCTTTTCAGGTCGTGTCGCCCCCCCCCCTTTTTTTTTTTCCACCTTCTTCTCCGTTCACATTACTACTTTGACCTTTTTGCTGATTTTCAGATCTTACCCTGTCACCTTTCCTTCCACTCCCTGCTTGCCCCTTTCCTGTTCTTCACCGCTTCTCCCTGCTTTCGGCTGCCTTTAACTCCTTTTTCCTGCTTTTACTTCATGCACTCCTTTTTGCTAGTTTTCATGCTTTCTCCACCCTTCCTCCCTTCTTTGCTTTTCACTGGTTTAACTTCTTTAGGCTGCTTTTCTGTTCTCTTGTTTTCCCTGCTTCTCCTTGCTTTTCATGTGTTCTGAGGTATTTTGCACGCACCTCTTTTTCCCTGCTTTGGCTGCTTTTTCTTCTTAATGTGCTTTACACTATTTTGAATGATTTTTGCTACTTTTCACTGTTCTGCTGTTTTTACAGGTCTTCTCCTCCTCTCTTGCTTTTCTTACCCTTCTTTTCCCTTGCCTTGCTCCCCAAACCCCTTCCCCGCTCCCAACTCCCAAACCTCACTCCCCGCTTTGGCTTCTTAATCAATTAATTCAGGTCGTTAATCTCCCACTCACCTCTGTTCTTTCTCTTCCTTATTCTTTCCCTCTTCCCTTGTTCCACTTCCCCCTTCCTGTTAATCTTTCTCCATTTCCCTTTTCCTCCTCCTTCCACTTCCCCTTTCCTTCCCTGCTTTTCACAGCTTTGCCCTGCTTTGGCTTTGTGTTGCAGATTCTCACATCTTGTCTTTTTCCCCTTGATTTTCCCTTCTGTTCTTCTTCCTAGTCTCCTACCTTTTTTATGCCTTTGACTTCTCATTGCTCCTTGACTTCTTTCACCCCTTCTTTTTCTTTCCTGCTTTTCCCCTTCCCCACTTCTCCCAGCCATTTTGCTGGTTTCCTCACCTTTTTAACACCTGTCCAAGATACACACTGCTTTGGTTTCTTTTCACTGTCTTCCAGGTCTTTTCCTTCTTTCATTTTCTTTCTTATCACTGCTTTGACTTCTTGCTTTTCTTCTTTTAATTTTTGTTTCTCTTTCTTCTCAGTTCAATTTTTTCATTAAATATTTCTTCTTTCTCTCCTTGTCTCTTTTTTCTTTTTGTGTCTTTTCTTTGTTTTCGCTTCTCTTTACAAATATTTGCATCATTGAGGGTTTTTTATTTTTTCTTGTATGTTTCATTTTTTGCACTTCACCTTCTGTATCTTCTTTTGCATTTTTTCTTTTCACCACTTTTCACTGTTTTTAATGTCTAACTTCACATTTTTCATTATTTTTCTTTCTTCTTGCATCTCATCCTTTTTTTTTTTTGCTTCCTTTCCCTCTCTTACCCCTTGTCACCTTTTACCTCTTCCTTCCTCCTCTGCCTTTTCTTTTCCTCCTTTTCACATCTCTCCTGTTCCCATCAGCATGCCAGTCAAACTCTCTTCTTGGCTTCAGTGCATGGAAATGGAAATAAAATGCACACATAAAGTATAGAGGCAAAAATAAATTGCTGATAATTATGAAAACATTTAATCTCACTTTGATGCCTGAAAGATATTGCTGTGTTTTTCTTGTCAGTTAAATCCATTGCAATCACTTTACTGCAGTAAGGAGTTGATCCTTTCATAAGTCACAATGCAGGCTGTAGTTGCGAATACAATGTAATGGTAATGTTTATACTTGCAGACAGACACACGGGGAGAAAAAGTCTGATGTATAGAATCATGGAGGTTGGAAAAGACCTTTAAGATCATCCAGTCCAACCGTCAACCCAACGTCACCATGCCAACTAAACCATGTCCCGAAGTGGCATATCTACATGTTTTTTGAACACCTCCAGGGATGGTGCCTCCACTGCTTCCCTGGACAAATGACTACTGAACATTTCATCCTTGAGTAAAGCATTCAGCTGAAATTTGAGAGATGTGGGCTCCTAATCTTGCCTGTCCGTAGGGATTCAAAGAGATACTCCCATACCACCAGCGAGGTACTGCTTCTTTTGCATGATTTCAGAATAGAAGAGAAGGTGAAAATTACCCTATTGAGCGCTGAGAGTTCAAGATTCATTTGAACAGGCAGACAATCCAAAATGAGGAGATGTGTGTAGCCTTGTGGCTTTGAATCATTTCTTAGAAAAGCAGAGAGATTTGGATTAAGATCATTTGTACAGAAGAGTGATGTGAAATGGGTGTCAGATATGTTCTGTCAAGCTGAGAGCGACAGAAGGGTAGCATAAGGGCAGGAAAGATGAGATAAAACTCAAGTGAGAGTTAATGGACAGGTGTAGGTGATTGCAAAGGGTGGGAAAATATCCAGGTATTCTCTATAGCAGCACTTGCTGCTTTCAAATGTCTAGGTCACAGGTAAAATGCAGATGGCTGGAGGCAGCTCTGCAAAGTTTATGTGCATCCATGGATTGATCTGTGTGGAAACTATGGACACATAGTGGTTTTACATTGATGGGGGTTTGCTTGATAAAGGCTTAGTAGAAACTTTTATTTTTCACTGTTTTTTCTATAAATGTAGTAGGCATGCAAGTTATTAGTAAAATAATAAATTAATACCGTGGTAATTAAAACGTCCCACTTTCAGACCTGCTGAAAAACTAATGACATTGGGTATCATCACAATAACATCATGAGCTACCAGATTGCTCACTTTTTGTAGGCAACATGTTATGATAATATTTAGGTGTCATGCAATATTTACAGTGCACCTAATGTCACGTTCACAGATTTATAGTTCCTTTGGGGGAGAAAAATGCCCAAGGCTTCCAGATATTTTTTTACAATGAATTGCAAAAATTCGCGGCAATGAATTAGCCAACAAATAAATTTACTTCTCCATTTTTTAAAGTTTATTTCTATGAGGAATCAAAGGATCAATATAAACACGATATAGTCTTTAAATAATACTAGTTAGTGCTTGAAAGCAGACACTTGAATATAAACTAGGAAGGAAGAAGAATGAGAGAAATGGAATAAAGTAAACTAAAGGAAGTACAGAGAATTTAAAGTAGTAACATGAAATTAATAAAAATTATAGGATAATTTGTTTTTAAAAATAGAAAACACTATTGGGGAAAGAATAAGTTGCACAACAAGCGTTGCAACAAAATGCAAAATTGAGACAGAGTACAGTGGAAAAAAAGCAAACGCTTTAAAAGGACAGTAATTATATACAAAGGAACATTATTAATAAAGTACAAGGGAGAATGACTCTGAGAGAACCTGTTTGTGCCTAAATTCCTGAGGCTTATTGATCTTATTTACTAATTTAGTCTTTTTAAAAAGGGACAAAGAATAAAGAGCGAAGGGAAAAAAGTTTTTACTTTATTCATCCTTTTTCTCATTGTCTTTTTTGCCACCTAATGAAAGGCTAAAGGATTGAGATATTCTTATTGATAAGGTTGATGTGTTTAAAACGAAAGATTTTCAACCTATGGATGTGTGGAAACGGCACTATTTAGAAGCTTGTAAAGTTAACCATGGGAAACCAATCTATTGTCAGTAGGTTCAATTTTGCTTTTTTGAAGCTGCAGAAGGTACTGGGAACTGCAGCAAAGCATGACAGGAGATAGACACAACAAAGACCTAAATTCAGGACCTCGCCACCGTGACTTTTGGACATGACATGAATTTAAGAACTTCAACTTTAATTCTTCAAATGAAGAATTTGTGGATTAGGTTTCATCATACTGGTTGTAATTGAAAGTGAGTTCTACTAAATGGTGGTTGAATTATTGCACTAGCTTTCTGCCCTTGAAGTTCAGATTTATAATCTGAATCACTAGTAAATTATGCTGGAGGGCCCTGTCATATTTCCAGTCAGTATTTATCTATGTTACAACACTATTCTACATTTTTTTTTTTCTTACAGGATATCTACCAGTAAAGAAAGACACTGAGTAAATACATTATTTGTAAGGTTATTTTAAAGATAGCTTGACAGTGCAAAACAGTATTTATTCAAATTGCGGTTTATGGTGTGTGCCTAATTAGTAACTTCCAACATCCTCCCTTGGTACCAGTTTTTCAATGACAAGTGCAGCTTCTAATAAAACATGTAGTACATATAAAGCAGATACAGAGATCATGTAGAGTTTTATGGCCTGTAACCTGTAGAGAAATCACCATGTTTTACTTAACCTTGAAGACCTGAGGGAGCTTGTGAATTAAAGAGATTTAAAGCACCATCAGTCCTCTCCCTGACCACACCTTTCTTCTCTACTCCTGTGACGCAGCACAGAATTTCAGGTTTTGTCTCCCCTTGAAGCGCTTGAAGACTTTGGTCGTGCCTCTGTGATTATAACCCATCCCTCATGAGGATGAGATGTTTTCTGTGATAAAGTGAGTGTTCACACAAGTTGTGCAAATAGTTGAGCATATGTCCATAAAACTTGCTTTCCAAGAGCACATTTAGAATGAAGTTTGATTGCTTGGATGTTCAAGAAGAGCAGATGTGAACTCATCTCAAACAAATTTTCTGCTCTGATCTAACAGGTCATTGTTGAAAAGGTTCTTTGGCATTTACACAGTTCTGATTATTCTGATATTTTGTATGTGCTGTGTCTTTCATAAAGGCATCTACAGTAAATCCATTTTTTTTATCTTTCTCTCATCTTTCTGTGCCCTTGGGTGAACATATGTAGTCTTTGTCTTTCTGAAAATCAATCAACCTGTTCACTATTTGTTGATATTTTTAATAATAAAAAGGTTTACTAGTTTTTCTTTCTAATGGTGCAATGTTTGTATGCCAAAGTTCTTCCATTGCCACTTTATACCACATAAAAATCAGCTGTAAAACCAAAGTATCCAGTAATGAAATCATCTGTTTTTAGAGATTAATCTCTGGAAGACGTATTACTCTCACCCAAGTATGAGTTGCATGGCCCATGGCTGTAGCAACTTTTACATCATTTCTCCTTTTCCAGACAGATATTTTTTCTTGTGTTTTTGAGCTATAGAAGGCAAAAAATCCTTCTGTTTGCTCAAATTTCTGCTGGTTTGACAGGAGTTTTCCTTGATAGGAGAACTGATTTTATGATTGTTATGCCTTGCTCTTCGTTGCCTCTTTCACAAAATATAGTGTGAACAATTTCATTTCAGTATGGACTTTTCCTGGTTCAAATGTCAACATTTTTCATGTTGACATGTTCTAAAGTTTTATGGCTCTAGGCTTTTTGGCTCTATGGGTGTTTTAAAAATGATACAAAGCATATTCTTAAAGAAAATATTTTTCTGATAGTGGGAAACGTTAGGATTTTAGTTTTTCTAAGTGGAAATTATTTGAGTGCTTTACTTACTAAACGTAGTAATTATTGATAATTTGAATAAATGACTGAAAGTAGGAACTCAGGCTAGAGATAATTTATGTAGCCTTATCTATAATTGCCATAACATGATATAATCTTTATGACATCTTTTCTGTTTTGTTTAGGCACTTTTTCTGTAATCAAATATTAAAACTAAATTCAGAAAGATATAAAAATATTTCTGTAAACAGAACACATTGACTTAGAAGAATGTGACCAAGAATGAGATGCGTTTTGGCACATATTGAAAATACTACTGCAGCTTGTAATTCCCCGTTCAAAATACAACTCTCAGTGCTTGAAATTGTTTTTATTTAAACAAGCTTGCTTTTCTTTTCTGATAGCTGTTCTAATATTCTCATAGGTGCCATCTAGAGGTTGCTTGGGTGGAGCAGTCTGTAATACCTAGAGAAGCTAATGAAATAACTTCCATGAGCAGAAGTAGTAATTTTATTTTTACCTTCTTTGAGCTGTACAATGAAAAATGTGGTTAAGAAACAAAGAAGAACATTTTTTGCGTTAACTATAATGCAAAACTTATGCCTGCATGTAGGTGCTTATAATCGCTGATGCTTCTCATGGGTTAAGAATGGTAACAAAGAAGAGAAACACAGTGAACAAAATGTAATTAACTGTCATGGCCACCCTCAGAAAAACTATGCTCTACTAGGATCGTAGTTCTGCATTCAAATCCTCTTCCTCACTACTATAACCTTAGAAGTCTTTCTGCACTGTGCCCGCAGCTTTGTTCCTTTTTTCATGAAGGGTTTATCTTCTCAAGATTTTCTAGTTCTGGTAGAAGACAAAAAATGGGGAGAGAAAATTAATCTACTTACTGCAGTGCTTCACTTCTATTTTCAAGGACTCATTGTAGAACCCAAGTTCTGAGGAGCTAAGGAAGAAAGCAGGAGCAGAGGGAAGGAGGAAGAAACCAAAGTTATTAATTTGTTACATTGAAATTTATCCATCTGCCTGCCTACTGTGATACTGTGTTTGTTCCACACCATCTGTGTCCAAGATTACAACCTCATTGCTTTAGAAATTGTGAAAAGACTGACTGATGCACCTGTAAATGATCGTTGCAGAAGGGGAAAATATAGGTCAGATAGATATTAGTGGTCCTTAGGGTAATTCAATGAGCCCTCAAAACCAGCCAATGGCTGTAGGAATCTCTGCAGTCCCCTGAACTGTAATTCCACCCGTTTTATTACCAAGAGGTTCCTCTTCACCTCATTCATATTCTCAAAATTTTCTGGAGAACTGCTGCATGGTTCCCATCTGGGTGGTCTGCTTTTGGGAAACATTTCTCCCTATAACTAGAGCACTCAGCAACTTCTGATCTGGTGTGAAAGGGCCATCTTGAGTGTGACCCTACCTCAAGTATTGTGTTCAGTTTTGGGCACCACAGTATAAAAAAGACATCAGACTACTGGATGGTGTCCAGAGGAGGCCACAAGGCTGATGAAGGGTTTAGAGGAGAAATCATATGAGGAGAGGCTGAAGTTACTTGGTCTGTTCAGCCTGGAGAAGAGGATAATGAGGGAGGCCCTCATAGCAGTTTACTGCTTCCTCACAAGGGGAGGAGGAGGAGCAGGCGCTGATCTCTTCTCTCTGGTGACCAGTGATAGGACCTGAGGGAATGGCAGGAAGATGTTCCGGGGAGGTTTTGGTTAGATATTTGGAAAGGTTTCTTCACTCAGAGAGTGGTGGAACACTGGAACACCTCTCCAGTGAACCAGTCACGGTGCCAAGCCTGAAAATATTCAAGAAGCATTTGGACAATGACCTCAGACACACGGTGTGAGCGTTGGGATTGTCCTGTGCAGGGACAGGAGTTGGACTTGATGACCCTTCCGCGTCCCTTCCAACCCAGGTCATTCTATGATTTTATGATTTTGTCTCTTCTCCCAGGTAACAAGTGGTAGGATGAGAGGAAAAGACCTCATGTTGTGCAGGGGAGGTATGGGTTGGATATCAGAAAAAAATATCTTTACCAAAACAGTGGTCAAACATTGGAACAGGCTGCCTAGGGAAGTGATGGAGTCTCCTTCTCTGGGAATGTTAAAAAAATATGTAGACTTGGCACTTTGGAACATGGTTTAATACATGTGGTGGTGTTGGACTGTTGGTTGAACTAGATGATCTTAGAGGTCTTTTCCAAATGATTCTAGGATCTTGAGATAAGGCTCTTCTGAGTCTCCCTCTTGGGTTTCTCACAGCACTGAGCACTCCTTTGACAGATTAGTAAACAGGATTCTTCAACCTGTGGAAAGAAATGTTAGGGTGCGTGGATGAGAAGTGTGTGGAAACATAAGGGCTCTGACAAAAGTCTGCCAGTGAGTCTTGTAGCAATTTTTATACCATCTGTAGATGGTACTTCCACAGGATATGCTAGATAGTGGTTGCTTCTGGACCAGAACTTGGACCTATGCTCACACTGCTAATGTGGTCACACTTAAGTGAAGGTATTGGGCAGTTACCTGTTACAGAGGTGTAGGCACGTATTCTTTTCTACCATGCCCACTTTGGCAGCGTTATGAGAGACAACCAAACAATAACCAAAGTTATTGGTTGCTGGTGTGAGATTCACCACAGATTCTCCATCAAAACTATTAGGAGCAGCATTTCCAGAGGAGCTTTATAGTACAGTAGGCATTTTTTTCCCACCAAATTTTTAGTCATCTCTTTAGATACATGTTAGGAATGACTGTAAATGACAAAACAGCTTGTCAGCTAGCATTTCTGGATTTACAGCTGTAAAGTTCAGAACAGCTCACTGTGTTGCTGTGAGCACCTCAGGTAAGGGCTGCCAGGCTGGAGCTTGGATGAAGGTGTATGTTAAAACTATATGCCCTGTTATTTGGTACAAAAAGTAGCATGTAAAGAGTCAGTGAGTCAGGGTACAATGTGTGTCTTCAGCCTGTTGTACACGCTGTGCACATCAGATTTGTACAAGTCAATTTTGTTTCCTGCGTTGTGCTGTCATTTCTGCATGCACAGTAAAGCTGGGGCTATCCAGAATGCCTCAGATGGGTAAAGAGTAATTTAAGCAACAACTGACTATACTGCATGCACTGTGTGTTATTGCAGTTGTGCACTGGCTTCCCTGTGAATATGCTACTCATTGTATGTGTGTGCCCTTTCTGTAAGGCTTCTTTACTGTTAAAAGTGCTTGTCTGTCACCCAGAGCTGTAGACTTAGAAGATAAGCAAAGGCACAAGCAATTTCTGGAAGGCAATGTCAGGATTGTTAACAATTCACCCCATTTCATCACAGTCAGAAATAAAAAAAAATTAATAGCTTACATAGTAATCTGTTATCGTGAAATTTTGAAGATTACTGTACTAAAAATTTTGTTTCTAAGGAAATTGTAATGAGAAAACAAGTTTTGACATCTATCCAAAACCCCTTTCCTTAATTCTCACTTCTTCTGAGGAAGGGGAGAACATTCTCTTTGATGGGTGAGTGAGTGCTAATGCTGCCCTGAGCCCATCCCTCTTCTTGGCCACCCTGTTTATCTATTCTCTACCCTGAAAATAAATATTTTCAAGAGTATTAGCAAGAGTTATATAACAAGAGTTAAATAAATATTTCAAGAGTATTACTTCATGACCTCTGTAGCTGGCTGGAATTTGAATGACAATTATTAGAGTAAATATTGGAAGACTAAAAGGACCCATTTTCCTCCTCATGAGGAAGAAATGGTTAAACGATCAGGCAGCATCCTAAGGTCTAAGGCTTATGTTACAACAAATTTTCCACACGTTTGTTTCCCCTGTGAAGTGGAGGTAGTTGCTCTTTCCTGTCAGACAGGGTGTTATGTGAAAGCAGGTCTGGTAAAGATGTCTTATCTAGAGAAGAACCTAATTCTGCTGGGGGACTGGGAGTGATGAGACCCTGGTCCTCCATGTGTTGTCAATTTTGCTAATCCAGGTACATTTCAGGACCATTTCTGAGCACTATAAATGCTTCATCAATACATTTTAGTTGTCTTTCAAATGTTTTCCTGTTTTCTGCTCAGTTTAGTCTTTATAGCATTTTGTTTTACAGATGTGAAAAAGGCTGAGAGAACTTTGTTCTCAGAGAATTGATGTGGACCTTCACTGAGCAAAAAAGACAAGAGTTGCCCACTGGGAGACACAATCTCTTGGTCCAAAGTAGAGCTGTCTGTAATTGTAAAAAATTGTAAAAACCTAGGAAGTGCTAAAGTCCAGACTTTTTACATTTTTCTATGACTTTTCTCAGTTGAAATATATTTATGTTCAAGGCAAAACCAATTTAGTATGTCCTTAGAGCTGACGGCTGATCTTGCAATTACTGACTTGAACCCAATGTATTTCTGTTGTGAGCTGATTAATTTGCATCTGTGGTATAAGTAGGTTTTGAACCTCTGGCTCAAAAACGTTCTCTGTTCCTCCTTTCAGGTAATAAGTGGTGCTTCCTCTGTAATGCGGTGTAAATTCTTGTTGAAGATTGAGATAAGCCTGATTAAACACATTTTGTATGTGGCCCAATCAGTGTGTACTGTGGAAAAGGAAAGAAAGATTAATGCCATAAATGATCTTACCAGACAATTGCTTCATTGCTGTATAGATTCAGACCAGAAAATTTAAGCCCTTGTTTGTATAGGTTATCTTGCTTCAAGACCTATCAAAATGTTGATACATCCTCTCAAATTTCTTTGTAGAAGTGCACCTGGTTGAGGAAAGAAACCAAAGAGCGGTACAATTTAAAAAACCCCAGCACTCGAAGTGATGGTGAGGAGATAAATGGCAAACTAAATTGTAGTGTCTGACAGTATTACAGAACAAATAATAAAAGTACTCTGAATACCAACTCATATAAAATTGAGCCATACACCATAGTTTTTATTTAAATGGAAAGAAAGCATATGTTAATCTTCATAGAGAAAGATAGGTATTTTACTCTTCTCCGTTGTCTGGAAAGCAAAAGGAACAGGAGGATTCCTCCCCGAATATGTAGCCCTGGCTGTGTACAGAAGAGTTGAAGCCACCTGCATAGAATTATAGAATTGTTTACGTTGGAAAAGACCTTTAAGAGCATCAAGTGCAAGCCTTAATCGAACACAGCCAAATTCACCACTAAACCATGTCCCTAAGCACCATATCTACATATCTTTTAAATACTTCCAGGGATGGTGACCCAACCACTTCCCTAGTAATGCTGGCCACACTCTTTCTGATACAAACCAGGATGGTATTGGATGAAGCTTTGAGCAACCTAATCTAGTGGCAGATGTCCCTGACCTTCTTGTAGATGGATGTCACATTTGCTAATCTTCAGTCAACTGGGACCTCCTCAGTTAGCCAGGACTGCTGATAATTGATGGAAAGTGGCTTGGTGAGTACTTCTGCTAATTCCTTCAGTAGTACCCTCAGGTGGATCTGGCTTCATAGACTTTTGTGTCTTTAGGTGGTGTAGTAGATTTCTATGCATTTCCCCTTGGATTATGGGGGCTCCATTCTCCTCTCCATCCCTGTCTTCCATCCCAGGGGGATGAATACCCAAAGAACAACTCGTCTTACTATGAAATACTGAATCAAAGACAGTGTTAAGTACCTCAGCCTTTTCCTCATCCTTTGTCATTATGTTTCCCCTTGCATCCAATAAAGGATGGAGATTCTCCTTAACCCTCCTTTTGCTGCTATTGTATTTATAGGAAGATTTTTTTTTTGTTGTCTTTTACAGCTAGATTAAGTTCTAGTTGGTCTTGGGCCCTTCTAATTTTTTCCCTGCATAACTTCACAACATCCTTGTAGTCCTCCTGAGTTGCCTGCCCCTTCTTAAGGCTTCCTTCTTGAATAATGTCCAGCCTTCCTTGAATCCTTTGCCTATTAGCACTGCCTCCCAAGGGACTCTGTCAACCAGACTCTGCCCTCTGGAAGTCCAAGGTTCTGCCGATCCCCTCATCACTTCTTCAAGAATCAAAAACTCTGTCATTTCATGATTGCAATGTCCATGATTGCCTCCATCACCCACAAGCCCTTCTTTGTTTGCGAGAAGTCCTTCTCTGTTCATGCATAAATGGTTTCTGCTTTTGAGCAGGTGCTCTGTGGGATCCTGGGGGCAGGGAGGGACAACAGGACTCTGTTTTAGATAGTAGAAGTTACCACAATGCAGATGAATGCAATAACAATATTAGAAGCGACAAGCAAAAGGTCCTGGATTAGGATCTATATCCTAACTGGTCATTTGGAAAGAGGGTGAGGAACACAATGGCAAATCCCATAAATGACATGGGGTGGTAAACTTGGGCAAAGTTCATGAAAGCTGTGAGAAACTTGAGAGGCACTTCGCTAAGCTGGGGAATTCACTGAACAGCACGCTGCCTGCAGTTGAGTGTCTGCAGCTTAGTGAAAAGGTCTAGGAGGAAGGACTTGGAGAGGATCAATAAGAAAAGATGAAAGGAATGGAAAAGCTGTTATGGAGGAAGACTTAAAAGTCTTGGGCTGTTTATTAAGTGCAAAAGGACAATAAGCATGTAGAGGAACTTAAAAATGTACCGCAGTATAGCATAATGAAACCTACTCACCTTTCTATTCATGAGGTGAAATATTGTGAATTTGCTTGAAAAATTGAATTGAGGTTGAAAGTGACAAAGTCAAAGCTTTTGTATGCTCTGCTCTGCTGGGCCGATGCAATTCATTCCTGTAACTCTCATTGGAACCAAGGACTGCAAAGAAAACGTTAGCAAGCATATGGACAGTTTTTAATCAAAACAAATAACATTTACTGAAGAGAACAAGCACCCTCAATCTTAGGGGCATGAATCAGTTCCAATTATTGAAAGTTAGGAGAAAACTTCATTGCTACTTCTTGGTACAAAAAGTGGCCTGTTCTGATTTCTACTGTAGTGGCTCTCTTTGAAACTTGGGTGCTTGCTGTAGCTGGGGAGAAGATACTGAAGATCTTTTCTGTGACCATGTAAGGACTTTTACATGGCCTGTCCTGCAGCCTTCTCCTTCATCACTGAATCCACATTCATCTTCAGCTGTATTACATAAAAAGCTCCTTGTCCCTTTTGTTGAATGCTGGCCAAACTCACACAGCTGTGAGTTCAAGAAGGCATGTTTTAAAACCCGAACAAGAGAGAGAAGGATTTAGGAGGGGTAATAGGAGAACCAGGAAAAATTAGATCTAGGTATAGATCTAGGCATGCACATTTCAACTGTCTTGTTTTCCCTCTAGTTTGGAGAGAAAACCATGACAAGGTAACTCTTCGTCATTATCTGAAATAGTTTTCAGTCCATCTCAGTAGAAGGGTGCACTTGAAAAACCCTAAGAAATATTTGAATTAAAGTGAGTTCTTAACACATCTGACATAGTTTATTCATGTCTAATTATAGCTACTGCTCTGTGTGTGCGTTTGATTTTTGCAGCGTGGCTGGGGTGGGTGTTTCACTTGGCAGCCTATGTGCTGGCCTGCCACCCCTCTCTTCATTCACTGAATTCTGACACTATGTTTAGAAGCACCAACCATCCAAATTATAATGGGCCTCATACTTTGCATTTAGACTGCAGAAGTTAAAGCCAATTAAAACAAGTGCCTTAGCAGTTGATTTTTTTAAAAAAGTTCTTTTTAAGATGTTCTCTTACGGGAAATTTTTAATGAAAGCTATTTTGGTATGGTACACTGAAGATGCATTTATTAAACAGGCCTATTTTTTTTAATCCAGTACACTTTTCGTACTTTTGATGCAATTCCCCCTCAGGCATTAATTTAGGAAAAGGAGACTGTATTTCTTAAATGTGGATTTGAAGAGGAGGGAATGAAATATCTTCAAATGCATACCCTCTTCATTCTCCCAATAGCAGTGGCTGGAGCAGTACCTGCCTCCGGGCACGAGAAGGGAGAGGAAATTCATATGTGTGCAGCCCCCTTCCCATGTACACTGAAGTAATGTTGACCCCTGGTTATTCTTTGTGTGTGTGGGTTAAGGCACTAAGCTGATTCTTGAAAATTAAGCTCTATACCCAGCTCTGTGCCAGATTTTCAGCAGAACGAAAAAAGATACTTTACTTCTTCTGGTTCAGAGTTATGCACTCCGCAAAAATCTGTAATAATGGAGCTTTTCATAAAAGATTTTTTTTCAATCTTTCTGATTATGATATCTTCATTAAATTTTAATTATTTCTCTTATAGGCACAAACTAACATAAGTAAATAAGGCAAAATATTATATTTTTCTAGAACAGGTATCTGTTAATTAGTCATGAAAACAGATGAAAAGCACTGGGTAGTTTGTGACTAGTCTTAAGTGAAGGCCAAAGAAGAAATTACAATCCTCTGCTGAAGAAATGAGAAAACCAGTGAAAGTATGCTTGAAGCCAGCAGTTCTGGACCTTGTCAAGTCATACCATGAGCAAAAAACCCTCACAAAGCAGGATTCTTCAATTTGGGAAAACTAAAAGTATATTTTTACATTCATTAAGGAATTTAAAAAGATATTTGCTACAAGGCCATGAAGGTGGAATTTGTGCTCTATTTCTGGGGGCAGAAAGACAAAAGTGCTAACTCGGTCTACGATACTTCAAGGAGAATAAAATTCAAGAAAGAGAAGACATACATGGTGGATTAGATAAAGTGCAGAGGCTGCAACTGTCAACACAGAAATAACTGAAAGTGAATTTGAGGTAAGAGATATGAAGGATGAACAGCTATTAATAATAATGAGACATTAAAAAAATCCCCCAGCCGTTGATGGAAGAAAACTGAGAACGCAATGCTATTAGAAGGATTTGTAAAAATAGTAAGATATGTTTGCAGGGGATGTTACTCAGTCATGTCAGTGAAGTAATGGAATATAAAATGTAGGTTTCTAGAGCCAGTGCAACAGACATCCATAAGCAAGTTAGATTTCTGGAGCTGACCAAAATCCATGCCAGAGGAAAATCCTTACAGAAATAGCTGAACTGCTGTATCAGATGACTGCAGCGAGACTACATTTAATATAGCACAGAAAGCAGGAACATTTGAACACATCAGTCAAGAGTGGAACGTGACAGGAAGAAAGTGGATTGGGCAAAGCTTAAAGAAAGTAAAGAATGTAAGCTAACTGAAAAAATAGAAAAAAAATAAATAAAAACTCTATGAAATCCATCTACCTTGCTGATGAAATTATGGCTTTCACTGGGCAGAAACCATTTTTTCCTGTCATTGATCCTGGACAAGAATATGGAGGGAAAAATATTAGAAAAATAGTGCAGGCTCAGTGGAAAAGGTACAGTGCTGGCTGGTTTGAGTGATAACAGTCTTATTTTCCATGAGCTACAACTGAAGAAAGAGCTGTTTGGCTGATAGCTCTCTCTTCTTCACAGTGAAAGTTAAAGAAATTTGATTTTATGCATTTGAGCAACTCTGACCTGATATGTAGTTTTAAGGAGAAACATTTATCAGAAAAAAAAAAAAGAAATCATTCCTCTCCTTTTCAGAATTAGTATAAAAACACAGGATGTCACTATGGTAAATTGCTAACCAGTGATAGCAGAGAGCACCCAAAGGCATAGAGGCCTTCCTGTATGTCCCTTGGATCTTCAGCTTCCAAGTAGTCTGAGTCTTATGAAATTTAAAGGAAAGCATCAATTTCCATGAATCACTACAAGACCAAGGCAAAGTAAAAAAAAATCCCCCTATCAAATGGTTTATTTCACATAAATGCTCCTTTTGTATTTTCTTCTGTTCATTGAAAACCAGGACAGCCTTATCGAAGCAGAAAGATTTTTTTTTTTTTTCCAGTTCCAAATGAGGAAAATTTGCCTAGAAATGTTTCAGTCAGCTCTGCTGATGGCTGCTTCTTGTTGCATGAGAGCATCCTTCCCTTGGAGGGAGATGTGGCTTCCCTCACTGGTCTCTTAGACAGCAAACAGCTACACGCAGGCAGTGGGTTGAGCTTGTCTCTGGAATTAGACTGGTAACTTGCACGCCCTGGTTATTATTGTTTGATAAGGAGTAAGTGTAGCAATTTTGCAACTCACCCTGTTAAATGGAATTCAATGATGTGTCATTTACAAAACCAAATGGTTTTAAGATCATCCCACAATATGTTGAGTTGCTCTTTTGAAGTTCGTGGAGTCTAATTTGGGAAAGGTATTTGTGCACACCCATGACCTTAACTGCAGAGCTCCATTCCTATGCTTAAAGACAAAATTTCTTAAATTGGTGTCACAATGCCTTCAATTCTTGTTGAAAAATTAATAGAATTTAAATGAAAATGTTGATGAACATGGAACTGTCTCGCTCTTCTCCCAACACATTTTAGCAAAACACAAACAGCGTTATTGCTGCATGTTTTACTAATAAAATATGCATGTTCTCTGAAGGGTGTTGGCTTGTGGTTCGTTGGTATAACAGCAAGAGTTTTCTCAGGTTTTTAATTTTTTTTAATTTTCTCTAAAGATTTGGCTGATTTGGCTAATAAAGGTTTTTACTGTTCTGGATCTTTTCACTGAAGCTATCTAATGTGATGTAAAATTTGGCATGAAGTAAGTAATAATCTATTGAGATCACAGAAAACTATGTCTGAATATACAGAATTTTTTATTACCAGCAGGGGATGGAATCATGGATAATGCTTTTTTTCCTCTTCTTTGTCTCCATAACAAAATAAAATCACAGAAACTGATTTTCAGTTATTTACTAGCTTCAGAAAAAAATGTGTATTAGAAGTCAGGTGTGGGAATTGGTACGTGTTTTAATGATTCATTTTCTCAGATTGGTGGTTTGCTTCTCCATTCATTTTGGGACAGAGTATTTGCTTAAATTCTTACCTACTTTTCATGATTTTTATAAAAAAACATAGTTTGAATCCAATCATTCAACCTGAATATTCAGTTTAGAGGCGATATGGTGCTATCAAGTAATTTGAAGTCCATTCCCCTGTCATATGGAAAGCAAGTATTTGCAAAAGGTGAAAACTAGCTAGAGCTTTGGGGAACAGAAGAAACAGCATAAGGAAAGGTAACCGGACCTTTGCTTTTGTTCTCTTCCTTCCCTTCCCCCAAAAGGACTCTCTGATGTCTGAGATACATTTTTATTCTATCTTCACCTTTTCCTTTCTCACTGTGTTTTTTTCTTTTGACATTTTATCACAGCGCAAATGGTCTTGCCCATCTTACTCCTTGTGTTCATCTCTCAGCTTGCTGAGTGTGCTGTTTGTGTTCCATGTCATCTTTCTCTTTCTGTACTGTCTCTTGTTTCAGTCTCTCCCCTGGGCAGAAGTACCCTCATGGGCATGTGAGGAGGTTACTCTGCAAGTGAATCTTGGAAGGGTGCTCCATCTGCCTCCAGCCTTCATGTTGGAGGTGTGTTGTGGCCTTTGAAACACCAAACCACTGTCACCTTGAATTCTCTCTCCCACTGGCTTCCTTCTGCAGGGTCTCCTAGAGATAAGCTCTCTAGAGTTGCTTCTTCAGCATTTCTGCAACAGTATACCTCAATCCCTTCAGAACTTGCTGTGGGAGCTTATACCATCTCTTGGATCTCTTATCTTTTCCCCATTTGTGTCCTATCCTGTCCTTTGACAAAAAAACATCAGCCATCTGTTTGGAAAACTCTGTAATCTACTTCACTGCTTCAGTCCTATCTCATCTGTCCCTATGGTCAACTTTGCTAAAACTCAGATTTATGACCCAAAAATTTAAATCAAATGTATATTTAAACAAAAATTTCTGTATTATAAATTTAAGTGTAAACTATCAAAAATCTTCTCATTTTCCTTGTTCTTCTCTTTTGCATTTAAGAATAACTCTCCATAAAGAGGTACACGATAGTTTTATGTCTAACTTTATTTTTCCTCCTTGTAGCTTTTTTTTATTTTTGTGACAGCTATAAAAACCTTAATACTGGTTAGTCCATTTGTTCGCTGACATTGAAGCCTTACTCAATTTAACAATAATTCTGCATCTCTTCTTTTATTTGCTTAATATTTGTCTGCTGTCTCTAGCTTTATACTTGAAACTTGTTTGCTTAGGACTTTAATCTAAATTAGCTAATGGAATAATTTGAAGTGGATTAATTTGATTGCACAGAACCAGTTTGTGGCACTTACTCAGAGTTTAAATGGCTTAATTTTATTAATTTTATTCCACTTTCCAAATAATGATCAAGCAAGGTACAAGCTAAGAGTTAATTCTTACAGACTTTTCGGAAAAGGAAGGTTCTAAAGGACCCGAGCAACAAGAAGCAGAGATGTGCTTTCAGATATGGTGCAATGGGTGGCCAGGATTTACTATAGCAAGATAACTGATGAACAGGGTACAGGATAGAAAGCTGAGTTCTCACTAAACAGACTGAGCTCACTCAGCCTCTTCTTGTAAGAGAGACACTCCAGTCCCTTGATTGTCTTCGTGGCCCTCTGCTGGACTCTCTCCAGTAGTTTCTTGTCTTTTTTGAACTGAGAGCCCAGAACAGGACACAATACTCCAGATGGGCCCTCACTAAGGAACAGTAGAGAGTGAGGACAACCTCCCTCGACCTGCTTGCCACTGTCCTCTTGGTGAATCCCAGGATACCATTGGCTTTCTTAGCCACAAGGGCATATTGCTGCATCATTGTCAACTTGTTTTTCTCCAGGACTCCCAGGTCGTGATCTGCAGACCACCTTTGCTGCCAGTCAACCTGTATTGGTGCAGGGATTTACTCCTCCTGAGGTGCAGAACCCTACACTTGCCTTTGTTGAACTTCATTATGTTCCTTTCCTGCCAGCTTTCCAGCCAGTTCGGGCCCTGCTGGATGGCAACACAGCCTCGTGGTGTATCAGCCATTCCTCCTAGTTTTGTATTATCAGCAAACTTGCTGAAGATGCATTCTATTCTCTCATCCAGGTCACTGATGAATATGTTGGACAAGACTGGGCCAAATATCGACACCCCTGGGGGAACACTCTTGGCCACAGATTTCCAACTAGACTCTATACCACTGAAGACAACCCTCTGAGATCTGCCATCCAGCCAATTCTCAGTCCATCTCACTACTCACTCATCTAGCCCACGCTTCCTAAGCTTACCTATGAGGATGTTGTGAGAGACACTGTCACAAGCTTTGCTAAAGTTGGCGTAGACAACACCCTTTTTTATCCACACCTGCTGTGACACCCATAATTTCTCAAAATGTGGAGCCTTGTAGGTACATAACCTGTAGGTGAATACAGGCTTGCAAAGCCAGTGGTTGGTCTCTGCTGTGGGCAAGGAATCTCAGCTTCAGTTGTACTCCTGCCAAGTTAAATTAATACCACAATAAACCAAAGTCCAGTGAAAAACTATATTCAAAACACGTGTGACTTCTCCCCCCCCCCGCCCGGAGTCCTGGAATTGCATAAGAAATATTCTGGAAAACCGAAGAACGATGCAAACAAGGGAAGCTGTGCTCTAGGCTATGAATTAAGGAAAGCAGTTCTTCATTCTTAGCTCTCACCTATTGCCATCCCTTCTGTTTGTTAGTAGTACACTGGTCATTCAGTGGATTAAACATAAGCAAATTAAATCAAGACAGTGTCCAAAGCTGTTTATTGTTCCAGAGGGCATAGTTCATTTATTAATATACCTTTTTTAAAAATGGGTAAACAAATTTCCTAGAACAAGAGTTTTGTATAAATTTTATTTTAAAATCTGACTAGTTATCTAAGTACATGCTTTTCTTGTGCTTTCTTAATAAATATGCTTTCATCATTACCTGTTCACAGATGTATTGATATTGGTTTTAGAGAAAGGCAAATGCATGCAAATGCAGGTTAATAGTAAAAAGGTTACTTTTTCATACCTACGTCATATCTTCCCTCATCTGACAGAATAATGATATACAGTGCTATGAGAGCAACTGCACCTTCCACAGAAGTTTTTTCTGATTCCTGATTATTTTCTAAGCTGATTCATGCATGTGAAGTTTTACTCATTTATTTGTAAACTACTATGTAAGTATTTTAGTGTAGATGCAATTTCCTAACTTGAGATTTATGCAGAAATTCAGAGAAAACATATTTGATAACTATTATTTCTTACTCTACTGGGAATGCTATAAGAGACCTAGGCTTTGCAAAAATTGGTATTTGTGACTACTGATAAAGTAGTTTCTAAAGTAAAGGCAAAATCTTCATGTTTATCTAAAGTATTTTCTTTAATTTCTGTTTGTTCTTTTGCTGGATTAAATAGAAGAAAAGATGATAGTATTGCCTCTCAGGTTCTAACTTTAGCCATTAGTGATATTAATGTGATTTTACTTACAGGCAACTTTAAAATACTGACCCAGACCTTTAAAATGCTGTTATGTAGTGGTTCGTTTAGCTGTTAAATTACTTACCATTTTGATATTCAGAATTAAATTTCATAGTTAATTTTTGTAAAATGGCCATACTAAACAACAGAAAAGTGATTTTAACTGGGTTTTTGTGTCAAATGGGCATTGTTGATCCATACCATGAAGATTTTTGGATACTCCATTCTGAAGATGTTTGCCTTTGTCCTTACTGTATCTGTGTGAGGTTCATTCTTTGGCACACAGGAAATGTTGAGAGGAAGGCAATGTCAAGAGCCTGTTACCCGCTGGCTGCCTGCAGGACAAATTACTGAAGGGCCAGCAAACTAAGAGGAAAATGTCGCCTATTTTGAGGGTTCTACCCAGAGCTTCTAATAAAAGCGTGGATTATTTGCTACTGCTTTTTTGAATTGTCAAGAAAAAAACCTGAATAACAAGTTTTGATTTGTTGCTGCTGAAGCTGCTCTAAGGTCACAGTGTTCAGGATCTGAGAAGCACTTGTTCCTTAGAAACACTGGGCTTCTCTTCTTGCATTGTTTATCAAGAGTAACATCAAGAACACAGTTATTAGGCTGAGGTGGTAAATAAACCCCAAACCAAACCAAAAAAACCCACAAAGAGACCTCAAAGTATACAAGTTAGTGAGATATTCAGAGGATTATTTGAAGAAGTGGGAGCAAGTCCTTTTTTTCCTTCTTTCCCTGTTTACCCACCTCCATCCTTTTTATATATTTTTTTCCTTTTCCTCCTTTTTTCTTACCCCTAGCCTTTTTTTTTCTCCTTTTATTTCTGCCTTTTTTGGTGCCACGATAGAATTTTTCCGTCAAGGGAAAATTTTTCCTCAATGCAGGAAAAAAGCAGACAGTGTCCCATTGGTGTTTTGGATGCAATTTGGAGGGGCTGTTGGCTGGAACGTGCTGGCATTTCTATCTCTGTGCTCATGTAAACCTTTCTCTTTCTCCTGCTGCTCACAGGCTGTTGGCTATGATCATCTTTTAATCATTCATTTTTCAGATGGCCATCCACTTGTTGAAGGTAGACCAGGACAGAGTATCATCTTTCAGCCTTTAGAGGCACAGCTCCAGTTTCTGCTAGTTACTAGAGAAATTCTTTGCATTTCACTGTGAACTTTATGGTAGATCTGCTCAGAATTTTTCAATTTTGTACTGCTCTTTTCTCTCTTTCTCTGTTTCTCTCTCTCTCTTTCTCTTTCCCTCTCTTTCCCTCTCTTTCCCTCTCTTTCCCTCTCTTTCCCTCTCTTTCCCTCTCTTTCCCTCTCTTTCCCTCTCTTTCCCTCTCTTTCCCTCTCTTTCCCTCTCTTTCCCTCTCTCTCTTTCCCTCTCTCTCTTTCCCTCTCTCTCTTTCCCTCTCTCTCTTTCCCTCTCTCTCTTTCCCTCTCTCTCTTTCCCTCTCTCTCTTTCCCTCTCTCTCTTTCTCTCTCTCTCTTTCTCTCTCTCTCTTTCTCTCTGTCTCTTTTTCTCTGTCTCTTTTTCTCTTTCTCTCTCTCTCTCTTTCTCTCTCTCTCTCTTTCTCTCTCTCTCTCTTTCTCTCTCTCTCTCTCTCTCTTTCTCTCTCTCTCTCTCTCTCTCTCTCTCTTTCTCTCTCTCTCTCGCTTTCCCTCTCTCTCTTTCCCTCCCTCTTTCCCTTTCTCCCTTTCTCTCTTTCTTTCTCTCTTTCTCTCAGTCAGGATAGCTTTTCAGAGTTTACAACAGGTTGGTGGGTAATTTGTAGCCTTATGGGTAGAAACTGCCAGGTGAGGAAGGAGATCTGGCTTGCTTCTTCAACTTCCTATTTAAGGTGATCTAAGATTAAAAATTTCTGCCTGAGCCAGTTACAAGAGGAAGCTGAGCCTACTCTTCCCAAATCTCAGGTTGCTTCTCAACATTTAGGTCCAAACCCTTCACAAGTCCATTTTTGTGAAAGTATACAGAATGTCATATTGGGAATACTTTGATTTTAGCTGTAATCAGCATCATGGCAGTGACTGACTCGCATTGTACAGGTAAGCCTGGTGGCAGATTTCTTCACTGGTAGGTATCTCCAACAGTGTATTTTATTTTGAAAAAATATTAATACTTACTCATTTTTACAATAGATAAACTGGCTGAAGGTGCAAATTTGTTATCTGGAAAGATGAGCAAAAATGGATTTTTCAATCTTTTGCAAGAAAGTCTGCAGCTGAACATGAGATTTTGTTCTAAAATCAAAATGTTTCATTACTTTATTTTGGAAACGTGACGGCAAAAACCTGTGGATGGAACATTTCCTTCTGGTTTGCAAAGTGAAGTATTTTAATTCTTGCAATTTTTTTTCTCTGAAGCAGTCCCCTGTATTAATTGTGTTCTAGTTATCAGTCCTAATCCGCAGATTACTCAACCTTTACAAAACAAGAGTGTCGGTGCGAAGAGAGAACAAACTTCGTAACTAAAAAAGAAAAAGGAAATTGTTATTTAAATATATGAAAGATTTTTTTTCTCTGCCATTTTTCAGGAAAATTTCTATGTAGTTTTCTTTTTTCTGTTTCTGTTCTGCTGTTTCTCCTCCGGAAAATGAGACTAAGCAAACACTTAACTTCTTTTACATGTATTAATTCTCACATCAGGTGATTTCACTGTGATTTTTCATCAAGCTAATTTTGAATGTATGCCTCTCAAGGGATAAAAACTTTTCTACAATCAGTACTGTAGGTGCTAACTAGCCTACAGCTTATTTTTTCCTTGTCATGTAGATGGTGGCAAAAGACCCTAAAGATGGGATTTTTTGTTCACTGAACATTTCTCCCCTTCTTTTGAATTCAGTAAATTTAAAAACGCTCTTGTCTCTTATTGGTATTGCTTTGGCATTTCACAGGGGGGGAGGGGGTGAAAGTTCTGAATGGTGTTTTTGATGAATTCTCTGCTCATTATGCAAATTTCATTCTGATGAAAAATCAAAAATCAGCTAGTCAACTTCTTTTAAGCAATAGATTTGCTCATGCTTTACTATATTTATTAATAGTAACTTTGTGCATATTAAAGAAATTATACTTGTGTATAAAATGTCAAAAATTGCCAGTAGCATTGCTTAGCTTTGAACTCTTGATTCCAGTGACCCTGACCTTTTGCCAAGACTTTTGTTTGGTTTCAGCTGTAGACTTTGCACTTATTTGTATTCCTACCTTTCTTTTTCCAGGGATCTTTTGTATTTGCTATGAATCAGTCATTTTACCTTTTGATTAGAAAGTGCATTATCTTTTTTTCTGATGTTTTAAACATTGAGCTTATTAGTAATGAGGATTGCCGGTTTCTCTGCCAAGTGATGCCTTCTATTTTTCCCTACAAAACTATATTTAAGAGTGCTTTTAGTGATCCCCAGGGTGCCTAAAGATGTGTGCCTAAAACCTACTGCTACATGTGTGGGTTCTTTAGCACTTTGACACATATTTGATGTGGATGGCATTTCAGTGAGGTGGAGACCTCTCCTGACTCCATCATCTCCCAGGGAGCCTAAAAGCTGGAACAAAAGGCAACACCAAGTTCTTATGTTGTCATCTGAGCAGATGGTCTCTTTTCACAGGAATGCCTCCTAATTCCTACCGATCTTGGTAAGAGCTGGGAAATGTTCAGTATTTCTGAAGATCGCAAGCAGAGATTAAGGAGGTCAGCTCTAGCATCCCATCCATCTAAGCCAAATATGTTGCTGTGAAAAGGAAATAAACTTCTATCATCAACTTAACAAGATTCATTATAATGACTTCAAAGTGTAACAGTTTGGGTTCCCCACCCCCACTCTTACTGATATTTTAAAAGTAGAGATTTCTCATTAAGATACCATAATCTATTTTGGGAAAATTCCTTTTTATTTTGAGTTTAATTTGATGAGAGTTACATTGTTGGGAAGATTTCTTGGGTGTTTAAAGAACTCTGCAAGCAGTGTGATGCTCCAGCTCCGTTTCTTCAGCTCAGCAGAGGGCTGTGTGTAATGTGCTGTGCATGTGAAGTGGATTGAACACTATACGTTGCACTGCCATCCTTTCTGAATGAGAGTGGTGCCATCTCAAGCACCACATCACCCATCCTTTAGTACGGATGTTTCAGTGAGGAATTTGGGTCATCCTGGTCACGATAATGGGGAAGCAGTCAGGGAGAGTGGCTTATGAGCATGGAATCCTCATTTCCTGAGTTAGAAGTCCAGAGGACTCCAGTCAAGAAGGTTGTGAAAAATGTGTGGAGAAAAATGTGGTCAGGTAACATTTTTCCAACAGTTCTTTCAATCTAGACCTTCCTGAAAATGTAATGCAGTTGAATGTCTATAATCATTTGAGGGGAAAATAGCTCTATGGCTTGGAAGAGGAGCTGATAAAGACTTCAAAACAACCTGGTAGCAGGATGGTGCCTGTAACTTCCAGAAGACTGTACATGAGATGCAGCTGTGAGTTTGGAGCTGCCACCTTTCATTTATAAAACCAAACCAAACCAAAAACCAAACAGAAAAAAAGTGGGGACAGCCCTCCCCAGACCTGCCCTGTGGGAAAAAATCCTCAAAGCAACTGTTGTTACTTGAAATTCCTAATTTTTTATTCTGTGTGGATGACACACAAGTTAGGGAGGATGAGGGAAGAACTGTGGTTTATACTTGGAAATTTGCTTAGAACAGAAAACAGATTTCACACTTGAGATGAAATAGCAAGATATTCAGGTCTTTGTAGAATGAATGCTGTCTTTGGCTATGATGTGTGAGTGAAACTGTATTAGACCATCAGTATACAGACAATAAATGGGAGAATGGCAAATGGTGAAATAAGTATGACATTACATTGAATTTTCCTCTAGATTGTAACGTCTGGAAACACAGAGAATGTGAAAAAAAAAAGAAATCTGTAGAATTAAGCTTGAACTAAATGCACAAAGTGCACCATGGAACGTCTAACGCCACCTCTCCCCTCCAAAAAGCCAGGTCTGAAATTCACTCAGGAAGCATAATTTAATATGAATAAAACTTAAGTGCTTTCAGGACTTGTCTTTAAGAATCGTGTGTAACACGAAGCCCAAATTTATGCCTGTCTTCCAAGCATTTATTTCCAAACATCATGTTTATTAGCTGATGGAACAAAGAGTGGAAGAGAAGCTGACTTTTTTTCTTGTTTTATTAGATCTTATTTTATAGCCTAAAAAGTGTCTGTGTGAGGTAACATAGCTGTTAAAGAGGCTGATATTATGAAAAGAAAGATTATGTTGATGGAGAGAGAGTAGCATAATAGTAAAAAGTTTATGTTTCGCAGTTGGAAACTCTGGTGGTAGCTGGACTCTCCCATAGCCGTACAAATTATGTTTTCAGTGTTGAGCCTCTAATTCACATTCATGTTAAATAACTGGTGGAAATGGTATAAATTCATCGCTGTAGAAGACAGGAGTCCCAGGTACTACTTCCTTCTGCTCTCCTGGGTTTCTGGGCATAATTGCATATCCTCTCAGGGCTGCATGCTGCTGTACCCAGCTGAAAGTGAAACGGCTTGGCTTCCCTCCATTTCCATGCCCTGGTGAGGCTGGTCGGGCAGGTGATGTTCAGAGAACACCAAACCCAGTCCTTGCAAGATTTGCTCTCCTAGGAGACAAGGTAGCTGGTTGCATTCAGACACATAGGCAAAGGCCATGGTGCATTGCCTCTGCAGATAGTAGCTGATTACTGGCTGTGCTGGCTCAGGAGGTGGGAAACCTGAGCACAGTTCCCTCCCTAGCTTGAGGTCTGTCATTTAGCCAGGGAGCACCCTGATTGATAGGATGAGTGCTATTATGCACCCAGGGAATTTTCCATTCTTCCTTTAAAACCACAAGGATTTAAAGTTTCTGTGGGCTAGAGAGAGAATTCAAGAGCCTGTCAACACTTGGCATAGGGTCTAAGGCTCTGCCATTGCTGATCTGGCAGGTGTAGTTTCTTGGGAGAAGCTGGATGCAGCCTTGAACCTCCCTGGGCTGAAGGGAGCACTGAATCCAAGCCTTTCCTCTCCTACAGAACCCAATATCATGCAGCTGACTGAAATGGGAGCTTCTGCTGCGTGGCTGAGAAGAGGCACTTCTTCCCTAGTTTTGAAAGGCCTGAGTTTTCTCTTTAACTTCAGCAGAGGAACATGGACAACCCCAGATCTGGGCATTTGCACACACCAGAGTTAAAGCCAGAGCCTGCCTTGAAGTTAACTTCGAACAATCTGTCAAGTATTTTTGTCTTCCATTTTCCAGCACCTTGCCCCACCAATTTCAGCAGCTGCCTGATAGGGACCCTTCTCTGGCATCTGACCTCCTTCCTCCACCTTGCAAGATATGTGCAGAGCTCTGACTCAGGGCAGTACAATCCTCTCTGCATACGCTATTGGTTCGTGCATGCTTACAGCAAGGCCCTTCATAGAAGCTGACATTCAGCTTTGATCACAGAAGTTAAACTTGTTGGAATGGCTCATATCAATGCCAATGACTATGGTTTTGTAGGGCTAAGATCTAGATCATAACAGCTAGATACATCTAAGAGAATGTTTGCATTTTTGGACATTTATTTCTGAAATTTATTTTAACCTGGTAAGATGGTATTATATTTATGGTTATCATAGAAGAATCATGGAATCATTAAGGTTGGAAAAGACCTCTAAGATCATCAAGTCCAGCTGTCAGCTCAACACTACCATGCCTACTAAACCATGTCCTGAAGTGCCACATCTACATGTTTTCTGAAAAACTCTAGAGTTGTTCCTGGGCAGCTTATTCCAATTCTTCACCACTCTGTCAGTAAAGAATTTTTTCCTAATATCCAATCTAAACCTCCCCTGATGCATCTTGAGGCCATTATTTTTAAATAATAAGCCTGAACTTGAAGTATTTGCTGAAGATCAAATTCTCAGTATAAATTTACGTTGCTCCATTGAAAGCAGTGTGTCTATGTCTATAATCAAAGTTGGAAAGATCTGTTTTGGAAACTTGGGCAGGGTGAGTTATTCTAAAACTATATTAGTTGAAGTATGTAGAGATGTAATGGGTCTTGATTAATTATGTAGTTAATAACATTAAATAGTTGCATTGTTCATGTTCCTTAAATGAGATTTACCAAAAATATTCCCATAGGGTGCTGCTATTTCATAGTATATTTTTTAGGACTAGGAGATGAAGTTTCCAGGTTAAGTTATTTGCTGTTAATGAAAACACCACTCAGTATATACGGCTTGAAAATCCATTATTAATTAACAGCATTCAATTCTTAATTATCTTTTTACCAGTTCAGTTGAAATCATTGACACAAAATACATTGTTAAACTGCTTAATCAATCATTGTAGAAAAATAGAGGTGTTTGATAGGGACATTCTAGTACAAAGTTTACGTGAAGCTTCCCCGTTGAAAGCTTTGGAGGCTTCTACTTATTTTTTTAAGCTTATGTTACAAAAATGAGATTTCATAAACTTTACAGTCTGTACTACATTAATACCAAAGACAATAAAATACAGGGGGAGAGAGAAAGAGACGAACACACACACCTTAAACTTTAAGTGCCCTATTCACAAAAATACAGCTTACACATGCGCATGCCCCAGTGGT
Source organism: Tapera naevia (assembly GCA_033556795.1). NCBI lineage: Eukaryota > Metazoa > Chordata > Aves > Cuculiformes > Neomorphidae > Tapera > Tapera naevia. The sequence continues at coordinate 2,893,087 of JAUMJJ010000118.1, forward strand.
GGAAAGTCTATTTTTTTGTGCTAAAGGACACAAAAAAGGCTTAATTAGGGCCCTGAGCTGCTGTTCTAATTAATGCAAACTTTTGTTAAACTGCAGCAATGAATTATAGAGTGGCCCAGTAAATTACAAGAGCAAAAAGCATGTTTATCCTCAGAGGAATGCTTTGCTTTTAGCTCATGCACCTTTCTCTAGGACTGACACACGTGGGTGGCCCGTTGCTACCAATGCCATGCTATCCTCTGCTATCAGGCTTCTGTCTTCCAGTGGAGTTGTGAAGCCATAATTTCTTAAAAATGCTCTTTACCACTCATGAGTAGCCTTATGGATGGGTTGTGATGGATGAACTGGAGCACTTGGCAGCTGTTGATGCTGGGGCAGAATGAGCTTTGAAAAGTCTGTAGCCAAATGAGTGCTACCTCACAACTGTTAAATGTAAGTAAGCAGAATCAGCCATCCAGGTTGGAGGGAAAAAAAAATCCATGTTCTCTATCATTCCTTACATCATGCTGCTTTGTGAAAACCTTTTAAGGGAAATGGTCAGCACTGAAACTGAAACTCTTTCCACACTGCCTGATCTGCCAGTCTGTGATGTGCAACCCTTTCCCCACATCCTACTCTGCCCACCTCAGCTAGAGGACCTGATGAAAACTGCCACCAATTAACCACACTCTGTGAAAGTTAGCAAAAGGCAGTTGTTTCAGCAAAAAAAAAAGGGAAATACATTTGAATTTAATGCGAAAGCTATATCACAGTGCAAAATTTCCACCTGCCCACTAAGTTTCTCCTGAGGTTATTTTTTTCTCTTCTATTTTAATGTAAATGTTTCAGTACAAAAATGCTTTAGATTCTCTTCAGTGTATTCTTTCTTTTCAGAGTAGGCAGGTATTAAAAAAACCCCAAAATTAAGGCTGCAGCTTCTTCTCCTTTGCTGACAGAAACATTGTTCTCAATGGGCCTGAGCGAAAGCCCACTGAAAGCAATGCTTTTTGCAGCAGGTAGCATTTTATGCACGGTGGTCCTGACTGAACAGTCCTCAGCATGGGCCAATGCTGCACTGTGTGAACAGCCCTATATGGAGCACGCCTGTGAAACTGTCCCTACACATCAACTCCCCTACTCGTGTGAGTGTTGCTGTGTAAGCTATGCAAATTATCAGCGCCCTGGTAATTTTAAAGTTGTCAAGTCGGAATGTACAGGATTTATACTGGTTTACAACATCCTAGGAACTAACCTAAGGTAAAGAATATTGTTAGGGAACCATTCTCCTGAGCACGGGTGGCAGGAATATTATGTTTAGCTGAGAAACCCTGTTGAAACATATGCAGAGATGTCACACCATCCGTGACTCTGCAGAACTGGCCAAGCACCGGTGCTGTCAACAAATGAATTTCATTGATTATGGCTTCAGATGAAATTCAACTGTTTCTTTCCCAGCTGAGTAGCTAAAATCTACTCGCTAAGGTGCAATATTCAGTTTTCAATGGCTTGTGCTATTTGTGTAGCAAACTACTCCACTGAAATCCCATTATTTGGGTGGGGGGAAAGGGAAGATTTTCCCTAGATATTGCACATAAAGGATAATACCTTCACATGAAACATGCTTGCTATATTAAGAGTATACAGGAAATTCTGGTTTGCCATGAGCCACAGCCTAAATTTTAGGTTGAAGTGACAAAAACGTATCCAGGAACCATAAGGTTTGCCTTATTTGTAAACTTTTTCACAGTATATCAGTAATTATGTTACAATTCTTCTACCCTGCCCTCTCCCAGACTTATGGCTTTTTAGAGTCAGTAAAACAATCTGTTTGGCAAACAGTGAGGTACTCTAAATAGCTGCCAGTCTGGTACACTGAAATAAATGTCATGCACTAGAAGAGCCATAGATATAGGGGAAAAAAAAAAAATCAATATTACAATCTAAATATTAGAAGAGAAATGCCTACTTGATGGGTAGTAAGTTTTTGCATCCCAATATTTCTAGACCTCTGTTTCTAAACCTACATTAATTACACATCTATGTACATTATTTAGAAGTTCTTTACTACAGTACTTTTGTACATGCGGTGTTTATTACTAAATGTAAAGAGAAAGTAATTACATAAGGCATATGTACAGTATCGTGTTGGATTGCAGATCCCTCTGCTCACCTTCACCTTAAAGCTGCAAGGCCCATTTCATAGAGGCTTGTTGCTCAGTATGTGAAACCGTTCTGAAACACATGAAAACTGAAACCAAGGCCCATTACTTTCATGAGCATTAATCACTCTTTCCTTGTAAATCCCTTATATGTATTCCCATTGCTTATGGGTATTTTTGTTGGTGGTGTGAATAAACCTGGAGGTGTGAACTCAGAGAGGTGCTGAGGAAGCCAGCAATCATTACCAGGGTAGGGATTGAGATTCCACCACTGATAATGGGTATTGCAGCTTTAACCCACACCTTTGTTTAGTCTGTGAATCTCTTGAGTTTAAACTAGGCAGGTAGATAATTTGCATCTTAAGTATTTGTCTTCCTGGAATTGAGAATAATAAGAAAGAAAAGAAAAGAAAGGTTTGCCAAAGAAAAGAAAGGGGAGCAAAGAGGGAGAAGATAAAGGAGGTGGTGTGCCCCTTATGTATCCAGTGGTTCTACAGTTTGGACTCATTCTCCAAGTTGGCCACATCACCATTTCTTTCATTTTGGTCTTCTTGGTTCTTTTCTTCCTCCTCAGTTTCCAGCTCAGCGTGCTGGTCCAGCTTGCTGGAAACAGACCATGTCAGAGGCAGTTCTGCTCGGCTGGCCATCTCTGCGAGCTCTTTGGCACTGTAAACTGGTGTGTTGGTCTCATATGTTTCATGAAAACTATTGTAGTCAACTTCATAAAATCCGTCCTCCAGAGTGAGGACAGGGGTGAAACGGTAGCCCCACAGGATCTCACTTGTAATGTATGAACTTCGAGCTTGGCAGGTCATTCCTGTAATAGAGAAGGAGGAAATGCTGTAACAAGGACCCAATGCTTTCCCAAATCCTTAATTATTTTTATCATATAGGCAGAGAATTGCATACAAAAGCACATGCCAGAAAATAATTAGGTTTGACATCCGAGTTTGAGCTTAGAAAGAAATTTTACTGTGTGTAACCTGTTTGATGCTCTCTCCTTCTGTTGTGTATACAAAAAACAGATGACGAACAAAGATTAACATTTCTTTGTTAAATGAAGTTGTTCTTATGTTTCATTAACAAGTAATTCACCCTCTGATGAGTCTCAGATGGCTTATTGGGAGTGTAGGTGACTTACACCTTGCCATCCTTTGGTTGGTAATGAACCCATGCTGCCACTGCCAGCATTTGCTCAGGCTAAGGAATTCATTCAAAAGCTTTTCTCTGCTGGAGCTAACCCCTGAGCCTGTTGTCCAGCAGTTGACTTCGTTCCTCTAGATGTTGGGGCCACCTTCTAGTTACACTGCTTTGAGGTTTGGGCTGGTAGCCAGCGCACAAACATCAGCAAAACTCCAGAAGGACATTTTTATAATGAGTGGTGTTGATTTCAAGTATCTGTGACTAAAATCTTTGTTACCTTTCCTTCACAGCTCTTCTGTAACTTACCCTGAGACCTGCTATAGGGCAAAAAAACCAAGTAAAGTCTGTTAAGAGGCATGGAGTGAGGCAGTTGTTCCAAGCTCACAGTGTAGTCTTGAGTGTCCTCTGGATGAGAAAACACCTGTCAATGGCAGGGACCTGTGACTTGTAGAACCTGCCCCATCTCAGGCAGACAACTTGAGGAAGAACTACAACAAAATATTAATGCTCAGGAACAGAAGAGGAAATGTGTCTGACCAGGAAAAAGGTCAGAAGAGGTGAATTGAAGAGGCAAAACCACACTGCCAACAAAATGGGAGTACATGTGAGAGTTTTCCTTTAATTATTTACACATTATTAGCTGTATATTACTAAGCAAACTTCAGCTGGACAGTATATGTTGAATATTTATTAAATAATGATACATAACCCTTGGACAAGCCTGCCACACCAGTTATTTAGAAGGTAATCATAAGCAATTAAAGTAGTTTAATTTTGAGGGCACAAATGGCAGTCTGTAGAAACGCACATAATCTCTCTGTGCTGCTGGCATTATATAAAGCCACATCAAGAGTCTCAGGAAGAGTAAACATTGGTAGTTCAATGTCTCTGATCTTTTTCAGGGCTGTGCAAATTGCTCTAGATAGCTCTGCCCTCATTCTCTTGAGCCTCCTCTCTGTGCTTGGTAATTTGCTTCTGATGGGTGAAATCTGCTGGTTTTTTGTACTCCATCTTTTTCACTGATAACATTGCCTTCAGAAAGACATTTACCAACTGTTAGCTCGCTGTGGTACTTTACCATGTCTTCAGCATTTCCTTCTGCTTACTGCATTGCCTCAGACCTTGCAGAGTGAATGTCAGGGAAAGCTTTAGTATGAAGAGTGCTGCACCTGACCTATCTGCTACAGCCGGGCAGAAATGGGACCGCATTTCTGCTGTGCTTACTGATCTTACTGTCTCTTTCCTTACACCTGATAGAAAGACTCAAGACTTTCTTTTTATTGGTTTTGCAAGCAGGACAAGACATGTTTGCATTTCAGTTCTCAAGTAATGAATTAATGGAAACATGAAGATCTTACAATTTTTGTGTTCATTTCACAGGGGGGAAGGACAGAAGGACACAAACCCATAAAAAATAATATCTTTTGGGATTTTCTATGCAATTTTTAATCTAAATTAGATCTTTCCCACAAAATGACAGAGGGAGAGGAAATTGGCAGCTCTAAGAGCACTATATATATGGCAAACACACTAGTTGTTAAGCAGCTTTCCCAAAAAGTAATGTCTTTTTTGTAGCACTCTGGCAGTCCCAGAAATTTGGGTGCAGTATTTGATACAATCTCCCTGCTCTGGAAGGGAGGCATCACCAGACTGGAGGCAGAGCGGGTTGGCAGCAACCACTGCTGGGTGCAGTGTCTGCTATCTCAGATATCCCTCTGGGCCAGTGTCCTACCAGTTTCTTTGTTGCTCCTTAGTGGTGCACCGAGACCGGTGACCCCCTGCATAGATTTCCCCAAAGGAGAGTGACATTCCTAATCCTCATGTTTCTGATCCCTCTCTCTGCTTCAGAAATTTAACTTCGAAGGGATCAGGAAATTTGGAGCTTTCAGTAAAAAGACAATGAGCTTAAATAAAATAAACCCCCTTATTCCTCTGAGAACAGAATTATCTTTCTGTCCTCCAACTAATTACTCAGTGATCCTGCTGCTTTGGTCAGGAAAAATTTGTTTGACTGTTGAGAAAGAGAGGGGCAATTTTCTGCAGAAGTCAAGATTAATTGAATTACATTAGAGTTACAGCTCATTAAAAACAAACTCTCATCTGAAATTTTGACCTGCCTCGGCTTTTAATTTAGTCTCCTAATTGGCAATGTTTTTATACTTGTTTCTTTTCCACAGCTTGACAAAATACTTTCAGAGCTAGAATGAAGAGAGTTAGGATTTTTCAAGAAAGTAAGTTGCAATTAAGAAAAAGAATTTACTGAGGGACATGGGTATGAGAGAGACCTTGTTGTGCTCTCTAAAGGTTTGAGAAAGTTAATCCAGAAAGAAATTTGTAAGTGGATCACAAAGATTCCAGATTAAAACATGCCACAATTGTTGAGACCCTTGAAATGATTGCCGGTGCGCCTGTGTGACTCTGGAAACAGAACAGAGAAGTTTCTGCATAGTGTGGCTTTACCAGCTTCTGCCTGTGCCTGCACAGAGGTCCTTCAACTGTGCAGTCAGCAGAGCTTCTGGACAGTTTTTTCTGCATTTAATTCCTTATCATGTATTATGGTATAATTTGCACATTTCATTATACTCTATGGTTTTAATTGTCCTGTAAAATATGACTTTCATTATTTGCTTTGAGTTCTGAACATGCTCTTGGATGACAGGGGAGACTTCATCTTAAGTAAGGGAGTTTTAGGCTTTAGATTTCCAAGTATTGTGTGATTTATTCTGTAATTGTGTGGTTTATATGCAGCCATACATCTGTCGCACAATGACTTTAAAAATTACTGTGGTTTGACATTTTGAATAGTGTCTCATTTTAATTGGATCCCTTCGAGGTAGATGAGATCTAGGGAGTGTTTGGTGCTACTTTGCTCAGCATGAATTGTACTTTTTCTAAATAAGCTGGGAAATCAAGAGACCCAAATAATTCATCCTAAATTAATTAAATCTATAACTGGAAGAAATGATCCATTTGAGAACGAGCGTCAGAGCCCAACAAAAATTTTGAGACTGGACTCTCAGGCCCTGCTGTGACCGGTATGGAGTGTAGTGGGGGCAGCGAGTGGTGACGGGGGACATTCCTGCCGGATTGGGCAGCCGCTGGACATCCCAGCATGGTGGCTCTGTAGCTCCCTACACCATCTGTTCCTGCTGCCTGGCACGGGAAACAGCAGTGGCAGGATTATGTTGCAGTGCAGTGGGCTTGTGTTTGCACCTGTTCCCCTTGCTGCATACTGTATTTTAAATACTCTGCGAGCTGATGAGACCTCTCATGGTTGCCCTTAACAGCTGCCTTGCTCCTTTAAACTCGAAGCATTTTTAATGAGTGGTAATTAACCTTTGTATATATTGCAGCTTTCTGTTAGGTGTTAATGGCAGCGTTTTTGTCTGTTTGGTTTATGTTTGCACAGGCTAGGGAACCACAACTGAGCATTGTGCAAATACTTGATTGCTGGGCAAGTTACTTAAGAAGTAAAATTAATTGCCACCTTACTGAATTGTGGGTTATGTTATTATATTTAATGTCCAGGTAGAGCTTTGTGTGGTGCAACCAGTGTCATAAGAACTGCCACTTCTCTGTGATAGACACACCACAGTGTATATTGTTCCTACTGCTCCCCTGTACCTGGTCCTGGGTCAGAAATATGCAGGCAGAGTTGCAAACTGAGTTTTGGTCCTTGTTATATTGGAGGAAGCAGCCTAAATTATGTGGATTAAGAGAAGGAGATTATTTTTCCCAGGAAGACAGCCTAACACAGCATGGAACTGAACTGCACAGAAATTTGAGCAACACTTTGCAGTGAAAAGTGGCTTGTGAGCAGGAGCCAGGAGTTAGGCTGCAGAGGACCTGCTCACATCCATGGTATTATTTCCTGTTTGCTTCAACAGCGAATTGGGACCATGCTCTGGCTTCTGGTAGATGTGGACTGTTCCTCTCCAGAGCACAGGCTGAAGTGGCTCCTTCTGCCTGACTGGAAGCGTGGACACTATTTCAGTCCACCCCATCAGCAATTTTTCTTGTAGCTACAATGAAAAGTTCTATCAAGTTTAATATTTGCACCATGTAGTCTATGAAAATGACAGACTAATACCCTTAAGCTGTTGCTGATATGTGGGTAAGGTTACAATCCCACCTTTGACTGTTTAGAATGAATAACAAAGTTGATGCCACCTCCAGTTTCATTACTCTTGAAAAGTTGCCCTCTGCATTTATTTTGAGATTATGGTTTGTTCATGCTGTCTACTGCTGTTTAGGATTGTGCTTTGCTCTATCTTAAAGTGCTACAAGGGTTTGGTGTGGTGACCCAGAGTGACTTGGTGCATTTCCTCACAGCTCAATTTAAGTTTCCCGTTAGCTTACACAATAATATGTTCTGTCGTGCACTCTCAGCATGTATTATTTCACTTTGTGATGGGAGCCATCAAAAATAAAATGCTATTAAATAGTCAGGGGAAAAAGGGTACTTCAGAATCACAGAATCAAATTCATGTTTGGGCCAAAGTACTAAGAATTCCAGCTCTAGGTCAGCCTATTGCAGATTACACACAGTGACAGCTTCATTCAGCTTTTCTTTTACTTGGGGTGGTTTTTACTATAACAGGACTTTTATTTTCAAATTCCACTTCTGCGATTAAAAAAAAAGGACTCTAAATAAAAGGAAGAGGGCAAGAATTACAGGCTATTACTGACTGCATCTTTGTGTCTGACAGCCATGATGTCAAGCTGATTTTGAAGTTTGGTGATTTTTGGCCGGGACTTAGCAGAAAGAGGCAGACTTTCTGCTGCAAAAAAATTGAATGGAATATCCTAGAAGAATAACCGGTTTTCAATTGTTGCATGCAAAGTTTGCTTCATAGTTCAGCTTGGAGTAAGACCTCAGCAGCAGAGGACTCAAGTGTGCGGAGAAATCAGTGGTGCTCCAATTTCCTGGGGTGAGTGAAGTTTCACTCATGCACTGGACTGCAGAACTTGGTCTGGGGTCTCTAGCTGGGAGCTGAGACTTCCATGGGCATATGTGATGTTCATTGTATTGCTTTCACCCTGTTTTATTCATAACATCTGCTGATTTATCACTGCAGAGGTTTTGATCTACTTTGTCAAAATGTTCATTATTATCATAAGAACCTTTAAAAACCAAAACCAAACACAGAAAATTCTCTACCCCTTGAAATTAATTCCTGCAGCCTTTGTGTCAGTGATCATGTTTAAACTATTTTGCTGTAGGAAATATGAAGATGTGAGAATGCTGACGCATAGCGTTAGAGCTGACTCTTTCAACTTGCCTGGAGCAAGGATGAAAAGGTGGGGGACATTTATGTAACCACGGTGATAACAGAGGTAATACTGAGGCAATTAGATGAATGTCCACCTAGTGTCTGAAACTTCAGTATGATGCTCAAACAAGCCACAGGGACTTTCTAGGTTCGTGTCTGAGCATTGCTCCAGTGTTCGTTACGTATTGACAAGCAGCATGCTACAAGGCAGAGATGGTTTCTGCCTGCCTGGATGACCTTTTGGTCCCAAGTGTTTTTGGTGCAAGATTTGTCAGCCTGCTATTCTTAGATGTTAAGGAGAATGAGAAAGCAATGTGTGCTATTAAAAACACCTAAAAGGCTAGGAGTCAGGAACTCCTGATTGATACTTTGGTTCTCCTGCAGACATTGTGTGGGCTTTGGCAAATTACCTAGCCTTACTGGGTCTGTTTTATTGGTGTGCCCCAAGAGACATGCTGAGGTTTAAAACCAGTAGGTGTACTTACAGTATATTCTCTTTCTTATCTAGGCTTTCACTGTCAAATTTGTGCTAAACAGTTCTCCCTAGTGTGAAAGTGATTGCAGAACAGAGATTTAGAATAAAATTGCCATAGTGCCACAAAGTTATTGTCAGAAACATTCCCTTTTAGTTAATTTGTTCTTTTAAATCAAGCTAAAAAAGGAAGAGAAAATAAGTCATTTTGTACCCTGAATTCACCACTTTTTGTAAAATGCAAAGTTTCAGATTTCATTGCTGAAAGGTGTTGCAAATACCGTTCTCCATCTTTTTTGCATTTGTGTGCATCTGACAAGAAACTACTGAGTTTTTTCAGTTTTGAGTGAAAAAAAAATATAGATAACCTCTCATTCAGACCTAGCAATGGGAAATTCCCAGGGGTTCTGATAACTTGATTCAGAACACACCTGGAAATCCAATGCTCATCCTGAGCGATGTCTAAAGTTCTTGAGAAGAGTAAAAACTGAAAGAATACTAGTGACTATTTCAATCTGTATTTCAGCATAGCTGGAAATCCATGCGTGACATCCTCGTGTTGTGAGTTATGAGCAACGTGCATGTGTTCTCCATGTTGTAGCTGAATTGTGGCATGGCCACTCCTGACTCTCGTGCAGTGACTGGAGAGAGGAATGTGTGTGTGAGTGGGGAGGAAGGGAGTGGAGACAGAGTTTTTTTTCCTGTAAGAAAATTAGGAATTAACTCTCATTAGCTTTTTTTTGTTTGACAGTTTTCTTTCTCTTTTTTTAAAATATTAAAAGTGGTGTTTCTTTTCTGTAAATCTTTGATATTTCTATTTTCATATTTCTTACTTAATCAGACCAAGAAGCTGATCACTGTATTTGAAAATTTATCACTTTTGTTTAATGCCATCTGTGAATTCTGATCACAGGTCTTTGTAGTAGCTGCTGTCTTCGTCTCACAGCTGATGACAGAACATCAGAAAAAGTAAGTTGCCATGGAGTGGGCTGGACAGTTGGCTTGACCACCAGTGGTAATAAAAAATCACAGCCCCCATGGGAGAAGGCATATATTATTAGGTCACATTTTGCACGAGAGGTGAATAGGTGGCTGTGCATAGGAAGTTGAGCTGGTGAGAAGTCGTTATTTCAAGTCAGTGGGACTTTCTGACACTCGAAAGTATATTTCTTTCTAAGGAAGGTGTTAACAAATAACAAGTGTATAAAAATGGAATTGATATTAAGTTACATTCCAAACAAAGTCTAACTTGGATCAGTTAAAGCATTTTGTTTTCATTCTGACTTCTTCGAATGTGATGCATTGTATAAAGCAGCATCTAACTTAGGAAAATGATAGCCATGTTTTAGCCTTTTTCAAAATATTAAAAAAATGCACATTCACCCTCAGCAGGAGATTATATTTTTTCAATGGAAAAATGCTGAGTTAGAAACATTTGATTTACTTCGTAAATATTTCCCCTAACAGGAATTAAATATATTGCATTGAATATTTTGTGTCTAATTTCTTGCTTTCTAACTATATGTAGCTTAGTCTGAAAAATGGTACATGCATAAGGCTTGTCTGATTCAATCTCAAATCTGCTGCTACTTTCAGCTAACGGAACTGTCTGCAGTCTCAATAAACAGCTTCTCAAAGAGATGGTAAAATTACTATTCAGCCAATATTTAACCTTAATTTATCCTTATATTCAGGCCATGCCCAGCAAATCACACTGCCTGATATGTATGAATTTAAATCATTTTTTCAGCTGTGCTTTTTAAAATGGATGATGATTATATTTTTCAGTTGATGAAGTCTGTGGAAATTTAATATGTCGAACAACACAGGGTCTTACCAGTATCACAGTATCACACAGTATCACAGTATCACAGTATCATAAGGTTGGAAAGGACCTTTGAGATCATCAAGTCCAACCTATAACACAACACTAACACCAAAACCAACACTAACACCAACCATCATCTAAACCATGGCACTCAGTACCTCATCCAATCTCCCCTTAAACACTTCCAGGGTCTGCAACTCCACTACCTCCCTGGGCAGAGCATTCCAATGGCAAATCACCCTTTCAGTGAAGAACTTTTTCCTAACCTCAAGCCTAAACTTTCCCTGATGAAGCTTGAGTCCATGCCCTCTAGTTCTGTCACTGATCACCTGAGAGTAGAGACCAACCCCTGCCTGACTACAACCTCCTTTTAGGTAGTTGTAGAGAGCAATGAGGTTTCCCCTGAGCCTCCTCTCTTCAGACTAAAGAGCCTTAACTCCCTCAGTTGCTCCTCGTAGGGCTTGTGCTCCAGCCCCCTCACCATCTTTGTTGCCCTCCTCTGAACACACTCCAGCATCCTGACATCTTTCCCAAACTGGGGGGCCCAGAACTGTACACAATATTCAAGATGTGGCCTGACCAGTGCCGAGTACAGGGGGACGATAACTTCTCTGGTCCTGCTCACTACACTATTCCTGATGCAGGCCAGAATGCCATTGGCTTTCTTGGCCACCTGGGCACACTGCTGGCTCATGTTGATCTTCCTGTCAACCAGCACTCCCAGGTCCCTTTCTGCCTGACTACTCTCCAGCCACTCTGTCCCCAGTCTGTAGCTATGCATGGGATTATTGTGTCCAAAATGAAGTACCTGACATTTGGATTTATTAAACATCATCCCATTAGAATCAGCCCATCTCTCCAGTCTGTCCAGGTCCCTCTGTATCACACAGTATCACAGTATCACAAGGTTGGAAAGGACCAGATAGAGAAGCTTGTTCAAGAATAGGCACTCAGAGTCCTTGGAAACAGGAGACTCGATTCAGTGGAGCTAGAACATGAAGTACCAGGATTTTGTACTCTGCTTTGTGTTTGGTTGTTAGTATACATTTATAGATTTAGTGGTTTCTCAGGCTTTGGGTTAGCACCATGCAAGTGCTTTATTTCTCCTAGCAGATGCCCGCCCAGGAGGACAGAGGGGAATTTTGCTTTAAAGAAGCTGCATTACACAGTTGTATCTTTGGTGACTCTGCTTTCAAAGTGCAAAGTGCTGAGTAAACAGAAGACCTGTCCTGACCTTTTAAATTAAAATACATTGCTATTAATCCGTGGACTTAATCTGGCCCACAGATGGGATGCTCTCCTCTGCCTCAGTGTGCAGGCAGCCTGCTCTGCAATTCCCTGACAAGCAGCAGGGAGCAGGCAACATAGGCACCGGGCTCCAGCTGAGCCACCTGCTGCTGCGTTGCTGGAGAAGAGTCTTGGAAGGATTTTTTGCTAAGTGGTGCAACCTGATCCATCAAGGCTGAGCTGTGGCATGGATCAGATCAGAGCCTAGGTGGCAGGGAGTGTGGGGAAGACCTCTGGCAGCACATTAAGGCTGACAGTCCTGTTTATGGTTTTGGGCGTCTCCAGCTGTCTTGCTAGGTTACTTCCATATTAGAGAGGATGACTAGCCTGCAACAACCACAGCTTTTGTACCAGTTCTTATTGGCTCCCTATTTCTTTTCCACAGTCATAAGCAACACCTTCAGTTATTGTAACAGAGAACCTCTGGAAATACATAGTTCACACAAATATTCCAGTTTAGTTGCCTTGGCGTATGAAAGCACTTTGGGCTCAGTCTATTTTATCATCTCTCTCCAGTCACTAGATTCACTGCTGCTGAAAAAATATCTCATAAAAGCACCAGGAGAGGATAGGATAGAGGACACTCAGCTGCATACCTGAAGCTAAAGGGATTCCCTTTTCTTTCAGGGGCCCTTTCCCTCACCTCTTAGGAAGTGGTGGAGTGCCACAGGAAAATCTAGTTTTGGATAAAAGAAGGGTGAAGAAAGAGCTGCCTGAGGTACTGCATTACTCATCTTGGGGAAGAAAACAGTAAAACAGCTCCCATTCTTCTCTGTTCTGAAATGCTAAATGAAATCAGCACCTTAGAAGACAGATCCTCTCTTTTCGCTCCTTGCTGAGAAGGCAGAAGATGGAAGAGGGACAGATATAAATCAGAGGTATGAAATGAAGCAAAGAAAAACACATCCTCTAATGAAGCTTCTAAGATTCGCAGTTCAGTAAACCCCTTTTTAATGTCATTTTGAAAACCCCATCTTTGATGGGCAGTTTGTATGGGAAGTGCTTCTCCAAAATGTTCAAGCAAGATGCAGTTGCTCAGCTGCAGCTGCAGCAAGCCTCTGATGGCAACACTCAGGGATGGCATTAGTAGAGCTGGATGCTCTGCAAGTTGTATGCTTAACTGTTCAAAATATAGATCCTAAATGTATTTGGCTTTGGAAAGGGGTAGAAGCATTGTTTACGTGAGGCATCCTTTAAGACATGTACCCAGATAGCCAATTTTTTCTGGAAAAATATGGCTGATTTCTATATTGGCTCTATGCTGCGTAATGCATAGGACACGCAATCCTCTTGAAGAACATGTATTTAGCATACAGTAGTAAATGGGAATGAGAGTAGAATAAAACATGTTTGTTCATCGCTGAAATCCCACATTAGCATTAATGCCAAGGGATGGATGGGATAAAAATCCCTTCAGTGGGAATGATTCTTGCTGTTAAAGAAGCATTTTTTAATGTAACAGCTTGTACCTGCTGCACACTGATGCTGTCATGGCCATGAGAAAAACATTTAATTAAAATAAGTGTGTGATCTATCTCACCTCTTGCTGTGCACTTCTTAAATGTGTAATTTGAGTCTGCATGTTTGGATGGCTTTTGTTTCGCTTCTTAAAATGCTACTTAAAAAAAAAGAACAGAACATCTAAGGTTTGCTCTATCCTGAACTTTACTGACTTAGAGCTTTTTATAAAAATGTCACACTTTACTGTGGAAATGTTTGTGAAACCAGGATTAAAGACTGAACTGTGAACATGCAGCTGGGCATGCTGTAAAATTCAGGAAATAAGGAAGATCACTAGCATTTTGACAACAAAGTCTATGAATCACCAACAAAGTATTCTGGTGGTTGTTTCTAGGTTTGTGGCTAATGGCATTACAGAAGACTGGTTTAGCTGTTGTGAAACTGGAGGAGGAGATGAAAGAGAGTTCAGGATAAAGCATTTGCTTCTGCCAGGAAGATGCTGGTGAAAAGTGATGTGTTGAATGCCACATAAATAAAGAGAAATTATATTCCATCCAAAATCACTTGGAGTTTTGGTAAGCAACGAAACATTGCAGTTGGATTGCCTGGGGAGTTTCATAATGGTGCATCATTTTGGGTGGGCTGGAAAACAAGCTAAACATGGGTGGGTAGGTGGTACTTGCTTTTAGAAGAGACAACTTGAGGAAAGAAGTTTTTCTAAAGATATCTTAGTTTCAGAGAGGATATTTTTGATTTATTTCAGCCAAAAGACTAACAAGAGAAGCAGCGTAGAGGTGCTCCGTGCTTTTCAGAAGAAAGCTCTAAATCCTGATGGCATCACTGAAACTGTCATGGCTACTTTTTGAAAAAGACAACTATTAATGCTATCACTTGTCAGCCCACAAAAAGCAGCTGGGCTTGGGGATCTGCGAGAGCAGGATTGGTCCAGCCCTACAGCACAGCTGCTCTTTGGTTATTTAACAAAGCAAATAAGCAACCAGCCTTTTCTCTGGTCATTTTAGATGAAGCTCAGCTCCTTGACAGTGTGGCCCTTTGTTGATGGTAATGGGATCTGTGCTTAATTCAGCTGGCAGCTCTTCCTCTCTTCTGTCTGGTGACTTAAGCATGGATCTGCCTCCAGCCCCATTCCAGTTCCTATGATGTATTGGCAGTACAGGCTTTGGCAGGTGGAGAAATTTTGCTTGGATACGTTGAGGCCTGTCTCTGGTTTTACAGATCTTCAGCATAAGAGCTGAAAGGGCTCAGTGCTGCAATCCTGTCTGCAGGGCCCCCACGCTGTACATGGCCCAGAGCTGACTTACCTGCTAGGGGTGGAGGAATATCTAGGCTGCTCTTGTTAGTATTTCAAAGAATGGGTTTGGATAGCAGACCTTACACCCTTTCATTTTCTTAATGGAAGAGAGTTTAATCAACTGAACATTTGTTCATGCTATACTTTAGTGTGATTGATCAACTCCTTTATAAAAATGTTTTTAAGGGAAACTGTTGAACACTCGAAGCTTAAAAATTCGTCTGTCATAAAAAAAAATAATTAATTAAATTAGGTTTATTGGTTCAGCTATTGTTATCTTTATCATAACAAGGGAATCAGCCAATCCCAGACTTCTCACAGATCTGATTTTGGATGAACTTTTGCAAACCTTCTAGCAGTTATGCAAAGAAAATCATCTGTGCTGTTAAAATTCTCCCACTGAAATCAAGTGGGTTTTGATTTTTTCTTTTTTTTTTTTTTTTCAGTTCATAGGATGAGACATTAAGTTGATGCTTTCAGGTTAATAATATTGGCTATCTGTCAACATTAACAGCATATTTTTGAAATGTAAGACTGAGCAAAACCTAGCTGCCTCAGGGAATGAAATGCAAAATCTTTCTCTTCTGAAACACTATTTAATATTCAAGTTATGTCAAAATTTGTATCCATATTTTAGTTGCTTAGCATCCTGTCTGACAGTAGGTTCTATTAATATACCTGGTAGTAGATCAATGATCATTTTAGAAAAATTAATATTTCACTTGGTTTTAATTGACTTTGGTTTCATTTGAGGTGGCAAGGAAGAAGCTGATTCTGATCTTTAATTACTGCCTAGTGTTTAGTAATGAGTCCAATAAAGGAGAACAGCAGCAGTAGGGTTGGGATTTTAGGAAAGCTCCAGAATTACTCTCCTGGTATTTCTATTCTTGGAAAAAATAGGAACAACACACTTCAAGCTTTAGGCTTTTCAATCTAGCACTTTCCTTAATGCCTGAGTTGAATAGAAAGGCAACCCTTCCGCCCAAACAACCCAGAAGCAAAAAACCAACAAAAAGTTATTTTTCTCTATTCCTTCATCATATGTTGTAAATATTTCAACTAACTGTTCCTGGGAGGAGCATAGACAAATAAATCCATGGGAATGCACTGTGTCTGATTTTGCCAACTGGTGATGGAACAGAGAAGTTATGAGTTTTTTTATGTGCACCTCATTTATGGACCCCCAAATTTTCCTTACTTTAACAATATTTATCTCTGCTGGTGAGAAAAAATAGTGTTTTGATAAGAAAAAAATAATGAGCTTGAGAAGAGGTGGCTAGGTATGTGTGGAAAGCTGTCTGAGGAAGCGAGGAAGAGAGTGCTCACACACAAAATTGTGTAGTTCCCAGAGGAGAGATACCTAGGATACTGCAGAGGAGTCTGAAACAAAACAACTTGGCTTCTGAAGCAAAAAACAACTTGTACAAAGGCCTGTGTAATATTGTCTATTTCTCCTGAGTAATTAATTTCATTTTCAACACTGAGGATGGGCTTTGTTTCAGCAAAAATACTAAGCTTTTTCTCCAGGAACAATGATCACAAACCACTTTTTTTGTCAAAGGAGTGTTTATCTCAGAGGGTTGTGGTGCTGAGTGGGTACATAGGGAATGAATTATTCCAGTCCTCCCTAGCCGTAGGCACTTGAGTGCTTTTAGCTTCAGCATTCTGGGTTGTTTCTTCTGTAGCAGTCATGAGGTGGCACTCTTCTACCAGAAGAGATAGCTTACCATGATTTTGAAGCATGCATATATATATAAACTAAGGAAAAAAGAAAATGTTGTTAAGAGATTATTGCAAAATATACTTTTGAAATGTCTGGGCAGGCAGGCAGATGAGACACCACCAGGATGCTGTGCTTTTGTTTTATTTGAAGGAGATACCTTGCTGAAATCTCTTTGAGCTAGAGGTTAGTAGCTGACGATTTTCTTCTGACTCCCATACAGATTTGAGGCAATTCTGCTCACCAGCTGCAGACTATATTTTTTTTCATGACAAGCACAATTACAGTCTCTTTCTTGCAGCTTTTATTACTGCTGCCAGGCCACTGCTAATTTGGAGCACTTCACTGATTTATGCTTTGTACAATGAGCAGTTGACTATAACTGGACATCCTTCACTCTGCCGAGATCCTGCCCCTCAGAGAATAAACTAGACCAGTCTCCCAGTTCCAGAGGAAAACAGAGCTACAAAATAAACCCAGGCATTTCTGGCTAAAGAGCTCTGTCCCTAACATTCTAAACAGGTGTTTAACATGAGGTTTTATAAAATGTATTCCATAGCATGAGGAAAACACAACACCAGTTTCTAGCCTCAGTAAGTGGCGTTTCAAACCAGGAACATCTTGTGCCAGGATATAGCTATTCCAGACTGAAGACCTGCCTCAGATCTCCACAGTTTTGCACCTCCATGGGATCATTACTAAGCTCCAAGCAATTTAGCAGATGTCTGCTTGTGAGGCAGCATCCCCTGGCTTCTGCTGTGTTCCTAAGGCACACTTAACTTCCAGGATGGGAAAGAGAAATAAAATTTGGCATGCCTTCTGTGAAAGCTTGCTAATCCCTTCTCTCGATCATATTTGCAGTGAACCAGGCTTCAGTAGTAGGGGAGTTCAGGGATGGCTTCATAGCTAGCTATGTGTCCTTCAAACAGTGTAAATCACAACACCTGCAAGGAATAAGAGTTTGGAGACAAGGCAGGCTCAAAAAGGGAATGTGAGTTTGGGAGTTCAAGAAGGCACCAGAAGAATGCTGGCTACCAGCTCTGTGCCATGCAGTGAGCCCTTCTCTTTCCTCCTGACATGACATGTTTTCCCTGGCTGCCAAATGAAATATACTGCCACTGCCTTCACTTCGTACTTACTCCAGACAGAGACTTTTTTTTTTTAACCAGAGAGATAAAAGATGCAAAATCTCTGCATAAGTCACTTTATTATCTAGCGCTGGGAGGTGCTCCTGGGACAGGTGACAGATTGATAGGTCCACCTTGGCTTCTTTCCCTTGCTTCTCCTTTCAGCTCAGATGAGGATCTGGGTCCTGATGTAAGTGCTCATCAGCCTCTTGAGGCTGAACTCTGCCTGGCTAATCTGAGATCAGCAATGGCAGAGCTGTCTTGAACTATGAAGGCTCTTTCTCTTTTTAATAACATTTTTGTAAAGAGAAAAGGGATAAAAAATGTGATTTCTTATTGCAGCATGGATAGATAGAGGCACTAGAAATTAATTGAAAAATGTAACTGCACTCCAAAATAGCCCAAACCCTGACATTATACATGGCTTTTAGAAGCACCTACAGAACTGACATATGCTGGGTCCTATGCACATAGAGATTTAAATGCTTCTCATTTGGTACAACTTGGGTTATTTGCTTCTTGTGTTTCCTATAGATTTTTAATATCTATTTTACTCTTACCTGGAAATGCAGATCAATGCAAATATAACAATACAAGTGCAGAATGTATTGTGGCAGTGAGTTTGCATCAGAATCCGGAAGCCCTGTGCAGAATGAATTACTGAGGCTCAGGAAGGATTGTACTAGTAATGTTTGGCACTTATTTCCTGTGACCTTTTACCTGAAAGTCTCAAAGGAAGTGAAATACTATTATTTTTGTTTTACCAATGGGAAAATTGGGGCAGAGATTGGTGACTTGCCCTGAGGCCTCTTAGAAGATATGTAGCAAAGAAGTGCTGCTGTGGTGAGGATACACACATTTTAATAGGCATCTGGGGGTGTACTGGCTATCTGCTGTCTTTGATGAGTACCAGGAGATTTTTTTGGCCTAAAGTACTGATGCAGTTTTCATGGAGAGATAATGTTTTGGAATAGTGATTTTTTCAGATTCTTTTTTTTTCCAACACAAGCTTCTGCTCATTAGCAGGGTCTCAGCAAAACTTCAAACCTTTACTAAGACCCTTTCTCTCCTTTGCTTTAAGTAGAGCAGGGTATGTATGACAAAACTGGAGAGCTCGTTTTGGGAACAGGAAGCAGATGAAATGGTTCACATCATGGAACATAAATATGTTTTCCCCGACTAGTAATTGTGCTTCCTCAGCCTTTTCCTGTTGTCTGCGCAGTGGAGATCTCCCCTTCTTTTGATCATGATTGAAAAATTTCTGCTATCAGAACGATAGAGTGCTGTGATGACATGAGGCTGTGGCATACACACGTGCTTGCACATACAGATACAGAGAGATGTACAGAGATCTGTCAGAGATTTTGCAGTTCTCCTATACCCAAAATAGCAAATCCTTGATGTGTGAGCCTTGGAAATCCTCAGTTCCTTCAAATGCTTAATGACATAAGTTGATTATCATCAAATGAAAATTACTTCTGTTGTATGAAGGGAGGAGAAGAGAATTTAACTGGCAGCAGTGTGAAAAAAACAGACTTCAGAGAGGCACTGGGGCAGTTAAGACATTGTTACACGAAAACAGTGGGGAAATAATACGTAGATCAGGCTATTATAAGCATATGGTGAAACTGAACAACCAATCACCACAGAATACTGTGATAAAATGGGTTTAAATCTGCCAACACAATGAGAAAACTCTGTTGCACCGTCACAGTGCAGAAATTTTGGGATTTTACCTTTTTGGAAAGTTTAATGGCATTTTCTCCTTCTCCTCTACAGAATAATATTTGTAGTGCAGAAAGCTTCTCTTCACTTCTGATTTGGGAAAATGCTGGAGCAAAACTCATAATTCTTTCTGTGTGTAGTTTACCAGGGTAATATTACAAATTTTGGCTGCAAGGAGGCCCTGTAGTAAATGATAGCTCCTTCGGCCTGTTAGTAGTATAAGGTCCAGCCATCAGTCTTGTAAATATTCCCATAACCAAAAGCTGAAATAATTTGGAACTGTGGGTTAACAAATTATGAATCACAGAGCAAAGGGTTTGCTCTGATTTCACCAGGCATAATAATGTAAAAAAGCCTAGGGTCCTCTCAGATGACTGAACAGGCATAGACGCACAGCTGTTCATACACTGCTCCCGTGACTGAATACTAGGTAAAACCTCAGTATTTCAGGAAGCATTCTGCAAAGTTTTGTCAAGACTGAAGGTTTTCACTTAATAAATCCCTTCGTGAACTTGGCCAGGTTGTCTATGTGTTGGTGTGTGTGTGTTTGTGTCGGTGAGTGAAGAAGATGATTAATATCTTGTTTGCTTTCTTGACTGGATGACGAGAAAGAGAAACACATTATGGTCCCCTTGTGAAGTGGCTACTCTAGCTGTAACGTGTGCCTTTTGGGCTAACCAGTTACCCCACTTCTACAGGTTTCGTAAAGCCAATGACAAAGTGATGGACTAATCCGAGCTTTACAAAAGTCAAAAATATCTTCTTGCTGCATTACTTGGTTTTTGGAAAGGAGTATTTTAAGTCTGGATGAGAGCGGATTGCAAAAGTCTCTATAGGAATGGGAGTGCACTCCAAGTTCCCTTCCTTTTGGGGAATTTCTCCAGTTTTTCATGTGACTGCTGAATCACTTGAATGTTTCTGAATCCAAGTGTGATAATACATATGGAGTGACAACAAAAGAACTCATTATTAATATTGAAAAAAATATAGTTTAGTTTCATAAATTCTGCAACATCTAACAAGAATATCACAACAACTTTCCACTATATACAGTGCCATGTTCAAGCCAGATAAGGCTGGCCTGCTGTTGTTTGGATTATTGTTGTACCTTGAACTAAATTGCTCTGAACAAATACCTCAAAAAAGAGCACAGTCAGAGCCCTGACACTACAAAATTCCTGAACACTGACTTAGCTTGCAGCTCTGTTGCTAACAGGAGAAAGAGATTACGATTGCAGCTGTACAAGAAAACTCACTTTGCAGCCTTTTGATGCTGTCATATTTAAGAGAGAAAGTTACAAGTATAACAACTGATGAGATATGATGTTTTAGAGGAGGACAGTTTGGATTTGCAAGAAGCTTTGAATGTCTCAGTTTCCTGCAAGAGCTGCCATCTTCCTGGATAAGCTAATTTTAGAAGTTAATGGACTAGATCCTTCAATGTGTTAATGCTGCATTGTAATGCTTCAGTGGTGCAAAAGAGCACTAAAGCAATCTCCTTCTGTTGCTGGGGGTTTTTTCCTGTCCCAGGGAACTACTGGACAGTATGAGTCAGCCAGAGACTTCCATGAGTCCTGAAACAACTAGAGTAAGATTTCTGCAGAAGAAGTGGGATGAGATATATAAACATACACCCTGATTCTGAGTGACTAATGCTTTAGGGCTGTAGGCTGACAGCAAAAATAGTTTTACGAGCTACTGATAGAGCAAATATTCCCAAGGCTAGAAGAGAAATGAAAGACATCAAGTGGTGTTTTGCATTGCCACTGCTCCACCACCCAATCAGGAGATGTGGGTCCTTGCTACTTTCGACTGCATACTTCGAAGAAGGCGTGAAAAACAGTGAGGGATGAATGATCCTTTGTAATTTGTTTCCTCAGCTGTGCTGACTTAATCGCCAGTTCCTTTTTTTCTGTGTGTGTAAGTTAGACCTCCTGGCACATGGCTGTGGCTTGTGCACACTGCACTGAGTTAGGCACCAGCTACTCTGGGACATGAAGGAGATGCAGATCCAGTGGGGCACCAACACATCTACTGTGCAGTCAAAGGGGATTCTAAACTAGTGCTGTGTGTTACATCATCTACCAAAATCCTGCAATGCATCCACTTACTAACTCGATGATTACATAATTCAGACCAGGGTTTTTGGGAGGTTTTTGTAGGTACACTGGAAAATAATGGGGTGCAGCAACAAAGGATCAGAATAGCACGAACATTTATCAGAAGGGAAAGGAGGCTGGTAGAGGGAAGTAACAACTTTATCTGGCCAGTTTTAATCAGCTGTTTTAAGTCACTTTGACTCCAAGCCAGGGAGAGACGCTGAAAGACGGACTAACTGGATGGAAAGAGCTCTGAACCCTGCTCTCTGTTTGCCTCACCCTTCTGATGAGAATGCAAGACAATGGTAAACTAATATGAACATGGCATCTAAAAAAGGAAACAGCAGTGAATAGGCAATCACACTGGTCACTGTTACGACTTGGTGCAATATACAGCAATATAGAGCAATAGTTTAAACTTCCTGCAGCTTAATTTTGTCATCCTTCAAGAGTCCAGACAGGCCCTATGCTCTTCTGATTCAGACTGCAAATTATTTCCACATAAGAGCTTAAAGTTATTGTTGCTATTCTTCAGTTGGGGAACGATTTTATTGGAATTAGTCCAAAACTAAAGATGTGGACAATTAAATGGACTGACTGTAGGCCTGTACAGTTCTTCTCCTCTCTGGACAATGCAACACAGCTTAGCAGGGCATAAAACCATGGGTCCAGTCTCTGCCAAATGTTGAAGCATTTCCAGGGACAAATCTTACCTGTCATTTTATCTTGACAGCAAGAATAAAAATCTGTGCTTATTTCAAGGTGCTCATTACCTGGGACCAGAATAACTGTGGCCTGTTTCTTGGATAAGGCTTGTAATAATGAAACTTTTAAATTTTTACAGGGGCAAAAGACTGAGGAATAAACTCCAATGACAGCTAAAACTCAGTAGTTTTCATCTGAAGTGCCAGACATCTATTTTTGACCTTGTATTTTTAATACAAACTCAGAATAGCATGGATCAAAGTTAAGAAAGAACCAGCCATCCTACTTGACAGACATTTCTCCTGATGCAGGGGAGCTATGGAGTAATTCTGATATGTTTCAGTTGTGCTATATAAAGTCTTTAGACACTGCAGCAGCAGGCATCTGTCTGAGAACAGGACAAAAATGAGCTCCCTGGGTAGGCAGTAATGAGATCAAGAGGCAACACTTCTTCCTTAGAAAAGCATGAGTTACAAAAGGAGTCTTCTGTTTTGGGACAGTCAGGAAGGGCTGGTGGAAAACGATACAACACAGAAATATGAAAGACACAATGATAACTTGAGTGGTCAAGAGCACCTTTCCTTTTGCTGAGGCTACATGAGCCGCTGGGGACAGGATGGAATGGCAGGCCGGAATATTTGTTTTCTTTTCCTATCATGCCAAGTGTGATTAAGCAGAGAGTCAATCAATTGGGCCACCCATGAGCAGAGCGGAGGGCTCAGTAGAACAAGCTCTCAGGGGTCATGACCATCTAAGCAGGTGAGGTTCAGGGATCTTTCTTTGTTTTGCATTAGGCTTTGATACTCTAGGTTAACCCAAAGACTGCTACTAATCCACTCCCATATCGCACACTTCCCTGAAGGCCTGCCCTGCAGGAGCAGCACAGATAGCATCCAGGCTGAGTAAAAATGCTGTGTCATGGCAAACTGAAGCTTAGAGAAGTGGCTGGCATAGGAACAAACTTGCTCCTTCTACCTTGTATGTTAATACAGCTTCACAATGTGTCACAGGCAACTTGAGAAAGACATTTTGATTCCAGAAAATGTTGGTACTACATGTCAGTGTTTTATGGCAACGTGGAGAAGATACAACTCTCAGGGTATACCTGTCAGCACCAGAACACAAACTAGAACGTGAATAACAATAGCTGTCGAAGTTTTGATCTGTGCACATCAATGTGAGCTACAAGAGTAAGTTTCACATGTCCAGGAAGGGTGTGCATGCATTTCTGTGTCCTGAGAGATTCTGATCCTAGTACCTATAACACTCCTGCTACCACTTGTACGATGCAGCTTTTGAGGCAATCAGCTCAGGTAAAGCTGAGTTGAATGTAAATTTGGACCCTGTGTGGCAGATCTGTTTTGAGAGGGGACAGTGAGGAAGGTAAGAAAACTTTCTTTACTTTTTCCTTTTGTCTATTCTTTTCTCTTTCCTTGACAGAGAATGACAGATGCCTGTGGGTCAAATTTACACACCATTGGGTATAATCTTGAGCAGAATGAAGACTGTAATTTGACTAAGGCATTCTGACAGGTTCTGAAACAATGGCAGTGTTTTAAGAATGAACCTGGAAGCTTTCATTCATTAATAGTATACAGTCTTCATAAACTTTACAGTAGCAGCTGGAACATCCCTCCATCTGCTCATCCTGCTGAATTCAGAGGGACTGAACAGACCTGAAAGATCTTGTGAAATGGCAGCTAATGAAGTGAACCTTCAGGGAGGTCAGATTCAGCAAATGAATACCTGCGGTGATCTGACAGCTGCTGAGAGGTCTGTGTGGAAAAGAAGCTGAAACTCCCACAAAACACAGACCTGGTTTGAGATTAATTTCTCAGCTCTCAGTTCAGATCAGTGTCACAAAATTAATAAACACTCTCATTTGACAAAGTCCATACTTACACGTGTGGGCTGATATTAAACTGGTCGAAATTCAACAAAGTTTTTAAAATCTACTGTGCTGTCAGCACAGATACAAAGCTTGAGGTGGAATCTTCAGGTCAGAATTGAAAAGATTATTTTTCACTTGTGCTTCCTCAGAAAGTATTAAAAATTTTCATCTCCTGTATCCTGTATGAGTGGCTTAGCAACTAGGTGGGAATGAGGCATGTGGATCAGACCTAACTGCTGTTACCTCTAACAGATCAGGTTCACTTGGACTCTGGCTTGCAGATAGGTAGACAGGATGGCCTTGGCAGCCTCCAGAGGAAAGCTGGGTTCCTACGTTTCCCATCGTCTTTAAGCTAGTTAAAATAACTGAATATTTTTCTCTTTATCCAGAATCATGAAGGAGGATGGAGCAAGGCTTAGATCCCTGGGTTCACTGTGGGATGACTTCTCTCTTTGGAGACAGCCAAAACATTGTAATAAATAAAAGTGTCTCCTGACCTTAGAGAGGAAGAAGACACAGTCCTCTGGAAGAAGGGAGGGAATGTCTTTTTCATTCCTGAGAGCCTACTTCAGTAGCACCCACGCACTGTTCCTTGTATTGGAAACTTAATAACTTCACTTGAAAATCAGGTCTTTTTGACGGCAGTGGAAACATGACTTTTAAACAAGCAGAGGAGACTGTCATTGAAGTCGAACCAGTTATGTGGGAGTCAGATGATTAAGGTAGATATGATGTAGGAGGGAAGAAATACTATCATTTGGAAAAAAAAGGTATTTTGAACAGCTTTAATGTTCTCTCCAGGAAAGTGGGGTTGTTATTGTTAAGTGCATTACCGGCATTAGATGCAGGCCTCGATTCTCTGTTGATGCACTTTCTCTATAATTGTTCACATCCTTGCAAATTGCCTGCAAAATGAGTCTAAGTTTTACTGAGTTGAAGTATAGGGGAACTATACGGTCCCTTTTTCAGATGTAGAAACAAAGAGGCAGAGGGTAAGGTGGGAGGGAATTTCTCTCTCATCCGAGTCGTGCCAGTGTCTGGCTACCTGTGTCTTGTGCAGCAACCTGGGCATCTACTTTCTGATCTGGTCAAAAGGTCTGTTTCATTCTTGTTGGCCCCACCTGAGTGGGGCTCAAGGCTCTGCAGTGCTGTTTCGTTTTAGGGGAGGAAAGTGCTGCTCCAGCACAGATAACTTGTCCTTTCCAGGTTTATTGGGCTTTGAGTCATATGGGGGTCTCGAACTGGCCTCAGAGGCTGCAACCCAGCGGCGTTAGGAAGGCTGTTGTGTTGATGTGTGCAAAAAGCCCCTTAATTTATTTCTTGGCTTAAGGCATATACTCAGCACCTCAACATACAACAGTGTCCAAGGCTAGTGGCATAGTAGGGAGCCGAGGGCAGTGAGATCAGCTGGAGGGCAGAGGCAGCATCGCTGGGTTAGCGTGCTGCTGTGTGTGAGCTGCAGTGGCTGGACACTGGCTGATGCCAAAAGGTCTGTTCTTGTTGTGAAGCAGGTTTCACCTCTGAAGCTTTAGGCCATCTGCTCCTCTCTTCGCTGCCCACTGAAGTTGTCTTGCTTTTGGAGTGTGGCTTCTTCACTTGCCCTGTTTCTGATTTCTCAGCCAAAAGGCTTGGTTCTGAGCATTTTTCCTCCCTCATCGTATTCCAATGGGGAAGCAAAGAGCATTGTGCACAACTTGTGAGTTTAAATTTAGAGCTAAGAATTCATATTTAGACTTGAAGTATTGCTTATATGGTATCTTTTATTTTCATGCTCAAATGATTTTGCTTTCAATTACTCTAACCTGAAAAAGGAGGGAGGAAGTAAAAAATCTGCACCGAACACCTAAGAAATTTAGTATGAGAGAGATTTAGTGTAATATCTTGTGTTCTGGCTGCAAGAAAATCTCAGTGTAGTGATTATGTAAATGTATTAAGTCCTGATGATGATGCAGTTAGACCTAACTGAATGCAACAGGAATCTTTCTGTTGATTTCAGCGAATTCAGGGTGTTCTCGCACACACTGGCTACTGCTTCATCTTAGGGTTTCAGCATTTTAGTAGAAACAAATGCCCTTTTGGCAGCAGCCCATTGTAGTACCATTGAAAATGCTGTATTTTGATACCGAAATACCAAATACCAAAATTTTGATTTGTGCTGTAAACAAAACCTCTCCACAGCAAATTTCATTTTCTCCTCCTTTGCAAACCTTTACAACTTTCAAACTGGTAGAAAAATTTACCGAAATATAATCTGTCCTTTAAATATTACACTTAATGCCAGAAAACAGCTATTTTCTTCCTTAGCACAATTACTGGTCTCTGAGTTTACAGGAAAGGAGCTTATTGACCCTGAGCTATAGCCAGGGTGACAACTGACTGCTGTGTAATTCAGCTTCTGAGCCTGCAGAATATTCTGCATTACAAATATTTTTTGATCTAAATCAGTTTCTCTGGTAGCCTTTCTTCTCACTTATGTAAATGAGTTAGAGGAGTCTGTTACCGATTTATCACTTTGCCTGAGATTTGAGAGAGGTTTTCTGTTTGAGTGGCCTCTGCCCAAACACTTTCCTTGGTATTTATTGTAATTTTATAAACTCAGTGTTTTATAACAATTTGTGGTTAAAGCTTCATTGAGAAAATTACATTTCTTCCTTGTCAGGCTACAACTGTTTTCAGGGTCCTTTTAGCACCAGACCTTCAGACCCATGGCAATGAAAGTTCAAGATTTTACCGTCTGCAGAACAGATGGGTACTATCTGAGTACAAATATTACTTTTACAATGTTTTCTAGACTGAGCTTACTGTAATCACAAGGCATATATGGAAAATACACTTCTTATATATTATCACCACCTGCTTGGAATATCCTCTTTATATCAGCATGTTTTCATCATTTAGTTGTGGTGTGGTGCTACAGGGTCTCATGATAAGGACATTATTACACATGTTATAAATGCCAGTATGGATTTATGAGACAGCCTGCATTTTTCACTTTCATAGCACCAATTGTACCCTGAGTGCTAATCTTCTGCCAGTACACCTGTTCCTGCTTAGTACTATTTTCTTCTCCTTTTGTTTAAACGACATACAGGTATGTTATGTATTTTGTACATTTAAATGACATCCATCTTCAAATTAAATACTGAATTGCTTTAAAATCAATTTTTACTTATCTTCTCAAGTCCTGTATAACTGGAATAGTGGAGATAAGGCATTCTGTACTCTATTATGCTGGTTTTACCTAGAAGGTGCTAACTGAATTGTACTGCTCTCCCAGTAGCTAGTGATAGCATGGTGCTGGCCTCTTTTGGGAAATAAGACTGAAGGGTGCTACTTAAAGGCAGACTCCAGCTGCTTCAGGACTGTCTGGACCTTCATGGGGTCCCCCAAGTGTGATACATCCTGCATTTCTGCAGGGCAATGCAGATTGTTTTTATGTGCTCACATCCTCCCAGGTGCCAGGGGGAAAACACAGTGTGCTGCCAAAGGTCTGGGCTGTGAGGAGGGAGAGCAATGCCTGGCTGCCTGATACAGGACATAGTCAGAAATATTGGGTGTATCACTCCAAGTGTCTGTTAAATAGACTGTTGAGAGGCAAACCAGACCTAGAAATCTTGCTTTGGAGAGGATGACAATTTGAGCTTCTACTGTCCTGTTGGAGCTGCTGGATTCTGCCTTGCTCAGCTTCCCAAGGTGCCTCCCCTCAGGTTCCAACCACTGTTTTAGCACCAATGCAATGAACAATCTCTCGTATTTCCATCACACTCTCAAAGCAGTGGTTCACATTCAGCACAAAGAGCATTAGCTATTTATGCATCTGGTTTTTAGATGTTACTTTTGCTCTGTCTTTGTTTTTCCAAAGGCTCTGAGGTAGTCTTGGCATACAGAATTTCTGAGATAGCAGAAGAAAAAACTCATACCAGAAGCCACTTCAGCTGAGCAGCTCTCTCGCATCATCAGGGACAGGCACAATGACTTAACTTAAATGTGTATTCTCACCCAGTTCTTTTATACATGCATGAACTTACAAACATATATACATATGTACACTTTACCCATACTAATATAAAGGATGTAGTATTGCTCAAGGAAGTTAAAGGGATTGCTCCTAACCTATGCTTAAATTCTTCTTAAGTGCCACGAGCCGTCCCTCCACATTATTACAACTCCTCATACCAGTTTTTCTCAGCTTGGTGCAGACCAGCCTATAAGTTTTCACTTTTAGCTTGGCTGCTAATATTGCATCAGTGGAGATATCCATTACTGTTTTGGCCCCCAAAAGATGAATGTGATGATTTTTTGTTCCCTCCGCATGGATTTCGATGTCACAGTGGAGCATCGCATAAATCTGGAGATCAACACTGGCTGAAGAATCTGGGAATGGGAGTCTCACAGCCCTAACATACCATGTTATGGCTGTTCTGCAGTACTTTGAAATATTGATTGTCCACCTATTGGGTGCTCCTAAAAATGAGCGAGAATATAAAAAAAAGATGAGATGCTAAGCATGGCGATGAAAGAACAGGTCCAAGCTTCATATTAAAAACAGGGTTTCCTGCTTAAGAAACCTCTTTGCTTCTGAAGCAAGAAGGACTTAATCTGGAAAAAATTTCCAGCGGAACTCCTGGAGATAATATTCTTTTGTTTCTCTCAATGTTAGTCTTCTCTGATTGATATGATATTTGCATAGGGTAGTGAAGAGAATTTTGAGGGAGACCTGACTGCCATGAAGAGGATCAGCCTCGAGATCTGTGTGTGTCTACAAAAGTCTCTAGCTCTCTGCTCCAGCTCTGTTATCTTTTAAATGAAATGATTAGTGCATATTTGTAATGGATCTGCTACACCTGGTGAAAGTTTGGCTCTTGTTCCCTTTCTTTGTAACTGATTATACACTAAAACATACACAACAGGTAGAAATTATGGTAGGAGGCAGTGAATTGAGTACATAAGAAAGGGAGATAGCATAAGGTGTATTTTCATGGACTGAGCATTTTGTACATAGCAGTGTTTGCATTTGCTGTGAACAGTTTGTATGATGAAATA
Organism: Tapera naevia; assembly: GCA_033556795.1. Taxonomy (NCBI): domain Eukaryota; kingdom Metazoa; phylum Chordata; class Aves; order Cuculiformes; family Neomorphidae; genus Tapera; species Tapera naevia. The sequence goes on from JAUMJJ010000118.1 coordinate 2,922,311, forward strand.
TTTAAAATTTAGTGGGGTTGTCTTTGTGGAACGGATTGTTCCATCCATATGCAGAAGGAACAGTGGCTGCAGAGAACACCACTGCAGGACTGCTGCAGTACGGTCTGCTGGTGAGAATCATACCCTGCCTGATACCACTCTTCCTCCCACAGGTATGAAGTCTCCTCAGATGTCATGAAGTCCCCTTTTAATAGACAGAACTTCCAATATGGGTACTTTATCCAGATTATAAACATTAATCTACTTCTAATCTTCCATTATTTTAATTAGAGTCTTAATTGCTTCTTCTCTGAGGCCATTAGGGAGCTGACAGACGTTGTACAGCTCGATTCATTCCCTTAGGGTTCTAATTCAAAGGCCACCAGATGAGACCTGCGCCACCGGTTTGGGAGAGCTTTGGATCGGGGTCAAAGCTGTATATTAAAAATTTGATACACATTGGCAGGGGGTGTTCCTGGATGGGATTTCTATTGCTGATGGTTTTTGAATACTTGAACAGTATTTTATATCCCTTTGGAGGGTAAAAGAAAGCAGATGTAGCTGGGTTAAGATTCATGTTGTGTGTCTTAAACCCTGGATCCTGACTAATTTAGCAGGGCTTTAAAACTCCCTTGTTGTTGCATTCAAGCCCTGAGGCAAGATCCTTGAAGAGGAGTTTGAGCACAGTTATAGAATTAGCTGTTTGGGAGCACAGACAGGCAAGTTTCATTCAACTGTTTCTAATTAATCTGTAAGCTGAAAAATAAGTACCTGATCTATTTTGAAAGATTTATCTTTTGAAAGGACGTAGACCTTTGCCTCATTATTTTTTGCTACAGAAAGAAAAAAAAAAGGCAATTTAAATTGTAAAATCAGAATGGGGAAGAGATAGCTGTTGTTCTTCAAGGGAACAGTTGGAGGAGGCTGGTTGTGAAGAGTGGGCTTGTGCTCATTCTACACTAGCTGCTGTGATGCCTCCCTTGAGCTGATATCAACCCCTCTCTCTTCGTGTCAGCTCCCCTTCCTGTCCTGTTCCACACTGCAGAGAGTGGTGGAAGTGCTGTGACTGCTTTGCTGTTGTCTTGACACACATCTGTAATGGTACTTACAGCCTGTATTTCTAAAATTAATAATCTGCAAAAATGCTCTGGAAAGACTTGACTTGCCGTAAGAAGGGCGCACAACAGAAATTCATATCACTCACTCATAAAGTGCCAAACTTGGTTAGTCAGTTACTGCAAAACTGGGGTAGTTGTGTTGTGAAGTTGCTGGCCTCTGTCTTCACAAAAGAACCTGCCCTTGGCTCGTGGTAGAAGGGTATTTTCCTCAGACTCCTCCACATCTGTGTAGAAGTGGCTACTGCCTTTGAAAGATTTTTTTTTTTGTCCAGACAAGAATCCTTTACTGACTCAAAACCTTTGGCTTTGGACTCTTTTACCCTTTCTCATGGCATCCATCATGACCATATTGGCAGTTAGAAACTCACTGCTGCACTTACTGTTTGAAAAATGAGTTAATTTGTTGACTTCCCAGTGTAAAAAGAGAGTAATGGAAAACGAATTTGAAAATTATAGAAAGGAATGGGATTTTTTCCCATCCTAGAGATCTATGTATAATGAATTAATACTTCTTATGCAACGATGAAAAAAAAATTAACCGAATGGCTGGGTGAAAAAAGTGCCAGAACAATTTAATTGGATTGCTTGAGTCATAGTTTTTTTTTTTTTTTGTTATGGTGCTGCCTGGCAGCTGTGCTACAGTCAGATTGATTTTTCTCCTTTAGTGGTAAGCCCCTGTCTCTTCAGCTCATATTAGTCCTCATCAGTCAGAAATGTGGAATAAAAGCTCTCAACCTTACTGTGCCTTAGGGCTCCCCCTAAAGACAATTCTTAAATGTCTTGACTCCATTGCTTGGTATAAGGCTACCAGTTGTGGTGATGATGATGACGATGATGCTGATAATAACAATAAAGATAATAGAGCAATTGCTTTTATTTGTATATTGTGTTGGCAGCTTGGATCATATAAAGTCTGTCCAACAAGGAGAGAAGTGGGCAATCAGAACAGTGGTAAATGTACATCTCAACCTCCCTCACTGTCTAGAGGGGCTGAAAGATGAAAAAGAGGGTGCCTGTAGCCAGGGCAGTGTGATAAAATTCAGGAGAAGTAGTGAATGCTATAAGTTTATGCAATCTTTGTATCACTCTTCAAAGACTAGTTATCTGGCAGAGTACAGCTTTACAAGTTTAAGATCTCCTGTTCCATCAGACCTCCTGGAGCAAACCTTGATTGCACAGGCTGCCTGCCTGCCCACAGCAATGAAGTCAGGCCCTTACCCAGTTCTGTTAACCCTCTCTGAGGCACTACTCTCTCTTGTCGTTCGGTGGTGGCCACCGAACAGCTTTCAAGTACATGAACCATAATTTCTTAAATGGTTCTCATTGGAGAACAATGAAAGCTGTTAGCTGGGCTATTCATTTTTCAAAGCCATTCAATTCTTCACAGCTATAAAATACTAGGAGGAGCTGGTTTTGAGTTTTATAATCACTGACTAATTTAAACTGGAAGGGGTCTATGGAATCATCTGGCCCTATCCACTACACAAATAGTTTGACTTGCTCAAGGCTTATGCAGTCACGTTCTGGATATCTCCAGGGATGGTGATTCCCCTGTCCCTCTGGGCCCCTGTTTCAGGGTCTTACCAGCTTTACAGTTAAAAAAAAAAGCCAAAATAACCTCACAACAAACAAACAAGAAACCCCAACAAAAACAAATCAAAAGAAAAAACCCTAAGGTTTTCCTTGTGTCTAATCAGAATTACCTGCATCGCGGCTTATATTTGTTGCCTCTTGTTCTGTCACTCTGCCCCTCTGAGATGTGCCTGTCTCCATCTTCTCTGTGATCTCCCATTGGTAAGTTCAGACAGCAATAAGATCCCCCTGCACTGTCACTTCTACAGGCTGAATAGTCCCAGCCCCAACTACCTCTCCTTGAGTGCGTCCTATGCTCCAGACCCCTGACCACTTCATGGACCTGCTGGACTTTCTCCAATAAGCCCATGTCTGTCTTGTATTGGGGAGCCTCGAACTGCACACAATACACAGGAGGTGGCCTCACAGGTCATAAATAGAGAGAAATGGTCACTTTCCTCAAACTGATAGGTGTGCTTTTGCTAACACAGTCCAGTATGGACTTCACCAAAAGGATTTATTTTGGTGTGTATCATTTACTTGCTGAAGAGCTTGTAGCAAGAGCTGTAGTTCAATCAATTGCTTAGAACTGTGTCAGTGGACACTTTTACTTATTTTACTCCAGTGAATTTAGTGTGGACAGCAATGTGCATTTCATGTGTGAACCTGAGCCCATTTGTCCTCTTGGGAAGCCTGTATCTGAGGGCAGAAGTAGACAGTGGTGCTTGCCAGCCCCCTTCTTTATCTCATCTTTTTTTCCTCTTTTATTCTCACTGCCAGTTTCGTGACATCAGGGACATGCTGATCTCTTTGAACTCTGTTTAATAACAGCTATGAATGCAAAGACAAATCCCTTCAGCTCTCCTATTAGCCTTGGCTAGTGCTGTAAACTGTCCTGAAGAAGAAGTCTTGGCTGCCCTGTCCCCTTCCCAAGTTATGATAGTGGTCAGCATCGACACTAACTTCACTGTATGCCAGTGCCCTTCTCTAGTGCTCAGGGTATGAGATCAAGTCCTGATCAGTTCTGTCTGGGGAAGCTATTTGTACCATTCATATCTTTGTAAAATTAAACCACTGAGAGGAACCTGGGAACCTACAATCTTGCATCCTTTGAAGGACAGAATATGCCCTAGAGCAGGGGTGTCAAACTCACAACCCCCAGGCTGATTCTGGCCCCCTACCTTGTTTTACCCAGCCCAGCACCTTGTTCCTACCCGACAGCAGTGCCAAACTCCTTGCCCCTGCGCTCCTGCCAGCACTGAGCACTTTCGCAGCGTGTGACGCACGTTACACTGCAGAAGCAGGAGAAAGATGGGAGCCAGGAGTTTGACAGCCCTGCCCTAGAGTGTGTGTTACCCTTCTCACTATTTATTTCAGAGAAGTTGGTGAAGTTAATCCAATAATTCCCTCTGAAATGGTTTTCTAAGTAAATTTTTGTCATCCCCCAGAAGTCTCAAACAGGTTTCTCACAACTTCCGAAAAAATACTTTCTGTTATCTCTCATTTTTACTTTGTTTTAATGTTTTGCATATTTCTTTAAATCAAGTTTCTTTATTGGCTAAGTTGTAAGAATGGAATATCTCAAATTCACCAACAGTGTATTTATTAAAATACTTTTTTTTAAGCAAAAGTTTTCTTCCAGTCCACAGAAATCCCAATAAATGAAAATTGTCAAAATCAGGAAGAACAGAATTCTTGGAAAGCATTGTGACTATGTTTTTCTGAATCTTTTGGGAATGGTGAGAATGAAGGAGAGTGAGTGAGCAAGAGCATGAAGCTGATAGAATGAGCCTTTTGTGCCTTTCACATTTGTTGTTACAGTGGCTGCCTTATCGCTCCCAGAAGATCCTCTCTCTTTGCATCTCTTCTGCTAACACAGTAGATTTGGAGAAGTGAGGAGTGAAGTACAATCAGAAAAATGAGATGTGAGTTTCTTGGCATTTATACAGGTTGTCAGACGAGTAAATGTTTTTTCGAATCAAAATCAACTTTGTAATAATAAACCACAGGTGTTCAGCATCACTTACTGGGACATTAGCACCTGACAATAAATGGCTTTTTAAATTAATTCGACTCTTTCAAGCTGAGAGCATGTCACATTGAAATATGGCTATTTGATAGTGTATTCTCAGGTTGAAACTCTGGATTGTGCTCCTCACTTAGTATAAAGAACCTGGCCAGCCTCCCTCTAGGTGTGAAGCACAGATTAATGCTGCTACAAGTTGCGTATGGAAGCACTGAGAAATGTGCTCGGTATAAGTAGTTGATGTGCATACACTATAATGAGTGCCTGTGCTGCAGCTTGGACTCAGGCTCAGACTCACAAGCATGGTGTTGGTAGTTTGCTTCTCTTCAGTGGCACAAGTGAGCAGCTCTCTGAACCCTCTTTGACTCCAAAGATAAAGTGGAGCTTACCTTCTTTGCAGTGTCAGGGTGGTGAAAAACACACCGAGCATGTCAGTGAGTCTGAATTTGTGTTTGAATTTCCTTGAAATGCCATGTTTGAAACCACTGAGACCACTGTTATTATTTGGGATTTGTTTCTGCTGGAACCCCTAAGGACTTTTTTATAGTAGCCATGGGAAGCCCAGAAACTAGGCCATAATATGAGTTTTCTGTGCTGGCACCGCCTTTCTAGGATAGAAAGCATATACTTGTGAGTCCTGTTTGTCTTTTCCATGTACTTTGTGTAGTCATTGTGGGTAGCTGCAGTCCATAGCCTTGTTCCTTTTAATCTGTCAAATGCTGAATTTGAATTTCTAGTTTACTTAACAGCTTTGCTTCCTCATTCTTCAGTCTTTTAGGTCACTTTTGACTTTACAGGTACTGCTCTATTTAATTTTGAGAAAACTTTCTGCTGAAGGTAAATAATCTATCTGCTTACGTTCATTAGAAACCGATGCAAATATTTATGACTTAAGAGAGGCCTTGCTGTTATTAAGGAGTATATTGTAACATGTTCATCCTTCATTACAATTCAGTGAGACAGAGCATGAGGAAGCAATATCATACAACTTGAACAATCACCATGGGGAGAAGCGAAAAGACCTTTTAGAAACATCAGTGACAGCAGAGTTTGCCAAAAATATTTCCCACAGTTTTGAACTGCGGGCTGGTTAAGTATGCTTCATATCTGGAGATCAAACATGAGTTAACAAGGTAATCAACATGAAAGAATCAGTTCATTTCGGCAAAAATTCCAGGATAAGACACTACCCTGACCCAAATCAGTATGTGCCTAGGATTTTATTGCAGGGGCTCAGCAACCTTCATCTCCTGGTTGGTGACAACCTCAAATGACCCAAAGTGAAAAAGTAAGACCAGAAATGATAGCTATATTTTTCATTTTGCAGATCATCTGTCTCAGTACTGATCCTTCATTTACACAATTCCAAGAGCAAGTGGACAAACTGAGCATGCTCAGGTTAATAGTTGTTGTCTTGAAAAGTGCTCAGAAATGTAAAAAGCACCTCATTGCCCTGAAGCATTTCTCAGGAGGGTTCAGAAATCATGTCTCCGCTTTGTAAGCAGGTGAAAAATGTTCAGTGAGCTAATTCTGCCTGGGGAATCCTTTGACCTGGATAATAGTGTTGTGCCTTTTGCAGAGAATCATCCCTTTGGTTTTGCAAAATGGAGATCTTTGTGATGGAGACTGTGTCAGCACAGAGGACAGAAGCACTTCTCAGTGCAGATCAGCCTCTACTTTCTTGGTGCCTCCAGTAATACACAGTCATTCCTTGGTGTCTTAGCTGTGTCTGGAGACCCAAGGACTCCTCAGTAGCTTCTGTGCTAGATTTGCTAGAGCACACAGTTACTTGAAGCTATGCTGGAGGCAGCAGTGTTTGTTGAGTGTCTGGCATGGCAGGGTTTTAGGGGAATTTTTCTGGTGGTGGCGGGTGAGGTCTGGGCTGGTCAAAGGGGAAGGTACCAGGACAGCTTCCTGATGCCTTAGCTTCGCTAAGGCAACAGCACTAGGGCCAGTGTTGCGATCCTGTCATACCTCTGGCTGTGGAGATCATGAGCCCTGCAAGGCATAACGGGCGTAGGCTCACAAGTGAGAAAGAGTGGTGAGCAAAGACAAATTTTTTGACATGTTTCTCTGCTTGCCAGTGTGCTAGGAAAGGAGCAATGTCAGAAGCAGAGGTCTGTGCGACTGTGCAAAGAACAGGGAACTGCCCTGTCTCTGTACCCAGTGAAACCTAATATAGTTTGCAAGGGCATGATATAAAAAATGAAGCTCTTTCTCTTCAAGTTTGATTTTTGTTCAGAACAGAATTTTTTAATAATATCTAAGTAGCTATAAAGAAGTGTTTTTCTAAGACAAAGGGGTCTCAAACCTTTTTTTTTAATGGATGAGCTACTTCTTTAGTCTGAGTGTTATATCTGAAAGTTTAAGGGTGAGGGAGCAGCTGTAGCTGCAAACAGCTAAGCAATTAATTGGTGAGAAAGCTATGGAAGACAGACAACAGGCTATTATGAAACACTCAATGACATGTTTGTATAGTACAGCACTATTCAGAGAATAAAGCTTTTAGGCAAAATATGTAATCCTTTTTCCCTGTCTTCCATGACAGCAATATAGACACTTTTACTAAAATTTTGGTTGAAATACTCATAACAGCATATCTCTTTTCTCATGAACTTTGCTCTCTGACTTCTTGCCATTTTGCATATTGTTTGTCTGTTGTGAAATTACAGTTGCCTCATTTAAGCTTTATAGACTCCTTCACCAAATAGACTAAACTTTTTTGCCTGCAGAGAAAGCTGCCTGAAAAAACATCACAATGAAATCAGAGTGCCCTTCTTTGACAGCATTGAGAACTCTAACTCACGACTGCAGTCACTCATGCTAACATCCTTGATTTTCTGTGTTAAAATTCATAGAATCATAGAATCAATTGTGTTGGAAAAGACCTCCGAGATCATCAAGTCCAACCCCTGGTCCAGCTCCAGTCCGTTTACTAGATCATGGCACTCAGTGCCACATCCAATCTCTGTTTAAAAACCTCCAGGGATGGTGAATCCACCACCTCCATGGGCAGGCCATTCCAATGCCTAATTACTCTCTCTGTAAAGAATTTTTTTCTGATGTCCAACTTAAATTTCCCCTTGCAGATCTTAAGCCCATGCCCCCTTGTCCTATTGCTAACTGCCTGGGAAAAGAGACCAACACCCACCTGGCTATAACTTCCCTTCAGGTAGTTATAGACAGTGATGAGGTCACCTCTAAGCCTCCTCTTCTCCAGGCTAAACAACCCCAGCTCCCTCAGCCTCTCACCATAGGACTTATGCTCCAATCCCTTCACCAGCCTTGTTGCTCTTCTCTGGACTCGCTCCAGCACCTCAATATTATTAACACTGAAACATTTTCTTAGGATTGACACAATGAAAATGTGAGCAAGAAATATAAAGTGAAACAGATTGCTGACAAGCACTAGGAAAATGGGGATATATGAGAAGTTTAACCTAGACGGCTAATTCTAGAACCTAGCATCAAAGTATTCCAACCATTCCTGAAATGACGATCATAGAACCATAGAATCATCTGGTTGGAAAAAAACTCTGAGATCATCAAGTCCAATCATACCTCTCCCCTTACTAAACCATGTCCCTAAGAAACTCATCTACATTGATGATTCAGCTGATGATTCAGCTTAAAGAAGAAATAATTTATTCTTAACCCTGTTCAAATTGTGTTTCAGGCAAGTTATCCAGGAGCACAACAACCAAATCTACTTTCACCAGCTTCCTTGCAGAAACACTTGCATGTGAGGAATCTTAGTTCTTTCTTCCTTTCATTTACATCCCTTTAAGAAGCAATTTCAGAGCATAAACATCTCTTCTTTGAAGAGCAGTAAAAAATACTTGTGGAAAACTGTAATCCGAGCAATGCTTATTTGGAGAGAGCAAAGTCTGCTGAGATGTTTTGTAAGGTTGGAAATGCTAACATCTATATCAAAGGGAAACATTTGTTCGGATTGGGCAAAGATAAGGGGTCAATATGGCAATTTGAGAAATATAAATAAAATATGGCAATGGGAGAAATATAAAAAAGACAAAAAAATCAGTCAGTCAAAGGGGCTGCAGTGAAAAACATGAACAGCTTTATACAATGTTTGTCTTGTCGATAGCATCATTTACTGTATAAATAACCATCAATGTGAACATTTTATTGCTCTCCACATACATTTCCCTCAGCTGGCAAATGTGTTTGTTTACGTATCTATAAACCATCCTGCAAATACTGCTCTCAAGCTGCCTGTGTGTCAGAATTATAAATGCACAGTATTACAAGTATATTTGTAAAATTATCCATATGAACCTAAAGTTGTATGTCTACCTTTGTTTTTTTTTTTGGACAGTTATAAATGTATAGATAATTTTCTTTTCTTTCCTTGGTACTTCTTCAATTTTCTTGGTTTTATTTTTAGGCAGAGGGGATTGCCAGAGTGTAATCTAGTGCTCCCTACTGGTCAGATAAAACTTCATAAAGTCTGAGAGTCTTGCCAGCTTAAGTAGCTTGAAATACTTCATATTCCTTTCCTGTATTAGAAAATGCTGTTTTCCATAAATTGATGTAGGTTTAGCGGATGGATTTGAACCAGGCTGTTTATGATTCGGGAACTGCATTACCAATAGGACTGTGGGCTATTCAGGATACTCCTCTTTCCCTCGTTTTTTTTTTTTTTGGAAATCTCTCTGCTTCCCAGTTTCTTTCTCTCTCAGTTTCTCTAGTTATTTTAATGTACTTCACTTTCCCACGTCACCCCCCAAATTTAAACGACTTTACTTTTCTCGATCTTGGTTTATTTCCTATATCAAAATTATACATTTGGAAGTCTTGTTTAATTTTTAAGGCTACTAGTTTGCTTATGATGATAAGTTCTCCTTTAAAAATAGATTTCACTATAGATTTTGTTAGGTGAAAAGGGCTTAAAAATGCCAGTTCTATTGTTAGGAAGAGACTATTAATTTATCATAAAAAATCTTAATTGTGTATTTTTTAATTTGAAAACAAATAAATAGGTTCTTCAAATCCAGCCTTTTGTGCCTGCTGTTTAGGGGAGATAGAGTTCAAGATCTTTGAGCCTAAGCTTTTTTGTTAGTCCAAAGAAAAAAAAATATTCTCTCAAGTTCCATTACTGTAAATATGTGTACTCTGACAGAACTCTTAAGTGGGCTCCAGAAAATGATATGAAAGCAGTGGCGGCACTTTAGTATAAACCAAATACTTTTGAATGCCAAATATCAAACGAATACCGCTGAACTGAGATCAGGGTGTTAGTCAGGTTCTTTCCAGTTAGTTCATTTGCATTTACTGTTACAGCTCTCCCATAAGAGGTGGAGGGATGCCAGAAACCTGCTTTTTAGGACTACATAACAGTGAGACCAGAGCCTTTGCTGTTATGGGGCTATTCTGTCAGTGCCACAGCTGTAGTTTGGCAATGAAAGAAGTGTAAGTGCCTGAGAAATGGCTTCTCAATTAAAGATGAATATTCCTTTAGTTTTTACAGAGGTAGTATCAATCTTTGCATCATACTCGCACTCCTACCTGCTGTGGAAAATGGAATGGGGGCTGCGAAAGGTGGAAACAACAGACATGTCCTTCAGATATGGTAATGATTTGTTGGAGTTTCGCCCCCTGTTCCTGAAGGCTCATCAGTTGCTTCATGGCAGCATAACACATTTCACACCTTAGGGCTGTGCAGAGATGACCCATGAAGAACAGCAGCATGGGCCTCCAGAACAAGAGGTGTAATATGTTGCATCTTCAGCTGGGCCACCAAACCTCTGTGCTGGGGGCTGCAACAGTGTGTCAGCTGTGAGCACTACAGAAAAAGACTGGAAACACTCACATATGACCGTTTTTTTTTAACACTTGTGAGATGTGCATCACTGCCAGGAAAACCACAGAAGTAAGTCTTTGCAAGAGAGTTATCCTTTGGACTTAAATCTTTGGTTTTGAATATTATTGTAAATACGTAAGGAAAATTGCATATTGGAAGGATCCATAAAAACCCGTTTAATTGGGGTTGTTTAGCTTGGAGAAGAAGAGGCTGAGGGGAGACCTAATTGCTGTCTACAGCTGCCTGAAAGGAAGCTGTGGGAGAGCAAGTGTTGATCTCTTCTCTCAAGTGACAGGTTATAGGACAAAAGGAAATGGCCATAAGTTGCACCAGGGGAGGTTCAGACTGGATATTAGGAAGAATTTCTTTACCAAAAGGGTGGTCAGGCCCTGGCACAGCTGCCCAGGGAGGTGCTTGAGTCTCCATCCCTGGAGGTGTTTAAAAAATGAGTAGATGAGTTTTTGAAGGACATGGTGTAGCGGATGATGGGTGCGGTTGAACTTGATGATCTCAAAGGTCTTTTCCAACCGGAAGATTCTATGATTCTATGATTTTAAAACCCAGTCTTATTTTGAGTTTTTTGCTGATGCTGTATGAAGTAGAAAGATTAACTTTCACATCTTATTGAAAGTGCCTTGTTGAAGATTCCGCTCTTCAAGTAATCTTCATGGTAGAATAGATATGAATAGTCAAGATGCAGTGATACTTCCAAGGCTGATATTTTGGGATCTGCCTTGATAAAGACATATCTACAATACTTCTTTTTGCATGTCAGAAATACAGTATGATGCTTCCAAGGAAATCAGGGGGTATTTGATTTGATCTTTCTCCTGAAATTTGGTTTGATTAATTATTTCCATTTCATTTGATAAGATAATATGCACTGTTTTTCATTTCCTCTCCCAACATGCAATTAAGAGTTCACATGAGACTACACAAGCAGTTGTATCTTATACCAGAGGTAATGTGCTTTTGGTGTCCTTAAGGTGGAAAGTAATATACGTATAAAATAATACTATTTGCTCAGTAAAGCTTTAAACAGAATAATAACAACGATTAATAAAAATAATATCAGTGGTTCATATTGAGCACTTTCCACTGTGTTACTTCTCATTAAAGGTACAAATGTTGTCAGAGTGGGGAAGCTCTAAAAGAAACGATTGTCTTCACTGGTCAAACTTGGGAGTGGGTTTTCTGATGAATAGTACAATCTAATGATCTCAATCTGTTTTTGACTGATGAGTAACGGTACTGAGTGATGATATTGCTATAGTTTCTTAGCTTCAGCTTTAGTATTTTTACAACCCATGCCTGACCGATGTTGGTGGTTATGGTGGGTAGTGTGTTGCTTTGTCTCCAAGGTTGGAGATTGCTACTATAAGCAACTCCTTTTGCCGCTCTCACTCTACATTGCACGTAATAAGGAAATGTGAGTACATGATGATCTAAATTTTCTTTCAGCATTTGCTGGGATGTAACTGGAAAATATTTGTAAATCAAAAATTGGAAAATCTCTAGTTTTGGTAGAAAGTTGGCCTGATTGCACCTTTAAAAATAATAACCCAATACATGTGTGTAAAGCACAGAACAAGTGGCTGCTTCTGCACAAGCATATTTCAGAAATTGTGCTAACAATTACAATATTAACCTTTCTGATGCCATAGTTAAGTGTCATTATTCTGTACACTCTCCTCACTTCTCATGCAGGTGCATGGTAGAGAGCTGACCTGAACAGAACAAAATGGACCAGCTTAAAAGGGTAAGTGTAGCTACCTACTCAGTGCCAGGGTAACACCTGAAACCTGGATGGCTTCAGCAGGTTTTCAAATCACTGCATCCACTTTCTTTGCTGATATGGACTCTTCTACCATTTTAGCATATGCTATGTCAGTTTGAGCAGCCTGAGAGGTAGCCAACTCTGGTAAAGGCTGATAATGACAGAGTAGAAAGTGTGGATGGTATTGGAACAGCAAAGGAGAGCACAGAGAGCTGTGTGACTGTGTAGGTGTGAAGATGAGGTAGGGGAGGGAAGGTTAAACAATGAAGAGTGACAAGGCTTAAGACAAGAAAACTACATTTGATGCACTGCAGAAGTATGCTGTCTTTTGATCTTATAGGTATTTTGGGTGGTATGTTTTTTTATACCTCTAGTACTTGCCAATCATTTTTCTGGAAAACATGATGTTCAGTAAACCTGAAAATATCCACCACTCTTTGAGATGTCAAGTTCATTTAGTTGCAATTCAGAAATTTATAAATGGTTTCAGCTAACAAACAGCAATTTTCTCATTGTCTCATCCGAATGTGATGCAGATGTTTGAAACCTCTGTGCCTACTGCATGTATCAGACACTAAACATTTCATATTGATTTCTCTTCAGTACCACCTACTTCCTGGAAAATTTGGAAGCCTTGCATTTACCACTTCAAATTCTCTGCCAAGTTCCTTTCAAATTTTTTTTGCTCCATTTTTGTCTCACACATTTATTATATGGTGACAAATGCAGTTTTCTTCTAACACCTCATAGTAGATGTGTGAAACACACACACAGAGGTTCGAGTAAGAGACTACTCTTTATTTCCTGCCTCCAGTTGCAAAACATGAGTCAGGGTTATAAAGGTTGTACCTCTGTCAGAGATGTGTAATCCTCATCCTCAAACTTTTCTAGCTTTAGCTACAGTCGTGGGGTAAAATGGCAAATCTGGTACTTTGGTTTTCATACTCATTTTTTCCTCTTCCCCAAGCACATATTTTCTTCATTTTCTAGTCACCATTCCCTTGTATTGATTATATTTACTCACTTCGGAGTCTAATGCTGTCATTAACAGGCAAAAAATACCTCCAGTTTCTAAAACAAGTGTACCAGCACTCTGACTGCAGGAGGTACGGCAGTTTTAGAGAAAGCATCCTCCTATTGTTCTGGCATTAATGCAAAGAAAAACATTACTAGTCCATTTGTTGTGAATTCCAAGCACTGTTTTCTCCATGTCAAGTGATATCTGATGTTCTGCTGTATAGTTGTAGGTAATGACCAAACAAGGTCTCAACGAGACTCCGGTGACAAAACATACCTTATTTATATGTACCAGCATTGTGTTCTGCATATTTCTGCAGTGTGTAGGGGGCCTTAGTAAAATACAAAATTAGATAGGTCTTTTGTGAACTAAAGTGGAACAAGTCCCATATTACAAGTTAAAAAAGACCCTGAAGCAAACAAGTAAGCAAAAGAGAAAATCAAACGCATTATCACTTCCTATCAGATCCAAATAGACTAGGAATTTCACAAGGCAGGCAGTTATTCTGCAGTTACCCATGGGTGATTAGAAGCAGCAGGAACTATGGTGCTTCCATATTAATCATAAACAGAGTTTTGTATAGAATATTTTTTTCTAAATAATTTTATCCCACAAGGTCCCAGTGGTTGAGTTGCTCCTGCAATAGAAGGACAAATAGCTGTGTGACATGCTGTGAAAAATTCAGAAAATGAGAAAGTTATCCCATTTTTCAAACAGAGCAGAAACAACACTAATTCCACTAGGCAAGATGGAACAGACAATTAATCCGGGCATGCTTTTAATTTTGAAGCTAACCAGATAACTGATGACTTTTTCAAATGCAATGACTGAAACGATTCCTTTAAAGTGAAGCAAACCCACTGGCTTTCTTTTCTAAAATTAAAGCATTTACCTTATACAAAGTATAAGAAATGTTACCTGTTGCCTCCACCATTCCTTCTAGGATTACAACAATTTCTAGCTCCTCTTTGGGCAACTGGGCTTTGGAAATCTCCCAGAAAGGACTCTGCTGGTTAATTTCATGGCTGATGATCAGTGGTGAAACCAAAAAGAGACGATCATCCCCTGTGTAATAACCTACGTTGATATCTGTCTGGTTGAGTGGTATAAATTCCCCCTCCTTTGTCTGTTTGGATTTGATCAACTTGGCTCGTATTGATGCCTCTACAATGTGTGAGTTCCTAAGGTCTCCTACTCGGAACATCAGACACAGCTTTCCATCCCGCATGGAAATAACTGCATTTGTAGAAAAAACCAAGGTTTCTGCCCTCTTCTTGGGTTGGGATATTTTCACAAACATGCAGCCAACCATGAAAGCGTTGACGATAGAACCTAAAACAGACTGCACTAAAAGCAGAATAATTCCCTCGGGACACTTGTCCGTGATGACCCGGTAACCATACCCAATGGTGGTTTCTGTCTCGATTGAGAATAAAAATGCTGAGACAAACCCATTGAGGTTGCTGACGCATGGGGTCCATGTGCTGTCCCCTATATGATCCATATCTCCTCGCATGTAGGCAATTAGCCACCATATCATTCCAAAGAAGAGCCAGGTCACAGTGTAAACCATGACAAAAATCAACAGGTTGAACCTCCACTTGAGATCCACTAAGGTAGTGAAGATGTCAGTCAAGTAACGGTAGGTTTCTCTGACATTCCCATGGTGGACGTTGCATTTCCCATCTTTCCTAACATACCTCTGGATTTTTCTTTTGGCACATTCTTTGTTTATGTTTTTTGGTAGATCCTCTCTAGCTTGTTTGGGCAACTTTGGCTGATGAATAGTGATAGGGCTTTCTATGTCCTGCTCCATTGAGTCTTCTTCCAGTACGTTAGCTGCCATTAAAAACAAACAAACAAGAAAAAGGCAAGCATTATTTTTCTTATTATTTTTCTAAGTCAACACACAACTTCTTCCTGTATTAATGGCATGAAATCACTGTTAATCAATAAAATTATCATGCTTCTTCTTTGCTCACCTATTAGACACACAACACAAAAGTCAAATGATACCAAGCATCCTCCGTTGATTGCTAAATAGAATACTTCGAAGGAAAACTCTTTTTTTCCTATCTACCAGGTCATCTGAGCTCCACCTATACTTAAATTCCACAAGATGCGTTTAAGCAGATCTTTCTTCTCCCCACACTACTTTACAGTTTAATAAATGAGGTTTCTTATGCACCAAGAAAGATCTTCTGGGGAATAGCAGATAAATAAAATGGATTCGCTTGGGGGTTTCAGTCAACAAGATGAACAAAGAAAATCAGCAATTGTTGCGTTATTTTTTTTCTATCAATTGCCTTGCTATAGGGAAAGTATTAAGTAAGTATAAGGAGTTATAAAAAATCCCAACAATTTTTAGAATGAACTAGTCCTACTTTTGTTAAAGGAAAAGTGGGCTGCAGTGCAATATATACCAAGAGCACATTCAAGCACATTTCCATAGAAAATCAAAGTCTCACTGATACTGAGACAGGGAATAGTATGTGTTTCTCCCAGCAATGTAAAACATACAGCACCTCTGAACATGGTTTAATTTTAGTTCAGTGTGCCTATGGGCTTTAATTCAAGTCTGACTTTTTCTCTAATGTTATGGACCTGCAAAGCATTCCTCCATAAGTGTTGTACAAGCATTTAAAAACCAGAAATGGCAGTAATTGTTTTTTTTTAAATTTTTCGGTTTCCCAGCTTCTTGAGATAAATAGCTTCATTATGTTTATGTGCGAGACAAATAAATAGTTTACTAAGGAGGAGACTGGTTTAATTGAATGTGTTTTGCATGAAGCTGAGGACATAGTAACTGTTGTCTTTCACTGGAAACCCTTCTGCACTGTGGGGCCTGTTCCTGCAGGAATTTCAGCTCTTGAACTGCTAATTTTCCCTCTTCTGACTAACTGCGATCATTTGGCTGCCAGGCTGTGAAAGGAAAAGGCTTCTGCTGGCTCTGACTTGGTGCTTGGCTCTGAATATAGATGTGACATTGCACCATTGATTTATGGAGATGCTCATCTTAAACAGTCAGGGTGTTGACCTGCGTGTTGCTGATGCACTCTGCAAATTCCACATTTTACATTACTGTGTTCTGGAAACCACTATTCAGGCCAAGGAGTAGGCTGCCCAGTCCTGCTGTGGGTGGTGACCTTCAGATAGAGAGCTGGAATCAAACAGCTTGGGTCGAGAAACACTTCATTTCTCTGAGCTGTGGTTGCCTCCGAGTACCTTGTTCCCAGCTGGAAAATGGGGGCATAAACCCATCAAAGCTCCCGCTTGACACAGCAGTCTTGTCTCTGGCAGCCCATGGGCTTTGATGTCTCCACCTGGCACTGGCCTGGGTAGTAGAACCAAACCTTTTTGCATGGAGGAGATACCAGGGAAGCCTGGGCTCTTGTCCAGAGACAGAGTTGCACAAGAGTCTGCTCCTGGTAGGTCAGTATGGCATGAAGAGCATTTTAGTCTCTCACTCTTAGAAACACGTGCTACATAGCAGATCATCTGTGGAGTTTTTTATCACCTGTAGCTTTTCCAAGATGTGCAGACTCATCCCTGTGGAGAAAGATTACAGACCCTTGTAAAGTTTTAGGGTTAATTGAAATATCCTTCCAAAAACGCGCTCTAGACTGGTTATCTCTCATTCTAGCCTGCTCCACTGCCAGCCAAGCCTCTGTTCAGCCCTATAGCTTTTCCTGTGTTAAAAGAAAGTCTCAAAGGACTGACAGTAATACAGAATCCTGATAGCAGTTCTGTGTTTTTAAACTGCATGCTCCATCCTGTGTCACTTTTTCAGTTTACTGTGGTGTCTAAAGAGAGCATTATTCAGGCTGATGGTAGCAGCAGCACGGGAAGTCATGTTCCATGGCAGTCAGTTCTGAATGAACTTACCCTAGTTGGTGACAATGTGCCTACTTGCATTATCACTGATGCTATATAATATATGACAAAATAAACACAATAAAAAAGCACTGCAGGAACCTTGTGAGGCAGTCTTAAGCTAAAGCCAGAAAATTTGAAGTTAAGGCTTCACACTTCATGCTTAACTCCCTATTGTGCCTAAGGATATTTCAGTCCACAGGAGCTATCACATCACTGCAGTAATAGACCCCTCAAATAATTATGAACAGCCTATGAAGGCTCTGGCTTTTGAGACTTTAATGGACTGTATGTTAGACTAGTAATGCTGCTTTAACATGGTTCATTATCTTTAAGACATTATGAATATTTTGCTTTCCCCTTCCAATTAGAGCCTGGTGTGAACACAGAGACAGGGTGGAGGTGTTCCCTGTTTCCTTTGACAATATACCTTACTTCTGACCTTGAGATTACAGGCAACTATGTCCTGGAATTCTCTGCCTGAGCATCTCTTATCAGAAACAGCAAAGTATACTTAAAACCATAACGGAGCTGGGAGAGGACACAGGTGCTGATTTTATTACCAGCATCAGGACAAAAATGAAGGAGTGTCTCCACCCAGGGATACTTAATAGTCATGTACTGCACCCATCTATCCTGCTTTGCATACAGTGTTAATTTCCTGCAGAAGTACTTGCTAGCAATTGAAGAGCCTTTTATTCATACAACTTTTAGTGATGCTTTCAAAATGCTTTATGCTGATTAAGTCCTTATGCATCATAACCAGCCTTTCCTGTCTTTTACAGGACACAAGCTGACCTGCAAGGAGAGGTAAGTGCCTCATTTTCTCACAGTCTTTATATCGGGGAGAAAGGTACCTACTGTGCTCCCCAGCATATAGTGTTGGACTGTCACTGTCACTGTGAGCGGGCTTCAGAGACCTGCCTCCTCCAACGTGGGAGAATTTTTCTAAACTTTGAGAGGTCACACCAGAGCTGACTTCCATCTAGATACGTAAGAGAGTAGCTTTGGACAACCAAACTCAGTGACTGCATTTAACCTGTCTCTCTCATTATACCATCTTGCTAACACTCTTGTGAACATTTTGTCCCTGTGACATCTGGCCATTTTGTAAACTCTTCAGGCTCTTTCCAGTGCTGTTATTTCTCAGCACTGAAAGCAGTCTCTGAGAGGACAAAAATTAGATCAAGTTTTTAGCTTTTTTTTTCTTTATGCAAGATGCCCTTTCTCTCACCCAAATTCTCCTACTCTTGAGACCCAATGAATAACTGTATGGGGAATTTTCTGGATTAGAATCACAGTTTGTCACCCCCTCCTGCTCCGAGTTCTCACTCCAGAGGGAACCTTGGGAGCAACTATTCCTGAAATAAGTGATCCAAGGATTGTGCATCTTTGTGTTTCCATGGAAATGCCTGATGAATAAGTTTTAAACACATGGCAGGATCCCTGTTCACCACTAAGGCTGAGGAACAGCCACATATTGTCAGCGCCTTTTGCCACAAAACACGCTGACTAATTATATTTTTACTTGATATCAACCCAATTACCTTATGATGTTTATTTCATTTAATTTTCCTTTTGGTTACATAATGGCTGTCACGGTTCCAAGAACAGGGGATTGAATAGCAGCTATCTTGCTTGAGAGCTATTTTTGCTCCCTCTGCTTTTCTTCATGACAAAAATATATATACATATTATTAATCTGCACTGAAAAAAAGAGAAGGTATTTCTGAACACTTCCCCCTCTCCCAGTAAACAGTATGTTTGTTTGCACACATCTGCCAGGTAGCAATACTGTGCCAATTTAGGTCAATTTAGTGTATTCTGTTCAACTTACTTGTTTCAGGGAGTCTCCTGGGCAAATGGAGGGACAATGTATGATATTTCAGTGACTTGTCTCATTTTCCGGTAGATGACAAGGAATTCTCATAAATAAGTCCCTGAATACTTAACTTGTGTTTCACCGTAGCAGTATGTACTGCTGATGGCTCTATTAGCAAATTAAATGTACCCAGGCTATTTTTTAGCATGGAGACTAAATGGAGTAGTACAGCCCACACTTGTATTATCAAACTCCTGTTGTTTTCAAAGCATGGTAGTCTCAAACAATCTGCTTATTAGGAGTAGTCTGTGCCCCATGTTAACACCTGAAATGTATCCAGGAATTGTGTGTACTCAATTCTGCACTGGTCAAAACAATGCCAGGGGTTTTTCTAGGAATTCTACCATACAATGAATTTGGTGCGAATGCTCGGCAATGCTTTGCCCTGGTCTTGTTCGTTCCAGAACAGCACTGGAAAAGCATAATTCAGTGTTTCCAAGCACATAATTTGTTGAGAGTCTGTAGAATAACATGAATCCAGTGTAAATAACAGATTATGATCTGTATAGGAGGTGTTCTGACTATCTTTGTGGCTATGAATGTTAACATATTGCTATAATCCCTGAGCAACACTCTTATCATTAGCAATGTGATTTTTTTTTGTACTTTCGTAGTCCTTCAGAGATCTTGTCATGTTATTATATAAACACAAAGCAAAAGGAGTTATGTAAAGGGCGTACTAGTCTAACTTAAATACCCATGGCCTATTTTGATTGTATGCTCTATTAGAGTTATAAGATGACCTGCAAAATAATTAGGAGTTTCAACAAAGAATATTACAAACTATAACTGACCTTTTCATAACATAATATAGAGTTCAGTGAATGTTTCATTGTAATTTAATAGACTAATTTTATCTCTTGTAACACAGTTATGAGGAGTTTATATGCAAATT
This sequence comes from Tapera naevia, assembly GCA_033556795.1. NCBI lineage: Eukaryota > Metazoa > Chordata > Aves > Cuculiformes > Neomorphidae > Tapera > Tapera naevia. The sequence goes on from JAUMJJ010000118.1 coordinate 2,942,272, forward strand.
CATTGAAAATTCTCTAATATCAAAGAATAATTTATAATCTACAAATTGTTCTCAAGGGCTTTATTGCACATATACAAATGGCAAGCAGATATAATTTTGACTGTGAATTTGGTCTGCATGCAGACCATTCCACTTTTTCCTGATAGGACAAGGAAAACTTTTAAGTTAAGTGAGTGTTTCCATTTGTAAGGTCCAAGCTTACCTTTTATGAATAGCCTTCAGTATTCACCTCTCATTTGCTGTGATCACAAGCCCCCTGACACTGAATTTACTAATCTGTGGAATACCTGGCAGTACCAGGTGACTATTTCTGTTCCCAGCTGCCTTTGTGAGGTTATTAGGATTTGACATCAGGAGAAGAAGGTGTAGCACTGCACAACACAAAACATTTTCTGCAGTGTTCAATACTCTGCTCTAAGATTGGGTCTTTCTGTTTCTTTTCTTGCTTGTGATGCAAGAGAAAGTCAGAGAGAAGAAGCAGACAGGGAATGTTTGAAATGCTTTGCCTGATCTCTGGCTGGTTTAAGTCACTGTTTCAGAGCTTTGTAAAATTTTGTGTCTGTTGAGTACTGAGGGCACAGGAACAGATATTCTCAGAATAGAGTGGGATTTGCCTGTTTAATGAACTCAGCCTGTATCACTCTCAGTGAGACCAGGTAATCTGTACTGCAAGATATTTTGTATTACCACTGAATATGAGGAGGAAGAATCTTGTTTACAGAAAAGCCCAGGATCCTTTTATGATCATTTATTATCAAAAAATGCAGATTTTCTTCTGAAAAAGAAAGCAATTAGGATCTGGTCTTGCACTGTTGAAATCAATGCAAGATTGTCTATTTGCTCTCCTGGGAACGTTGTCTAGTCCTCATTTTAAAATGTTGAATGTTCAGTAAACACTGACTTCACAAATTTCTTCAAGAACCAAATTGCTTATTTGCACCCACAGAATAATAAATATAATTTCAGAGAGAGCATGCATGTGATTTAAATTTATTTCAGCAGCAGTTTTCACTAGAAAATAAATACAAATTGAAGAATAATAATGGTTAGAAAAGAGGCTGTAAGTATGATACCTTCTTTTTTTCATGTTACCTGCTTCATCATTGCCTACTAATCCAATTTTCATAAAAATAACATTTTAGTATTTTCATTTCTTATAAGCCTGTACAGCTGCAAAAAATCTGTCTGAGTAACACTTTGCCTCTATGCAGTACAAACAGCTCCATTCACTTTGGATTCTTGGCCCTTTTATTATGGAGGATGGAAAATGAAGATGATACATGAATTTTAAAAAAAAAACAAAACTCTATCTTTGGTAGTAATTTGACCTTGTAATTTTCATCTTGGATTCTAACCAATTTTGTTACAGAATTTACCACAGCTCCAGAATGATGTTTTTACATCTGCTTTGCTAAATGCATCTTCCTTTGAAGCACAGAGAAGTCAAAGAGCCTCAACTTTGTTATGTATGTGGGGCAGTATAAAAAGACTACATATTCTGAACGTGCAAAGAGGTGTGGAGACAGTTGATTATCAATGTCTTCTGCCTTTAATTAGGCTGAGGATCCCAGATTATGAAACTTGTTTACTACCTGAAGTCTGAGTGCTTGGAATCAGTGTTAACGCAGAACTGTCTCTAGTGCAAATATCTGGCATCAAAAATAGACTTCTGGAGTAAGGAGAGTTTGCTGTTACATATTGTATGGCTTTAATGGATGGACCACTCAGTGGATAAGGAATTGGCTGGACAGTTGCACTCAATGAGTTGTGGTCTCTAACAATTTCTAACGGTTACTATCATGTGTACTTATGACAACATTTTTTACCTGTTAGATGCACTATTTCTCCAGAGATTTACTAAGAATACAAACTTCATGTTGTTTCAAATAATTTGAAGTAAAAAAAACCCCAACATCAGTATATTAATTATGCTTTAATACCAAGAGACATAAACTCCACAGAAGATGTGGGGCTAAGTGCTCTGCAGCATGGCATGGACCTTTTGTATCACTTGCTCTCAAGCTTGCAGAACAATTCCTGGCCTGGTTTTATTTAGCATTGTAGATGTAGTCAGACTGGTGATGGTACTGGTACATTTTCCAGTATGTGAAAAGTTTAAAATCAAGGCAGGCTGTTGTTGCCATCGTCAAAGTCTATTTGTCCAGTTAAGTCACTAGAGAGGAGTGAACCAGACTCTCACAGAAGGACTTGATATCACCAGTTTTCTCACTTTCGTCTTTGCAGAAGCCAGTTCTTCTCTCCCTTTGCTGTTTCCTATCCCAGTTCTACTCCTGTCCTTTTTTTCCTCCCTTTCCTGAAGTAAGGGTGGCTTTTCTTGAGTCTTTGTCCTTGGGATAGCCAAATACAATTTTTGCCTGCATTGCTGAACAACCTTGAGACAGCTTTGTGTCTGAATATTCATTGAGCTTCTTGGGCAGGTATTGGAACCATCTAGACTGCTGCACAGACATAATCTGACAGCTTTATTTGCTTTGATCAATGAATTATTCTAAATACAAGGCATAGGAAGAGTGGAGAAGAATATTTTTGCAAGAAAGGAAGAACTTTGTTCAATCAATATGCTGTATGAGTTGACCAATAATGTATGCAATCAAGTAAGCATGCAGACCAAGACCAAGAACTTCTAGTACTTTCCTACAGAAAAGGTAGGATACAGATTTTTTTTATGGTTGGGGCATCTGAGATGAATTTAAGGCCCTTTACTATTTCTCTGCAAAACATCATCTACACTAAGTAAAATTTCCCTGTGTTACGATGATTATCCACTGGGTAAACCACCTGGCACATCATAGCAAAGTAACACACACACACACACACACACACACACACACACACACATGCACAATACTGACTGAAGTCTGAAGAAGAGGAGGCTCAGGGGAGACCTCATTGCTCTCTACAACTACCTAAAAGGAGGTTGTAGTTGGGCAGGGGTTGGTCTCTTCTCTCGGGGGACCAGTGACAGAACTAGAGGGCATGGACTCAAGCTTCGTCAGGGAAAGTTTAGACTTGATGTCAGGAAAAAGTTTCTTCACTGAAAGGGTGATTGGCCATTGGAATGCGCTGCCCAGGGAGGTGGTGGAGTCGCCAACCCTGGAAGTGTTTAAGGAGAGACTGGATGAGGCACTGAGTGCCATGGTTTAGATGATGGTGTTAGTGTTGGTGTTAGTGTTGGGTGATAGGTTGGACTCGATGATCTCAGAGGTTCTTTCCAACCTTATGATACTGTGATACTGTGTGATACTGTGACTGCTACTTTGCAGCTGATTTTCCCCACCAGCAACTTCCTAGTGAAGCAAGGCTTTGGGAGAGAATTTTGAATGCCGTTGCTAAACACAAGGTGTTTGAGCTAGAAAGAACTGTCACTTGCTACGCCTGCTTTTTCAAGAAATATGGACTACAGAGAACAGAGTGTCTTTGAAGTACAGATATCTATATCTTCCTGCCCCTGATTTCTTGAAAGAAATGTGAAAAAATGTCACAAACTTCCTTCTATTTACATCCAGATGCACACCAAACAGGCTGCTCCTATGTCACGGATGTTGCTTAAGCGTTGTTTTCCTTCTGCTATTACTTTTGCATGAAGTTAGAGAAGGGGCTGGAAAGACTGCTAAAATTGAGACAGCCAAGAACCTTTTTTTGTTTAAAGAAAATATGGTAATGGAGATTTCTTTCTTGATATCTTCTTTGGAGCCAAAGAAGGATTTTGGTGGCTTTCACTTCTAGGCAACGTATTTAAGAAGAGCAAGGTACTCCTCCCCCACAAAAATTTTAATTTAACTTTTTTGCACACCAGAGAAGAAAAATTGCTATTTTTTTCCTCATAGTTGCTGGAGAAACAGCATTTCTGTGACTGCTACTGTGTCTAGTGGTGGTGACTTGGGGGGTGTATGCAGTTTTCTGTCAGTTGAAGCGAGTGACATTGTTCATTTGGCGTAACATACAAAATCAAACTCCTGCATCCAAATATTTCCTCACGAATACATAGTCTCAGAGACCAGGCAATTACCCTGCTTAAAATTACTTAGGTTATCTGATCAGCAGCCATGTTCTTTCCACCTCCCTCCTCTTCCATTTCTTACTGCAGTTCATACTGGGATTCTGGCTGTTTTCTTAAATTTAAATATTTAGGCCATCAGTAGCTTCCCTGCCAGAAGAAGTCACAGTGAAAAACAAAGACCTAGTTTCTTGCTACTAACTTCCCATTTCTACTTGATGCAGTTTATAGACTGCAGAGAAAAGAAAACTGAGAAATAAGACTGGAAGTGAAATTTAAAAAGACATTTAGAAAAAGAATTTTTAAAAAGCTCCATAATTTCAGCTGGATCAATGTTTTGTTTCAGGTTGTGATAGTTCGATAACCTGGAAATGGTAAGTGCATAATAGTACTTTAACCATGTTTGTTAAGGAAATGAGGTTTTTCCATTATTCTGTCTGGCTTCCTCCCATTTACTTTTGAGACTTTGGCTGATATTTAGGCTTTTAGATTTCCTTCAGATCTTCAGCTAGATTCTGAAATGTAGGCATCGCAGCATTTGACAATGTGTGGAGGCCTCAGAAATACTAAATTCCTACTAGTATCATGAAAACAGTCTGAGTTAACCATGCTATCAGATGCCGAGGAATCTATATAAGAGGGAGCAACAAGAAATGTTTCTTTTTCATGAGCGCTGCTGCTCTCAAAGCTGCTGTCAAGTATTTTTTTTCAAATATCTATTCCACTCAGTGTTCCTGTGAAGTATTTAAAAAAAAAAAATTGCTCATGCTTTGTGTGGAGCTTGAAGTGTTGTATGCTTTCTTTTCAGGCAGTAAGGATGCAGCCACAGGCTGGATCTGCCTGGTGCTCATGTTTGACAGAATGACTTACGTGTTCAACAACAAGTTTGTTTAGGTCGGAGTTTGTGGCTTTGTCTACGAAGCAAATTGAGTGAAAGAAAATAGAAGTGACTCGTGCTTATTTTTTTTTAAGTTAATTGTTCAGATGAATCAGAACAAAAGATTGAACAAACATATGTTTGGTTTCAGCTCAAATTTTCTCTTACCTTTATTTAATTTGAATAAAAACCCATATACTCATTCTGCAATGAGCATTAACCTATATGGAATTTCATACCCAACTACATGTGAATTAGTTAGAAGATGTATTCAGGCAACTGCAATGTCAGACCCAACATGGCTGAAAACGTAAGTCAAATCCAACAAAAAATGTTTCCATGTCAACAAATAGCAACTTTTTGTCTTGAGATAAAAAAATTCAATGCTGTCTAAACTACAATTTACTATGTTGTCTCACTTAAGCTACATAATAAAGTAAATAGATGTATAAATGTTTGAAATAGAAAATCAATACAGTTGGTGTGAAATTGCTGTAACGGCTATTATTGCTATTATCCTTTTCTATAGGGAAATAGGTAGCAAAAAAGAATGGTAAGCACCAAAGTATTTTGTAAATTAGATTCAATTTGACCAACAGGATTATGAAAATATTTTATGAAGGAAAAGATTTAATTTCAGACTTACAACAGCGTGGTATTTTGTCTGGGAAATTCTGAAATCCAGCAGTTTTTAACAACAGTTTCACAATTTTACCTAACTTTTGGAAACAAAGTTGTTCAAAAGGATTAAATAACCTCAAAATGGAGGGATTATATAGAAGACTTCATAATGCCTATTTTGGGTGAATTAGATAGTTTCTGGTTTTTTTTCTTACTTTATTGAAAATTACGTAAGAGTCTTTTTGATTTGCTTCTAATTTTGCCTATTTTTTTTCTATTCTGACTGAAAATAACCCACATTGACTAGCCCCATGTACAAGTCACTAGATGACGAGTGTCCTCTCTAAACTAAGGTAATTTGAGAGGTAACTGGAATCTTTCTGAAAGACTTGAGGGTGCTGGGCTCTCGTGTTATTCCAGCTGCCTAAATTGCAACATCCAATTTCTGCCAACCTGTTATGGAATCTTGATGGCATTTAAATCTGGGTGGCTGAATGTAGAGTTTAATACAAAAATTAAATACCACTGTAGATTTAAATTTTCCTTTTACATTATGCATGGATCTTAATAGAACCGGCTGAACTGGTATTATGTTTTTTAAATAATTGACATTTAGCCTGGAGCAGCCTTCCAATGCTTAAAGGAGGCCTACAGGAAAGCTGGGAAAGGTTCTTTATTTCTTTGTCAGAGAACGCAGTGATAAGTTGAGGAGCAATGGTTTTGAGCTGAAAGAGGGGAGATTTGGATTAGATATTAGGAAGAAGTTTTATACAGTGAGGTTGGTGAGGCACTGGAACAGGTTCAGAGAAGCTGTGGATGTCCCATCCCTGAAAGTGTTCCAGGGCAGGCTGAATGATGCTTTGAGCAATCTGATCCAGTGGGAGGTGTCCCTGACCATGGCAGGGAAGTTGGAACAGGATGATCTTTAAGGTCCCTTCCAATCCAAACCATTCTATGGTTGTATGATTCTATTATTTAGGTGATATATTACTAGCCTTCAGCTAGGAAAGATAATCTACCTTTATTGGAGGTAGCAAAGCTCAGCAGGACCATGAATAATTCAAAACCTTCGTAGCCTTTAGAGTAGTTTTGCTTTTCATATATATTTCCTGATTTGTGAAGGGAGAAGATCTACCTCTGGAATACATTAGCTATGTTTCAGGGATTTGCTCATAGATATCCAAAATACAGATTCCTCTTATTAGAGCTACTATATAAAACAAATATGCTGGAATAAAATGTGAATTCTATGTCTTTTTCAGTCAGGTACGTGTAGTTGGACTCGCTTAAAGAAATAGTTGATAAAGAAGCTGACCTTTTAAAGATAAAACAGCTTCTGTGCAGTAAACAAAAGTATTGAGCCTGTGGAAGAGAGCTTTTGATAAATGAATAGACTGGTAACAAGAACGCTCTTCTTGTGCATCCAAAAGAAAAATTAAATGGAAAACTGAGATGGTAAAAATAGAGCTTGGCTGCTTCAGAGAGTCTTTCCATGCATGAAATGAGTGCAACATTTGCAAACAAATTAGTTTGTGTGGTGTGTTGGGTAGTTTTCTGGTTTTCTTCTTTTTAAAACTAACAGAAAGCCCATTTGTGAGGCTGAGATCAGCAGCAGATGCATAATATTTGCCAGGAATGATGCAGGATTTCAGCTGCCCATCCTGGTGCCTGAGTTTCCCAGCAGCTCAAGCACCATGGGAGCCCACTTGGCTGGTCTATAAGATGTGACTAGTGGCTTTGTAGATGACCAAGCTCTCTCAATAGGGAAAACAACTGCACGATAGTCCTTCCAGATCAGAGCACAGAAAGTGGCAGAAATGCACATGGATTAATTTTAAATGAAATGACAAAAGCTTTAAAAGGTCTTCCCTAGAGGTATGATTGTGCTGTCCTGGTATGTGTGTCGATGTGGTAGCTTCAGAGGACATGGGTGTCTGGGAAAGAAGTAAGGATCCTGGGATGTCAGGGATGTGGGGGCATAGTAGGCAGGCAGAGCGAAATACCTGGGTGCTGGCACGGGTATGTTTAAGCAGTCAGAAACAGAAGGCACAGGTAGGCAGCTGATGAGAAGGGATGGAGGCACCACAGTAACAGAGACAGGGATTTGATTTGCATTTGAGAGGGTCATGGAAAAGAAAGAGTTTGCAGTATTCAGACTTCTCTGGTTTTGTGCAAAAGATGAAATTCATTTGTGGTGTTACAGAGAGTATCTTTGTCTCACGCCTTTCAATTCTGTTGACAAACCAGACTTTTTTATGCTCAAGCTGTAGTTTCCTTCTCTTTATCCAGGACAAATACTGATGGGATGAATTATGATGGGACAAAGGAAAAGAGGTTTCTGGATGCCTGAGGATTTTCATGTCCCGGCTATGAGGACAGAGTACCTGCACAGTTCCCCTTGGCGTGCCAAGATGAATCTTAATATTCCTTATTTCCCACCTGAGACCTGAGGCACAACAGCTGCTTGGCTTCCAAAATTGACCCTCGACCCCCCATGATAGTTACAGTGTCATTTGTTCTCAGGGCCAGGAGCTACCTTCTAAAACCAAGTGACATTGTATGGTACTATGTGTGTGCATGGTCCCTGGACCTCAGGAGGCTGTGGAAGAACTGGAGAAGGTAATGGAGATAGACAGCCAAAGGGGTGGAAGAGTCTCAGCACAGTATCACAATATCACAGTATCATAAGGTTGGAAAGGTCCTCCGAGATCATCGAGTCCAACCTATCACCCAACACTAACACCAACACTAACACCATCATCTAAACCATGGCACTCAGTGCCTCATCCAGTCTCTCCTTAAACACTTCCAGGGTTGGCGACTCCACCACCTCCCTGGGCAGCGCATTCCAATGGCCAATCACCCTTTCAGTGAAGAACTTTTTCCTGACATCAAGTCTAAACTTTCCGTGACGAAGCTTGAGTCCATGCCCTCTAGTTCTGTCACTGGTCACCTGAGAGAAGAGACCAACCCCTGCCCGACTACAACCTCCTTTTAGGTAGGTGTAGAGAGCAATGAGGTCTCCCCTGAACCTCCTCTTCTTCTGAGCCCCAACTCCCTCAATCACTCCTCGTAGGGCTTGTGCTGCAGCCCCTTCACCATCTTCGTTGCCCTCCTCTGGACACACTCCAGCATCCTGACATCTTTCCCAAACTGGGGGGCCCAGAACTGTACACAATATTCAAGATGAGGCCTGACCACTGCTGAGTACAGGGGGACAATAACTTCTCTGGTCCTGCTCGCCACACTATTCCTGATGCAGGCCAGAATGCCATTGGCTTTCTTGGCCACCTGGGCACACTGCTGGCTCATGTTGATCTTCCTGTCAACCAGCACTCCCAGATCCCTTTCTGCCTGACTACTCTCCAGCCACTCTGTCCCCAGTCTATAGATCTGCATGGGATTGTTGTGTCCAAAATGAAGTACCCGACATTTGGACTTATTAAACATCATCCCATTAGAATCACCCCATCTCTCCAATCTGTCCAGGTCCCATTGTAGGGACATCCTACCCTCTAGCAGATCAACCCTTCCTCCCATCTTGGTATCATCTGCAAATTTGCTGATGATGGACTCAATCCCCTCATCCAGATCATCAATAAAGATATTACACAGGACTGGACCCAATACCGATCCCTGGGGGACACCACTGGTGACCGCCCACCAACTGGATGAGACACCATTCACCACCACTCTCTGGGCTCGGCCATCCAGCCAATTCCTAATCCAGCACAGAGTCCTCCCACCTAAGCCACGGGCTGCCAGCTTCCCTAGGAGTCTACTGTGGGAGACAGTGTCAAAGGCCTTGCTAAAGTCCAGGTATGCCACATCCACAGCCTTCCTCTCATCCACCAGGCGAGTCACATGGTCATAAAAGGAGATCAGGTTGGTCAGGCAGGACCTACCCCTCCTAAACCCATGCTGGCTGGGCCTGATCTCTTGGCCATTCTGCAGGTGCTGTGTGATTGCACCCAGTATTATCTGCTCCATGATTCTACCTGGGACCGAGGTCAGGCTGACAGGTCTGTAATTACCTGGATCATCCTTATGGCCCTTCTTGTGGATGGGCATCACATTGGCCAACTTCCAGTCTTCCAGGACCTCTCCAGTGAGCCAGGACTGTTGAAAGACGATGGAGAGCGGCTTAGCAAGCTCATCCGCCAGCTCTCTCATCACCCTAGGATGGATCCCATCCGGCCCTATAGACTTATGAGGGTCCAAGTAGCTCAGCAGGTCTCTAACTTCCTCCTCATGGATTTCAGGAGGGCCATATTTCACCCTGTCCCTATAAACCACTTCCGAGGACCAACTGTCAAGCGTGCTGACATCCTTGCTGTTGAAAACTGAGGCAAAGAAGGCATTAAGTACCTCAGCCTTCTCTGCATCTTTGGTTACTATATTTCCCCCCACATCCAACAAGGAGTGGAGGTCACTGCTGCCCTTCTTTCTACCATTGATATATTTATAAAAACTCTTCTTATTATCCTTAACAGAAGTGGCCAATTTGAGTTCCAGCTGGGCTTTTGCTTCCCTGATTTTTTTCCTACATGACTTAACAACATCTTTGAACATGACCTGGCTTATGTCCCCTTCTTTCCAATGGCGATACATCCTCTTTTTCTTACTTAGTTCCTTCAGAAGCTCCCTACTCATCCAGGCTGGCCATCTGCCCCTACGACTCTTCTTACAACACATGGGGACAGCCCGCTCCTGCACCTTCAAGATTTCATTCTTGAAGTGCATCCAGCCTTCCTGGACCCCCTTGCCACTAAGAACTATTTCCCAGGGTACTTTCCTGACCAGTCCCTTAAATAATCCAAAATCTGCCCACCGAAAGTGCAGCATCGATGTCCTGTTCCTGGCTTTTCTTGTTAAATTGTTTAGAGGGAACTCAATTATCTCATGATCACTACACCCCAGACAGCCTCCGACAACAACATCACCCACCAGCCCTCCTTTGTTTGTAAACAGCAGGTCAAGGAGAGCCTCACCCTGGTAGGCTCACTCACCAGCTGTGAAGCAGTCCTCAGTACACTCTAAGAACCTCCTGGACTGCCTCCTCTCGGTGGTGTTAAGTTCCCAACAGATACACGGAAGATTAAAGTCTCCTAAAAGAAGCACCTGTCACTCAAAGAGATGGTAAGAAAAGCCTTGACTCTTCAGTCTAAAGAGGATGCAAGCCAAGAAGGATAGCATGGAGATGGATTATGGAGTATTCCACAGTGCTGTAGATCTTGCACAACTGGTAGGAGATTGGTTTTAAAACCGAGAAAGTGTTTCTTTAACAATAAGTAGTGGCTTCAGAACCCTGCTGCCCCTGGAAGGCTGTGGAGTTGGACAGCATCAGAAAGTTTGAAAGTGGTTTGGCAAGCCCAAGGACAAGAGGTCTTTGAATAGACAGTGAAAGGATGGGGTAGGGATGCTCTCTCCAAGAGTGCTAATGCAGGAGGCAGAGTTGCAGTGGAGTAGGTGGGAAATGGACTGCCATTCTTATGTGCTCCCTCTGTTCCGCCATGGTAGAGCCCTTTTCTTCTTATATTCTCCCAGCCATAAAATATAAATGGTTCTCTTTCTAAAGTCATTGACATGTCCTCTGAGGTTAATCGAGGGCTTCATAAGAAGTGGTTAGAAGCTAAGAAAGATATTTTGTCTCTGTTCAGATAGGATAACTTTGTTGTTCATGTAAATACTGTGATAAGTTGACTTCAGAGGTGATTGGGCCTTACTTCATTGCTATAAAATGATTTTTGAGTTCAAATATAGAGTCTTAGACTCATTTTTTTCCTTGCCTTGCTAGTTTCCAAGGAGATCTAACCATGTAGATTGTCTGCAAAGGTGGTAATTAGCCAGCAATGTACAAGATGGACACAAATAACATCTTGGCAAAAATGAAAATTTCAAAGCATTTCTTTCTTTTAATGGCTAGTACGCAGAAGCAATCTGATCAGTTCTTTTCAGAGTTTGAACAGGCATCCTCAATTGCCTTCACAGTATGCTTTTGTAAACAACTGCCTTTCAGATCGGTGGTTGAACAGAAAAAGGAAAAATGTTCTCAGATTGATTTGAAGGGGATTTTTTCCGGAATATTTGGCAATTAAAAATAGGATCTGACAAATTATTCTGCCTGCCTATAAATAATAATAGTTTGGATTTAAAAGTGTTTAGAAAAATGATAGAGTCATAAGGTAGAGAGGAGTAAAGGCAGTTGCCATTCAGAGTACCTCTTTTAAAGCTACACAGACATAGCCATGGGTTCAGGAGTCTTTGATGCACTTTTGAATAAGGCAAAGACGGGATTTTGAACTTGGGCTGTCCTTTATACCTGATGCTTACCATGGGTGTTGGGAGTGAGAAAGGGTGAAGCAGAAGTAAGAAAGGTCTTAACTCTTACTGATCTCCTGGGAATGCCACCTGCGTTTCTTTATTAATCTAACCCACATATATAATACTGTTTCTGTATGTAATAGTTGTATTTTCCTCCTTAGGAAATATTAAAAAAAAAGTAGCTGAAAAGTATTTACCTAGTTTAACCCAAATGTACCCATTTCCAGACAGGAAACTTAAAGCATAGGGTTTTTTTTTCAGTAAATAAGCTATATGCCATTAAAATGCCTCCCAGTCTATGTCTCAATTTACCAAGGACGATGCTATAAGAGAAGCTTTAGAGAAGGATTATTGAAAAATCTGTCAGTTTACTCTGGCCTTGTCACTTTGGGCAGTTATGTCATTATTATTACGCTTCTTTATAAGGACTGGATTGTGATTTTCAGCTTGTTTCTGCATTTCACACCTCCCATATATCCAAATAAGGACCTTATTTGTGTTAACAAATTCATATTTATTTCCATTTACACAGAATATGTGGGAGTCATGTGTGAAATGAATAATGAGATCCTGAGATACGTGGAATACAAAACAATGAATATGTGTTTAGGAAGAGTGGGGACATGTACAGAAATCTCTTTCTTCTTTGTATACAAACAATTTTTTTTCCCATCAGATGCTGAGCTCTGAAATGGTGACTAAAACGTTTATTTTGGGGATGTTATTCCTCCTTCAACTTGTATGACTGGTATTTCATTCTGGAAGGCCAGTACGTAAAGATACATCAGAGATATTTTTATCTGACGCTCCCTCAAGCAGACAACAGGGAGCAGTAGCAGAACAAGCATTTTGTTCTACTTGATATCTTTGACTGCTGGAGACAGTCCCAGACCTACTGTTTTCATCTGAAGCCCAAGACAGTAGTAGGTTTGCAAATCAGCATTCCTGGAAGAACCTGAAATGTTCAGCATCCCTAAAGTGAAGTGGAAAGAGCACTGCTTTCTCTAGTCCCAGACTGACTCTTTTTTGGTGAAGGGTGTCAGAGGTAGTAATTAGGATTTACCTGCCCACATATGTATCGCTGGAAGGTGGCCTGGATAGGCATGTTGTAGAAATGCAATGAGACATTCACTCTCTTGACACCTTTGCTAGTGCTGGAATAAAAAGGCTAATGGAAAAAGTACTTTCTATGGATTGTTAAGTAACAGGAGATATTAGTCTCTTCACATTTCTCAATTTTGTCTATGTATAGGGACCTAAGAGATAACTTTATCTGAGGGTCTCAGGCAAGATTCTTTGAGGTGTGGTAAGCAAGTTCTGGGAACAGGAGATTTGCTGCTGCACAGCCATCTAAGCCTTCCAAGGACTCAGTATTCACCTCTGAAACAGAGAGGATGTCACAACCCACAATGGTTGTTACTTGTGCAGGTAAAAAGAAGTTGCAAACCCATTTCTAAGTTAAACTTCAGCTTGAGTTCTAATCTGCATAAGGATTTGATGCCCTGAACTGCCTCCAGTGCACAACATGACAGGCACTACACCTTCATCATGTTAATGTATTTTTATCACTGTCATCTTGCACAGAGCAAGCTCTGCTAGCAACATCTGGCAAACCATTAATAACAGCTGACTGTGATAAATGTCCATTAGTTACAACTGATTGCAGAGTTTTATGGCTGACCTGAGCATAGGCAATCAGATTGTAATACTATTCACATGTAAATGAAGTACAAGTTGGTGTTGCAGGGATGCTGTAGCTAACTGGGATCTGTGATCAATTTTAACAAATTGCCTGACTTGCTTGCTTTCACCTTCCCTCTTTCGCAATTATGTTGATTATTTTTTTCATATTTAGCAGTAGTGTGCCTTGTCTCTGGTAAACGCTCGCTGTCAAATCAAGACGAAACAGTGCTTGCTGAGTCACCCTGCTCATCCTTTTACTGTTTAAGTGTGCTGATGTTACTGGGTCCAGACAAGACTAATAATAGGAGCGAAAAAACGCAGCTGGGTACACTGGTAAGTACGTTTATAGGAGGCAGCAATGTGTTATCTCCACACTGGCAGGGGAAAAGCAGTGCTCAGTGCTGTTCACTAAACACTCCCTTTCTTTAGTATGCTTGAACACATTTAAACTTCCATGGTGTTACCCTAGGAACATTAGTGCAAATAAGAGTGGCCTGAAATCTCCTCTAAGACAAGTCATAACTTAGTCAGGAACTGCAGGGTGAAATTTCAGAGCTGTACTATGCTAGGCATCAGATTTAGCAATTTTAAAGGACCTTTTTGACCTTTTGATTAACAAGACTCCCAGCATTTGTTCTCTTCCACCTCCTCATAAATCTGTCACTGTTTTCAATCCTTCTGTTCCGTTCTCTTCCTACTTAAAATAAAATGAAACTGTTGGCCTTTGGTCAAGTGACTTTGAGTTGGAGAACAAGCTCTCATCCATAGGAGGGAACACCTACACTCTGTTTTCCTACATAAAGACAGGACCGGTGGGTAAAGTAGGAGATTGACAATTACACAGCATGGAATCTCTGACCTGGCAAGGTATTAAGACTGAAAACAGTAATGGCCTCAAATTCTGTTTTACTTGATTAAGTGCTCTGATTGCTGTCAGATCCATAAGTATAGGATGAATCTGCCCCAGACACTTTCTGCTCCTGACTTCTACATACTTTTGTCCAAGTGGCTGTTGCTGAGTAATGCGACGGGGTTTGGCACTGACAAGTAGAAGCCAGCAATATTCAGAAAGAAGTAACCAACTCTGAGCTGCAACACTGCTGGTTAGGGATTTGTTTCTTTTTCCCTTCCCTTTTACAAGATGCAAATGCAGAGGATAAAGAATGTAAAAGCTGTCTCTATAATGTAGTAAACTCTGGGATAGATTGTTCCTTACAGCTGAGGCTCTGCCATGCTTGCTGCTGTGGGGATATCTGGGTGCTGGTGAGGACTCCTGTGCACTCTGTGCCTGCTAACTTCACTCGTGCATGCACAGAGCAGAGCGGGTTGCCTTGGAGGAGATGTGGGAAGCTGCTTCACCAGCTGCTTGCCCACAGGAGTAATGTGTATGGGAAGTTTGCATAGTGGGGAGATTCAGAGGAGACTGTTTTCTATTAGTACCTCAATGCTGAAATGGAGTATCTGCCCACAATGCACAAGGGGAGAACAGTAAGTAAGAATAAATAACCATCTTGTTGAAAGGATCTTGGGTTTATCAGGGTTCTTCCTATGAGTCTGTTTAGAGTCATAGGTACAGATGGGAGGACAGGGGAAAGGCAGCTAATAAATCTCTTCCCACTGGTGGTGGTGCAGCCCATCCTACTTACAGGGTAGTGAGTCTTCTTTTTTGTAGGCCTTAGCTTAGAAGTGTTTTATAGCTCCAAATCCAACTCACATTGGATAATGGAAACAAATGAACTAGATGTTATGCAATTATTATTTTTTTTAAATAGTGAGAGTAACTTTCCTTCATCCAGTTAGCTTGCTTAAAAATGAGGGCGATAGAGAAGGTAAGAAACCTGAGACAGGTCCTCTAGGGTAGCTGGCAACTGAAGATTCTCTGCCGTTTGGCATTAATATGAGAAGATACTGTGGGTGCAAATCTGCTTGTTTTCATTGTGAATGGCTTGCTGATTCCTAACAGCCTGATGTACTTCAGTCCTTCTGGAGCTGGTGGGCTCTGAAGGAGAAGTCTGATCGGAGTTCAGAGGTGAGTTTAGCCTTCTCTGTCTTGATAGCATTAGCCTAATAGGATGCTGGGTGTCAAGTAAGGAACTCCTGCACTGGGCTGGGGCTTGGCTGCAAACATTCCCACGTCTGGCTATGAAAGACTGTTCTGGCAGACATTTGTAGCACGTGTCACCCATAGGGCCCCTTCACAGCTGTTATACAGACTCAGAAGCATCTGTGTCTCTACTCTCCACTTGTTGTCTTTCTTCAAGGACTATGAAGAATCTTCCAATTAATTTCATGGTTCAAAGCCAAAGAGAGATGCAATGGGGGAAGGATAGTGTTCTGTTGATGTAAATATTCTAATATTCCAAGAAGGCTAAAAATATACATTATCCTATTCCTACTATGGAGACAAGTGAAAAAATTCCATTACTGACTCCCCTAAGACAGTCACTACCTTGATTCTCTAGGTTCTCAGTTTCCTGTTGCAGCAGTGCTCCAACAGGAATCAATCTGAGTAGTGTTTGGTCCTATGTGGAAGGTTTTGCACAGCTGGACTCTTGGAACACATCTTCCAGGTTGGGATTTGTGGAATCTTGAATAGCTTTTTAAAATTGTGTGAAAGTAACCTGTTCACCAGTTTTAATGGATGTGCTGATATTTACCTTCAAGAAATCTACTTTGTTGAGGGCAATCAGACTTCCCACCTCTTCTGTGGAAAACAATCTTAGAAGTATTGAAAAGCATTTAATTTTTCTCCTGACCCTTGAAAATACCAGCATGAAAGAAGTGTGATGATGGCTCTGTTGACAATGGATATTCTTAGCATTTGCTTACACTTCATAATTTCTGCTCTGTATAAAGTATTGGATATATGGTAACTGTTTGGAATGGAAAAGTGAGATGGTCTGATAATTGAGAGAATCTGCTGCTATAAATGAAGGTATTCAAAGAGGGGAAAACCATAAGCAGACTTTATTAGATGTAAACGATAATAATATGTTAATTGCAACAGAATAAAGCAGCAAAGAGGACTTAGGCTGTGTGTCAGGATTTTTTTTTTATTTCTTTTCACTAGGCTTTTCATCCTCAACAACTTTTCTCTCTAAAATAAAATAGAAATACATCCCAGTGCAACTTGGAAATCAATCGCACTTGAATGTAAAAGCCAATTTGGATGGTCTGTTTTTTTGTCCCTTGTCCTTTTTCTTTGCATTTTTATAGTTCCTTCTGATTTTTAGAGCTTTGTAGCACAGGTTTTGGTTACAAAGATGGTGGAAATCAATACCATCTTAATATCACGGTCTTTGTTTGAATTGTGGACTATTCTCACATGTTTTTAAGTGAGCTGTCAAGGTGCCCGTCTGGCTGATGTTATTTACCAGTACAAGTACAAGCATTTCAAGTTATCAGATGCTAAACTTTCCTCACCGAATAGGCTAAATAATCCAGAACTACTGAGCTTCGTACTTGTGGACAGAAAAGCAGAGCTCTGAAAGAGTCTTAAATGTCTGGGTTGTAGACAGTGTTAATTATGAAGGAAAAAATGAGTAACAGCCAATGAAAAATCAGGGAAGCCACAGCAGAGATGTTGGTCTACCTTTTCAAATACAGTTTACTACCCAGGCTCTGTGTAAACAATGTCTTTCAGCATTCAGTACCTAGCATTAAAGTAATTATTAACACCAAGGTAGTTGTTAAGACAATCAATATTTCCTCTACTTTCTATTGTGGAATCTGTCAGCCTGTTACAGCATTTTGGAAGAGGCAGTTGGCAGATTTAACACTAGCCTAGTGTGCACACATGCTATAAATTCAGTGGCTTCCTACCAGTTGCACTCTTCTAAGTCAATTTTTGAGTAGAATAATAAAAAATACTTCTCTTTGTACAAATTCTATATTCTTTCTTCTGACTGATCCCCTCCAATAGTAAAGTTGCTCTAATGACTGGGGTGGTAACCAGGGGAGAAGGGGAGATCTGAATGCAATACTGCCAGGAATCAAAAACCTGGAAATGTCACATGAAACATATGGATTTTTGATTTTGTTGAGACTGCATTCTGTAGTAAGTGGATCAATGCAACAGAGATCTTGTGATGATTTTGCAGTTGTGAAACCTATTGTATAGAAAGAGGGGGTTTGAGAAAGATCAAATAACTGTCTTCCAAGAATCTGCTGAAGTTTCACTTGAGTTACTGATTTTTCCTCATCTGTGATGACTCCTCCTTCTCAGATAACATTTTACATTTTTGAGTTTGTCTAAGATGACCCTAAAGAAATTCAAACTTTCCTATTGTGAACTTCACGAGTTAAATGTTTTCACACTGCTACAGTTTTATTAACTATGACTATTTGTACTTCAATTTCACATTGCCAAAATACTTTTTCCAGAATATTCCTTAAAGTTTCATGTTTTCAAACACGTCTAGTGCTTCTCTTCTGTTATAACTTCCAGCATTACCAGAGCTAGTTAGTTGTGTATATCTATAAACACATTCACTGCAGAAGACAGAACGTGAACTGCAATTTTCATGGAAATGGTAGGACTGTTCTTAGGAATAAATGTATGTTTTTGTTGTTAAACCAAAACATCACCCTATCACTTCATATTAATTTCTTTTATTGCTTGAATGGGAGAAAAGTACTTGGGGAAGGAGACAGGCCAATTATGGTTTCTCTTGTCTGAGGAAAATGCAAAGCTTCCTCCACCTAGAAAATTGAGCTTTAGTGTGAATTTAATTATCACACTCTGCTCCCAGGAGCATTCTGTCTGCAGAACAGCACAGCAGGCCCTTCTCTTTCTCTCTCTGTCTTTTTTTTTTTTCAAACCCAGGATTCTTCATGCTTCCCTGGCTCGCACCTTTGGAAGAGAAGGACAGTCCGAAGGTTGTGTGTAGGTAATTACTTATCAGGTAGAGCATTTCTACATGGTCTCTGTGTTTTTTCCATTGTGACCTTCAAAAAACTCTCATAAAGAGTTTCATTAGAATAGATTTTATACACGGCATACTGCCTTCTGCTCATTTATTCAGGTGCTGTTCTGGCTGAGTGTCTTCTGTACCCTCCAGTGGCTGAGCAGTGAAAAAAACTATCGGTGAGCTGTGTTTTTCAGTGCTTCTTTTATAGTTATTGGAGAAAACTTCTTATGTTGGATCTTTGCTGGGGCTCTTTGCCCAGTTGTGGACTTCCTAGAGCTAGAAAGGAAAGCCCCAAGTAGAAAACAAATATGCAGCTGACCAAGAAATGATGTGTTATATGGGGTGCTTTTTATTCAGCAGGGATCTGGAGTTCCTCCAAAACAACATCAGAGAGAGAGGTTTCTTTCTAGAGCAGAATATGATCATTTTTCCTTCATTATCTACTGAAAAACATCTCCTTGATTTCTTGGCACTCATATGGAGAGTGTTTGATAAATATTAAATGAGACTTTCCTTTCCACTGTCCCTTGATGAACTGATCCTAGAAAGTTTGCTGCAAATATTCAGTATGTTGCATTTGAAATCTGGGCTCTGTTCTCCAGCCGGGACTACTCACGAATATCCAATGGCATTGTTGCCGTTTTCGGGTTGGATGGGTTAGAGAACATGTAGAAACTCTGAATTTGTCCCTGGGGCTGTCAGTGAGACTGAGAGCCCCAAGCTCGTGCAGTGCCCTGCTTCATGGGGACACCAGCCTGGTTCCTGATCAAGCTGTTGTCATACTTGTGCAGTGCCATGCCTAAACTACTAATTCAGGGAGGCAACCTCCTGCTCATGGAAATCTTCCCATACACCTCTGGTGATGGGCATCCCCTGAGGGTGCATGGGAGTGCAGCTCTCCAACAGGTCTCCCTGTACCTGGCCTTGAAGCTGCCTGAAGGTTAGTCTACTGGCATGAATGTACCTATGAGAAATAGCACAGTGAAAAGGAGAAAAAAAGAAGGATTTTTTTTGTTGAAAAGCTTTGTTTCTGAGTGTTATTATTGTTCTGAGAGATCAAGTTATTGCCAGATGCTCATGCTACTGCGGAGTTAGCCTTACTCTTATTGCGTTTGCAATTTTTTTATGAAGTATGAGGTCTCATTCTCTAGGAAGAGTTTTGAGAATATTCTCTCACAGCTGTGGTGAGTCAATAGAGCTCACCGAATACAGCTTTCCTGGCAGGTATATTCAAGTCACTTGACCTTTCTGACAAGTGTCTGGTTAGTCTTTTTATTTAAAAACATATTTTAGCCTCAGGATGCTCTTTAGAAAAAAAAATTTTTGCTGAAATGATGCAAGAAGGTAATACGTACAGACTACTGAAAGAAAAACAAATCAGCCATTAGCTAGTGGTAACCAGTGATTAGGAAAATCTTGCACAGTTCACTTTCAAGTGGATTATTCATTGCTCAGTCATACTTTGCTGCATTTCTATGCTTCCTAATCTTGGGAAGATACGTGTTAAATAAATTATATCAAATATTTTTGTCCAGCTGTTGAAAGTACTAAAGGAGCAAATGAAGAGTCTACACATTAACTTTATGAATAATAGTACCTAACTTCGTTCTGTAGACCTGCATTCACCTCTGCATTGCTTCAGGACCGTGTCACCTACCTCCACAGACCATGGCTTAAGTATTGCAGGTGAAATTTAAAAAATTAATTCAAAGCTTAACTCGAATAATATCAAAGCACAGAATCATAGAATCATGGAATTGTAGAATGGTTTGTGTTGGAAAAGACCTTAAAGATCATCTAGTTCCAATTCAAACTAGCACCTTAACAACAGATTTTTTCATAGCAAATAAAGGTCAGGAAACATAGAGGAACATAAACCAGAGAGACAAAAGCAATTAAGTTGATTTGCTCTGTTACTGCAGATTTCTGAAAAGATTATTGAAATACTTTTTTCTGTTAATACTTAGCAAATAATGAAGTTAAATCTGTCCTGAGTACTGGACAAACACGAACATCATTTTTCTCTTGATTAAGTTTAAAAGGAAAAATTAATTACATTTAGGTTTTTCTCCTTGCATTTTGATTTTTGAACCTTTAGGTTGCCACTGCTATCATGACAAAGACAAAATTCCACTTTTTAATTGAGATTCTCCCATAACACACAATTCTAGAAGACGAAAAACACCCATAGTGTTCAAAGACTTGTAGGCAGCGCAGTGGAAATAACTTTTCAGGAGTATTACGTCTGCTTTTGCTGCCTCCTCAGGCTGCCAGCCTGGATTGAGTCACAGACACCTGAATATATCCCTGCCTCATGTCCCCATCTAGACTTTGATTTTCATTCATTCTGTAATATGCATTAGGTGGATGATTGCAAACATTAGCAGAGATGCTTCATAAAGATTTGTTTCTAAGCTGTCACCACAAAAATATCTCCTTAAATTTTAACTATGGTGAATGGGACTTTGAAATTGCTAATCCACAAAAGTGAGATTAAATGTTTTTATTCACATCTTCCATTTTGCCACCCCGTTACCTGAAACATCCCGGAAATCCAGGAAACCTTGTTTGTAGTATATTTTCTCATGCATTGTAACTTGGTAGGCAGGTGTAATTCACATAGGACTGCTATCAATATACATATTTAAAATAATCTGGTTGCTTTCAAAGCCATAAATTAACAATCTTGATGCAGCTAGAAGCCACAAATTCCATGGAAACCAAAAGTACCTGAGTCAGTAGTGAGGTAAAGTCAAATGCACTCATTTCAATTGCCCCTTGCAAATGAATGCCTGAGCAACTGAGGCTATACCTGCTGTCTTTGGAAGCCTGTAAATCAGGTACAATTGCCAAGGTTTAAGAAACAAAGCAAAACACTCCAAATAACCTCCAAGGGAGTGAGAACTAAAAAAAAAAAATAATTGTTCATGTTTTTGTTTTAACTCTGTGTCTGTCTGCTCAAAATGGAAATTATTCCCTAATCATGACCATAGTATTAGTAGGACCTGTAGCTATTCACCTGCTAGCTGCCAATACACAAATATCTGAATGTGTTGCTTTTCCTGGTCACAGGGGCACAGTCCTGCAGTCTACCACTACACATGAAATTTACTACAACTGCAGTGGGAGTTACACATCTTGCTTTAATTTGTTATGGTTAAGCACTCTTCCACAGTGGGTCAGAAAGACTCTAAAAACTACTCAATTTTGCCAGAAAATGCTTTCATTTCATAGTTACCAAGATAAGCATTCTAGGTCTTGGTGTACTAGATAGATTGTACAAAATCTCAATGTGCAAGATAATTGCTGACTTTTGCAACCTGATATTCAACACATGGCTGTTTAAACACTTGTAGGTAAAGATGTCCAGGGAACAATTTGTCTTTTTGTGACAGCTTCTGAGGTTATGAAGTTTTAATTTGGCACTGAAGGAAACCAAATCCTTAAGAATGCATTTTACGAAATGGATCTGTGGAACACACCAATTTTTGTCTTGGCAGGATCAGATTTTTCAACCTGGGTTCATTTCTGCATTCCCTTTGACATGATAGCCCAGTTCAAAGACGTGAAAATCCCCTCACAGTACCAATTTTCCTGAAACTGGAACCCACCTTGCAGAGCGTTTGGGCATTCAAAGAAAAAATTTTTTTCTAGACAACGTTTTGTCATAATCATTCCAGAAGATTTGACTTCCTGGGGTGACCAGTCCCTGTTCTCCTGCTCCCCAAGCTATGTGTGGAAACAAGATATAGGGACCTGATGGACTGTAGGAGTTTCCTCTGACTCTCCTCATGCCCATTTACTTGGAGCATGGCATAAGGATTTTGTGCAACTGTGTAGAAAGTGCTGAAGTTTTGCATGTCTCTGGTGAGGTAGCCTGAACTCTGGCAGCCTAAGGAGAAATCTAGGAGGAGAGGAAGAGCAAGGCATGTGATTAATTGAGAGAACTGCAAAACGTTTCCCCAGCTTTACTGTTTCTATGGCTTTCTTTCTCATATTTAATCCAAGAGGTTACTAACATCAAGCTGTTTTGTCTTCTCACGTGAGAAGTAGCATATTGCACTCTAGTTTTGAGACATAGCCAAGGACTATATGAGACAGAACAGTGCTAGGAACACTGTCTTCCACCCAGGAAACCGCCAGCTGTGGCGCCCTACATCAAGACTAAACTAACCACTGGGGAGCGAGGTACTGAAGGAAGAAACTTTCTGGGACAAGCAGGCTAATCAGTCAGAGAGTTGAGGTTTTCTGGGTTACTTCTGGTATAAGAAGACACTAATGTGACTATTAAGCGCTGAGCAGCCTTTGATCTGTGAGTCAGTCATTCAGTATTCTTGGCCCAGTGAGAGCACAGCTGCTTCTCTTTGATCCACAGGGCAGACCTTGGTCTGATGATCTGTTTTTCCCAGGGATGTGTGACTGGTTGCAGTCTAGTCCCATTTTGCCTTAGCAAATACTGGAAACTTCGTAAGATCCCAGAAATTTATTTGTCATTCTAATGCATTTGTCAATCTAATCTGCTATCAGAGAATCATTTAGGTTGGAAAAGACCTTTAAGATCATTGAGTCCAACCCTAAACCTAATATTGTCAATTCTACCACTAAACCATGTCCCTAGAGTGCCACATCTACACAGATTTTAAATACCTCCAGGGATGGTGACTCAACCACTTACAGGGGAAAGTTCTTCCAATGCTTGATAACCCTTTCAGTAAAGAATTTTTTCCTCATATCCGGTCTAAACCTGCTCTGGTGCAACTCGAGGCCATTTCTTCTTGTCATAGAATCATAAAATGGTTTGGTAGGAAAAGACTTCTAAGATCATCGAGTCCAATGATCTACCCAGTCCTGCTAAGTCTGCCGCTAGACCATGCCCCCAAGTACATCTACCCATCTTCTAAACACCTCCAGAGAGCGTGACTTAATCACCTCCCTGGGCAGCTTATTCCAATGCTTTACAGCCCTTTCAATAAGGAAATTCCTTCCTAATATCCAGCCAAAATCTCCCCTGGCACATCTTGAGGCAATTTCCTCTTGTCCTGTCACTAGCTAACAGGGTGAAAAGACAGAATCCCTCCTCATTACAACCTCCTTTTAGGTAGCGGTGGAGAGTGATAAAGTCTCCCCTCAGCCTCCTTTTTTCCAGATTAAACAATCGCAGTTCCCTCAGCTGCTCCTCGTAAGTCTTGTGCTCTAAACCCTTCATCAGCTTCATTGTCCTTCTCTGGATGCACTCCAGCATCACGATGTCTTTCTTGTAGTGAGGGGCCCAAAACTGAACACAGTATTCAAGGTGCGGCCTTACCAGCACCAAGTACATGGGAAGGATCACTTCCCTAGTCCTGCTGGACACACTATTCCTGATGCAGGCCAAGATGAAGGTCACACTGCTGGCTCATATTCAGACAACTGTCAATGAACACTCCCAGGTTCTTATCCTCCAGGCAGCTATCCAGCCATTCCTCTTCAAGCCTGTAGCATTACATGGGGTTGCTGTGACCCAAGTGAAGGACCTGGCACTTTGTCTTGTTCAGCCTTGTGCAATTGGCTTCGACCCATTGATTCAGCCTGTCCAGGTCCCTCTGTAGATCTGACAGATAGAAATTCGCACAGAACTTAATATCATCTACAAACTTACTGAGGGTGCACTTGAGTCCCTCATCTGCGTTAATGCTAAAGGTATTAAACAGAACTGGCCCCAGTATTGAGCCCTGGGAAACACAATGTGTGACGGGCTGCCAGCTGGATTTAACTCCATTCACCACAGCACTTTGTGCCTGGCCATCCAACCAGTGCTTCACCCACTGCCCATCCAAGTCATGAGCCGCCAGTTTCTCCGGGAGAATGCTGTGTAAAACAGTTTCAAAGGCTTTACTAAAGTCTAGGTAGACAGCATTCACAGCCTTTCTCTCATCCAGTGAGTCAGCTTGTCACAAAAGGAGATCAGGTTAGTCAAGTGGGACCTGCCTTTCCTAAACCTATGCTGAATGGTCCTGATCACCTGGTTGTCCTGGACGCTATCCAGGCAACTGTGGTATATACAGCACAAAGGCATGATCTAAATCAGAAGATTTATGCTGTGAGATAATGCACAAAGTACATATTAGTCTCATGTCTGTTGTAGCTGGGGCACTACAATTCTCCCTTTGTCGCATTCTCTCAATTTATTCAGTCCAGGAGCTGCTGGCACCTGTCTATTCATGCCTGATGACAACATTCAGACAGATTGACATATTGTCTCTTGGAAGATATCCTAATGGGCATGATCCCACTGTGCTATGCAACTGCTTCCATCTCTCCAAATCCTATTCACCTTCCCTCTCCCCAAAATAGCCCCATTTCAGTGCATCTAAGGAAAATGTGGCTGTTGTGCTAAATAAAGCCTATCCAAATTTGTTCTGTTTGGTTCTAACCTTCTGTGAAGAGGGGATGAATTAAGGGGGTTTTACACTCTGAAATAAAACATAATTATTTACTGATTTTTATTGCTTGTACTGCAATGACTCAATGTATTCGGGCAAAATGCTATTTAGAGTTAAGAAAGGAATGGATACTTCAGTGACAGCATTGATTTTGATCTAATACAGACTAATATCTAATGATGGCACAATGCAAATCACAACGCAAATCACAACGAAGTGAGATTTTCACTTGCTGCAACAGAAAGTTATTAAAGAGCAGTACTCAGTAAGTTATCTAACATATGGTGATACGGCTGTGATTCTGTCTGCCCTCCACAGGGCTCATGGAGAACGTGTTAAATTCTTCCCTCCCCCAGCTTCTTAAGCAGACGTTTCCTACTTAGAGATGAAGACCAGAGCTTCTGTTTCTAACTGCTGTGTTAAATACCAGTTCTGACTCTAACCCTAGCTGCCCAAGGCCAAAACTGGATCTCTTTTACACTTTGCCTGGAAAAGAGAAGGCTTCAGGGTGACATAATCACAGCCTTTCAGTACATAAAGAGGGCTTTATAGGGAAGATGGAGAGAACCTTTTTACTAAGGTCTATAGTGACAGGACAAGGAGTAATGGTTTTAAACTGAAAGATGGTAGATTTAGATTGGACATAAGCAAGGGGTCTCTCAGTGCCTTGGGGCTGCTCTCAATCCCTTCACCCTCTAGCCTGTCTTGATACTGGGAGTTGCCTCAATAAAATTGCGGGGCCTTGCATTTGGTCTTGTTGAACCTCATGATGTTCACACAGGCCCAATTCTCAAGTGATCCAGATCCCTCTGGAAGGCAAATAAGACTCCAAAATAAGACTCTGAAATGAGATTCCTTTTCTGATCAAGATCATGCACAGCAATGATGCAGTTGGTGAAATATCTTCAATTTTTGGCTTCTCTAGTGAAAAGGAAATACCATTTTGAACACTAGTATTTCCTGGAATCTGGATAAGTGCTCATGTTGGTGTTTTCTAGAGGACTGTGGGATAAAATGGAAGGACTGAAAGAGTCAATGTATTTTAGGTACATTCATCCAAGCCTCAGAAATTTCCTGTGTTTAAGGCTGTTAATGTAGAGTTTCAAATTTCTGTTGGACTTAAGTTCTGATTGAATCTTTACAATCCCTATAATCATGTGTTTGAGTCATTCAAGTTTTTAGTAACAGGCTCACAAAAACACACAAGAAAAAAAGCCTCAAAAGAAATTAGGACAGTAAAAGAAAACTATTCTGAGAGTTAAGAGAGTAGAGAAATAAATTAAATGCTTTTTCTTCCTGAAGCTTCAATGGGTTTTCTAAAGGAAATACAGAAAAACCAGCCTGCATTCTAATCTATTGGGGTTTCCAAAACTCTCCTCAGTTTCTAAAAAAACCTTTGCAAAAACACAAATGAACTTCTATCATGCCATATTTCAAGACAGATATTTTAAAGTTTTAGGTCTCCCAGACATTGCCTGCTCTTTCGGGGATATCTCTCTTGTCCACACTGGCAGATCATTGCACAGCTGGAGGGCCTTTGGCAAATGAAAGAGTTATAATGACTCTGCTGGAGTTGTGCATTTCCTACATCTCTAACCACTGTCACAAAGCAGCTATTAGCACTTTCCTGCTGCTCAAGAATTTGCGAACTGCCAGTGGACATAGAGTCCCAGATAGAGAGTGAGGAAAACTGATGTGAGAGGAGGCACTGAGCTCCTGCAGCTGGGAGCTCTCTTAGGAGAAATGATAAGAATTTAATTGCAGGTCCTTTACTTCCACACATGGACACTGCTGAGGGCAAACTCATGTCTGTCCTTGTTGCTGAAGGTACATATAGGGTACCACATATAGGGAGTGTTAGAGGTTCCCCACCCTGCTACAGAGGCCGGGAGGGCCATGGCCATGGTATGAGATGTACGTAGCTGAGGGTGTCCTCCATAGCCTGGGGAGTACCAACTGCATCAGCTGCCAGGTACGTGTTCTCCATGTGCAGACCTGTTGTATGTACTGCATTTAAGTCCTTCTCTTGGAGCATGGCTCAATGAACACAAACTCCCATGTCATCATGGAAGTGTGACAACACACAAACATTTCAACCATTGGGACTAGTCTGATGATACAGTAAGGTATAAGTAACTCCTGTTTGGTGAGAAAGTGTGTGTTAAGGTGTCTGACATTATTAAAAGTGATAAGAAAATGAAATAGCATAAGGAATGATTCTTGGGCTGGTAGATACTGTTTTCACTAGAGTCTTGTTGATTTATGTTAGCTAAAGATCTCACGCAAGAGTTGTTGCTAAGACTACTGAGGGAAGAAGAAAATCAGATTTCAAGTGAAGAGAAAGCTCAATTATTTTAATTTAAATAATTAACTGCATAGGCTTTTACTAATATTTTTTTTTTATTATTCTTAAAGTTGTCTAGATCAAAATTCCCTGTGGCCTATCAGCATAATAGCCTCAAATAAAGCTTGGGAGAAAGTCTATGGCCATATTAGACAGTCAGATAATAAAATGATAACAGACTCATTAAGGCCCATGCCAGACAATCAGAAGCTATTTCCATTGAATATCAATTCACATTGGGACCAGCAAGTTGCTGAAATATCCCACAATTTTCTGCACTGTCAGATTTTCTGCCTTTGCTGTGCAGTAAGTTACTGAGCAGAAAGTGACTTCTAATCACAATTAAAATTGAAATAGACATCCAACAGGAAAATTGGCTCCTTTTTGCTACTGTCTGGTGCAGAACTTTCTTTGTTTGCCTTTCCAAATCTATCAGCACCAGCTTTAAATATTTCCTGGGTTAGAACATATATCCATGTATCAATATCTACTATCTCTATATATATCGCCTTCACTTCTGTTTGATAAAGGAGGATAAAACAAGATTACCCTGTAAAAGTGGTATTTTGAACGTCCATCGGGAAACATGATAAAGAAATACCCTTGTCTTCAAATAAGCTGACAAAACAATTCAGTTCATGGCACGAACAAGGTTTCTAGCAAAAAAATAGGTGGTAGTCATTCGTAATTCTGTATCTGCCAGATGCTAGCATGAAATACACACTTTGTTTAATTTAGAAAGGATATTGCATTGTGTTAGGAAGTAGCTTGATTTTGTTCAAAGCTGTTCTGTGTTTTGGAAATGGACAAGTACAACTTGGGTTTTTTTTAATCACAGGTGATCAGATCCTTATGTACTTCACCTCAGCAAAAGCTATAACATCTGTATGCCAGAAGAAACTCCCTTGAAGTCTTTTCATGGATTCCTCAGATTTTTTACCTCTTGGTGGTGCCAAGACTGAGAAGGAAATTTAAGCAAAATTCACAACTTCCATGATGATAACCTCCAGGTTTTAGCAACTGCCATTATGATATTCAAGAGCACAACAGACCATAATAATCTTGAAAGTACTTTCTTTAATTTCAGCAAAGATGGTTACAAACAACATGCCTGCAGATGTAAAAGCCAATCATTGCTAGGTACCTCTGTGGGGTAGTCTGGAATGCTGTTTGCTTGGTGATATCATGGGAGTTTTGAATTGAGGCAAAATAGACTATTTTTTGTTAGCTGTTGTGAGTCTTCCTTGCCGAGGTGCTGACTTGGCCTTTTGTTGCTGTCTGATACACTGATTTCTCTGATGTGCTTCCTATCCCTCTCTTTGCCTTGGGCCTGGGCTGCATCACACAATTTCCACAATAGAGGTCACCCGTCACAGGCTACTTGCATTTGTGCACATGTACGGTGTACAATGGCTGCACTTACCTTGTTTGCCACTAAATGCTACCTCCTCCAGCTATAAAAGCCTGCAGGTAGCAGACAGCTGCCAGTAAAATGCTTTACAGCCAGGTAGCCATGTCAGCAGCTGCAAACCAAGACATGCACTCAATGGATCTACTTAGTGCAGATAGATCACTCATGACTGTTGGCTGATTTATGCAAGTGAAGAGAGCACTGTGAGCTCTTAGAAACACAGTTTGAGTTCTATGGCCTGCAGGGTGCTGCATGAGAGAGGGAGTTGCATTATATAGGGCTGGTATGCTATACTGTACAGTGTGGCAGTGAGGAGTGAAATCCCCTTCCAGAAGCCCATGCATGAATGTCTTCTTGGGTTTCATTGTTCTCATTTCTCTCCTTGTGCCAACAGTCTCATCTGACAGGCAGGCTTCCCTTTTACAAGGAGAACTGCTTGCTGAATAGCACAACTCCATCCTTTGCGTGCTGGCTGCCTGCTGGCTTTCCCTCATGTCTTTTACTACGAAAGATGTTCTCTTCTTTTGTGACCAGATCCACATGCATATTCTTTGGCTGCCAAAACTTTCCTGCATTTAATGGTTTGATCAGTTCCCAGATGTTTATTTGCATTAGATGTACATCCCAGCACTCCTCAGCCTGACTTTTGTAAAAGCATATAAATATTTGAAACAGAAAATCGTAAATGTAATTTCCCCACCTTTGTTATTTTTAAGAAATACTTCAAATATTGCAGTGTGGGAGAAAAAAAAAACAGCAGAACCCACACTAAGATATAGCCTTATTATTTGTGCATTAATAGAAAAAGACTGTAGTACTTCTAACTTCAAAAGCAGTTTAGTGTTACCGTCCTTCAGCATATGGAGAGTTTGTTTGATACCTTCTTGATTAGGAGTCTCTTGGGGATGTATTACACATCCTGCCCATTTGTTTCCTTAGACAGATATTGTACAAGTTTCCTCTCCCTCTGCCTTGGAAATGGCTCATTGCCCTTTGTCTGAACTGCATTACAAGGTCAGTTGTAGGGAGAGTGTGGTAAAAATCAAAAAGCCTGCAGTGCCAAGCAGTGGATGGTTCCTATAGGGGAAAATGCAGTCTGCAGAAACCCTGCCTCCAAGTCTGGAATCAAAGACAGCTTTTCTGCTTATCTCCCAGCACTTACAAATATGCTGTTAGGAATATCTTTTGCATGAAGTGCTGGGTTTCAAAGCTGAGACAGGTGCAAGGAAGGATGAGATGCATGTGCAATTTGGGAGCTATGGTATACGTGGGTACAAAAAGAAACAGTTCAGCAAAAGAACTGCCTTTCTATTCTGGGGTTTTATGGCTTTTTTTGTGTCTCCTTCATTCTGAGATAGTACTCGGATGTATTTCTTCTTTGTTCGTTATACTGGCAACTTTATTCTGGGCTTGCATAGCAATCAGAATAAAAACGGGAAGAAGAAATTATTGGACTGGCAAGGCTGGGAGCCGTAATAGAAACCTAAACAGGAAAGGAATGACTTCTTTTTAACAGAGTGGGGAATTGTTCCTGAGGTTACTCTCACATAGGAGGTAAGGTGAGTACACATCACATATAGAAGGTAATTACATCTTCTAATAAACCAACTCACATAACTGGGGTTACAAACAAACAAACAAACATGTTTTTAGGTCAAAAGATTTTTTAGTTTGGAAATTGAGTGTAGGAGGAATGCTTTAACAAAGTAATAATGCCTCTGCAGGGGTAAGTGAATGAAATATCCTTCAAGTGTTATACAGAGCTTTTGGTTTCTTCTGAACTTAAAAGCAGTAAAGTGGGAAAAAAGAATCTACCTTCTAGGACAGAAGAGTCTATTTCTTGCTGATGTAGAGGCATGGATTTATTGAGAAGGGTAAGCACAGCAGAGCTGTAGCATGACCTGAACAGCACGTGTGCTTTCAAGCTGGTCTTATTGCCCAAGAAGATCCCTGCCTCTTTCCCACTAACACCACTGTGTCTACACTCAACCCCTAGATGTGCCTCAATGACGCAGAACTATACAATTACAATTGTCTCCTTTTTCTCTATCCAGTTTTTGTTTGGTTTGCTTTTTCCAGGATTGTTCAGGAGTTTCCTTTAATGGAAGGAGATGAGTGTCTCTGAAGTTGTTTTATTTTACTTGTGTGGTGTGAGTCACTTGAAGCCTTCTAACTCTGTTCTTTTATTTGCTGTCCTTTTTTTAACTAGTCACCAGTTGTCTGTTTAAAGTGCTATAGTATAACTAAAAGTCTGCATGGGTCTGTAAGGCAAAAGAAACAAGTCAGTGAAAATTGTCTTATGGATAAAGAGGAAAGGGATGGGATGACTACTGCAGGCTCTTCATGTGTTACAGTTCTTGCTTTCAGCAAAATATCTTCAATTGTTCAACCTTAGTTTAAGCTTATTTTGTCATCATACACTTGATCAAGATGTCTACACTTTGATGTGGTTTTACCACGTGATTTTTCTCATATGAATTGTCAGCCATACAATGACACATGGCATCCTCCTGATGTTTCATGTGTCATATTTCATAGGAAGAGAATGTGTGCTAGCTGGAGGACCAGGATGTGCAGAGCAGAGTCACTGCCAAATGCACCCTGGTTGAGTTTGAACACGATTTCAGACTGTCCTTGTACGTAGTGTACAAGTATATTGCATAATTATTTTTTCATCTTTCTGATTTTCTTGATGACTGCTTGCTTGTACCTTGCACAAGTATGGATACCACAGCTATTACATCTAATAAAGCTGGATCAAAAGACCAAGGCCAACTGTATTAAGTTCAACAGCACTAAGTGCCGGGTCCTGCATTTGGGTCACAACAACTCCATGCAACACTACAGAGTTCGGGAGGAGT
The DNA here is from genome assembly GCA_033556795.1 of Tapera naevia. Taxonomy (NCBI): domain Eukaryota; kingdom Metazoa; phylum Chordata; class Aves; order Cuculiformes; family Neomorphidae; genus Tapera; species Tapera naevia. Next base: position 2,973,743 of record JAUMJJ010000118.1, read on the forward strand.
GGCTGGAAAGCTGCCCAGTGGAAAAGGACCTCGGGGTGCTGTTCTACAACCGGATGAATATAAGCTGACAGTGTGCACAGGAGACCAAGAAGGCCAATAGAATCTTGACTTGTATCAGAAACAGCACGGCCAGCAGGACTAAAGAAAGGATTGTCCCTCTGTACTTGGCACTGGTGAAGAAGCGCCTTCAATACTGTGTTCAGCTTAGGGCCCCTCTCTACAAGAAAGACATTGACTTGCTGGGGTGTGTTCACAGAAGAACAACAATGCTGGTGAAGGGTTTAGATCCTTATGAGGAGGGGCTGAGGTAACTGGGATTATCTAGCTTGGAGAACAGGAGGCTGAGGTCAGACCTTATTGCTCTCTGCAACTACCTGGAAGGGGTGTCAATCTGTTCTCCCAAGTAGCAAGTGATAGACAAGTTGCACCAGGGGAGATTTAGGTGGAACGTTAGGAAAAATTTCTTTACTGAAAGGGTCGCAAAGCATTGGAAAAGGCTTCCCTCTGAAGTGCTTGAGTTACCATCCCTGGAGGTATTTAAAAATTGTGTAGACGTGGTGCTCTAGGGACAAGGTTTAGTGCTGGAATTGACAGTATGAATTTTAGGGTTGATTCAATGATCTTAAAGGTGTTTTCCAACCTAAATGATTCTGTCCTTCTATGATTAAAGTTTAGTGACCAAATGTTGTTTTTGTGGTCAAAGGAGAAAGTTCAGCATTATCTAGGGTCTCTTTGGTGCATATGTCTGGATAATCTTTCAATATACTGTCTTCTTTTCTTTATCTACAACAGATGGCCATGCTTCTTCTAATTCAGCCCTCCTCTGGTAGATACTTAAAGCTATGTATGATGAAAACAGGTCTAAGAGCTCTGTATGTGTAGAGTGACTGCCCTTCCTTCCACTTTGTCTTGCTTTTTTCAAGCAGAGGTTTACATAGATGCATGGGCCAATATGAACAGAGCAAGTTGCTGGTTCACAACTCAAACTGATCTTTATACAGGGAAGAAAAAGATATGAAAAAGGAGGAGGCAAGAGGATGCCAAAAATATGTGGGTTTAGTGCACTGTAACCAATTATTTTATAATAGAATATAATTAAGCCTTAATTGGACCTGGCTGTTGACAGAGAGGGTGGATCTGGGTGTTAACAGAGAGAGGGACATTCTTTGGCAATAGAAAATAATTATCTTGTGCTATTTCTCTTTTTGCTGCCACGCTTTCAAGCCTAGCTCAATTACCTATTATTCCACATAGTCTT